>JAFBJZ010000371.1:1890000-2490000 GCA_016785225.1 Psettodes erumei
GATGACAACAGCAGCGGCGGTGGTGAGTGCGGGGGCCATTTTTCTTCATTATCATACTTTATAAATTCTATCATCAGACAAACAACTGATCAACTTCTTACTTCCATGCAGATTCTATGCAGTTCAATGTTTGTCGTGCATTTTTATTACTTTTCCAACATTTTTTAACAACGATGCACTGATTTTGTGCATATAAAAGCAGCAGGGTGCGCGCACACACACACACACACACACACACACACACACACACAGGAGCTGCTATTGCATAAACACGGCTGCCGGGGGCCTTTCCCTGCTGTTACACCACTCAGCTCATCAATCACGCTCCTCTCCATTTTCATCTCTCACGATCAATCAGATCAACCACCTGACCTCCCTCGCAACACACACACACACACACACCTGTTTGTGTGCGGCTGTTTGCTGTGTGCGCAAAGACAAAGGCAGACAGGGTTGAACCTATAAACAGCCCCCCCCCCAACTTCAGCAGTGTCTTTCTTAATCCAATCGCCTTCGTGGAAATGCCTCGCACGTGCCCCGGGTTGCCCCGGTAACCCCCGCCACCACTGAGCGGCGCACAGGGGGTTAATGGGAGGAAACGCTGGCTCCCGCTCGCTCCTTATCTGTGAAGTGAGCTAAATGGCAACGAAAACATGGAGGTCTGAGAGGGCAGAGCAAATAAGAAACAAACCCGACACGTCCCGATTCACGCGGGTTCAGGTACGAGCCTGCAATAACAACAACGTTTAAAATCGCGACCTGGGATTGACACTCATTTTAAATGTGGCCTTTTTCAGGGCTTCTACTTTTCTGAAGGTATTTGTGCTTGAAATGAAAACAGCGGGCTGTTCTGTGACGGCATTTCCAAAGTTCCTGTTTCCCTGCTCTGCAGCACTGCAAAACAACACCAGTTAAAGCAACTGCCCCCACCCCTGGATTATATTACCAAATTATAAGATTTTGCTTGCACAGTGCATACATAAATGGTTTACATAAAATGTAATTCATCACACAGACATTAAAAATCCAACAGAAATATACCAGTGTATCAAAAATAATCTGAATATAGTGATTGAGTTTATTTACTTTACTTAATCTGGGATTTAATTCAAGAAGGTAAACGTTTATATATTATATCTTCATCACAGGTAACGCCGCATATTTCAAGCCTTTTTGGTCCTAATTTTGATGGTTATGGCTTTTGGCTCAACAACTTTTAAATAACTGATGAGCAATATTGAATTTTTTTGCCAAGTTCTCAGTTCTTGAGATTAAGTAAAGGTTGGGAGAGTGAGTAAAATTCCAGTCAGTCTCTGGCTCGACGTTACCTCGCGTAAAAATGATTCCAGTCACGTAATGAAGTTCTCTGAAGATCTCACGTTAGGGAGAAAAGGCGAGCCCAGGCCCTCACCGAAGCAGTGCTGACTGTCAGCAGAGTTATTAATTCATCGGAAATATTATCAGGAGAGAAAACTTCCCAGCAACAACCGTGCATCACCGTGGGACATGTCTGAACTGAACGTCCGTGAGGTCAACAAGCGAGGCGAAGGCGAACATTTTGCTCACAGCGAGAGCTCTCCGTTTAAAACACCATGATGGAGCCAAACGTATTCGGCAGACAGATTCTCCCTTATGCCGGAACAGTCGATAAAAATGAATTTATTTTTTTTTTACGCCTCCCCGTGTTTACGGCGTTCATTAATTAAAGCTTCAGCGGCAAAGATTTAAAATCCACGCCGGGGGCGCGTCTCTCTCTGCGACGGTCCAGCCGTGACGAACGTTTATGGGAAATTCGCCCACGTCTTAATTACGTAATGACATTGATGATGACATTGATGGAGCCGGCGCTGTTACGTCTTATTCTGTGTCTCAAGAAAAAGGGGCAGTACACGCCATGACACGCCACGACAGACGGATTCATAGCCGCACACTTCTCTCGTTCGGCTACATCCTGGCAATTATTCAGCATCATCTTTAAATTTTACAAAATGCTGCTTCCAAAGCTATTCCAATCTCAGCACGATGCAGAGAATTCATGTTAAAGTGAAATCGGATTAATCAACGTGTGATTTTGCACAGTTACAACACATATGCTGATAAGAGTAACAATACAGCCACAGCCCATGTTCAGCAGAACACAGAAAATGATCAGCTCTTCTGGCGCAGTGTGTGTGCGCGCGCATGCCGTTACGCACATGTATGAAAGCATGACACGTTAACGGAATGTGCCGCAGACCGGCCTCTCGCTGGATGACTCACTCCGAGTCAGGCCGAGGCGTTACAGTCGTGCTGATGTACAGCGGCGTGGGAGACGAGCACGCACGCGCGCGCACAAAGATATAATGTTGATGGATCTGATGAGGTCCCCGCTACATTCGCCCTCCCGTCACGCCTTGCAGTGTGACTGATGAGCGGCGAGGGTCGCATCGCTTCTCCTCTGCGCCGCACGTTTCTTCCATCAGTAGGCGGTTGGGGGGGGGTCAGGCCAGGGTCGCAAAGGAAGGCGGAATCCAGCGGTTTCATGCTACATCTCATCCGCAATATTCAGTTTCCTGTCAATCCCGGATCTATTCCATGTTGAACCGCCGGTGGAAACTCTCCACCCACAGAGGTGAACAACACAAAACTACTCAGGGAGAGCTGAGCCACCGCAACGCATGCGACCCCCCCAGCTTCAGAAGAGTCAACACTACTGTTGATGTCACCAACCTGTGACCACCACAGCATTAAAGCTACCGCCGTTAAAGCGTCTGCAGAGCCTCGAAACGCTGGCTCCAAAAACGTCAAACCACAAACCCTGCATCAACGCGTTTCCATGGCGATCGCTCTCCTTAATATAAACATACCCGGCATCGGCGTTTGACAGGAGCATAAACAAGAGAAATCGTACCAGGATGGCACACTGCATCACAACACGTGAAAGAGAGCACAGCTGACATTAAAAAAAAAAGTGAGGAACTTACTCATGATGGGAGTCCCGGGGTGGGGGGCAGGGTGAGGCCCAGGCAGGGCGGGGCTTTGGACAGGTGAGGTTATTCTCCGCTGGGTGTTTCCTCGAGGCACTCATGACCTGGGGAGGAAAAATACACGTTGTTTAAACTGGCTGTTAATTAAAACAAAAAAAAAAAGAGCAAAATGAAAATGATTATACATGTTCCTTTAAAAACCTGTTTTGGTTATGGCTTTTAATCATTTCAAAAATTAATCTTAATTTTAATCATTTCAAAAATGTATCAAGCGACATTTAAAGAAAAGCCACATATGTTGCTGGTTCCACTTTGACAAAAGAACTGGGTTTCAGCAGCCGGTCAAAAATATGTGATTTTGGAAAATTGCGATGTAAATGATTTAAGGATGCGAGAAAAGAGGCCCAACTTCTTGCTAAAGGTCCAACATGCATTCCCATGTTTCTGAAACAGACAAATAGTGTGTGAACACACACACACACACACACACACACACACACACACACACACACACACACACGCATGGTTGATTAAGGATGTGAACCCGCCCATTAACGTCTTCACTGGGATAGAAATGGCAGGGCACGGGTGGGTGAATGAGCAGCCTTCACTTTATGTGTGTGTGTGTGTGTGTGTGAGCATCCATCCATCAGAACCGGCCCCTCTCACTGGACTAAATAACAGTAATCTGATGATAGTATGGGGTAATAATGGGTAATTTGATCACTCTGCAGATGCTTGCAGCAGGAGTGCGAGGAGGGAGGGAGGGAGGGAGGGCTGTGGGCAGGAAGGCAAAGGGTGGAGGGGGTGCAGGTGCAGGTGAGAAATTAAGTGCCCCCCACCCCAACACCACCCACGCTGCTCCCTTATGTTGTGCTGCAGATGCCGGAGGATCCAGCGTGCTCCGGGGGGGGGGGCGTGAGCAGAAAGCAGCGTGGGTCAGCAGAAAGCTGCAGGGGCCGAGGGGATCGGTAAGTACGCGGCGGAGCAGCAAACTGTGCGCCGACTCATTCACGCTGTAAAATAAAATGAATGCGAAGAGACGAGGGAGAGAGCGGATGCTGCCGTCAGGGCACTGTTGTCTCCATCGTCGTCATCCGCTCCAGTTGGAAGCAGCACAAAAGACACCAACAGCAACATTTTGATACAGGAGGTGTCTTCCCCTCATATCTTGTGCATTAGTTAGACACAGAGACATAACAATACAGATGGAATGTTTTTTGCTTTGATCCTCCAGCTATTTAGAGGTGCTACATGTAACTTTTCTCTGCCACTGAACACGGTTTGTTGCCGCGAGCGGCGGTGGCGCCCAGTCGGCGAGAGCTTCAGCCAATCGTTGCGTTCTCAGGTTACAACACGCCCTCTGAACAGCAAGTGCTTCCGGCCGACGGAGAGGACGCCGCAGTGACGAGACGGGCCGGGGGCTAGCGGCGGTTCAGTAAAAGCAAAGCAAGCGCTGACGTCGGCGTTGCTCCCCCCCCCCTGCTGCAGACTGCAGCTGCTGATGCTAGCGTCGCTCCCGTATCAGCGACGCTCCCCTTTCATGTATGGATCCTCTTTAAACTCTACAGCGAGCCGTGAAGTCGAGGGAGCTGCAGAAAGCTTCGCATTAACGAGCAATTCTCCCTCCTTTTTAGATCGTCTGGTGCTGGACAGACATCCAGGAGGTTGAGAGAAGAAGATACGACTCCCACACACTCGTCCCTCCGTCAGCCACTTCAGGAAGAGGGGAAATTTCAGAGAGACAGGCAGGAAGTGAGATCTCACAAGGTTTCAGCCGGGATGGGATTAGATCCGCCATATGTCCAACTCTGCCCCCCCCCCAACAGAGCTGGAGCACCGGTCATCACGACCGATCGAGTGCACTGTCAGCGAGGAGCCGGGGTCAATTCAGATCCTCGTCCTCAGCCTAACAAAACTGGTCAGTTTAGAATTTTCTGGAGAGATTCTCAGAGAAAAAAAAAACAACAACGTGGGCATAAAATCTATCAACAGCAGCCTTCAGAAACCTGTCAAGCTGCAAGGCGACTCGAGAAACAAGACCTCTTTTGTCTCTGGTGTTGCAAACCAGCGGCTGTGAGGGGACGTGGAAAGAGTAACCGTGTAACCTCAGACTGGTGCGACATCTGTGAACGAACAACCACGCGGCCCGGACTGACGCACAAGCATCACGACAGACAACAAGGCAGCCGCTGGCACTTTTATGCAAAAATGATCGGCGTCGGCCTCCAACTGGCCACGGCGGCGGTTTGTGTGCGTTTGTCGGACATGAGGTTAGTTACATTTTGATGCGGGGTCACGAGCCAGTGCAGGCCAGAGAGGCAGCTCAGTATCTGGTGGCGTGTTGTGTTGTGTTGTGGCATTAAAAAGACGGGAGCGCTGGACTGAGCCAGCCAGGATCAGCGGCCAATAAAGACGGGCGGCGGCGGCAGCAGCAGCTCGGTGCCAGGGCCTGGACAGCACCGAGGGAATGCAGACAACCTGTGTGCGCGCACGTGTGTGTGTGTGTGTACACATGCGTGTGCGTGGAGTACATCTGGTATGTGGGTGGGCCGTCTGCCTTGTGAAGTCGGTCGAATTCTGCTGCGCTGTACTGAAATTCCTGTCAGGTTTCAGTCGACCTGCAGAGAAACATGCGAGACTTCTGCTGCCTTTTTTTTTTTTTTTTTAAAGGAACAGTTCCATCATTTGGGGTCAATACGCTTATCCAACTCTCAGCAAGAAAATGAATGAGTGCACTGGCCAAATATTGAACTATTCCTTTCGTGCAACTTGTGTGTGTGTGTGAGAGGGGGTTATGGACCGCAGATCAATCAACGGCGAAGAGCGTGTATCTGGTCAAAAATAACTGAAGGTCATTCAACTGTGATCATTGGGATAGCTGTTATTTCTTGTTAATGGTGTGTATGAAAAGCAAAATCCAGCTAAATAACTTGAACGCCTTCAAGTGTTGTCTCACTCAGGGACCGGAGTTACTGTAGGGTCGGGAACAAAAGCGTAAACCCAAACAGGGAGACGCACGTCGTAAAGTCTCCGTTGCCGCGATACGGCCGGGCAAAAACCCACGCTTGAGTTCGGGGAGCGACCTAAAATCGTATAAGCTGGGCTTTCAACAAGAAAACGCACACACACACACACACACGGAAGGCTCATCCAGTTGTTTCTGGAGAGGCCGGGCCGACGCTGCAACGCGGGTCGAGCGGGAACAGGCGAAGGGGATGAACTCATTTGCGGCTGTTGACCCCGGCGCCCGCTGGGCTTTTCCCATTTCCTCTCCGCAGTCACGGCAACCAACGGCAGCCCCAACTCAGCAACTTTTTTAAAATTCTGGATCAGTCACAGCGCTTTACAGAAGCATTACTGTAACCTGAAATAACCCTAATGATGCTTTTTGGCCAAATGTGACAAAACTAGCGCTGAACTGATTAGTCAGGTAGTTAAATAGAAACTATTCAAGCAAAAAAAGCCAAGAACTACTAGTTTTACCTTTGAACAAAATACAGAATGTAATGGCAAAGGGAAGGGGGGTTAACTATTATTAGCAGAGTGTAAAATGTGCTTCGCATTCAATTCGTCTTGAAAAGGCCACCATGCACAGTGACTATGGACAAAAGCCGGCAGGAGGTTTCATATAAAAAGGTCAAGTGCTGTCACAATGGTGCGCTGGCAGCGGGTTGGCACAAAGACTTATCGGACCTTCAACCTGAAAACTGCGGCAGCAGCTTCTACCCCGTGTCTGTGAGCAGGACGCTGAAAGGCAGGGACGATTCAAAACAGAAGGCACAAAGACAAGCAAAGGGGCCGTCCACAAGCTCTCGTAATGCAAAATTCAATTTTTTTTGGAGATTGCACTAAAAAATCATGCACTTTCCCTTCCAAAAAATTTTAAGTCTCCATTGTTTACGTCTATAAAATACATTAGGACAAACATAATGTAAAGGTAAATCCAGATCTTGGATGTTGCAGGAAATTTTCAAAACCCAAGAAGCGACAAAATTAGTGGAGAAAAATACATAAAATATTAGTTCATCGAGGCAAATTCAAACTTTTAGTTAATTCCTACTGCAGCAGCAAACAAAAACGCTCTAACTTGAATTCACGTCATGTTTAAAATACAAATAAAGCTCCATTACCACTGAAGTCTTAAAGCCTAATGGCTGCCAGTGTTTACATTTAGTGGTTACACAATTATTTCATCTGTCCTGCTGACAGCAGTAGTGATGGTGGTCGTTTGACAGGACTTGCCTTTCCCAGTGAACGGTGCTCCTACTTTCTGCCTTCTTTCTCTATTTTGCTGATCCCAGACAAGCAGCTCGGCAGCGGCGGACACAACGGCTCCGAACGGAGGCTGATAAAGCGAATGCTCTGACCCTGACACATCCTGACATGCTGCTCATTTCATCACAGCTCAGACTTAGACCCTGTTTTCACGATAAAAATAGAGGAAGATTTTTTTTTTTTCTCTAATTCAACTGCTGATTTGTGCCTCAGTTTACCGGCTGGTCCTCCTGACACCGGGGGTCAAAGTTGACCCTCCACTTAAATCCAACACTCCAGTCATGCATGTGAACTGCATATGACAAGCAGTCACAGCACCACAAACACACTGCTACAAACGCCTTGTGTTTTCAAACTGTAAAGCTCCTGGCTGCCTTAAGCCGCATTATCCTGAAGCGGGATAGGAAGGATTGAGAGACCCGACCCTTCTCCAGTTCGCAACATTGAACAACAACAATTCCTACCACGTTTTCAAAATAAAACTTCCATTTTCTTAAAAAAGACATTCACCACGGAATAGTATTGACTGGAATGTATTTGAACAGTTTCAGCTGGTATTATAGTTATTATACTAATAGGTACTTAGAAATTCTCAGGTACCTTAAAACACTATTTTCAATTCATAAAACGTGCTCACAAAATAAATACTCCATAGTATACACGTGCAGTGCATGATTTAAAATTTCTGTATGACAAGTGTTAATTTATATTAAGTTTAATATAAATATTCACTGGACTCTGATAAAACAGAGTGGTTATTTCATACTACTCAATAGCTTGTGTGCAGTACGTTTTCCCCGGAACTGACACGTTTCATGCTTTTATTTTGAAAACGCATTCCTCTTTTTTCCGTTTCTTATTGTAACTTCGTCCTACTTAACGTACCTTGCCAAAAGGTAATTCTACCCCCCCTCTCCTGAGGCAGGAAATAACACGCGGTGCTCAACGTTATTACACGCGGGCACTGAAATCAAAAAACATCTCGCATCCACGCGCCGCAGTTGAGCCTAACACCACGTGTTTCTCTTGTTTTGAAAAACGTAAACAACTCGATTCATTTAAACGCTACAAGCGCAGCTGCAGCCCCCGAGCTCATCAAAGTGATTGGCAAGCCGTCAAAACCAATCGGGAGCAACGCAGCTCGCGGTTGCAGCCAATGGGAGGCCCTGATTGGTGCTCCGGCCGCATCGATTCCGTTGCGGGAGGCTGCCCGGGGGGTTTCAGCCGCGTCAATGCTGCGACAATCCGTCGGAATACGAACGGAATTACAGCGTTTTAACATTCAAAATAAAATACAGGAACGCTATGAAAACATCCATACATTTGAAAATACACGACCTTCACTGTACAACTCAAAGGTTTAGCTAATTAAGACCACATTGATGGTTTTGTAAAATACGTTATTTTTCCATTTTTAGTGTTTTACTGTTATTTATTCGGGTCACTTTTAACTTAACCTATGTGATTCCCTCACAAAAGTAACTATAGAAGCCTGTTTACTGTATCAGTAATTTAACAGCCTTGTTTTTGCAATGTACATCAACCTTGTGTATATTCAAATCAGACTTGTGAGAAATAATATTAAAGTTTTTATACAAAAGAAGGTGAAGACTTCACTTAATGCCAGGGAAGCAAATGCATTCAGTTGGCAGTTTATTAGGAACACATTGCCAAAACTAATGCAGACTAAGTAGCAGCCCTGCCATAAGTCCTCCAGTCACGATGGTTAAAATGTTCAGTTTGTGTTGAAACTGTTTCTGAGAAGTGTTGATTAACCCACATGATCATTATGGAGGCTGTACAGTCGTTTGTGGTGCCGATGAACTGCACTGCAAAGTACAGAGTGTGTTTCTGTCATTTAGCCTACCCTCGCTGACATAACCCTCCCTCCTCCAAACATGATCATAAAGTTAAATAAAACTTTAACAAACCCTGAACAGCAACCCTATCGAGGAGAGAATATATTGCAGAGCTGTTGTAATAAGATTGCATTAGTTTTAAATAAGTGTACCTAATAAACTGAGAACTGAATGCTGGTTATGGATAAAGTATATGTTGGTATATTTCATTAGCTACAAATATGCTCATATACTGCAGCTTTCATGGAAACCACGTTCAACAAACACCATAATCCCCTTTTATACCGAATTACTTGTAAATAAACTTTTATTTTGTAGGATGATAGCGGAAGTCTCTTTGTTCTACTCTGTTAGCTCAACATTAGTGGGTTTGGCTAGGTAGGCCTCAGTGAATATAAATAAGCACAAAGTTTACAGTAATAAAACACAACATACCCTCTTTCGCAAACGAATAATTTAACGAATAATTAAACGCAGACGCAAAACAAAATCCCAAAACCTCTAGCGCCATGTCTCATTTCACTTTGAGGAAAAAAAGCTTGCACTAATGTGGCTACCGTCATTCAGCCCCCGCGGTAACGCCACCGTCAACATTGACAGATGCATTTCAGGAGCTCGACAAGTTCCCGTCCGCCCCCCCTCCAGCAGCAACAACAACACCGGAGCAAACAAACTCTCCAAAAAACGCCACCTCATCTTACCTTGCTCTCCAACTCGACGAGTCCTCCTCCGTCATATCGCTGCGGGTACTTCCCCGGCCGGAGCGGAGCGGAGAGCGTCCATGGTCCCGTACCAGGAAGTCCAGAGCACTTCTCAAACTCAAACTGTGTGGGAAGCCGCGCAGGATCCCAGCCAGGTAGCAATGCACCGCCCCGCCGGGCTGCGCTGGTCTGATCTCACCGGCGGGATGGTGCCACCGCCGCCGCCGCTGCAACTCTGTCCATCCTGTGACATTACTCACGCGCACGAAACGACCCGCAGATACACTCTGTGATCAATAACAGATACAGTATCACCAAAGTGCAGATAGTTATTGTGATAAAACAGGATTTTCTAACTTCTTACTGACTTTTGTCTGTACTTTACTCACCATTTATCCAACTGGAAAGTCTATATGCTTTCATTTTTAACCTGTGTGTTTAATTCATAAGGAACCACACACACAATTCACAATAACATGTTAAAACAGGAATCTCAGACACTTTAAGAAGAAAAAGAACAATGTCAAAAAACAATGGCATTCCTCGTGGAGCTTTTGAATGTACTTTACTTTAAATAAGTGCATGACAAGCATTTGATCATATCAGTTTTTTGGGCTAAATATATTTCTTAAATCTTCTGTTAAAACAAAATAAACTCATAAATAAATGAATGATCAAATAGGCCTCATAAAAAACACTTCAAAGTAACCTGCCTCCAAGAATAACTGTTGTTAAAGAATGACTGTTTATTAGTGTATTAAACTGAATAAAAGTATCTTTTCTAAGGATTATTAGAAAAAAAAAGGGTTTTATCATATTTATTATTACGTTTATGACTGATGCTTTTAAGGGTCAGCAGCAGTTTAATGTTGCCGTGTTATTTGTTCAGACTGATCCATTTTATTATATTCCTTCAATGCTCTTCAAAATGTGTGTAAATTTACAAAAAAAAGTGTTTGCATTGGAGTATTAGAAGTATAGAGAATAAAAATACATCCTTTCTCCAGCAGCATAAACATTTACCTGTCATTTAATTACAGTTCGCCTTTGGAAATGACATAATCGGTCTATGATCACCGCATCTTATCTGTCAGTGAGTTTGCTGTAAGTTCACACTGACCTCTATAGGCAGGAAGTGTCTTTGTAGAAGCTCTGCTGGGCCACAATATTCAGCACTTTATGTGGCTGCTGGAGACACAGCGGGAGTGGATGGGAGGAAAAAAAAAGATGGAGGGCAGTTCACTGCAGGATAGACAGATACATTATCTGAAAATCAAACGTCTGACTGTCGGCTCCTCTGCATGTTTGCACAAGAAAGACAAGGAGAGCTGTCGTTTGCAGGTCTCCGGTCGAAAAGATCTTTAACATTTAGTTTTTTAGTTGGAATTGAAGGAAATATGAAACAGAGCTCTTACTGCCAGACTCCTGTTTTTTTTTTTTAAGTCTTAAAAAGACAAAAGCATTCAAATTGGGAATGAAAGCAAAGGGAAAGGCTACAACTATGATGATCACATGCTGTTTCTACGTAAAAGGGCTTAAAGAAATGTTTTGGATCAGGCTTTGTGCAACCTGCAGTAGTAAACGTGGGCAGTACGATGAAGACAGCACTGTTACCTGCACATTTTCTCTTTAAAAAGGTTGCAGCTGGAGATTTAATGGATCTTAGATGTAACAGAAAGGGAGAGGAAAGGAGTTTTTTGTTTAAAAAGTTCTGTTAAAAGTCTTAAATGTGACTTTATCGTATCGGGAGTTTGGATGCAGCTTGAGGACAATCATGAGGGACTGACACTGGCAGGTTTCTGTTTAAAAAGGTCTTAACTCAGGCTCTGAACACCCTTCCTCTCCGGCGCAAAGCTGCAGCAGCGCGCCATGTTGAGTGTGCTGAGCGGCGTGCAGCTCAGTTCAGCCAGGCTCAGTCTGCTGTTCAGCTGCAGCCGGCACCGAGGAGTCCTGGAGGAGCCTTGAGCACACACCCAGAGTGTATAATGAGGGCTGGGTTTTGAGGCTGCGCTATTTGCTTTGGAGAGGATACTGTTTATAGAGAGGAACTTCTCTACTGCTACTGTAGAAATAAAATTCAGTGAAAATTCTTTTGTCAGTCCATCTTTTTTATTTGAAAAAAAAAATTTATCCAATTTATTATTAATTTATTGTCATCAAAAATAGATCAATTGATTCAAAAAATAGGTGGAATTGCATTTTAATGTGCAACCATTTTTTTTAAATTGTAGAATGCAAACTGTAAATCAATATGCACACACTGCTACTGGAAATTTGAGAATAAGAAGAAAAATGTGTTTTTTAGCTGTAAAAGACAGGCCCTTAAAACGGTAGATAAATTGAGTTAAGTTTGGTTTACCATCATCAGAGGCGTTCTACAACCGAGTATCGACTTTCCTCGCCAACACCGTCAGACTCAATCCAACTCAAGGATTGATTTATTCATTTGCTGCACATTGTGTTCATTTATTGGACATGTCCGTCAGATGCTGACGACGCACTTCTGCAGCGGATCAGATGGTAAATGCGAGGAAGAGCAAACGGGCTGCTGGTTTGATCAGTCAGTAGGCCTCAGAGTCTGCTGTGGGTTTTTCACAGCTGAGCAGCAGGAAGCAGGGGACGGCGGCGGTACACGTTTTATGGTCTGGAATCTGACAGCGCCGCAGACCTGTACCACTTACCTTGTTAGTGCCAGGCGTTACGGCCCATTTGTTATCCTAATGCGTCACGTGACCGTGTTTAAGGGGGCAACGGCGGGGACGGCGCTCTGGCTTCGCCCCCGCCGCGAGTGTTGATTTCACGGCCTATTAAGCCGGTGATTGTGGCGCCGCCGTCTGCAACAAATTCTACATCCGTTCCACCAGTGACGGCCAAACTGCACAGTGTTGTGACACCTGGACAAACACACAAACAGAAATATGACGACAGTAAAAGGGAAAGAGAACAAGGGGGACGGGGCCTGGGGGGTCACTGTGCGCCACTGCTGAGTTGCCCTTAAATAAAAGGTCAACTTTCAAGATTTAGGTAGTGATGTTGTCGTGAGGACACTATTGTGTTTTTTTGCTCTTTGTATGTATTTGTATGCAGATTGGTGTTGGTATAGTGAAGAACATAATTTATGTAGTCCTTATTCAAACTAAAAACAAACCATTTGAAGTTAAGTGTTCTCTATTGAAAGCAATATGTATTTAAAGCGGCAAATGCTTTATCATGTCTGAATGTCTTTTACTGCTGCAGACCGGATGTTTAAACTTGGCTGATCTGACTGAAATTGCACCAGAATTTGACCTTTATGTGCTGCATGCGCCTCCAGAGAAATAATCCTCAGCTACTTGCATAAAGTCATGAATGGATTTGCACAAAGAGAATAAATTTTTCCCACCAACTGAGGTACAATCACTATAAAATTCCATGAAGGTGCAAACCCATTGTTATTTGCCCAGTCTGGCAATGTGTTAAAACCACAGACTGCATATGAAAATTAAAACTCAGTGAGTAAAGGGGAAGGATTAATGGCCACTAAAGAAATGCTGCCAAACAAACAAGTGTGATAGTCAGCTAGCATGTTTAAAAGGAACTATATTACAACCCCTTTCAACTCATGTTATCATAAGAAACAAGTTGCCAGAACGGCATGAAAGAAATTCAAAGTCTTCAGAAGGTGTCATTCTTACCAGCTTTACTGGTGCAGGGGAGTTGAACTTGAACCAAGTGCAGTGATTTTAATTAACAAAAAAAAAAATGTTCAAAGCCAAACAACAAACCAAGAACTTACTAATCGCAAGAAATGAGGAAATACAAAAGTGACAACTAAGAAACTGGCATAGAACGGGGAGCATACATTTACAAGAACAAAAGGGACGACCTGACAAAGACGAAGGGAAAGACCAAGATTATATGTCCACAGCAGGGAGGTCGGGATAATGAGACACAGGTGGAACATGGTAGGGTGAGGCAGGCAATCAACCACAGAAGGTTAAATAACGCAAGACACATGAGCAAAAATCATTACCCAAATAAAACAGGAAATGAACCAAAACAGTCCGAACCAAAAAAAAAGCAAGAGTCTTTTGACGTGGGGGTTGTCATAAGTTCAGCTGTAGTAAAACACACACACACACACACACACACACACACACACACATTCATGTCTCTGACAAAGATCAAAGCTTCCAAAGCTCCGATTTGAGATCCCGCACATCCCAATACCAGACCTAATGAAGGGCATGGCACACTGTGCTAATCTCATCAAAGAGCTTGGTATTTTCAAGCACACACACACACACACACACAAGCATTATCTTCAGATGGGCAACACATACTTCTTTCACACAGTATAAGCAGAACATCACCTCTGCGAGCGCTTTGGCTTCAAATTCCTGGTTTTAACCCCGGCAACCGGATTTAACTCTCCGCCATCGGCACAAGATGGCGGCATCGCATCACCTAACTCCACTGACGTGAAGCCGCCTGCATGAGGTCCTTCAGTAACCGTGTTTTACACATTGCTCCGGTTGTTCCGTGCACTGCCAACAAGCTTATGTGTTGCATAACCATAACAATCCAGCGAATATTCTGTCTTAACAAAGGGGAATGAGTCACCTCATTTCTTCAAAGGGATGCATGAGAAATGGTGGGAAACTGTGAAAGAGGAAAAAACTCTCCCAGGCCTTGCCTTTGATCAACTCTATAATTTAATTACCTGCATACAAAAGAGAGCCTTTATTTGGAATTTCAGTCTCAGTCGTCTTGCTTTCCTCCATGGCACAGTGAAAAGAGGAGTTTTGCTCTCACCTCCTTGAAACTTGAAATGAGCTGTTAATGGTAATGTAACCTTCTCTAAACAACACAACATACGAAACCCTTCAGTATTTCAATTGTTGGTCAATAATAATGCATACAGTCATAAAGTTTTGCTTTCTGAAATGAAATGCTGTCTGTGCACATACCCTCAGACATTTAAATAGATTTTTTTTCTGTTTCTTTATTACTTTTGTACCTTTAACACAAAGTTGTAACATCAAAATTCTATTTAAAATATACAGATTCTGAGTGAATAAGTTGTGAGGGTAATGCAGCATGTTCAACCAGGACTTAGATTACAGGTCACAAACCTTGGGTTTGGATTATAAACTGGGGTTGACCTCTTTTCAGACTCATTTATGTTGTTATTTAATTGGAGCTTCTGTGTGTACGCCACTAGACTGGGTAGAAATTGTAAGAACACGCTGAAATCCATTTTCCTCTCCTGAATGAAACCTGTGTGTCCTTGTCTGAAAAGTGGATACATACATGAAAAAAAAAAAAAACCATGTCAAGGACACGACCTCAGGGCAGTTACGGCCCTCATGTTGTGCCCAGGACAAACGGATGCGCTTTCTCCAGCAACCTTCTCCTCCACCTTTACCAAAACATAAAATACAATTTTTTTAAATTCTAACACATGCAGCAAACCTCCTCTGACCCTTCTCTGAGGTAACTCACACCGGGGACAGCCTGTGCCGGCAGTTCATCTCTATTAGCTGGAATCAAACGCCGCCGCCTTCCTCTCATCCTCTCTCCCTGTGATCCCGTTCTCCAGCCCACTCCCCTCTGCCTCTCTGCGGCGTCGAGAGAGAGCGCGCAAGCGTCCCGCACAGGAAGCAGAGTTCCCACGTGCCCGCTGAGAACGTGACGGCTTGAAAACCGATGCGCGTTCTCAGCCCCTGCGGCTTGTGTCGCTTTTACCTCTTGCGAAGACCTTTAATAATAGACTAGCTTATCTTTACGGAAAAAAAAGACATTCACAGAGCGGTAACATACTGTAAAACCCTGCTGATCAGCTGCATAATGCATTAATCTGCTTCATTTTACCTGCATCCAGCAAGAAAAACACGACCTGAATTAGTTACAGCGCTCTCGCCCGTTTTTCAAAAACATCACCATTGTTCCGATATTTCACTGAGCGTGACTCTTCTGTTTTCGTCCGCAAACAGTGTCTTTGTGTTTGGTCTATTGATCCCAAATCGCTGCTGTCTACTCGCTATAAATAGTCTGGTATTGATTGTGGGATTTATTCAGGTGTTACACATTCTATGCAACTGAGAGGGCTGAGAGAAGAAGCTTTTTTTCCCAGGTAGTAGAAGGAACAAAGCTACGGTGTGTGTCAAGGTTACCTGGACATATTTAACAAGATGCTGTGCAATTACAAAGTGTCCATCATGACAGATATTCACTTCAGTTATATTAGTACCATTCTCTTTTGTCGTGTATTGTTAATTGGGGTTGTATTTGTGTGAATCCTCTTTTGAAGAAAGCAGCATTATAACGTTGCATGGCCCAAATGCTGTTCAGAAGCTTTTCAGTTCTGAGAAGGTTAAAAAAAAAAAAAAGCAAAAAGTCTGAATCCTTGACATTTTTGGGGCTTAAAAATAAGCAGACTGAAAGAAAACTGAGCGCTGCCAGTGGCAAAGTTTGCCTTCAGACATCCACAATTGTGAAATCTCTGTTTGTCTGGAATATTGCACAGATCTTACCTTGGATTTCGAAGCTTTCCTGGGCAACAGCTGATGCGGCGGTCATCATCAGACACTCACCTTTTCCACAGCAGGACCCACTGCATCTTTCAAGGCTACTGAATCGGTGTACAACAACCTTCTTTTAAACTTTGCTTGCATATACACATCAGCACGCAGCCTGAAAACGTTCCCTTACTTCCCGGCTGCTTTTTAAAAGTCATTCTGTGAGAGGAGGGGAAAAAAACATCGAGGAAAAAAATCAAGAGCTGGAGTTGCAGACATTTTCCTGAATTACAGGCCACACATTGACAATAATAGAGGTTTATTGTATGCCTTGCCTGAACCTGAAATCAATATTTAATAATGGACTTGGTGGACTGGTGTGGCGATGAAAGGAAAATACACCATAATGTGCCAGAGAGCACAAATGTACGGACGTGGATATTGCTAACATGAAGTTATAAAAAAAAAAAACCATGCAGCTTTGGTTTAAAGAAGGGGAATCAGCAGACTGGCTGATTTTTTTAGATTAACATTTAAGCAGCAAGGATTGTCCACCCCTTCCCAGTTTTTAGTGCTACACTAACCTTGAATGAGTAGAAAAAAAGTACCACTTTTTAGTTTGACCACACATCAAACCCTCTTGGACATCTGTGAATGAAAGGTGAAAACTTTGACCTTTGACTTCTCTCCTCTCTCTCTCTCTCTCTCTCTCTCTCTACTGGGGATGCAGTTGTGACGGAGAGACAGTACAGGAGTGGATCTGACACAGCGAGTGAACATACAGTGGACAGGCCTCGCCCAGGACAGCGGACAGCAACAGAGAGGACAGCGTCAGCCAATCCCCGTTGAGGGAAATCTCGCAGTGGCCAGAGGTCCGCCCCCTGTTAATTAAAGCCAATTCCATTGTGACTAAACGTGTTTGTCGCCACAGCCAATTTTAAATGATCCTCAAGACAGTCATAAAAACAGAGACTCCAAAACTGCAATTAAAGTAAAAATATGCAGCATCCGATGGCATAATTCAACATTTTGGGAAATATGCCCATTCACTTTCTTCGATGAGAAATCAATATCACTGTTAACATCTGTACACAACATAAGATGCAGCCAAGGGCCAGTTAGTGAAGCTTTGTGTGAAAATGAAACAGGAGGAAATAGCTAGCCTGACTCTGTCCAAAGTTAACAAGATCTGCCTACCAGCAGCTCCAAAGCTAATTAACATTAACAACATTGCTTCCTTGAATCCATACAAAGACTGTGCTGGCAAGCTAATGGATTCAAGGGTACCGAGATGTTAACATTTGAAGCCTGGTCGCAGATAGCCTATCGTTATTGAATGAAAGGAAGAACAGACCTGAGAACAAAATGCCACAAGAAGTAAATGGGCCAGAACTCAAAAAAAAAAGACAGAAGCTTAAGAGCACTAGCTAGGCGTACCAGCTACGGTATCCCCAAGGTACCAAACTTCTGGAGATACCCAACGCTCAGCAAAAAGTGCAACTGTTTCCCAAAATGTCAAATTATTTCCCGGCTAACATGCTTCTTATTTTTTTGTTGATCGTATTCTCAATTCACAGAATCTCATCTCGTCTTTTCTCAACTGTCACGCGGCAACTTGGGCTACACAGTAATATACATACAAACACCTCGATGTATATTTACTATGTTTAGTGAGAACAGCGTAGTGAGTTGTCACTGGGGATGGAGTCAACTTTTACTATGTGGTAAAAACGCAAAACACAAACATGAGGGGGGAAAGACAGAGAGAGAGAGAGCGAGAGAGAGGGAGAGAGAGAGAGAGAGAGAGGCAGAGAGACTATGAAATGGAAGAGAAAGAGAGAATGGCAGGGAGGAGGAGGTTGTGAAACAGTACAACATCAGACAGCCACTGGAACATAACAACACAGAGAGAGACAAGTATTAGGAAAAATGGTTTAATATAGGAGACAGAAGCAAAAAACTGCATCACACAAGAACATACGTTTACAAAAATAATTCTGACTGCTTCAGCTACACAGTTAGTTCACAGAGAAGGACAGAGAAACCGGAAAAATCTAAACAGCTAAAAGCAAAAAGTTTCTAATTAGTTGATCTCTTTATTAAACTAATACATTAATCCACTGAAGGTGACTAAATATTTCTATTCCTTCTTTTTCTATAATTGTCTTATTGTGTAGACGGCACAATACAGAAGTCAAATGAAACTTACCGCTGTTGTATAGACAAACTTGCTAGAACTATTTATAAAGCAAAAAAAAAAAAGAAAAAGAAAAGAAAGAAAGATCTGACACTCACCTACCCTCTGTTTTCGGAAAAAAGAAAGAACGAATCAAGAAAGGAAGGTAGAAAGAAAGAACAACACTCAAGTGAGGAAAAAGAAGTGAACGAAATAAAGCCAAAGATCTTCTAGAAAAATCTTATATCAAAAGCCAACTTTCTCGATGCCAGCTAGAAATCATACTCGGGGACCAGTCAGGGTCAGGCCACACCACCAGGCCAGACAGCTTTTTTTCTAAGATTTTTTTTTTGTTGTATCCTTTAATCTCCAGTATAAAAAATTCCACTGGTACAAAATGCATAAGTACAATCAGTTGTAGAAATAGGAAAGCCTGCATTTTTTGTACTTTTTAAATCCCATCCAGTGACAGATTTGAAGTGTTGTCAAACAAACATACATCACGCTTACAGGATCCACTGAAATGCATTGACTTTGGCTTCTCTCAAGACAATAACTTTGAAACTACTGAAAACCTTTTTAGAGAATCGAAAGGAACAGAAACAACAACAAAAAAGAAAAAAAAAACAAAATTTCGATAATTTCTACAGACAACAAGCTCTTTTTTTACGGCACAGAAAGAGAGAACACACAAAACATTTTTCCTCAGAAAACTTGACATAAGCCATAATGCAAAGAAACGACAAGTTCAATTTTTTTTTGTCCTTTCAGATTTCATTGTTTGATAAATAGCACTTAAGATAATTAAGAAAGAAGGAGAACAGAGAAGTGAACAGTGACGAGATAGAAAGATTACAACGAGCATCGGCGATGACAGCCCCTGAGGTGAGCCGCTCCACAGAAACTCTGCGTCTACGACCCTCTTGTGCTTCGACGTTTAGACAAAAGAAAAAGACGTAAAAGATGCTCCGCACCGGACGGTGCGACATCAGGCCGCGTGCAACTTGGCAATTTACGACAAAGTTTTTGGGACAAGGTTACGCAGCCTCCGCGCTTGACGAATAAAAAAAATTTCGTGAGCTGTGCGAGAGTGAGGTGAGGACGTGAAATGTGCAGTCGTGTAGTTTCTCGGATGTTTTTTTTTTTCGACACTGCGACGCAAAACCCACGCGCATGCCGGACGTGCTCGCGCGCTGGTCCGTTAACACTGACTGGACTGGGACTCCTCCCGCCCAGCTTCCGTACAGGTAGTTATGGCTGTTTGTGGCACTGCTCATGTGTGTACTGCATCAAGGAAAACAAAAAAAAAGTCTGCTTGCCTCCCTCCATGAGATCAGAGAAAAGTTTGGTATTGGGTTCGGCCTTCCGGAGGATAATGAAAGCTGTATTGCCTTCATCTCGGCTGCGGCTGTTGTTTTTGCCTGTGCGGACCTGCGGACGTGACCCCTTCCTCTCCGACCGACGAGCGCTTTATTTCCCCTGTCGCTATTCCAATAAGATGCCTCTCCGCGCAGCCCTGTTTCTAATAACCCCGGTTAGCCTGGGAGACAACAACCAGACGGAGAGCGGCATCCTTCAAACAGACGCCTCGCTCTCTCCCCTCCCTCCGCCGCTGAGAGGACAAAAAAACGGCCATTTCAGCCTCTCCCGCTCTGGCCGACCGGACGAAATGGCGGGAAGAGCGAAGGCTTTTTTTTTGACGAGTGGGAGGTTAACTGTACACAAACGTGAACCTGGACTTGGCACAAATCACCAACTGACTGACAACATCTTCTATTCTTATAATACTGATAACAACGCTCCCTGGTTAAGGCGACTGGTGAGCTTCTTGTAGAAAATAATGCTGCCTTTTTCTTTTTTTTTTTTTTTTGCAGACCGTAAACTAGGCTTTCAGGGATGGGGAAAGGGGGCAGTTGAATAGACTGACAACATTGTGCCATGTAAACGGCTTGACTATGAGAATGTCGTTAACACACTTTGGCATTTTAACATGATTTTGGCCCATTACACCACAAGACAACCACTTAAAAAAATGGGAAAGTATAAGTTCAGCAACAAACTCAAACTAGTAAAAACTTGCTCTGGACCGTCCGGACCCCTCGCGTTTCAACTCTCCTGACGCGGCGTGTGCTTTTTTTTTTTTTTTCCCCTCAAAAGATCGAGGCCTGTTTGTGAAATGAGCGATTCTTGCCCTGTGCTTACATCATGAAAGCGAGCGCGCCCGTCTGCGGTGATAACACAACAAAAGTAATGAACCTCGCCGTCTAAAGACAAACGACAGCGGCTACAACTCCAAAATGTTTTGAACCCATCAGAAGGGATAAGAAGGATCTGGAGAAATAAGGCTTTGCGTATGACTCTCACCTCCAATTTTTGTTTTTGTGCGGCCGAGGACAGAAAACAATCAAAAACGATGTATATACTGAAGCCTGACGTCTGTGTTTGTGTCTGTGTGTGCGAGATACTAATAGAGGAGAGAGCAGGAGTGCAAAGATCTGTGGTAAGGCTTTGATAAATCAAACGGCTGTACAATGGCTAAAAATATCAGTGCGTGATTCTCGTGTGTGTGTGTGTGTGTGTGTGTGTGTGTGTGTGTGTGCGCACGCTGGCGGGCTGTAGCGGTTTGCTGTAGAGGCTTTTCACACTCAGGGGCTCTCACGCACAACAACAAAGTAAACTGTGAGGTCTGCACGAGAGAGTGTGTGTGTATGTGTGTGTGCGTGCGTCTATGTGTGTGCATGTATATAGATATATATATATATGACACATGGGCACTTTTTTTTTTTTTTACATCTCTTACAAAGAAAAAAGCAAACATGACATTTTCAGGCAACAAGACCACAGAATAGCAAGTTAACAAACTCTTTTTTAAATCTATATTTTAAATATGAGGGATCCATACAAAACACTTATAATAAAATACCCATGTTATCAAATAATTTCACAAGAAATACACTGACGCGCTAGGCAGGAAGTACCTTCAGAATTTGGCACTAAACTCCACTGATCTTGTCTTTTTTTCTTTATAAGACATTTTGCTGAACAACAAAACACATCTAAATATTGTTTCCCACGAGAGAAATAAAATAATAATGACATTGATGCTTCACAAGCTGACATTATATATATATAGATATATTTATATTTATATATATTTTTAGGAATTTTATATAGCTAATTAACCAACAAGAAATTTAGCAAATAGGGACTCCTTAAAAAAGAAGAAAAATAAAAGAAAAAAAGTAACTATTATAGTAATATGAAAGGCTTTGTCTATTGTTCAAGTAAACTGATTTTTTAGTCTTCTCTTGAAAAACATGAGACATTTAAGACCGTTAGACTTGTGATGAAACCACAACTAAACTCACAAGAAGCACCGACGTTAACGCGGGTTACAGGTATCTTAGTATTTTTTTTCCTCTATACATTTAAACAGTAGAAAATATAGGTCATTTCATCATGTGCATTTAAACCACGGATTGTCTATCTGTGAGTCAGTTCAGCAAAAGGTGACACAAGTAGGTAGCATTTCTCCCCCCCAAACAGGGCAAATGTCTTTTTTTATTTTTACCTTTAAACTACTCTAGAAAAAAGTGGTTCTATATATAGACTTTGAATGAGAAACAGAGCCACTTAAAATGGCCTTATCAAAAAACTTTACACTGCCTGAAAAATGTAAAAACCATTAGAGAGCTCTGAGAGAGTCTAATATTGATCAGACAGTTTTTATTCAAAACTGTTTGGAAGTAGTCTTATTTCTCAGAGAAACTGGCACGGACTGCTTCTGGCCCGCGCTCTGTTTTTCATCGGCACCAGAAGCAAGGTGACGCGCCAATTCCTGTAGTGAACTTTCAAGTTTACTTTAAATGAAGAAGAAGAAGAAAACAAAAAACTGACATAAAGAAGAAGAAGAAGAAGAAGAAGGAACAAAAAAATGCAAGAAAACATACTGAATGGAAGTCACTTTGCCACAGGTTGTTTGTTTTTTTTTTCTCCAAAAAGAACATTTGTTTTTCCATAAAAATCTTAGTCTTTTTTAGTTTTTTCATATGAATGCAGCTTTATATATTTTTCACATTGATTAATTTTTTCCCCCACCCCCTTCCTTATCGCCTCCCTCCCTCCCTCCCTTCTTGAAACCCTCCCGGAAAACAGATCCAAATGAGGTCACATGCAAAAACCAAAAAAAAAACCCCAAAAGAACAAAAAACACAAAAAGAACCAAAAAAAAAAAAGAAAAATCATAAAAATCAAAGTCCAAAAAAGCGAAAAGTTCAAAAGGTCAGTAGGCGACGGAGGAGGAGGAAGAGGAGAACCAGGTTATGATCAGGTGAGCTCGGAAAGACATCAGAAAAAACAATGACGGGAAAGGAGGAGGACGATGACACTTTTTTTTGTTTGGTGGGGATTTTTTGTTTTTTCGTTTATAAAGTTTTTTTGTTTGGACGCCACGGAGACATGCTAGGCAAACGATGAGCTAACAGGCATGGAGATGGGTTGTTCTAAAAGGGGGAAAGAAAAAACAGGGGAGAGGAGAGAGTTACACACAGAGAGCCAGAGCACCACACCACTACAGCATTTTTTATAAAATCAGGAGAAACAACAACAGCAACAACAAACAACAAACAAACAAACAACAACAATGCAAACTGGCAGAACAGCAACACCACTCACTGATTTCATTGGCAATTTTTTTAGCTTTGATTTTGTTGTTTTTTTGTAATATAAAATGATATTAATGTTATAGGTCTATACTAACAGGCAACAACAACAACAACAACAACACACAAACACACGCGCGCACACACACACACACACACAGTCACCCATTCATACACACGTACACAAAAAACAGAGAGCACCCAAAGCTTTATCCATCAGTTCTCAGATGGATGTTGTCATTTGGGAGAAAATAGTTGTACTTTTTTGGGAGGGGTAGGGGGTGGGTCTTTTCATTTCTCTCAATTTTAAAATGTCTTAAGTCTTTGAAACGGTGGGTGGGGGGGGGCTACAAACAAAAAAAAAACATTTAAAACAAAAAATAACAACAAAAAAAAGAAAAAAGGCGTAAAAACGCGAGGAAAAAGGTAGAAATTTGACAAGTGAAGAAGTAGTCCCACTACTGATGGAGAGAGGGAGGGAGGGGAAATAAGAGAGAGAGATGGGTGAATGGATGGGTGGATGAACAGCACAGAGAAGTGAAATGTGTGTGTGTGGATGAGTAAATGACGTGGGTGGAGGAGGGGGGGGAGTGTGGTTTGAATGGCAGCGGAGTGTGCTGTGATTTGTGGTTTCTGCACTGAAAAAACATGAAAAACACCGGAGAACCCAGTTCCACGAGACTTCTCCACAAGGGTCTATTTTAATGATGCTGTATACTTTATAGGAGTCCAATAACTTAACGATAGGAAATAAATAAAATCCTTTTTTTTCATCTGAGGCAGTAAAAATGTTGTATAAAAATAGAACTGCTTTTTTTACAAATAAAATTTACAGGCCTGTGGCTTTCTGTACTTTGAATTATTTTTTTTTTTAAATCTCTCAACAAACATCAAGTATTTTCAGTTACCCCCTTAACCCATAAACTCTTTTATTAGTAGTATTATTTATTGTAGCCTTCATCAAATTCTGGATGTTATTTTGAAAATGTTCTACATGCTGTAATATCCATTTCACAACAAAGACCAATGTGATCTGACCAAGAAAAGTAGTTACTAATTATTTTTTTTTATCTTCTGAGAAATAAAAAAACTGTTCTTTATTTTCACATAAATAATAAGACAGCTGGAGTGTGTATGTGTTATTTTTTTCTTCATCTTGTGGTGGTGGAGTGTAGCTATATGGCAGGCTGATGTTGCCACTAAGTTTACTGTAAAGAGGCCACTAACATTTTTGCAGCCTTTGCTCCCGGGTTGCCAGCAGGCATAGAGGGGTTTTGGAGAAGCAGCGGCGGCCTGCAACCAACTCCGCGGAGGTCAAAGGTCGAATGTGCATATTGGCGTTTGCGTAAAAAAAAAAAAAAAATGGAACCCTTCGCCAGGCCTCAGGTTCACATTGAGAGAGAGAGAGAGGAAAAAAAAATAAAAATCATCATGGCTCCTTTGTCTGTACCTCGGTTCTGGCTGTGACTAGTCCTCAAAAATGTATAAATAATCACTAAAAAGGAAAAAAAATTAAATAACTTTTAAGACCTTTAAAAAAAGCTACCCAGGATAGCTACTTCCTTCCATTGTAAAAAAAAAAACAGAAAAAAATTGCACAAAATAATGACGGTAATGGAAGCGTTCATGTGTGTCAAAAAAATTGTAATAAATAATAATAGTTGAAAGCTAACAAAAAAAATCCTCAAAAAAAGCAAGAAAAACAAGAAAAAAAAACAAGGCGTGTGTGTCTCCCTCAGGGTGGTTGTAGGTCGTCTCCCCCTCCCTCCCTTCCCTCCCCTCTAACCCCCCCACCCTCCCCAGTCCCTGTGTAGAGAGGTCGTGGCTCGGTTTGCTGTTTGCTTTTTTTTTTTTTCATTTTCATTTTCATTTGTTTTCGTGGGGGGACTTACCCTAGCAGTGCTAACATGGGGAGCAGATAGACCCTAGTGCTAAGATCAGTACGGTTTGCTGTCGTTCTTGGAGCGCTTCAGCTGCACCTTCAGCCGCTTCATGCCGATCTGGAAGCCGTTCATGGCCTGGATGGCTGCCTGCGCCGACACTGGATTGTCGTAGCTGACGAAGCCTGCGGGGAAGCCACAGAAAAGTGGAGAGTTGAGTGAAAAAACACGGGTCGAGAAGAATGTGACAACATGGCACTTTTCCAGTTCACATTTAACATGCGAGAAGCTGTAATTTAATTAATTATTGAATGAATTGAATTAATGTTATATAAATAAAGATTGGCTTTGAATACTGTTTCAGTTACATCATACTAACATATAGGTTTAGCAATATTACAATTGGTCCACTTGGATAAAAAGGAGCTATGCATATGCAATTTGTATCTGGTTTCGCTTGTTAGCGAACTGTTAGATACGTTCACACTATAGCACACATACAGTACTATGCTGAAGTAGTACCATTGAAGTAGTACATGAATTTCTCCCTGTTTTAACAATGCAGTTCTGCAGTTCTTCCCATTTTGTAGCATTAGTCCTAGCCCCATTTGTGTAACGTAACATACGTTGGACTTAGTAAGATTTAGGTAAGTATAAAGAATAAGACATTTAACCAAAATTAAAAACAGATGGAGTATAAGTGTAGCTAATGTGTTAGCTAATATAGCTTGAAAGCACATGTGTAAAGAGACCCGTGGTATTATTTATGAAGCGTCTCTTCAGTCAACATCTCAAATAAAGCTCATTTCTCCCCATCAGATGTCACTTTGCTTCAGTTCTGAATGATTTTCATGAATTCTATCATTGTTTTGTGCCAAAAGCAGATTTACCTCCAATTCTGGCCTACAATATAAAACACGGGTGGAGACCAATAACCTTCTACTTGGTGGGTCTTGTTTACTTCCAGCAACTATGCTGCTTCGAAATTCAGCGGAATAACAAACTGATGTTGAAATGCTACACCAGGTGCCCTCACCACGTTGTCTCACCAGGTGTCTTGAGATCTGATTTATCGGGATTACATTTACACCTACATTAAAAATACACCTCTGGTACACGATAAGAAAAGATTAAGCTTTAATGACTCCGGCGAGGAAGGCGAGGGTTGTTGCATCAACAAAATAATGAAAGGATAAAGCTAGGTAAAATGGAATAACAGTAAGACAAATAGAGGAGGCACTTTCAACGTGAGGCATCATGAGCCTGCAAAGTAAGTGCACTACAAATCCTGAGTCAAGTGCTATAAATTTGAAAAAGAAATGATGGAAAGCACAATAAAACCACATTATCTGCTTTCGTCCAGCAACCTGTCAAAGGCCACCGAGAGTCAAAATGTCAAAATAAAAGTGTTTTGGAGCAGACAGTGAGCTTATACTGTGTTTTATTTTTCTCCTGTCTCCCACAAAGTCATTTTCATGCACACTTCACTTCCCCCTGTAACATTTGCAACCTCCCAAACTGACAGTAAACTCCTCGCCTCGCTTGTCTCACACATCCATCCTCACAACCCATTTTCTGACAAGTATCAGACAAGTTTGTGTGCTGTTCCTTCCTGGTTTCCATGCTTGATTTATTTCTGGTTGCCTTAGTTGCTACATGAAAAATGGAGATGCATTATATTCAGGTTTTGTTGTTGACATGGGCAAATGTGACATATTTTATGCATTTCAGACCATGTCTGAAGCATTTTTTTTTTTTACTGCGTCTGCTCAACAGGCTTCATACCCTGTTTAAAGAAACCCCCTCCTGTCCCAGCTGGACAACCCATGAAACCTGAATGTCGTCACTAAATAAATCATGGTGGAGTAACTACGCCTGTTGCAACCTGGAGGACGTCCTGCAGCCCACACTGAAGGATTCAGGTAATCCACATCAACTCCGTAAGTCTGGGAATATAACTTGACCGCTTTGTAAAGTAACGAAATGAGTACCACTTTACAAACTTTTCCAGGCACCTTGTTCAGAGTAAACAGAACCCCCACTGGATGCTAATAATCTAAACCCACAAGAAACTGGCAATGACCTATTTTAGTCTTCCACTGCCCATTTCGCGACAAACTTCCCAATAGTAATCTTGAATACGCTTGACTGAAAATTTGCTGAATGCACCATTATCTTTTGAGAGGAGGGTCTCGTCACGTTCATGTCATACGGTAGACGGTAGAATTGTTTGCGCATAATCTTTCACGACCGCTGATGCGAGGCATCCTAAAATATTTTGCATCAAAGTCACATTCCCATATGACACGAGACGGGCTTTAGGTTGACTCTGGTGGGCTTTACGTTTCAGAGAACCCAGTCACAGAACTGGGACACAGCTGGTAAAGAAAAAGAACATATTACTGCAGGCATTCGTGTTTGTCTCCCATTTTCGGGAGCTCACACTGACGCCTGTGCCGCCGCTGTTGCTGCCGTACCGAAGCACTTGCTAAGGTTTGTCTGTTTGTCGATGAAGACTTTGGCAGAGACCACGTTTCCGAAAGGCATGAACATCTGCAGTATGTCCTGGTCTCCAAACTCCTGGGGCAGGTGGTAGATGAACAGGTTGGCGCCTTCGGGACCTGGCGGGATGAGATGCAGAGCGAGCGTCGGGTCAGTGGATTTTTTTTTTTTTTTATTCATTTAAAAGCAAAACCGCAGGAGAGGGAACACTGCATTGTGGCAACTGGCACTGCTGTGCTGTCGTCATAGGAACAGAGCTGAAGCACGCCGCTTAGCACAATATTGCATGACCTTGAGTTTGTTATTGCTTTTAAACAACATTCTGCAATTGTGCTGAACATTACACAAAGATGAAAGCTTTTGGTTTTCATTTAATGATTATATTTCTGCTTACCACTAACAAAACTAATCCCCTGCTCTCTCGTGTTTGATTCATTCATTCTTTCAGCTTTATGTTGACCCCACCCCCCTTATTTTTTTTTTATCACACATTCTAATAACCCCAACAGGTCAGATCCCCGAGTCATTAAACATACCCTCCATTACTAAGCAATGTTTTGTCTCCTTGGAGGGTTTTGAACTCTTGGAATGGACCGTCAAAGAGGAGAAAGCATCTTTACAAATTTATCTTTGTTGGAAGCTGAGATGAGAGGCACACAAACAAATAGGACGTGGCTCTGTTTGTTTTACCAGACATTTCATCATCCGGTTTGTATTCAGTGCTGTCTGTTTAAAGCTTTTGGGCAAATTTAACTTGAGCCGTGAGGTTCTTGATGAGAGTTGCACTCTGCAACGGCACTGATACACACTCTAATCAATTTTACATTTCCTCTTTCACAATATAATAAAACTAGATGTACAATTATCAACAAAACTATTGATATATTCATAGAGAGATCTGATTAAACATGTCTCAGAATTAGTCCTTATCAAATTAATCTTGGCTGTAAATTATAAATAGTAAAAATCTTTCAAACTGAGTAGTATTAAATTTTTTTTATTTTTTAAAATAATTTCTTTTGATTTGACTTTGAACCTTCAGATACATTCAGATGCTTTGTTCCAGGTAATAAAGTGTATCTTTTACGAGAGCTTTAAAGCTGAGGTGATACTGATCTAAAATACATACTCACCACATAATCACCACTACACTGGCTGCAGCTTTTTATTAGGAAAATAAAATCCTCCAAGGTTTGAGCTGCAGCTGAGTTTCTCATTATGTCTACTCGCCGTTCTTCAGAGCGACTCCTGGAGGAAGCACTGACTCCGGGTCTGTGAGACCTTCCCACTGAGCAGCAGCGATGCGCTCACTCACCCTCTTTCTGGCTGCCGGCGGCCCCTTGCTGCTGCAGCAGGGACTGGCTGTAGAGGGTGGGCAGCGCGGCGGCGGCGTACTGCTGGATCCCTGAGTAAGCCTGCGTCAGCGCGTCCATGGTGCCCGCCGTCCCGTTGGTGAGCCCTGCCCCGCCCAGGCCTCCGTTTAGAGCCGCCATACCTGAGAGCATTTGAGCAACTTTACATAAAACCCAACAATAAAGAAAGAAGAGTGCACTTACTCATTAGCGCTCCCACTGAAGGTTGTGTTTTAAACCACACACACACACACACACACACATTAACACGCACATTGACGCGTACATAACTGACCACACACACACACACACACACACACACACTGACACACTTGCTCACACAGACTACAATGTAAATCACACACAAAAGACACATCAATACTGTGTCCGTACGCACAAAAACACAACATGACACACACGGTATAAACACAGTAAAGTACGACATGAGTGTAGCTGATGACAGCCAGAGCTGCACAGAGATGACAGAAAAACCGCCCAGCAACGCATGCGCACGCGCAGAAACACACCATCTACGAAGCACCGGGACAAAATGAAATAAACACCACAACAATGGCATAAAAACACACTGCCCAATGGCCCCCGTTCAGTTATTACAACAGTCCTGTTGAGACTTTAGATAAATCAATGCATCAATGCTGAAACATCTTTTTAAAAAGATGTTGTAAGTTTCTCAAATTAAAAAAAAGTTAGTTAGTTAGTTAGTAAAATTTAATTGATTGAATAATTGTTAAATCAAAGTTCAACCTGATCTTTATATCTACGCTTTATTTTATTTGGTTGAATGTTCTGAACTTTATTTATCTGAATTGCCCTGTGCATAGAGATGTGTACAAATACAGCTGCCTTGTGACTAGTAAACTAGTAAATTTGTGCGATTTGCCCACCGATAAACCAAATGTGTGAGCACAGCTGATTCAGAATTTTTTTTTTTTCAAGTCACTCCAATAAAAGGACAAAGAAAAAGACACGCTGACACATTTATCTGTCAAACAGAAAATGGAAATTCCAGATAAGCTGCTCAGGTATTGATAAGAGAAACCCGCTGACTGTCTGTCTTCATGATCCAGTATTTTCGACACTTAACAGAAGTATCACAGAATCTCCTCCGGCTGCTCTGAGTGCAGAGATTTATCCTGCCATACAGTCAGAACAGCTAAGTCAAACATCAACAGCGAGGCCTGATAGTCGGTGCCTTTTCCAGCTTGTGACGTCTCACTTTAAGGGCTGAAGACAGGCACATGGCGCCAGGGTGTATGTGTGTGTGTGTGTGTGTGCACGCGTATGAGGGCGAGTTTAAAAAGTGAAGGAACGCAGCGGTAACACTCATTAGTTGCTTGTAACGGCTTAATATCACCACGGAGGGCAACTTGTCTGTGGGGGTCTGACATTGGCTCGGTGTCCTGTCGCCTCGCCGTCAGACACAGTGAAATAAATTATCACCGCAGAGCTCTGGATTATAGGTCACTCATTTATTCAGGAATAATTGCACCGGTGACCTTTGCAATTCAATTAAAGCCTGGATGTGTTTAAATGAGGGCGGTTGTTTTTGGTGGGGGCTGAGGGATGAGGTGGGGGGAGGAAGGAAGGGACAGCAGGGACGAGACGTGATCCAAAACAAAACAGACCCGTTCGTTTTCAAAAAAGAGCGAACTCGCGCGTCCCGTGTTTCTGCACCTGCGCGGTTGCCAAGTAGACGCGTATATGATTTACACAGCGGATACAGCTACTCCAACCAAGGAGCGCTAAAGGTCAGAGGAGAATAATGTGGTGGGAGAGGCCGGCGGTACAAAAAATCTGCTGTCATAATAGCGCTGATTAAGATCCCAGCCCCGTCTCCCCAGAGGTCGAAGGCGGGGGGGGCTCGGCAACATAGGTCAACGCAACTCAGGTGAGGGTAGACACGGGCTGTTAAGGAATCCTGACAACAAGAGATGAGTAAGTTACATTCAAAAAATATCATAAAGGAGCTACCCTGACAGCTCTGCCATTTTACCGTAACAGTAGTTTTTGCATGTTTCTGAGGAGAAGAGATATTTTTGGGCAGAGAGATGGTCAAATGTAGTATTTACTGTGACTGAAAATGTTTACATTGATTTTCTTTTAGCATAAAGATGGCCACATTTTATATTTTTGTACACGGAAACAGAAACATTGGCAGGAAGGTTGGCATGTTTGGGATTTTGTTTTTTAGATGGGAAACAGGTCAGATGTATTTCTGACACAAAATGAAAACATTCTCAGTTGGATATTGTGTTATTTTTGGTTAAAAAATGTGTATCTTTGGTAGAAGAATTTCAAGGTTTGTATTTTCTTGCATGAAAGTTGTATTTTTTTTTGGTAAAAGTAAATTTGTAAAATTTGATTTGTTTCTTTTTCTTTGCCAGAGAATTGTCTGATTTAGCGAATTTATTTTGGAAAATTGCCGCGTCATTGCGTGAAAGCGATCAAACTCCAGTATTCTTTTTTTTTTAAGGCACATGAAAACTGTCACATTTGCACAACAGTTGTGCCTCTTGCCACCCATGCAGCCCTCTAATGTTCAAACCCCTTGTGGAGAGATGACAGAAAACACAACAGCGACACAAACAAAACCACACGATGTGAAACGGCTACGATGAGGACCGGCCCCGCACGGACAGCCAGACTCTGCAGGGACGGCACGCCAGCACTCCTTACAACAAGCACAACCCCGGACACAACCAGGAAGCGGATGGGGAGATGGAAGAAAATGGATGGATGGATGAATGGATGGATGGATGGATGGTTGGGTGAACTATCCGTGGCCAGGCGAATAAGCGCGGCAGTCATCATCAAGACAGCGAGGACACTTTCATTTACAAGTCAAACAGAGACGCAGAGAGAGGACAGGAGGAACTAAACTCAGTGTCTGTCTTTTGTTGTTCACTTCTTCTTCTGTTTTAGCCATCTTAATTGCATACATGCCTTTTTGGTTTTCTTATTCATTCAGAGTTAATTGTCTAAAATGACCAACTCAATTCTCCAGGAACGTATGGATGCAAGGAGGATATTTATACTTGAAGTATAAATACTACGACACAGATTTGTACAGCCTCTGACAGTAGAGTTAGAAACCTGTATGGATTTTTGATATGGTACTCAGTTTTAAAAGAATTAAATGTAGAATATTCTTTATAGTTACTATGTTATTTTTTCTTTCTTTGCTGTACAAATTGCTTTTAATGTAAAATTACAGATTAATATGACACAAAAATCCATATCAATCAACTCCAACGATCAGTGCTGTGTGTCCTGTTTGGCTGTGCGCCTCTCTCTGCATCCACTCACAGGTGTAGGCAACGATGCTGCGGTTGTGGGCGGTGGAGCAGGTGGAGGTGTGGGTGGGGGGTGGGGGTGGCTGATGGCTGGGTGAATACTCACTGTTGACGCTACCTGCTAGTGCATTAATGTTGTTCAGGCCCACAGTCGCGCCTGCCAGGCCCTGCAGGGTGCCCAGAGAGGTCAGAGAGTTCATGGCGCCGGCGTTGGAGCTGGCCGTGGTGCCCGCTGCTGGGAGAAGAGAGGACGGAGAGGGAGGGGAGGGGAGGAAGGGAGAGACCAGGGTGAAGAGAGTAAAAAGAGAAAGAAGGGATGAGGGCACAGGTAAAGAGGGGGAGTAGGAGACAAAGAAGCAGACATGTTACACAAGCACGGAACGAAACCTAAACAAGGTTCGTCGGGTAGACGTGAAGGTTTCTTATTAAATACAAATGAAAGCTTGGCTTTCGTTCGTACAGAAGGTGCTACGCCTGGCCATTTGACACAAGTAAGTTGTTCGGCGGAAATATTTATGTGACGGTGGCAAACGGCTGAATCCACTGCTGAGAAGATGGGCCGCCCGCCTCCTCAGTTTCACCTCAGACTGAAGGAGGTCATGCTGTCAGTCTCTTGTTTGTTTGCAAGTTAGCAAGAGACTTTTTTTTTGAAAGAAGGTAGAAAATTGATTGGCGATTAAGTTTTGGTGGCGTGGTTGTGACGGTTCCACTGTTTTTGGATTTCTTTTGGAGGATCCAATCTTACATTACTCGGTAAAGGATTACTTTGGGTTTTGATACCTTTGGTTTCGTTGAAAGCACAGCTGTGACAGGTGCGTTCGTCAACACTGAGTGAACGGATGGTATTTAACCTGCAGCAGACTTGACTCAGTGGTCACGAGACGTACCACCATCCATATAGTTCCTAATCCAGGAGTAAAACTTGGTAGGGTTTGTTCCTTCTGCGAACATTTTCTAGTTTGAGAGATTTGTCTGGATGGATTTCTTTGGCGATGCGGAGAATGCCGCTCGCTATTCTTCCAGTGCAATAAGAGCTAAAGCTTTCTGAGTATCTGGTAAAGACGAATGCAGGGGCAAACACTTCACAACGTGTTTATTATTAACAAGCCGAGCCGCGGCGTGAACCGAAAAGTAGAAACATCTCTTTGACAAAGAAGCGATTGGGTTCAACCAATTTTCTCTGCGACGGCCTCATTCTTCTTCTTCTTCTATTTATTTTTTTACAGATGTTTACCAAAGTGTGTCGGTTCATTCGGCAGTTTGCTGATGTTTCAAAAGACGTGACAGGTATCACCTTTAATTACTGTAACAGCGACTTGACCCTGTAAAGATGAAATCCGTCGACGTTTTTAAAGCTCTGCTGGGTTTGTTTTGGTCAGAAGGCATTTACAAGCGCAGGTAAACTGGAGATTTGATGCATTTAAAATTAAGCTGTGAAGTCAGTAAAATAAAAAAGGACCATCCAGAGAAAGCGGACAGATGTACAAGAAAGCGAGAGCGTTTTTTTATGCTGGCAAATAACCCATCAGAAATGTTGTGAATTGTGAAATTGTGAAAATTCTCTCGGTCACAGTGCAGTCAAATGACTTTCCCTCGAGGACAGCTGGTTTTCAGTCAGTTGGTCATTTTGTCACTGGCATTACACACACACACACAAAAAAACCCCACACCATGAGTGATTTCAACACGGCCGACGCGAACTCACACAACGCACACCTGAACACGCAGCGATTTGAAATGCGTGCCCCACTGGTACATGTGGTGGGTGAGATGATGGGGTAGGTATGGTGCACAAAGCTTGCGACCTTGATCTATTATTAGATGAAAACCAAAAGAAAAAAAAAAAAAAAGGAAAAGAAAAGAAAAACAGATTTCATCTGCTCGTCTCATTAAAGCGATGCCAACAAAGCGGGATTGCCGCCGAACGTGTTGAGAAATGGAGTGATGAAGGCGGCGTCGTGTCAGAACAGGGTGCAAAACAAAAAAAAAAAGAAACTGCTGGCTTGTCTCCATGCAGAAGTGTCTATATTTATCAAACCGGCGCGTGACGCTGTCAGCTTCTTTGACACATGCTGTATAGCGCCGCTCATTCACACTGAGCGGCTCCAACCTGAGTGTCTGCCGTTCAAGGTGGGACCGATAAACGGAGTCAGAGAGAGCGAGAGAGAGAGAGAGAGAGAGAGTGGGAGAGGGAGAGGGAGCGGAGGGGGGAAAGTATGGAGAGAATAAAAGAGGGGAGGGAAGGGAGGTGAGATGAGAATGGGCGTTCGTGCCGGTGCGATCCAGCTTGGTGGAGGTGGGATGGAAGTGTGGAGGAGCAAGAAGAAGAGGGGAGGAGGGGTGGTGTGCGAATGTGTGTGTCTGTGTGTGTGTGTGTGTGTGTGGGGGGGGTGAGGAATGAGGGGAGGGAACTCTTCATATTCATGCTCTGTTGGGGAGTGTGCTTCCAAAAAGAGACAGCAAAAAAAGAAAAGAGAAAAGGAAAAAAAAAAAAAAAAACCCCGACGGCCGCTGGAGCGAGGCCGAGCCGACATGAAAGGAGAGAAATGATGGAGCAGAAACAGGGAGCTTGTCAGGAGGAGGGCAAGCAGCGAAAGACGAGGGCAACGAGGAGGAACACAAGGAGGAGGAGGAGGAGGAGGGAGGAAAAGGAAGGCGAGAATCTGAAGGTGGCAATATTTAACCTGAACCCAGTTCACACGTCAACCTGGTAGATCCTGAAACCCCCCCCCCCCGGCCGTGAGCAGAGACACAACACCGACAAACACACACATACACACACACACACAGGTGCAAACAAACCCTGTCTGCTGGGAAACAACATCTTGAAATTCCCACGTGGGAAACACCGAAGCACAAAACGCACAAACATGCACACGCGCGCGCACACACGTATACGGTGCGTGTATGACGGGATGGTGTGGAGGTTTGGCCACATGGTGAGGAAGTGGTGGTGGTGGTGGGGGGTGGGGTGAGGGCGCAGGTCGGGCGGCGCGGGGACGGTGGATGCACACACACACATCATGGGGAATGTGCCAGAAAGGTCGACGACATGGAAGAAGGGCGGAGCGATGGAGATGTTTTCGGCAACGATGGCTGGTTGATGGCTGCGGTGACTGGCGGTGGGTGCCGGGACCACGGCGCGACAACACTGGTAATGGCAGACGGGTGGAGAGCGGAGAACGTAGGCAGGCCCTCCCCTCCCCCGGCGTCGGACCCCTTCCCCCACCCAACCCCAACCTCAGAGGCTGCGGCGTTACCTGGGCTGGCCAACGCTCCCAGGGAGGCGGCGTTGGAGGACAGGGGGTTTGCGGTGGAGGGGCTGGCTGAGTTTTGGGCCGCCGCCGCCGCTGCCGCTAAAGTGGCCAGGTTCTGCAACTGCAGAGCACTCATACCTGGAGAGAGGAGCCAGAGAGGGTGGTGTCAAACCTGGGGCGCGATGGCTGAGGCGTGGCTCTGGGCGTCGCCTGGACGGACCGGGACAGCGTAGCTCAGGTGCGGCGCCGGACGTGACTCGAGTCGCTTGGCGTCCGGGGGTCGGAAACAGTGGCGTGCGTGTGTGCGTGTGTCGCCTGGGCGGCGAGCAATGGAGCGCGCGAAGGCGAGCGCCGCAGCTGATTTTACCAACCCATCCCGAATATGTTCAAATCAGTAAACGCAGCAGCGGGAGTTCGGGTTGGGTGAATTTCCCCCGAGGCAGAAGTGATTTCACCGATATCTGTTTTTTTTTCTCAAAATTTGAGCGCTCAGCGGCTTTGCTGCTCAGCTACCGTGATATAAATAAAAGTGTAATTGGTGAATAAAGACCTACACAATCTACAATGATTTGAGCTCGGCTGAGATGAGATTCTTGATTTTTGATATCGATCCTGGGATATTTCAAAATGAGGCCTGAGGTGCTACAGGTTCCTTTTTAAACACCTGCCTGCGGACGATGGAGGATTTGTTTTTGGTGTTTTGGGGAACTCATATTCATTCATGGTTTCTTTTTTTTCCCTGTCGATACAAGCAATGTCCCTGTCAATTAACTGCAACAGTGAGTGAAAAATCTATGTTAATCACATCTCTTATATTAAATGCTCTTCAGGATCTTATACAGAGGATGAATAAAGTAAGAAGAAGAATAAAATAAATTAAATCTTCATATTAAGTGTTTTTAAAAACACAAAATATAACAATATAGCACTTTCTTTAAAAAAAAAAGATAAGGGCAACATAATTTAAATATTCATGCAACACTATGCAATTTGCATATCTGTCACCTCTGACACCAATATGTCTGTCATAAGTCGATGTCATGAGGTCGCGTAAAAATTAAAACTATAACTCATTCAGCAGCGCGCTGTGTTTCAGGACACCTGCGGGCTGAACTCTCCTCGCCGCTAATCTGCTCGGCGTCATTAGCATACGAGCCTGTGCTTAAGCATAATTAACGGCTGCAAGCTAAACGACGGTGAGGCAGAGGCTATAAAAGGCCTTCTGTGAATGCAGCTCAACCTTTGACCTCACTCCATGAATGCGAATGAGTTTGCGCGCGTGTGCGTCCGGCGCGAGGCCTCAGCTCAGAACCCTCGCCGAGCCGAAACGGAACCACGGCAGCGGTCGTCCTTACCACAGAGAGGCGAGAGTTAAAAGGGCGGACACCGTCAATGTGTGGCGTTATGTGTCGTATATACAGTCTGGATGTATATACAGTACCATGGGAATACGCAAACACGCACACACACTGACATACACTCACACAAAGAGACGCACACGAACAAAGACACCAATGAGGAAGATCCGTCTCGTTCAAGGTCCTTAAACATCCAAAACAAAGAAATCCTTCAGCCGGACGACTGAACCGAACGCAGCCGGAGACAACAGATGGAGTCATCGCTGGGATTCACAGTCCTGACGCTACATCCAAATTTAAAAAAAAAGAAAAAAAGAAAGAAACAGGTGCCAGCTTCTGAACGCTTTCTTCTCATACTGAAACGATGAAGCCGCTGCAGCAAGGAAGTGGAAAGTTAAACGTGTGCGTGCTCACAGTAATGAGCATGTACATTTGAGTGTGACTTCGTCTTCTTTTTCTTTTATTTACTTAACTTATGACGAACGCACCGGAGCCAAAACCAATCTTGTTTTTCAAAGCGATTTTCTCCAATTTTCTGTGATACATCAAAAGCCAAGAGCTGAAATGGATTTCTGTTTGTGCGCAGGGAGGGAATAAAACTGTCGTTGTTTCTGCCGCACGCTCCAATCTTGCACTAATTCAGACTGGGTTTTGTGATGGAAACTAAATGACAGGTTTAACAAAGGGAGGAGGAGGCTGTTGGCGAGAGCTCTCCTCCTCCATTGGCTCTAACTACTACTAACTATTTGAATTCCCCTCTCCAGGTTTGGAAAGCAACCTGATTGGATGGATTTGACTGAAGAGACTGACACTGATACTGATACTGATAGTGCGACTGTACTGTCTTCACTTCCTTTACATCCCTTCCTTTCCTGTTGTTTCCTCCCATTTCCCCTCTCTTTTTTAGATTTGTTTCCTTTGTTCTCTTTTCCTCATCTTCCCTGTTGTCCCATTTTCCAATTTTCCCTACCCTCACTTTTCTACGTTCAGTTTTCCTTTCCCCTTCCTTGTTGTCCTTTCTCCCTTTCTTCTCCTCCTCTTCTATTTCCTTTCCTTTGCTTAGGGGCCTTTCTTTTCCGAACATTTTTCCTTTCTTTTGTCCTTTTCTCGCTCTTTTGCTATTCTCACTTTCTTGTTTTTTCATCCCCCTTTACTTCTCTTTCCTTCTCGTTTCTCTACTTTCCCCCTTCCTTTTACAACACCTTCCCTCATTTCCTTCTCCATCTCTTCTCCTTTCCTCTCTTCCTCACTTCCCTCCCTTCCCTCTTTTCCAATTTCCCATATCTCAACTGCTTATACCTCCTCATTTTCTGTTTCCTTGTTCTTCCTTTCCTCCCTTCCTTAAATCCAATCCATCATGCCCTTTTCCTCCTCCCCCTTTCCCTCTCTTGCATCCCATCATTTCTTTGCCTCCCGCATTCCGTCCTCTCTCCCTTCCTTTCTCACCTGCCTTTTCCATGCTCTTTCTATACATCCTGCTCTTTTTCCTCATCTTGTTTCTCCAGTTCCTTTCTTTCCTTTTTCCTGAAGCGGGCAACAAAAAATGACTCCAGAGGATCCCTCTTGCTCTTTTCTCCCTCTCCATGCAACCCCCTTTTTTTCTTCCCATTTTTCTCAAAGCAGCTCGACACCATTTCTTAACTTGCATTTGTCAAAGGCTATCTCCCTCATTGAACGTACATTTCCAAGGCAGTTAAAAGGAGAAGAGGAGCGAGCGGGAGATAAAAATAACTGGGTTAGAGGGGAATAAAGTAGAGACGCAGTCGTACAGAGCGAGATAGAGAGAGAGAGAGAGAGGGAAAAGAAAGAGAGACAGTGTGAGACAAATGCAATCGGCTTCCCGCATCAGAGTCAGAGTATCCGGGCTGTGCAGATGGTGCGTGCGGGTACATGTGTGTGCGCTCCGTGCAGCCTGTATGGCAGAGCCGGGCTGCACCGGGCCGGCGCTGGCTGCGTCTAATTGAATGCTCATTGGCGTAATTGAAGCCTCTCAGCTCTGCGGCTCCTCGTGTTAAAGACGGGGACCAGATGTCATTCAGCTGCCTCGCATCTCCTGCCAATCACTAATGCTCTCTCCCCGTCTCTGTCTGTCTCCGTCTGCAGATGGAGGACTAACAGATCTCCAGATTCAGACACCGTTACTCACCCTCGGTTCCAAATCTCACAGCCTATTCATCCACGTGACGGAGAGCGCGTGTGTTTATCTGTCAGGATTTACGATGCGAGGCAACGCGACTCAAAGCGGCGCGACAGAAAAATGGCAGGACTCCCCCCCCCCTGCATTTCCGACTTAAACAGCACACAATTAAAAGCTGACACCTCACCAAGCAAAAAAAAAAAACCAAGCAGACGAAGGCAAAGACCGGAGGGAAGCGTAAAGGTGAGATGAGGAGACTGTGATCGAGGAGGGCGGGAGGTGCAAAAGTGTCTGCAAAAAAAAAAAGAGGCTTTAAATAAATAGAAATGACAAGATAGAGAGAGAGAGAGAGAGAGAGAGAGAGAGAGAGAGAGGGGCAAGAAAGAGGAGAAGTGTTTAATGGAAAAAGAGAGAAGTCGGGGATGATGGGAAATGAGTATCCACGAGTCCCCGAAAGTCTCAAATAATCTAAAATTAAAGCCCCCAAATTTTTATTTCTGAAAGACAGAGATTTTATCTTGCTCAGCATTTAATTGGAGGCTCCTTGGCCTGCTCAAGGCTCAGATTAATGCAGAACTGGGTTAATACAATATGCATTTTTTATTGCATTAGCTTCACCTAAGAGAATTCGACTGTCCCTTACCACTTTATTTCCTACTTCCTTGTATCCTTTTTCTTATTCAAGCCTATTTAGAAAGAAAACTTTTCGCTGGCTACATTTGTTTCATTAGCCTCCCTTTCTTTATTTTGTTCCTAAACTGAAGTGTTTAAGCAGTAAAATGGCTTTAAAAGGCTCAGATCTCTCTTGAACCCGCAGATACTCTTGAAAGGAAATATGGAAGGAGCGGACAAGACAGATCACAGACCCTCCGCAGCAAGAGAGCAGTAGATGGCGCCAGCCTGCAGTTCAAGATTTCCACCAAAAAAAAAAAAAAAGACAAAAGAGAGAACCCACTTTTAATGGTTTTCTCTCTTCCCCCCCCCCCACCCTTTACTGAGATTCATCCATCCCTGACAAAGCCTTGGTGTTACTGTTACACGCCCAGGGCACAACTCTTGTCTGGCCTCATTAAAAGATCAAGATAAATCTTAGCAACAGTTAATAAATCTTCAGGGCAAAGATCTCTCTACTCCGCCACGCGAGTTCATCTGTTATGCTCTTTGGTCGTCTTTTAGATGTCTGCGGAAAAAAAAAAAAAATAACAAGAGAGGTGCAACAAAGAGTCCACTGCCGCGGTAGATTGTGCTTTCAGGGGTGTTTTATCGACTGATGTTTGACTCACCGGCCATCTGCTGGATCCCGCTGAAGGCTCCCAGGTTACCGGAGGAGGTTGCCTGCTGAAGCAACTGATGGCAAGAAAGAAAGAAAGAAAGACAGAGACAGAGAGACGGGGAGGGAAAAGAGAAAAGGAGAAACAAAGTGAGCCGGGCGGATACTGGGTGGAAAGCTTAACACACGTCTACACAACTGGCAAGCTCAACTCGTAATGAGCGGTTTAGCAATGTGGATTTTGCAGCAGCGCTCGATGAGTAAATGAGCTGCTAATACAGTTTGATCTCTCCTCTAAGCAAACGCTGTTTGTGTTCCACCGCGATTCTCCCAGACAAGTTGAGCATGAAAGCTCTAATCTAGCCGACTAATTAGATTCCAAAACAAAAGTGGAATACTGATGCCGTCAAAAACTCATCCTTCAAAGACTTGAATTAACAGCAAATTAACATCTTGTTTCTATTGTGTGTGTGATTTTTTTTTCTCCTTCTTCTCTTTCTTTCAGAACAGAACTTAATCTTTTCAAAAAAAGAGTGAGAAAGAAGACAGAGAGAGCAGAAAAACCTGGGACCCTAATTCACGAGACACATTTTTCAAATCTCATTATTATTTCTTTTTCACCAAAATAAATCAATACTCGGTAAAGAAGGAGTGTTTGTCTGCGAAAAGACAGGTGCAAATTGCATTTAGGATTAAACAAATTCAGACTGTTTGTTTTAAGAGGGAGTTAATTTAGAAACTGAGAAGTGAGGGGTTGAGGGTCAGCAACGAGAAACTTTGTTTGGGAGGGAGGGGGGAGAGAACGAGGTTTCTGAAAACAAAGACGCCCGGCAATGGCCTGATAAATCAATATATCATCAATATATCAATTAAATTCCTCTGAAAACAGGCTTCACCCTGATCTGTTGTGTCCGTTGCTGCTTCCCCATGAAAATCTCTTTGCCTCCAAAATGTAAATATTTCATAAGATACGAAAAAAAAATCCTGTCTTGAGCTTAGCGGCAAAGCAGTTTTCAGTTTGTCTAATGGGATTTTCAATGTTTTATTTATCTTAAGAAGTAAGAGAATTTCCTCAACCCATAAAAAACACACAGAAATTCTCAAAATCAACTAATTTGGAGCTACAGCACGACTGACTGACTGTTTCCGATACGACCAGGTGTGGGTTATTTAAACACTTTGGTTAGGGAGAGATGCCTGTTGCGGTTTTGGATAAACTCCAGCAAATGGAAACAATTACCGCAGATCTTTGTTCTCTCTGCTTCTCCATAGAAACATTAAAGTGCAACACTGAATTAACATGAATGCAAATATAAATATGTTATAGAATTCCTCTGCATGGAGAAGTTTACTGTTCTAGGTGGAATAAACTACAGTAAGAAAACATAAATACATGTTTTCTTCAGCCTTAAATCCAATTCAGAGACCTCATTCCCTCACGATGCAATGCAACCCTCCACCCCTGAGGAGGAAAGATGGAGAGAGGGAAGAATGGCAGGGCTGACGTAGGAACAGAAGACAGAAGGGAGGAGAAGCCTGTGAGAGCATTCTGGGACTTTTTGGTCGGAGCACTGACTGCGGCGGTGCTGGCCACGGGGCTGCAGTAAGGGGCGGAGAAGGAGGAGGTGACGATGGAGGTGGGTTGGGGGGGCGACGCGGCGGCTCTCCTTACAGCCAGATACTGCGGGGTGAGGCCGCCCAGGCCGGTCAGGCTCCCCCAGGTGGTTGCACTGTTGAGCTGCTGCATCTGCTGCGCCAGCTGCTGCTGCAGACGCCGCTGCTCCTTGTCCTTCTGCGTGTCGGCGAACTTCACCACGATGGGAGACGAGCAGCCCTGCAGGGGTGGGAAGGGGGAGGAAGAGGAGAGGGGGGGTGGTGAAAAAGGAAGACAACGTGCAATTTGAGAAGAAAGAGGAGCGAGGAGAAAAGGGGACAGGAGAAGAAAGAAGAGAAGACAGGAGAGAAGAGGAAGGGAGTTAAGAAAGCATAAAGAAGGAGAGGAGATAAGATGGAGGAAAGAAGCGGAGAGGAAAAGACAGGATGAAAAAGGGGAAAACAGAGGAGAAGAAAGGAGAAAAAGACAAAATGGAGAGTGGGAAATAAGAGGAGAGGACAAAAGATGGAAGATACGGGGAGACGGGAGGCGTGAAGGGAGGATGAAAAAAGAGAAGAAGAGACAATAGACAGTTGTTCAGAAATAACGTCTATATAATTAAATGATTGATTGCAAATGATTAATTAATTCCATTCTTATAATAAAGGCAAGCAAATTAAAGTTATGATGATGGGGAAGAGCACATACTTCCAAATGCGCACACACACACACACACACATATACACACCAGGGGGACGTGCACAAAGACCAATCAACACCCATCTTTGTATGAACAAACTTTTCATCAGCAAAGGAAAAAATCTTTTCTCAATTAAAACCTGCTTCTGAAATTCTCTCTCAAGCACATGCACAAGCAAATGCACACACACACACACACACACACATACACACACAGAGTCACACAGGAAACTTGACTCTGAAGCCAGTGGGTCCCCCCCCCCCACACACACAAGGGCTCAGTTATCTCTGAGTCCAGAACAGTTTCACCAGAAACAGATTTCCTGTGTTCTCAAACTATTTCATCACCTCACATGAAGAAAGGAATTGATGTGTGTGTGCGTGCGTGTGTGTGTGTGTGTGTCTATGTAAAAGTGTGTGTGTTCGGGAGAAAGAGAAAAACAGACGGACACAAAAAAAGAGGTTGATAGGGCAAGAGGGAGATCTGGAGATTTGGACAATCAGACTTAGTGAATCTGATCGACCGATTTCTATTCCTCTGATCAGCAGTGTGTGTGTGCGCGTGTGTGATGAATGAAGCGTCTGACTCACACAGACTCCAGGGTGGTAACGTGTCGGACCTACCTACACACACACACACACACACACTCTATGACAACTATAACATGGGTACAACCAGGTAAAACAACAAGGCAAAAAAATCCTGAAATAACATTAAAGTGATGGCTGAAACACAGCCAAGCTGAAATGGTTAACTCATAATCTAACTCATACACATGTAGTGCGCACACACGCACGTGCACGCACACACACACACACACACACACACACACACATGCTGCAATCAAAGCCTAACTGGGGGCAAATCCGTTGGAAACAAAGGCTGATCTGCCACCGGAGAATTAAGAAGAAAAAACTTGCGACTGAAATGTTTTAGATCCGCACTCGGCGAGTGTGTGTGTGTGTGTGTGTGTGTGTGTGTGTGTGTTAAATAGTACCACTTCCATGCCAAGCAATGCCACTGTTTGACCAGTTTCTGAAAATCATTAAAATAAACATGTCCAGCTCAGTAAATAAAGGAGAGCGATGACTTGCGTCAGAAAAGCTGCTAACTCAGTAAACGTGGGATATGAGGCAGCCGAGCCGGTTGTGTGCGCGATGTGTGCGACTCCTCCTCCACCGCGGGCCGCGGTGCGACTTTATCAGCCGAACGAGCGCGTCTCCCGTCTGACGGCGGCGGGCCGAGGCCATATTTACTCCGCTCCAGTCATTTTCCCCTCTTTATTCTGAGCGCCGACAGATAAAGGAGAGGAGACGACGAGAGAATTGCATTCGGAGGGGAGAGTGTCGAGTCTTGGGGGCCGACTCCCCTCGAGACGGGGGCTCCCCCGTCCCTCTCTGCTAAATATCTCATTACACCGGCTGACACCCGGCGAGCCGGGGGAAATTCAGGCCGGAATGAGAAGTCCTGCCCCGGAGAGGCGCCGGGAGCCGGGGGCCTCTAACGCCTGGCGATTCCCGGTCCTCCAGGAGAGCTGGGCCTTACTTTAAAAGCAAGACACTGAATTTTTCAGACGATTGGCCCCGTTGGTCACCGTCGCCCCCACCCACCCCCCCCACCCCCAACCTTAAATGATGAGAATACGCGAAGGGAAAGTGGCGGCGGATGCCATCTGTTTGGTTTCACTCAAAGAAACAAATCACTGCTGATTTTACCGCGGGGGTATTTTTAATAATTCATCATAGATTAGCAACAGCTTGAACTTTAATGTATCAAACACTGTGTGACTACTGTGCTAATGAGTGAGACGGAAAAAACATCACTGACCGAGGGAAAAACATGTTCTCTTTCCACATGAATCCAAGGATTGCATGCGTTACATGAAATCAAATGACCGTATTTCATTTTTCCGCCATTAAATCCATGTTTATTCTGTAATTACCTACATATCTACAGTATTAGCGGTGGAGTCCACCACGCCTGCTCTGGATTAAAGCGGCCTTCATAAAAATAAGAGATTCAAACGAAACGATGCAGCATGTAATCCCACATTAACATTTTATCTCATCTGTTAAAAAAAAACATTTTTGGGGGTTAACACCGAGCACAGTCGCTCACCTAACATCGGAACATCTTCATTTTCTGCATTTCTTCCTCGACACCGCGCGCGCAGAAAGATGCCCCCGGCCTGATGGGAATACTTTAACTCCACCGGCTCCTTTATTAAAACCCTGCAAACGGAGACACCGGTTGCTCGCCCGCACAGCTGTCGTCAAATTAAGCGGGAGCCAAGTCGGAAAGATTTGAACTTTCAGAGGCGAGAGGCGCCGAGAGAAGTTGAGACGAATCTCCTGTGTTTAAAAACCCATCGGAAACGCACTGAATTAGCTCATAAATAGGCCGGTTTTCATTGGCCCACTGAGGCTTTCCTCAAATTAACCCCAGTTACAGCTTCTGCCCCCCCCCCACCAAATTTTTGACGAACCACTGTTTGTAGGTATTTGTGGCTCAATGGGTGTCTGTAAAGAAAAAAAAATGGCGCTGGGGCTGCAATTATACCTCACGTTGTGCAAGACTAAGGCAGTAAACCATCTGATTGGTTTTCAGTGGGCCGCTTTTGAACACAAGCAGCAGGGGGCGACGTGATGGCTTCGCCTCGCCGCAGGCACCCAGAAGATTTAAGGTGTCTCCTGTATGTTGTTAACGCTGAAAAAATTCGCCGAATTTATTAATAAATGACAATCTGTTGATGCTATTTTGTCTTAACTAGTCTCTTTTGTGTATTTTAACAATAACGTGTCTCAAAGCCAGCAGCCTAGTGTCAATATATTTATAGGTTTCTCCTTTCTGAGGTGTTATTTCTGATTCCTTATCGTTCCTCATGAATCTCATACACAAGAATATCGCAGGATTTTATAGCAAATGTGCGAATCAGTGTTCTCACCAGGTCGCATGTTTGACGTCCTGACATCACGCCACACCTGGGACTGACAGTGCATAGGCTGACGGCATGACAACCTATAGTCTCAAAAATGACAGCGCAGACGCAGCAATAGGCGCCCGGCATCCAAAGTTTGTAATTATTGTAATTACAGAGCGGGGGGAATAAATCAGCACCTGCTTCAGGCCGTGATGTGACCTCGTGTCATCAGACCAAAAAAAGTTCAACTTTAGTCTGCGACAGAAGTTAACGACTTTAAGGGGGGCTCCCTCTCTCGGGTAACAAACCCGACTGCGCTCCTGGAGCCAGACGTTGCTTTCCATTGTTCCCAAAAAAACCCCCCGCACTCTCGCGCGCACGAACTGAACTCTGAGCTCCGAGGTCCTTCCGCCTTGAAAAATCAATCTACTCGTCGCTCGGTGCGCTCTGAACCCTTCCCCGTCTCATTAACGCACCGCTCGCGTGGCCTTTAAATGTCACAGCAGGTGATCTGATGGGACGGCGGGGGGGCTCTGATCACTGCAGGTCAAACACAAGTGTCAAACTTAGGCACTGTTGTGTAATGTCTAAAGTTACAACCTACTTGTTCGCTGTCTTCTCCTCGTAATTGTCTACAGGCTGTCATTAGTGACGGACGACAGTTTGCAGTCAGACATTTTTGGACACGTACAACTGAACTGGTGTCAGACTGTCTGTGACTCCTTCTGTTTTAAAATGTGGGAGTGTTATATATTGTCTCATACAGCGTCAGCCCCTGATTAATCTGATCTGACCTGATTTCATGTTTTGGCTCCACCGCCAGCGTTCCTTTATCTGTCACCTCTCATCCTCGCGGTCGACACATGTGTCTGTTTCCCATTTCAACAGCCACTGCTCTGTTTTCCCTCATGCTCTACTTAAGCTCTCGCCTGAAAATGTGCTCCAACGCCTGTGCAGCATTGTGTGTGTGTGTGTGTGTGTGTGCAGTGAGGGCAGGATAATGTGCGAGCGGGCCTCTGGTGTCACGCGGAAAAAAAAAACTGGAAAAAGTAGAAATCAGCGTTGATGGAATGCTGCACGGGGGTGGGGGTGGGGGTGGGGGCTAAATGAGTCTTTATAAAAAAAGGAGTGAATAATGCAAAAACACAAATCAACACAAATGCAACACAATGCGGCCGCCCCGCCTCTCTCCCGCCGTGCCTTCAGAGGTTGGACGGCGAATTACCTGTCTCGCTCGCATCCACTTTCATTACGGCCTGACATTCAGCGAGTGTTTGTGTGTGTGTACCTGAATGTCACAGCGTAATGAGAATGGATATGACAGTGACAGGGGCCCATTGACGAACGGAGCCCCACGACTGCCCCCCCAACCCTCTTTTTTTTTTCTTTCCCCCCCTCCTCGTGACGTTGATAAGGAAACGCGCACAAACACATTTGCACAATCTCGCTCGATCTAAGACAGTGGGGTGCAATAGAGCCAAGACAATAACCAAACTCCATTTACCAGACCTCATTCCCTCATTCGGACCCAAAGTAATTACTTTTAAATTGCAAAACTGAGGAACATTAACAAACGGATGCGGCAATTTAGGTCCGCCCGGGGCTAGACAGCTTGTTTTCAAATGGAAATGAAGGTATTTTGCCATTGTCCACTGCAATATCGCTGTGTTACGGTTTAAGGCATTTTTTTTTTTTGCTTTTTTTCCCGCGCGCCTGATAAAAGCAAGGGACACTGGCTTGTTTACCGGGGCCCATTGTGGCAGACGACTGCTCAGAGCGAGGATAATTCTAGCTTAATACTAACGCTGTCGGAGGAAGAGTGTCGCTCCTTCCACACGGGAGGGACAGACACACACACACGCACACACGCGCTGCTGCTGCTGCTGCTCGGCCACATAAATCAACACCGCCGCTTCGCCGGTATTCGCGTGGCGACGACGTAAACACAAAAAAACCCACGCGCGCGCACAGATGGAGGGAGGGGCGCGCGTCAGGGTCACAGCACGTCAATAGCAGCTGTGATTATCATGATCAGCTCTAATGAGGGGGCGACAGGGGGTGAATGCCACTCGTCCCCCCCCCCCTTTAACACAGCCTGTTATTACCGGTTTTTGTCTCCCTCTCTCTCTCTCTCTCGAGTGCACGTACGGACACTCGCCCGCCGCCGTGTATACCATGTAATTCTCTCCCCAATCACAGCCCTGTCATCCCGCCCGCCCCCGTCGCCGACTGGCCTGACAATGCTGACAAGGGCGCCCCCCAAAAGTGGGAGGGCGGGCACGCACGCGCGTGCACACACACGCACACACACACACACAAAGAGCTGCTGCTGATTCTCGCCATTTCGGCTTGGCCGGGGTCACTGTGCAGCTGATGAGGTCTGTAACACCACCTGACTGTTGTGTCAAAAGGGGAGTTTTTTATTTATTTATTTATTTATTCATTTGACACTTTGACCAAATTTTGTCCTGCTTTGGAAATATGGCACAACAAAAAGGGGGGTTTCGAGGGGTGGGGGTCAGAGGTGACAGCGCTGATTTCGTCGCCTCGAATCTGTAACCTCGGGAGGATTTCAGCAGCCAAATTAATGTTCCACATTTGGCTTGGATCTCAGACTGAGAGCTGAAACCTTCCTGTGACATCACTGATGGTGAGCCCCCGACATTGCATCGTACACAGACGACTGGCACAGGTGGGAAAAGGAGGAAGGAAGAGAGAAAAGACCCATCAGGGCTCGCTTTAATCGGGTCAGGTCAGACCCAGTCCGGAAAAGGGAGCGCGAACTCCCGTTTTTCTGTCTCACCGGCAGCTCCGCAGATAATTCATATTACATCTGAGGTACGTTATTTAATTCATGTTGTTATCCTGCTGCAACCTTTCTCTCATCTGTACATCCGATACGGTTGCACGTCCAGCCGCACTGTGCCTTGTCATTCTTTGGCAATGAATGAATAATACTAAATTGATTTGATGAGATTTTTTCCAAACAAAAAAATCATTAAATCAGCAGTGATACTGTATTATACAGCTGCCTGATTTAAACAGTTCAACAACTGTTCAAGTTAAGTTAAAAAAAATAACAAGGCCATTGTTGAATGAGAGGGAAACTGAAGGTCTTCTGGTTATCGTTGTTATACTCTTCTTATTATTACTCTTATTTTGGTTTCCACATTTCTGTGGGGACCTATCGGACGTGAGCGGAATCTCCCGAATGAGTTAACTGGCTCGTTTACACCAAACTGCACCCGACGATTCACGTGCATCAGCGTTCAGCGCGGGAAGCGCGCAATGAAAAGCTGGAGAGCGACGGCAGTTAAGTCGTGACTTTTACACAGAGGTGACTCAGGGACGTACGGGTATTCAGAACATGAGACTGACACATCATTTTGCCAGCACACTGACAGAGTGAAGTGCACGCATGAAAGGATGGAGAGGCAGAGAAAGAGAGAAAGTTAACGGAAGGGCAAGAGTACAGTACCTCCATGGTCTGAGACTGGTGCATGGCTTTGATTGCATTCTGTGCCATAGCTCTGGTGGAAAACGTGACAAACGCACATCCTGTAGGTAGAGGGATGGAGGGAGAGTGGAAGGGAGGAGGGAGGAGGGCAGAGGGGCAGGAGGAGGAGGAAGGGGTGGGAGACAAGAAAGAAACAAAAACAGGACAAAAGGGTTGGACACGTTGTTATAAAAGAAAAACAGATTGATACAGAGAACAGCTCACAGGTGGACAACAGTGTTCTCAGTCGCTGTGGAAACAACAGCCGAATAAACGAGCACAGTATCATGACAACCACAACGACCCCCCCCGCCACCGCTTCACCCCGCCCACAGCCACCACAGGACATCCGAGACAACCACCACAATCACTACCGAGGCTCTGGATCGGCCTCCCTCCTTCTCCTCCTCCTCCTCTTCCTCATCTCTCCTGTCACGTTTTTTTTTTTTTCTCTCTCTCTCTCTCCCTCTTGCTCCTACGCACCAGGCCGAATTAGTCATACCTGAATTCAATGGCTCCTCTCAACCCAACGACTCAACAAATGTAAATTAGTCCCAATTTGCATGAAAGTGATTTGAGTTCATTCGGGCCTGTGCCGTGCGTCTGATTGGGCGCCCTCTTTTTCCTCTCTTTGTCCGACAGGAAAGAGATGTGGCGGCGGTGGGGTGGGGGCGATGCGGAGCGGAGTGGGAACAACCCAGCTGCAGGGGCTCAGGAAGACAGGAAATCGGTGAGAAACCAAAAAAAATCACGTTAATTCGAATCGTGGCGGAAGAAGGGGAGGAGGAAAGGAAGAGATGAGGGGAGGCGTGGACGAGGTCCTCCACGACTGACACCCATTTTAGCCAATTGAGACGGGACGCAGCCTTCGGGCAGTTTGTGGGGAGTTTGTTATTGGCTGCCTGTGAGTGGGGGTGATGCAAGGCTGTGTTTGTCTGGCTGGTTAGGGAGTGATTAGAGGAGATAATGTGAGAAGTGCTTCAACAACCCCCCGGGCTAATAATATGCTAACAAACTCACCAAGCCATGTTAGCGCAGCCGGGCCTGAACTGATTGCACGCACGTGCTCAGGTTGGGCCGGCTGACTTGGCTGGAGAGGAAAAAAAACAAAAACTAATAGCCTGGGTCATCAGATAGACTCTCCCTGGGTGAGTGGATGGGATGAAAAGGGCAGAGAGGAAAAAAAAAGACAGGAGAAATTGTGAGGATGGATAATGCAACAGACAGGGAGAGTCGGGGGGGGGGGGGGAGGCAGATGTGATCGTTGTCCTCCTCCACCTCTATCAAATGTCGGTGATAGAACGAGGCTGAGGGTGATGGACGGTCAGCTTCGCTCTCCACACAGATTTCATACAGAGAAAACACAAGCGTGTCCTCAGAGAGGTAATGCATTGTCACAGTAATGTAAACATGTTGTTTTTTTTTTACAATTTCTGAGACCCTCACTGCGCGTGGTAGCGTGAGCTGAGCGCTCTGCAGGAGCAGCAGCATTCAAAAACACTGCTCCGACAAAGAAATGACCTAAAATGACCTAAAATGACCTCCGTTTATGGTTTTTTTTTCCCGGACAGGTGGCCTCTCGTGGCTCCTACGAGTAATGACCGTCCTCTCTCAGGAAGCGAAGGCAGAGGTGGCCTCATGTTATTTCAGTGCTGCAAAACCTCCCGGGGACAAGGTTGAGGTGACCCTGACTGACTTTCACAGCTGGACGCTGATGTTCCCAGCCCGTCCTGTGCCAAAAACTCAGCCGTGGTTTCTTTTAACGCTGGCCGTGAGCTCACGCTGTGCTACTTTCAGCTGTCTAAACTAAACGCGCTTAAACAAACTTTAACCGGAAAAGTGGCAAGAGAATGAAACCTTCAGTTTTGCGAAGGTTTTATATGCTGAAATGATGATGTACTGACTTCGACCTGCTTTTTTGGTATAAAAATCTCTTTGACCCCGTTTTATTCCGTTTCTGTCCTTGCAACTGGAAGCTGTAGTTTACTCACCACTATGATATAAAGCTGCCTCGGTGACTCAACGCGAGAGAGGCAGGGAGGTCAATCAAAAAGAGAAGGTTATCAGATTCTGTGGCGCCGACCTAGTAAATATTTTTGATCCGTCCTTTACAGCTGCTGGTCTCACTTTAGATAGGACATTTTTCAAAAAAGGGGTCATTGTCGATTCTGGGGACCGTCTATTTTAGACGGGCCACAAGCTGTCATTTAACTGCTTATTTTCTGGGAAGTTGCCCCCCCCCACCCACCCCACAGAAGTGGATCAGATCTGCAGGGGGGGCGCTTCCATTTGGGTTAACCCTCCAGTCCGGACTCGGCAGCTCCTGTCTCTATTTTTAAAACATGGCCAGCCACAACGTCAGTGCTCGTCATCTCATGGAAACTCCTGGGTTGGTCACCAGATGGCCAAAAAACCCCCAAAAACTATTTCTATTTTTAGCCAGTTCTAAATAAAGAATTCCTCAGCACTGGGACGTTAATTCATTAATGTCAAAGTGACAACCCCTAAAAAAAAAAAAAAAAAAACGTTGAGTAAAAGCCTGGCTGACTAGTGGGCGTCTTATTTTTCACGGCACAGAGATGGGACGTGGCTCGAGCACTAAAAATACCTCACGGGCTGCATTCTGTCGTCAGCAGAGAACCAAACAGTCCTTTTAATGAAAGTAGGGTAGCTCCCCAGGCCCAGCCATCCACTGGTGGTGTGATCCATATTTTATTAATAGTGGGATGGCGGAGCGCTCTTTCTGATTGATACCGTGATTTAATAGGAGCTCAGCCACGCAGTAAGGTGGGACTGGGGACCTCTGGAGAATTGTGGGCGCGTAGAAATCCTTAAAGAACTATTTATTTCAAACCTGCGTGTGCGTGTGCGCGGGGGTTGCTTAGTAGCCAGACCCAAAGTGGGCTACTAGCGCTTTCTCTTTGCCTTGCATCAGCCGCTAATGGGCTTACATTAGTTCTACAGAAACAAGGATGTGGCCATCACGTCTGAAATATTCATGAGGACAAAAGAGAGGAGCTGAAAAGGGATGGGAGGGAAGGAAGGAGGCCAATGTGGGATGTCTGGGAAAAAAAAAAAGAAGACAAATTGACGCGAGAGAGGATTCTAGGACAGCCGCGTGAGGGCGTGTGAGACGGGGAGGGCGGCGCTGCCTGGAGAAGCACAGGAACGTGGGAGTTGGAGTCGTTCAGTTTGAGTTCTGGATAGGGACGACCCCGAGGGAGGAGGAGAGAAGAGGAGGCACACTGGAGAGAGTAAGACTCGAGTCGACGACAAAACATCCACACAACGTCCGACAACCATAAAAAAAAAAAAAAATGGCCGACACGGAACCTGCGCGACGGTGACAGCAACAGCTCGAGTGACAGGAGGAGGAGGAGGACGGAGAGTCTCCTCACTATACAGAAACCACAAAGGGAGAGGGGGGGAGGGGCAGGTAGGGGAGTAGAGGGGGGAGGGTAGAAAGCAGGTGTGTGTGTGGAAGGGTTGATGATGGACTAATTATGGGCTGATAGATTAGGGGGCGGTCGTCTGGTTGGTGGGGCTCAACTAAACGGTGACTTTGGCCATTTTTAGAGCAGCTATTTTCAAACTGAGGACTCAGAGTTTTGCTGGAGAACGGACAGCTCGGAACCGGCTCTGGCCATTAAACCCGTCCTGGTTTAACTCGCAGTTTTTGAGATGTCGCACGAACAAATTTCAGGTCACGATTATTCTCCGTTGTCGCCTGCCAAGTCTCAGAGAGGCCGAATCTGTCTTTACTTTCCTTCACCGCCTGAGAAGAGGAAAGATAACTACTGGTTGGTTTTAGTTCGGAAAAATGTTGTTCAAAATCAAAATCAAATTTTCGCCAGTTCCAGACTGTTTCCTTCACACGGAGCTTCTAGTATTTAGACAACTCTTGACTCTTGACTCTGACACATCAATTAAATGAGAAAAAGCAATTTTGTTAAAGTTTTTTGTCAAGTTAAGATGATTTTTTCATTTTGAACCCATATTGTTTTTATACCTCATTTTGCCTCTTGTCCTCTGCTCTGTTTTCTTTTATTATGACAAGTTTTATATGCCGATGATTACTTGTTTACTTTACCGGCTCCTTTACATGACCCAAAGCAACCCTGATTCAACTTCGACCTTCTCCTGATCCATCAAGGAAAGGAAAACTCCGCTTTAACGTGGCGTGTGGAATTTGTTTGAGTTCTGCTACGTAATACATAACCAAGCCAGCACGCATTGTAAAAAACAACAAAACGGCAGCTCGCCTTCTCGTCGGGGGCTGCGGGTTAGCCTCGGCCTCAGCGTGGAAGTATCAAAGAGCTCAGGACTGGCTTACGGTGAGGCTAAGCTGGAACGGCAGGGAGGTTGAGGGATGTGAATGGAGGTGAGAGGAGGTCAGAGGAGGAGGAGGAGGGCTGAGAGAGCAAGGGGGAGGGGAGGTGGGGAGAAGAAGAAGAGAGTCACGTATTCGCAGCAGCCTCAAGGTGTCACTGTAGTTTGTTAACGTGACTCTTCTCAGAGCCCTGAAGGAAGCGTCCACTGTTTTCCAGGAAGCAGCTGGTTGACGACGGGATGTGATACGAGGCACAGAGGGCTCATTGTACGAGCTCAGTATCTGTGTCCAGGTCAGCCCGGAGCGTGTCAGGAGAAAAAAACACGTTACATTTCTAATGGATTTCTGTTTTACCGAGCAGACACGAAATCCTCACCGGGAAGCATCGGGAAATTTGGTTGTTGGGTACGTGACCATGCCACGCTACGGGCAACACAACAACACGCAGGAAAGTGAAGAAATCTGGACAAAAATTCCACCCGGTTTTGGCGATTCTGTGGCTGACAGTAAATAATGAAGCTGTGCGGTAATTTATGCCAGACTCGGACTATTAAAATATCAAATGAAAGCCAGCAGAGCTCTGACTGGAGTCTGCCATGTTCCTGGGCCATGTCGCTGCGAGTTTATTGACTATAATATTTAAGGCTCGTCGTTTCTCTTTTTCACTGACTTCCGCATGAAAAAAGTTTTCTTAAAGGAGGCAGAACAGTTTAAACCAGCTGTCACCTCAACTTTACATCTCCAAATCTTACTTTTTAAATGTGGTTTCCTACTGCTAGACGACACTAATCACCACAGTGTACAGTAAACAACATCTTGTGACGGCTCATGAAAAACTTCCACTAGCAGTGATGGAAAATAAAACCATTTGAAGGCATGATTTTTTTTTTCATAATGCGAATAAATACAGATCAATTCCAATATTTTTCAAACATAAAAACTGAAAATAATGAGCCCATCCTATTTATCCTGAGTTACAATGACATAAAAAGTTGTTTCTCAGAAACTGTCTTCAACCAGCCAACTCCTGTCGCGCAGTCAGAGGTGAACACTTCCTCTGGGACTCTGGGTCCGAGTCACGAGACGGGTCGACACAGTGAACCGCCGGAGGCCGCTCGGTGTTTTCGCACGAGGAGCACTGAGAGCGGATGGGAGCCGAGGCCGGAGCGACACGTACCTCTGCTGAGTCCGTCGGGCCCCCGGAGGATCCGGCACTCCTCGATCTGTCCGAATGCGGAGAACATGACCCGGATGTCGTTCTCGTTGCACTTCTTCGACACCATGCCGATAAACAACTTCCTGTCTTCCACCGCTGTGGGGCCAAGAAGAGGAAAGAAAAAACGCTAGTTAACGCTAGTTAGACATTTTGGGAAATAAGCGTCTGAGCTTCTTGCCATTAGTTAATTCACTAGTTAACCAGTCTCCTGTGTTTGTGCTAAGATAAACTAATCAGCTACTGTTGGTAGCTTCATACTCAAGGATGCAAATAAGTGTTTTTTCCATAAAACTTGAACGATTCCTTTAACTGCACAATCATTTTGTGTGTGAGCTGGAGCACGAGCTTCCCGCTGCTCTGGAATCCAGCGTTTCTAAAAACACACAGCAATGATAATAAACTGAAAAATAAAACTGGGTAAGAACAAAGGGAAAGAAAAAGTTGCAGCGAAACAAAGACAAAACAATAAAAAGAAAGATTAACTCAAAAGGGAGGAATCCAGAAAAAAAAAATGGAACGAAGCAGAACACAAACACAACAATCGAGAGAAGCGGTCAAAGAGCGGCGCGAAGAAAGTGGAAGACAGGCAGAGTTCACGTATTTCATCATGCCATCTGCGAGACTCTGATCAATGTCTCATTATCACTTCAACGCCGAGCGGCTCGCTGAGACTCCGCACAGAGTCCTCTCTCACCCTCCTCCTCCTCCCACCCCCGGGTCCCTCGCTCTCCCTCCTCCGCTGACACAATCCCTCCCCGCTCCGGTGCAATCTTGAAGAACGGGAGCCGGCCGCAGGTGAACGGTGAGAAACCCGGGCTGTGGTGTAATGCATGTGTGTGTGTGTGTGTGTGTGTGTGTGAGAGGTTAAGTGTGAATAAGCTGAGAGCGAAATCAGAAGCGCGCGCGCGTGTGTATTTCCACCACATTCAATGTAATACTAATCCAATTCATTTTTAATGAGGAAACTGTCAGCTCTTACCGCGAGGCGAAAGAGATAAGCGGTCTGTTGCACTCTGGGAAATCAATAGCGCGCTTGTTTATTTTGCTGTTTGAATTGTTTGTGTGTTTTAAAAAACAACAAAAAAAACAACAACAAACCTCCCCCCAACAAACCTTCGGGATACGCTGCCAAGATAAGTGTTGTTTCAGACAGCTTTAACTCCTTTGTACACAGCTCTGTTTGTGTTTGTGCGCGCACATCACTCCAGAGGAAGATTACCACCAGTCTAACAGCGATGTAATTAATTTACTTGTGTGTCGATAGGAGAGAAAGAGAGGAGATATCGTTACAATTGACTGTTGCTGTTTTTTTTTCCGGACGCGGCGCTCAGGCAGGCGGGCGGCCGATAAGACTCATAAAGCCCAGCTGTGGGATGATCTGGAGTCAGCTTTGCATTCTGGGCTGAATTGGAGCAGAATGGGCTTCACGCTGAGCTACAGCACATTAGCAGACACCACACGCACACGTAAAGGTTTAGTGAAAAGGGAAAAGGAAAAAAAAAAAAAGCTGTACATCTCTTCTTTCGTCTCCTCCGCTGACTAAACTAATAAAGCTCGGAGCAGCCATTCGTCACTGTTACAGCGACTCCAACGCCGGGTTTATTAAAGGTCATTACCATTAAGTGGATGGATACGTTACGCGCGCTCCGCTCTATATTTACCGCCCTGGCCGTGAGTCGCTGCCGCTTTATTAAGTTTCGCCATCGTTACCCCTGACGGTTATGTCTTATAAAGTCGGATTTTGCCATATTTCAGTGGAGCGGATGATGGCTCTTATGAAGGAGCCCCCCTCCCTCCACATCGCTGGGTGCTGTCACGTTATTGAACGTGCAGCGGACAGTGATGTAGCGGGCGGCTTATGATGCTACTGCGTGTTAAGCTCGCTCCTTTTAATATGGACACTAAGGACGCACCGACACCCCTTTACTAGTACTATCGGGCCGATACCCGATGCTGGTTTTGGTATCGGTGCATCCCTAATGCGCACACAGCTTCCTGCAGGTGTCACAATAAAACTGTGAGCGACCCACAAGTTCATCCAATCACCGTTTCATAGCATTCATTTTCACATTCTGCTCAATTACTCAGCTTTAAGGGTCAGCTCAAGTCTCCAAATTTGCAAAAAAACACACATTTTTCTCACTTAGTCATGCAAATAATTTCGGTTCGAATTTGCAAAAGATATCAGCCGCCGAGGTTTCTTGAGCCGTGCCGCTCAGAGCGAAATCGCCGACTCTGATTGGGAAACGTTTTGCGCGAAAAGGTGGGAATCGTGTTTCGCACCGAGGTCTCTCAATCATCCAGCGGGACAACAAATGCTCTTTTTTTTCCTTCTTCTTCTTTTTAAATTTGCTGAGCTGCACAAATAAAAAACACACACGGATCTTCGTTATGCATGAGCGGGAGCGTGAAGGCTCGGCAGCGGCGGGAGACAAAAGGTCGACTCGCGGGTGAATCGCCAAGAGGACGGAGTCTGAGCTGAAGCCTTTACTGCAGAGCGAGAGGGCAAAAAGTTTCTGAAGTAGCAGCTCAAACACTCACTTTGTGTATTTTTATTTTTTGACCCGGATGACTGACCCGGATGGTCACAGGCGTTTACTTTGAACGAATGAATGACAAAGTCTGATTTTTCTGCGTGCCGTCCAGGTTCAGGGTTCGACGACGTACAATGTGAGCCTCGAAATCCGCCTGACGATTTGCCGGTCGGCTTTTGAGACATCGTGTCATTGTGAGTGAGAAACTTTAAAAGCAGAACCCAGACCAGCCTTTTGTTAACGGAGACGCCGTTGTCTGCCGCCTGTTGGTTTCCAAATCTGCCTCGGCTAAATATCGCGGAACGTAATCAACCTGACAGATTACAGGGAACGTTATTGCTTCATCGGAACGAAACCAATTAAAAACAGATCGCAATAATGGAGTAACAAAACGACCTTGTAAAACTGTCTTTAAAAGACACGATGAAATAAAAAAAAAATTCTGTGTCTTTTACTTTATGTGCCCTATAAAAAAATGTTTTGACTGGGACTGTATCTGTACAGTACAATCTTTTTTGCAATTAAATATGAAGCTTCCCGTCATATAAAGCTACACTCAACTTCTTTTGCTCGCACAGTGGGAAGCTGCAGCGTCAAGGCTTGTAGGTGCGTGTCAATGTCAGGTTTACATTCCCGTGAGTTATGTGTTTCTCCTTCTTGTGATTTAAGGCCAGAGAGGCTCCACGGACGAGAGGTCAAACGTTCGCAGACGTCGAGCGTGCTGTCGTGACGTGAACTTCGGCAAAAACTTCAACCCCCGGCTGGCTCCAGGAGAAAACTCTGCTGTCTTTAACAATGAAAAATGCACATTTTCGAGCCCGTTTAAAGATTTACGTCTTCCGTGGGAGCCGGTGGGCTTCGGGGCTCGTGTGCCACAGAGAAGGTGGAGGCGTTATGAAGAATTTATTGGTCGGACGCATCAGGTGAGACGCAGAGAAACAGCAGCGCTGTCCTTTAAAGCAACCCCGCCGTACACCGGCCAATGGCTTCCACATTAGAATGATAAGGAACCAGAGGCAGAGGCTCGGTATAGAAAATCAATCCAGAACCAGATCTGCAATATGTAGTTTGGGAAGGGGGGTAATCTGAGGATGGGGTGCGTGACAGCGTGTGTGTGTGTGTGTGTGTGTGTGTGTGTGTGTGTGTGCAGTGAGAGGGCATACAGCATGTTTGTATGAGCAAACAGCCACGGGGGCAGAGAGAGAGGCTGGTTCACCACCGGGCCAAAACCATTCAACTTTCACTGACCTCCTCCCGAAGCACCTCAATAATTCATCACACGCAGAAAAAATATGTTTATATAGATCAGTGCCCCCCCCCATCGCTCTTATCCTCCATTTCTCTCTATACCCCCCCCCGGTCTCTCTCCTCGTCCCGTCCGTCTGCCAGTCAGGCAGCGAGCAAACACGCAGGCGAGATGGCTATTACCAGGCAAATTCTAAAAGGCTGCTGATGCATGTGTGTGTGATATTGATGTGTCTTTCTATTTGTGTGCGTGCGTGTGTGTGTGCCACTCACCGTTAGATTTCTCACTGTCTGCGGGCTTCATCTGAATAGGGTGGTGCATCTGTGGAGACAAAACACAAGGTCACAACGCATGAAACACTGCTCATACCACACACACACACACACACACACACCGTAAATGCATCTTCATCTGCGTAGAAAGAAACGCGAGTGCAACCGGTTTGCTCTTCCCACGCCAGACGCAAATCCGGGCACGGCCCGGAAACACTTCAGCCCAGACGGCGGTTTGCGGGCGGCATCCAAAGCACTTTGCCAGCGGCCGAGAAAACCCGACGAGAGGATGAAGAACGGGACGGAGAGCAGGATCGAGGAGCAAAAGGCGGAGAAAAGACCGGGGGAGAGCATGTGCTAAACGCGGTTTAGCTAACAGGCTTTGTGTTACAGCGGGCTCATTATTTGTTTGCGTGTTTTCCCTTCCTCCCAGATAAGATATGGGGATGTTTACACGGGGGCCTGCTGTTTGCGTTTACACTTGTCTTCTCAGACGCCGGATCCCTCTCTCTGATGTGCCGTTTAATGGAGCTGAATGATGGATGTGTCTTTAAGGTGGTGGGTCTTCTTTTGTGGAGAACGAGAAAACACTTCACAGATGAGAAGGCTTTGTCACCTGCCCCCCCCCCTTCTCCTGTCCCTTTTCTTATTCCCTCCATCTCTCTTTCCTTTATGGGAGATTATGTGGCTGTTTGATCTGCAGAGAGACGAATGACAGTGATTCTCCAAATCTAGCCCAGTATCAATCACACTCAGAGTCAAATACCGGCCGCGAGCGAGTGTCTGCTCGCGTGCGCGCAAGCGTGCGCCCGTATGTGCGTGCGCCCCCGTCTTACCCATAATGCCCACGGGCTCAGTCACGCTGCGACAGCAGGCTTTGATCTTCCAATTCTATCGCACACCTTTATCCCGACTCTCTCTCTCCCTCTTCCTCTCTTCCTTATCGTCCTCACTCTCTGCTTTTTTCTTCTTTGTCTCCTTCTCCCAGACACACATACACACAAGCACGTCTGGACTGTCCGTCAATTAGATCCCAACCATGCCTGATGGGGGGGCAGTCAGGGGTGGAGGAGGAGGAAGAAACAAAGATAGGATGGAGGGATGAAGGAGTGCACGCCTCCACCCGCCCCGCATACACTGCAAACAAAAACGAGAACCAAAATAAAAAAAAAAAACACAACATCACTGCAGCTTTGCAACTAACCAAAAGTGTATTCTTTTTGAAAATAGGGTGAACTCTGCTTCTTGACCATATAATTTGATGACGCGACATCCGTGTCAGTCAGTGACGGCTGAAATCTTAGACTTGTGTGTTTGCGATGCATTTCAGTTGCAGACAGTATAAAGAAAGGAAACAAGGAGGGCAGGAAGGAAGCCACTAACATGAGGAAGAAAATGAAGAAAGGGGGGGAAGAAGAACAGGTTGAACATCCAGTTCCAAAGAAAGAAAGAAAGAAGATAGAAGACAAGAGAGCAAGAAGGACAAAGAGACGGAGACATAGTTGGAGGCCATCGACAGAGAAAAATGAAATGAGAAAGACAAAGGATCAGAAGAGAGAGTAAACAGAGAGGGAAGGAGACACAGAGAGAGACTGAGAGAGAGAGAGAGAAAGAGAGAGAGAGAGGCGAAGGAGGGAGGAGGGTTACAGATGCTGGACAGACAGGAAACCCTTCAGGCTGCACTCACAGTATAGTATCACTAACATGAGGACAGATGCAGGACCAAGGAGGTGTGTGTGTGTGTGTGTGTGTGTGTGTGTGCGGTGTGGGCTTCAGCTACATCAAAAGGAGGGAAGCCGTGTCAAAGCAGAACCTGGAAGTCACATCAAGTCACTTCTTGTTAATCCATTTCAAAGTCTGTCCTCTGAAGACAAAAAAAATCACAAAAACAAACAAAAGCCATGACAGCATCCGCCGAGCCGCCGCCACTCACTCTGGAAAAACACCTACCGAAAGCTGCCACGCACACACACGCGTGTACGAACACAAACAACACACAGGTACAAAAACTCTGTCTGGATCTGCGGCGTCTCCTCCTCAGGTCTGTCTACCCAGAATGCCCGGCGGGCGGCGGCGCCGTCGACGCGTTTGATCTCGCGCGAGCTCCCCCGCCGAGACCCACAAAAGCGAGACTCTCCTCGGCTCCCGCCGCAGCCGTTTCTTCTCGCCTGGCAGGCCCGCAGCCGCGGCCTGCCATTCATTACGCGCTCGGCGGGAGCCCGGCAGAAGCCTACCGAGTCCTCGCCGCTCATAAAAAAACAAACACACCTCGCTACGCAAAAGCCACGTGTGCGGCCGGGCTCGGCGCTGCGCTGGCATCGAGCTTTATGACTGCGTCTGTCTCGTCGGCGGGCTGCCGCTCAATCTACTTCCTGTTTACCTTCCAGTCCTGCGTGAGAGCTGTTTTCCCTCTCAGTCTGTTTTCTTCGCTAAATCTTTAATTGAAGTGGCTCCTCACAAGCCACTCGGAGCCACTGCATGATAATTAATCAGAACGTGATTTACAAAATATGAAAAAGGAAAAAGAGCAGAATACCCTACGGGGCGGCGGGAGACGTCGACGGAAGAAAGGCGAATTGAACGTTTTGATTGTTCCGTGGCGGAAAAAAAAACTTGGAGGGCCTTGTTATCGGCTCGTCGCGCATCTGCGCGGCACTCGAGCTCAAGTGTCCGCAGTTTTTGTTTTATTTTTGCCTCATTACGAGCCGCGCGGCTCATTTTCATTGAACCGCACTGGACGTCGCTGTAAAAAAAGTAACGCGGTTAAAATGCGCCACCTTTGAAAATAGATTAACATTTAATTTACATATTAATGTGCCAAACGGAAGAGTCGCCACTTCACGCGGCTAATGATGAGCCGTTTGAGAACGACAATGTCTGGAACAACAACTCCAATCTGGTATATCTATTAACCTGCCATTAACATTTATTTATGGGGGGGGTCAACTCGCCATTTAACTTTGTCTTTTTTTAAGGTCCACATTTAACCGTAACGCAAACTTATAAATTGAACGGTGTCCAAAGACACAAAACATCTATTGCTTTCTTTCTTAAACTGTGGGGGCGGGGTCAGTTGTCTTTGTCAGCGTTTGTACTTTGACGCTGCATTAAGTTTTTGGGGAAATTTTTTTTTTTGCCGCTTGGGCAGAGGAGAAAACACACAGCTGACAAACACAGAATCCCGACGGCATTCACGTAAAATTAGCCGCACGGCTAATGTGCGAGCAACCCGACACATCTGCCCTTCCTTGACCTTTTTGGTCTCTCTGATGCCTCGTGCGGCGCTTCGTCCCCCCGCCAGCCGCTGACTTTGCGCGCGCACCGTCTTTGGCTCAGCAGGTGAGCGGAGTCGCGGCATTGTCCGATTCAGTCGGGGATGAGCGCGACCGTACGCTCCGACACCAGAGGCATCAGGCAGCCGGGATGGATTTTTACGACCTTCCAGTTGTGGGACAGTCTCTTTAATCACGCACCCCCCAGTCCCCCCCCTTCACCGCTCTTCCTGGCCGAGGCGAGGTGTGTATCTGTCAGACTAGCTGATGAAATGTCACCCCCCCCCAGCCCCACCCGTCTGTTCCTTTCAGCTTTTTCATCTTGATATTCTCATCATGCAGAGAGACCCCCAGCGACCTGACCGGCATTCAGGCGGACTACGCGCCAACCCCCTCCCCCCCCAAGTCGGATGGCTGTTAAATACTCCCTCCCGCTGCACACAGTGCAGGAAACCCTACACTTCCTAAATGTTAACGGCTGCTCTCGGGTTAACGCTGATCCCCCGTCGCCTCCTCCCTCCCGCTGATGTCTTCCAGGAACGCCCTGGCGCTTAAAAGGTCGGAGGTCGACTTGTCCCGGAGCCAGAGGACGGACTTGAGGCTCATGCTGGGAATAGAACGAGTGTGTGTGTGTGTGTGTGTGTGTGTGTGTGCGCGCGTGTGCGCTTTCAAAGCAGCAGCCAAGTATGACCAGAGAGTGTGTGCCAAAAACTGGGGAGTGCACATACTGTACACACTCTCTCTCTGTCTGTGCATCTTTCTCACTCACACACACACACACACACACACAGTGGGATGACCGCACACTCCACCCCTCCACCCCTCCTCTTTGAAGGTGTGACGGTGAACTGCTGGGTCAAAGTCAGACAGATGGCCCTCGCAGTCGGGATTCAATATCGGTGACCGAGAATGAACGACCGACCAAACACACACACACACACACGCACAACAGCACGTGCCTCACCTCCAGACGGTGATCGTCGCTGCTGAGACAAAAGTTCCCTTCGCTTTACTGACATTTTTATGAAACACTGGCTTACACCTGCAGCCAGTGTTAATGTTGCGTTTTGCGCGTTAGCTTTCTCTTTCACAAATTCAAAAACTACAGCGACACAAAGCCACACACCATCTACATGCGTTTCTGTCTGAATGAAAAGCGACAAGACGCCTTTTAAACTGATCGATGCTTCACAGCGAATCAGATTCAGACACAGCATGCCCCCCCCCCATATAGGCTTTTTAGAAGCATGTTAGTTGCATGGGTCACGGATCGACAGGCGACCACCTCCATTAGCTTGCTGCAACCTCGCAGTGAAGGCCTAACAGCTGGCACAGCTGAGCGAGGAGGCTTTCAAAGCAAACCTGGAGGCTTGAAACAGCTGGATGTGTAATTCCGAACGCGAGATTCAAAAAGTAAACTCCGGGTGAAACAGCAAACGCTCCACGTGCCGCGGACACGTCCCCTCTCGCCGACATCGCCGCGACACACGCCTGGACGCGGAGGAACGGGCGACTTCGGGCCTCGCTCTCCTTTCGGCAAACAGAGCCGCCACAAATCAAACTGTCCTTTACGATATCCCTCGTCTTAGCGGCGCTTAGCGCGCAGTTAGCCCACATTATCCCCACTTAATTTAGCTGGGTAAACAATTAACCCAACGTGTGTGTGTGTGTGTGTGTGTGTGTGCCGAACGATTGAGGGATTTGGCATTAGCTATGCTGCGTCGCCTCTCGACATTAACTACTCTAAATGTTTAACATAGTTAGCCTGCATTTACATCCCTCCCCTTTTCTTTTCCTTACACCCCCCCACACCCTCGCCGCAGTGAATCAATATGCTTAAACACTGCCACCAGCTCAGAGAGAAAAGAGGGGTTAGGGAAGTTAATTTGAAACAAGCGATTAATATTTCTTACGTTAAATAAGTGTGTGTGTGTGTGTGTGCAAACAAACACACGCAGTGCAAGGGTTGGCACATCGATGAGGTTCGTCTTCCTGCGGCCGCTGTCTGCGATAGCATTTGGGTTTCACTATAGCAATTACGGCCTTTAATTGAATTGATTTCGATAATGAGCCTCTGTAATGGCACCACTGTGAGAACGGTGGGGTGTGGATGTGTATATGCTATATACACGATATGTGTGTGTGTGTGTGTGGCGTTTGCGATGAAAGATGATGCGTCATGTGATCAACGATGTGCGAGGAGCCGGGCAGGATTTGAGGATGAAGACACACACACACAAATGCACATTTAAAAACATGGCTGCGCTAATAGCTGCTCGACTGATCATCTCCTCTCAGCCTTTTTTTTTTTTTTTTTTTTTTTTTAACAAACCACTTGTCCGAGGTCTAACCTTTCAGCTTGTTGCATAATCTCCTCCAGGCTACGACGCATGAATGTTTGATGACACGCGACTTAGTAAACGGGAAATTTAATATCCCGCGCCGCCGCGCTTCCGCTGTTGCGGGCTTAGCGCCACGCCGCGACCGCTTCCAAGGCCCGGGGGTGGCTGCTGCGGCGGTCGGGTTTCACCAAAACCTCAGAGGGGGCTTAGGAGGGAACGGGCCCGGCCTATCAGTCAGTCACAGTGGGAGTCACCCCTCCTGCACCCCCCCCCGCCTCGCCCTGCCAGTCGGCTCATCTGCTCCTTAAGTGCTGCTCCGAGGACTATTGTGATGGAGCAGCGATATGTGTAATGGGCCCGCACCTGAACAAACAACACATGTATCGACTGACAGGACATGAAGCAGCCACCACCCCCTTCACTGAACTGCTAACAGGTACTCTGCAGAAAACACACACACACACACACACACACACACACTTGTGCACACTTGAAGGGTATGCCCAGGTTTCAGCTCTCAATGTCAGGTGGATGAAACGCAGCTTTTTCTGCTCAAACAGGAACAGACATGTTTTTGTTTAGTTTTTTTTGCAGAAAAATAGATTTAGAAATAAGTGGCACCAAGCCCAGTACACAGTGGATTTAAAGATGTGGACGCTGAGCAGCGAGGACGTTTGGGGATGGGGGGGCAATCGTTCAACAGTACAACAAAACAGCAAGTTTACCTTTAGTGTTTTGAGCAGCGCACGTGAAATAAAGACTAAATTCACACTGTAGCTTTAAAGAAGAATATTAGCTTTTTTTTTTTTGCTGCAGTTCTTATCACTTCTGTCCAACAAGGTGGGGACAGTGTTGGTCAGATGATCTTATGGTTTGTAAGTCATTAAACCGGAAAACTGTCTGCACCTCTGATTAATGTCACACTGGAGGCCCCTTGTTTACTTGCTAAACTAACTTTTACTTTTCCTGCCCGTCTGTGTGTTTGCCTACTTCGGCTCCTTGTCTTTTGGGACCCCGGGAGCCGGCTGCGCTCTTTGAAACCTAAAACCAGCTCTAAGCGGTTCAGCTAACTAAGTCTGGACTAAGTGGACTAAAACGGGTCGCGCCACATAAAGTGGTTCTTAAAAAGAACCAACTAAACAAAACAGAGGTCAGTGTGAACCATTTACAGTGAAGTGTGTGACAGGTAATATGGACACTAACCACTCAAAGTGTTAAGAAAGTTAAGGGTTCACAAGTTGCAATTAATGGCCTTTTATATTTAACATTAAATAAAGCTTTATAGATCAGTAATAAAAACATGAATAAATCACAACTGCCCTCCTGTTGGATAATATTGTTCTGTAAGGTATTTACAAATGATCTACTCTGATAATAAAACCACAGTGGCTCACACTGACAACGACACAGGAACCAATTTCTAAAGTGCCAATTTGGATTTTTATCTCCAATATTCCATAACAGTGTGAACAGAACCAGATGATCAGATAAAGAACGATGAAGAACATCAGTCAAAAATGTGTTTCATCGCCAGTCACAATAAACACTGAGGCCTGCAGTGTGGAGAGCGCACACAATCGCACACACACACACACACACACACACACACACACACACACACACACACACACACACACACACACACACACACACACACACACACGCTCCCTTCAAAGGCTGCTGGAACAGTCGAGAGTCTTAAGACCACAGGGGCTTTTTGCATGAAAGAATATGATTTCTCACATCACTGAAAATGATAATACACATTATCGCTTACAGCCCCGTGCCTCTATCTGCGTCTCTGTCCATCAACGTGAAATAATAAATGGCCGATTAAATGACTTATGTCTTTGGGGTTGTCAATTGCTGCTTTTAAACCTTAACCTTGCTCGAGATCACACTTAACTTTGATGGGGGCCTTTGATGTGTCTCTGGTTGCACGAACACACACCCGTTCACAACCTTGCGCCTGTGTTCTGGCAGCGGAGCGTCACTAATTATCTCGCCAGCAGAAAGGTAAGGGAGGTGGGGACCTGTGTGTGTGTGTGTGTGTGTGTGTGAGTGTGTGTGTGTGTGGTCTCAGTGCGACGGTAGCTTTTAATGAGCCCCATGCTTCTTATCAAACTTGGCGCTCGACAAACGCTCTGATCCGCCCACACGGAGGACGGCGCTCGACTGATCGCGTCTAAAGCACCCCCCCCCCCCCGCTCCACAACCCACAACCACCCCACCTGCCGCCCCCCACCCACACCCTCCTTCACATACCCCACCCACCCCCTGATCACCTCCTCTCTCCCCCCCTCCGCCTTACTGCCAGAGTGAAATATCCTTGAGAGAAACTGTGAATCAAAGAGCTTTTCATCCTTTTTCTCAAAGAGAGAGACAGAGAGAGAGAGCGAGAGAGAGGGAAAGGGAGCGGGATAGAGGGAGAGATTCAACAGGACAAAAGAGAGAGAGAGAGAAGGATGGAGAGAGTGGAAGAAGAAAGAAAGCAAGGACTGAACTTGGAACTGAACTGGAGGGCACTCCAGAGGACACGTCCAAGATTAGCTCAAACCCCTCCCTTCATCCCTCCATCTTCCCGTCCACTTCGCCCAGCTTCAGACGAGGGGGGGTGAGGGGGTGAGTGAGGCAGGGGTGGGGTGGGGGGGTGGAGGGGGGCACACCGGGCATTTAGACATCTGTCAGCCACTAATGAAAGAGTTCAATTTAGTGGAAAATCTCAAACAACCTTGTCTGACGGGCGGGCTGACAGGCTTTAACTCGCCCCCGTGTTGTTGTTGTAGCTGCTGGTGTGTGTGTGTGTGTGTGTGTGTCTCAGCGTGTGTGTTGGGATGGAGTGGATCGGGGGGGACTAAAAAAAAAAAGAAGAAAAAACGAACTAATGCAATAAACTCAGACTGTGCTGTGGCATATGTTTGTGTGCACATAAAAGTGTGTGTGTGTGTGTGTGTGTGTGTGTGTGTGTTAAAGAGTCATGCAGGGGTGTGGATCAGTCCGTGCAGCGGGGGTTGGGTCTTATGGCTTTAAACCGCTCCAGGGGTACAGGGCATGTTTTTTGACGATAGATGGGTTATGGTGGTGGTGGTGGTGTGTGTGTGTGTGTGTGTGTGTGTGTCTGCGTGTGTGTGTGCGTGCGCGCGCTATTAGAGCTGGAGACGTGAACACACGTCTCTCCAGGCAACCCGCGTGCGCGCAGACAGACTTTGTCTCCACCCCCCCAGAGCTTCATTAGTGGGTCATTAGAAACAACTTCAGTGAAAAGCTGTTGTTCTTTTCTTACCCGTCTCCACTGAAAGGACTCATGTGGATGACTCATTATTTTTAAAATTTTTTTTATTTATTTACAGAGAAAAAAAATAATCAGGCAATTTGTGTATTTTTTTTTCTCTTTTGGTCTCTGTGCCATCACTATGACTGAGGTGGTGCAGTTTTTTGGAGTTTTTTTATGATTATGATGGGGACATCCCATGTGAATGTCCCATCAGTCCAGCGTGAGACGCGTTATGATGGGATGAGCAATTTTTTATCTCCTACCTTCTTCTACCTCCATTGGTGAAAGTGTAATAAAATATTTCATAAAAATCAGAATTATATGAAATTGTAAAAGGGACATTATTCGAGACCCAGAAAGAGTTCATGGAGCGTCACAGCTTGTTGACTTCCTTTTCCGTTTCTGATTCTGATTACATGTCAGCCTCGTCTCAGAGTGTGGTTTTTGTGATTTCACAGGTGAAAAGACAAGGAAGCGTCTCCTAACACTGATTTACACTGAACAAATTGAAAAAAAAGATATATATGCAGAGAACAGGTTGAGCTGAATAATTAATATTTGGGGCTTTCTGTCCTCTCTGATAGCCATATATGAAATAAATAAAAATAGTATGAGTTTCAAACAAGTTGGACAAGTGGAGAAAAGAGAGGGAAGAGCATGCAACAAAGACAATAACTCAGCGAAATAAAGTCAATAAAGTTGCGCAGCAGTGGTGAGATCGTCGGATGATAACTGAGTTTGTCACGTTCGGAAACGCGGAGAGAAGATAGACAGCACTTTAGTGTCCACTGCCAGCTAGGTTAGCTTAGCACCAAGCTAACAAAACACACCGCTAAATCTTGATTGGTTCAGACCACAGCCTCGCCACAGCGTCAGCGGGGACGAGGCGACCCTGGGGGTTGGGGACTCATCACAAAAACCACAGCCCCCCCTTACTATTTAGATTCCTAAAAAAAACTGCCTCTGCCCCAAACCGTCATGGCTGCCAGTCGGCGCTGCCAATACCGGCGCCTTTCTTCTCCCCGCTTGGCCCCCCTCCAGCTTTTCGCTCTGCCTCTGTCAGGCCCTCGGTTTTGGAAGGAGAGAGGGAGCGAGGGGCGGGGAGGAGAGCCAATACAAACATTGTTCCGCTGGCTTTTTACAAGCCAGGAGAGTGGGGGAAGTTAATAAGCAGGTATTGGTTTTTAACTGCGGCCCCATTTATTGCTTTGCCCTCGAGCGTGCTGGAGTGCTCTACTCCACCTTTTTCCTGTCCATCTGCCCATCACCTCCGCTAACCCGCCCGCTCAATTTCTGGCTCGCCGCGTTCCCTCTCTCTCCCTTTGTCTTCGCTCGCCTCGTTCAGCAATTAATTCAGCTTCCTCATCATCTTTTTTTTTTCACATTTTCCTTCCCTTGTTCTTTATTTAATGCTGTGCTGGAGCCCGTCGAAAAAGCCTGCACAAAGCACTTCAGTGATCTGTCATTATGTCACTATTGATCCGGCGTTTCTGCGAGCGAGCGCGCCGCGTTTTATCGCGTGTACGTTCGTTTCAGAACCGCGTCCGTCCGTCAACGCCTGGACTTTTTATTAAAAACTGGATGCCGGCCAGTCACTGTTGTCCTGCTCTGACGTGATGAATATGATGCGGTTTAATTACACACACATTGCGCCGCTGATCGAAGCCGCCTGAGTTTTCAACGGACAGCTTTAATTTCGCCTCCTCTCAGAAGCGTTTCTGCACTGCCGGGAGCGAAAAAAGAAGGAGTTGTCTGGAGAAGCAAATCCGCAGCTCTCCCTGCGAAGCATTTCATCTCGCAGCTGCTTGTTTAGCATTATAGCCTCATTTTCTCATATAGTCTGTGCATTAATAATGTAGGAATTTACATATGTTTTTGCCGGACGACCATTACTATGAAAAACCATGACACCCAGGTTGATGTAAATGACACATTAATGCAGAACGCAGCATTTAATCTGGCTCATGCAGGATTTTAACTCCGCTTTTATCATGTTTCCTCCACTTCTGAATCCAAACCCACGCCCTCGCCAGCCACTGCAATCCAAATCGAGCGGTGCTCGACTTCAAAAAGCCCTAAACGTAACAAGCAGAGATGCTGCGGGAGACATAAAGAGAAGCGAGTGAGGAGGAGGGATGACCAGACAGAATAAAAAGGGAGGGGAGGGTGTTATGGTGTCAAAGAAGGCGATTTCATGTTCCTATAATCCTGAAACTGCTGCAGTGTGTTGTCCTCCCCGGGGCTGTTTCACACCTCCGACAAGGGGATAAGTGACTAACTCTCACTGCACAGGAGGACGGCCGAAATTTAACATACTTATTCCACGAGCAATTAACACGCCGGCTCTGTGCAAAAAAAAAAAAAACAAGCTCCGAAGCGCAAACCCCACGTACGGCTCTTGCGGGATTCGCGGCATCCACCCCGTCCTGCCCAGGAGGGCTATCCGCTGATCCAACTGACAGGAGCGGGGCGAGCGCCGGCGCTCGACTGATGAGGCTCCAGTTAGCTGGCGCAGCAACGGAGAGAGGCAGGGAAGCAGCCAATAGCCCGAGCAGAAGGGATCTGGGGGCCTGTAAATATCCACCCAGGGCTAAAAGAGTGAGAGTGTGCGCGAGCTCCGGCCTACTTCCTCTATCGCTCTCCTGGGCTGCGCAATAGTGGAGAGTGGAAGAAGACAATGCCACAGCATCAGTACAGCTCCTGTGTGGGCGTGCCCGGACACGCAGATACCGACACAGGGCGCGCTTATTTCTAAAGTGTTACTGCTGACGGTGGTAATGCACATACTGCATGTGAGGAGGTGATTTTATGCATGATTCATCTGCATTTGGCTGTAAGATTTGGTTGATGAACTTGGCAACGGTGGATTCTGGGCACCAAATTAGAAATCGCTCATCCTAAAAATATTTCGTCAGCCGGACCGGGGAACGAGGCTGTCATCGTATACTGTACAAGCTTATCACAATGTGGCAAATGTATGAACAATCCTGTGAATAACAACGAAACAAAAAAAAGGTAGGAAACACTGTCAACATGGTTTCAGGCTTCACAAACTTTTTTTTTTTTTAACCAAAAGCGTTCTCGCAGCGTCATCCTCAGAAGCTTCGACACCACTGGCAACGGTAGTCCTCCCCTTCGTCCTTCAAGATAAGGCCACCTCTTCCTCAACTTCCGATAGGAACGCCGCTCTGGTGAGACGCTCCCCTCATGTTATCAGACAAGACAGGTCTGACGTTAAAGCTCACAATGATGCGGGGGACGATCACCTCACGAGCAAAGGTTCGAGGTGAACAACTGATCAGACGTCCTGAAAACTATGGTATGGGCCCAGCAAGTAAAGTGGCTAGCACTTGTGCTACCTGGCATGGTGGCTGTTAGCAGTAGCTAACGCCCTCTACAAGCCCGCTCTGCGGTCGAGGCTGTCTGCGGCTGCCCAGTGACCGCGGCGCAGGCGCGCTTAGTTCGACCGCTAAGCCAGGCGCTCGCATTAGCAGTCAGGAGGGAGACGCAAGCATTCTGGGTAGAGAATGACTGAGGGGCGACGCTGCGACAACTCTTTTCATCAGGGAGGAGCGAGCGAGGCCCGGAGGCAGGTGGCGCCACTGCCAGGCGGCGCTGGCTGGAGATGCGGAGGCTTCTGAGCGTGACGCTGAGAGACCCCGCGGTGGCACAGGGAAAAAAACAACGCTTGAAGGAGAGCTGCGTTTGTTCGCCGGATGATTCTGCACCTTTAGCTCTCCTCCGCCGTCGTTTTTCGCAAGCGAGCTGCGAGGGTCGGGCGCTCGCACTTCCGGTCACCGGCGCGCTTGCAAATCTTATGCGCATATTCACACACGCGCGCACACTCCCGCGTGCAGGTCGGGGCGGGGCCGCCTCGGGGCGCTGCTGAAAGTGTGCGATTAGAGGAGCGGAGTAGGCAGAGGAGAATCGAGGACACACACTCACCCCTGTTAAGGTCTTTATGTTATGCAGTGCGTTCTGGGCTTCAAGGGCGGCTTTCCGTGTATAAAACGTGACAAAACAGCAGCCTGGGGAGAGACAGAGGGAGAGAGACAGAGGAGAGGGGGGATGAGCACAAGGAGCAACAAAGAGCATTTTCTCTATTCATCCGCTTGGCATCACCTGTCGGCACCCGGCGGACGCCGAGCGAATGTTAAGGACGGAGCCTCCCCGGCTGAGGGGCGAGGGGAGCGCGTTTTGGACTCGATTTAACGCTGCCGACACAAACGCACACAGCATCACGAAGACTCAGAGACACAGGAGGCGATGGGGGGGGGACTCTTTGTTAATCGTTTTAATCTTGCCAACAGTTTCTTACACTCAAGGCAACATTTATTCATTTATTAATGCTCATACTCATTCACTTCTGAATAATCCCCGGTGATTTTTTTTCTGATCTGCAGGTCAAAAGGCTGAAAAATTGTATAAATGGTTTCAGTGTGCAGCAAGAGCTCAACATGTAAACCACGAGCCCCCGTTCCACATCCTCAAAATCATGTTTGTTTGTTTTTTTTACCCCGGTGATTCAAATAGGTGCTCACTGTCAGATCCTGGCTGGTTTAGGCACAAATACATGAACACAATGTCAGACGAGATGAAGAAGGGAAAATAAAGATGGCAGGTCCAACGATCAGGCCGCTAAAAACTCACTTTTAACCCGGCCGAGGGTCTCACCTTCTCACCTGACCTGCATATCAAAGTTTCCTCACTCACGCGCACACAGCACTGCTCAGCACGGAAAAGTAGAGCGAGAAAGGAACGAAGGAGCTGCAGAGAGCGAGAGAGAGAGGTTGCCTTTTTTTCTGCCTGTTCATTAATGCGAGTTTAATCCCTCGGGCTGAGAACACTGCAGTTGTGGGTCCTTTCTTGGTCAGAACGCGAAACCTGCACAGTCAAGCAAAAAAAAAAAAAAAACCCAGCGAGGGCACATTTAAGCCCGACCCCTCATATACACAGCCGCCGTTATTTGATTTACGTCAAGCACGGGGTTTGGAGAAGTCTTTCTCAGTTAGGATTCTTATCTGACACTGTTTTTCTAAAAGCCACAGGGAAATTAAAAACAAAAAAAAAAAACTGCTGGAAAGGATGTCTAAAGACACAGATGGCCAGCTCCGAAATACGGAGGATGTGCTCTGTGGTGAGTCGGTCGCCCGGCAGAATGAATACGAAGCCCTGAGAATCTCAACCTGTGTGTGAACCGATGACCTGGAGGAGATCTTCGGTCTCAGGCTCCAACACTGCTCGTTCACAGAGGACAACAACGTGAACATAATGTTGGTAACAGAGCCTGAGATATTCGAAAGACAACTGGCCGGCAGCGATCACCTTTCATAAAGAATTTGAACTGGAGATACCGTAAAAATACAGAAAAAAAAACAAACCTGTCAGTGACGTGTGGAAAAGGTGAGTCCTTAAAATCAAATTCAAAACGTCTACAACTCCATGATGAATGAGCAAGTTACAGCTGCTGAGGAAGAAAGTGGAATACAGCTGAGAGCACCAGAACAACAAGATTGTAAATCTGCTTTATGTGATCAGCTAAAATTGACAGACCAAATTCCCCAGTAGTGACTCGATGCGGACTGGTGTTTATTTTCTCTATCAGGAGAGTGTCTTAGGGTGTGTTATTCTCCCTTATTGGCTCTTATCACGGGCAAAATGAGAAGCTCTGTTCAAAACATGACTCGCTTCAAATGTAACTGTTGACTGGAACCGCTGTAATATGATTTGAATGGACAGTATTTTCCGTGCAAATGAATGAGCCTGTGTAAAGTCACTCACAGAGCACGGGCACGGGGCTTTGTCAGCACTTGAGATAATTTTGCCTGGAACATCTGCAGCCCTTACAGCTGCTGATTTAACAGGGAGCCGCGGACATTAGCATATGTCAGCCACAGGTGAGCCTCAGAGGCGGAGCGGCTTCATCATCATCACCCCCCCCCGCGCGCGATCGCCGCAGCTTTCATATGTTCGGCGCCTCCGCCTCCAGCTCTCCGCTCATCTGTTCCTTCTGGCGCCTATTTATTTTGTCCGGAGATGAGCCCGGGCGCGCCATTGTTTACATCTGCTCCGCTGTCCTCCCCATTGTGTCGGCGACCGGCTTGGCGCGAGCGGGGGCCCGAGCGGGCGCCGGCTCCGCCGTCCGCCGACGCCGGGCCCGAGCGACACTTGCCCCGCGGTGCATCTTAGTGAAATCCAACAGCGAGCATCTGGAGCGGGTTTAGCATCTGAATCCCACAGTCCCTTTGATGAGGCTGGGAGCGTAATGGATCTGAATTCCTGCGGTGTCCTCTGGGTGCCAGGGCTGTCTGAATACTTGGCCCTTAGCCTGGCGTCAGCGACGTGATCGGTGTTGCGATTCGGCCGGTGCGGTGCCTGTGTATTAGCGGGGATAACTCGCGGCTTAGTGTTTTCTTCCACGACCTCCAGCGTTAAAAGGCAGTTCAGGGTGTCACTTCACCCCCCCCCCCCCCAGCCCCACTTCTACAGTATCAATTTACCACTTAGACTTTCACACCGGCTTCTGCCAGTTAAAGGCACAGAGATAAGAGGGGGAATTAGTCATGACTAACAGACTTTCCTTTTTTTTTTTACAATTAATTCCATGTAGGTCACTAAAACTGATACGGTAAAGCCATAAAAGTGGTGGCTTCCACATGCTGCAGTTCTCCAGCGGTCCTGCTTCATCTCTACTCAGCTTTTTCAAGATGAAAAAAACAAACAAACAAACAAACTGGACTCCCCGAGGATAAAAAGCTAAAGTGGTGAAATTAAAATCCTAATAAGTGCAGATAATCAAGAAACGAAAACAGAAACTCTTTCAAATACAGAAACAAATGCATGTCCCCAAATGAAAAAGTCCCATGTTCCTTTTTCTTTTTTTGATCAACAGAAGGATTACTTACATCTCCATTAATTCTCCAACCTCTCTTTAAAAATTCTTCAGATAATCCAGATAAAGCACTGCCAGTGAATGAAACAAGGCTGTCTGGAGATGCATTATTCCGACCTAACAAATACAGCTACTTCAGCCATGATGTAAATAAAGCAGAGCGGGAAGTGCAGCGTACTGGAGGACAACGCTCCGAGACCTGAAGAGTCGTCTCTCCTGGAGTTCTGCTCACCTCCTCGTCGAAAGCGGCGACACGGGGAGCTCTGCGGGGTTACGCGCGCTCCCAATCCCAGCTGCGTGATTTGGCCTGAGCCACGGCTGACCCGCGTACCCGACAGCATCCTTTCCCCTGTCCAAACGGCAAACGCTGAGAACGCTGCGAAAGGAGTCTCAAAGCGGCATCTCGTCGAGCGGCACTCCGACACAGCTGGCGGAGGCGGTCGATCCCCGCCCGCACACACCCACGCAGTGCTGAGAAAGGTGTAATCAGGCGCCGTAAGTGGCAACACCTGCGCAGGTGAGCGTGTGTCTGGGTTTTAAAGACACAAAGCAAACAAAGGGGTTCCTCCAGAAGAGCACCAGACAAAATGCTCAAGTCGTTAATCCGGTCTGAGGCACAACAAGAAGGCCCATGTTTTATTATGATCACTGGAGAAATGAACTTAATTTTGCTACGACAACCCTACACTCAAAACCTATGGGTAAAAACTTACGGATTTTCCCTTTGGGTGCGTTACTCGAACTCTTTTTCCTCACTAGACGCACTGTGTGTGCCCGTGTGGAGCTCGCGCAGTGCGCGCATCTCCGCTCGCGTCACGATTTCCATGTGAGGCACGTCAACTCGTGAACCGGGTTCATTATACTCGCCGTGTGCTCTCTGCTGAGTGAATGCGGTGCGTATACAACGGGGAGCCTTTTCAGCATCGCCTCAGTATTGTACATTATAATTCCATCATAATTCCAATTGCACCTGTGTTCAAACTTTGGACCCTCGTGTGCGATTAGCAATTCCAATAGCGCCGCGCGAGGGTTAGCTGCTAGCCCTGCTGCCGTGAATTATGATTCCAGTGGCATTTTTTTCTTTTTTTTTTTTGCATATCTGGATATGGGAGGGTTAGCTTTTTGGTGTTAGCATCAGCGATTCTGACTGCATACAATGTGTGGGGGGAGGGCTGGCTGTAAGCGCCGCGTTAGCCGCTGCGTGTTGTGATTCCCACGGCGTAGCCGGGGCCCGGGAGCCATGCGGCGTGTGGCGGATCGTCCCAGGTGGTGGGCTGTCAAGACGAGGATCAAAGAGCAGAGGAGTGGACCTCACACACGCACACACACACACACACACACACACACACACACACACACACACACTCCCTGCGGTGCTCCAGCTCCACCTGCTTAAGAGTCAGCACACTCGCTCCTCACACACACACACGCGCGCAAAGCCACGAAGAGCGCGCCTATTATTTTAAGGTGTATGGCTGCATGTGTGTGTTTTATTTTCCAGAGAAACACACCTGCGCGACAACCTTGAGCCAGGGAAAAAGTGCATAACAGCATAAATAAGCTCTTGCCATCTATTTGAATGCGACCGTGTCTTTTTTTTCCCCATTTTTTTTCTCCTCGCAGCACAAACATTTACCTGAAGGCCGAGAGGGCTCCGAACGGGGAGATACACTCTCTGCTTGTGCTGTTGAAGAGGGATGCTCAAAAACACACCGGAGACACTCAAACACACACACACACACACACACACACACAAACTCGTATTGGAGGGAAGAAATCTATTAGAAGCCGGCGTGTGCGCGAACGAGGCTCGACAGAGGGGACGTGGGAAGGAAGTGTGTGTCTGCAGAAAAAAAAGGGAGAGAAGAAGAAGAAGAAGAAGAAGAAAAAGGGAGGAGAGGAAGAGTGGCTGTGAGTGGAATACAGAGCAGAGGAGGGAGATGCCTGTTCATAAATGCTTTATGGCTGCTGAAGGGGGCCTTTGACTGAGCGGAGACCCGCGGCCCCCCCGGCTCTGTCAACACATCTACCCCCTCCGACAGCGGGTCGACCCCAGCTGCGCTGCTCCCGACAGCGGGGGCTGCGGAGCAGCTGCCGGAGGAGGCCGTGTTCGGACTCGAGCATTTCAGGTTGGTACTTGCTTTTTTTTTTTTTTTTTTTTTAAATTTAAAACCCGCACTGTTCCGGTCTGATCTCGGCCAGTCTGGGTGCGCCCCTGCGACATCGCTCTGTCTGTGAATCAATTCCATTATGGGTTTTTTTTAATCTTAAATTGTAACACTTAATTTAAAAGAGAACATCTCGGCCTCCCCTGCCTCTGAATATGTAGGTGGGTCACGTTATCATAAGGAGCAGCTAATCTGCTTTCGTTAAGACTCTCATTAGTCCGGGTTTTGGCACAGTGACCCATGTTTGTCTGCTCCACAGACGTTCCCTGCCTTTTTTTTTTCCTCCATTATATTCCTGAAGTGCGACAATTAAAGAATAAGAGTCAAGCACCTGCAGGTGGAGCTCGGCATCAAACAAGGTAAGTAAGTAAGCGCAGTAAAAGCAGAGCCCCCCTCCCATGACTGCTGGGTTGGAGCTGAATCAGCACAAACTGGGGGGGGGGGGTCGCTTCACCCCAAGCCCTTCCACCTGAGGCAGCTTTCACAGTGACACCCCCACCAACACCATCTCCCTCCATAGCTCCTACTACTCCTTCCTTCCTTCGACCCCCGGGGTCCCACTCAACTGCTGACCCACATTAACTACACTCTGCTGCAATTACTGCTCGCACAGACCCTCTGGGTGGCGTGGGATACATCTCTGTATTTCTTCTTGACCCCCCCCCCACCCCCACCCCCGCTGTTCCCTCTCTTGTGCAAGCTGTAGAAATTACCCTTAATGTGTATAATTTGTGCATGTCAAAGAGCCGCTGAGTGACAGCCGGGAAGGGGAGGCGGGGGTCGAAAAAAAAAACTGACAGGGAACACATTCGGAATTTGATGGCGCCATAAAGAGCAGATTGTCAGATGGGGGGGGGGAAAATGGAGGAGAGGATGAGTGGATGGCTTCAAACAATGCCGCATGTCTGACGGGCGCTTGGCCCACGTTCTAATCCTGTTAACGTCGGACCGGGCCCGGCTCGCGGCACTTCCCAAATCCCGCACAATCCACTGGTTACTTTGGTGGAAAAAACACCAGCGTCACACCCCGATTCCAAATCCCCACCCCCCCCTCCGCTCACTCACTCACTCCCTTGCCTGCGAACACAACAGCAGCACTTTCCGGGAATCAAAGCCGCTTTCTGGCTGACCCCGAAATGCTCGGAGAGGAGGAAAACACGAAACAAAAACAAAAACAAAAAAAAAAAAAAATCTCAGCGTTGCAACTTCTCTCGCTCCTAACCAAGTAGCTCTGTCTGGCGCTGAGGCATGCAAACACACAATCTCCCATTAAAATCCACCTGCAGCTGCTCTCTAATTGGGCCTGGGTAGACGGCGAAAAGGAGAGGCGAAAAAAAAAAAAAGAGCTAACATCTAGTTAAGGCGATATAATTGGCCGCTCTGCTTTAGGAAAGAATGAAACGAATCATCCCTCCATCTCAGGTCGGCCCCCGTCTCAACTGAATCCATTAGAGCAGATAATTGTCTTGGACGGCGGGAGCGTTTGCTCGCCGTTCGCCGCGGTTGAGCGGGGAGGATACAGTCGGCTTGCAGTTGCAAGGCATGGATGTCTGCTATTTCGACCCCCCCAAAATCGGACGCAGCGTCGCAGTGGAGATTTTCATTCGGGCTGGAAATTATTCACTGGATTTTTGTGTTGTTGTTGTTGTCGCTGTCGCGATGATGTTTCAGGTTGGAGATACAAAAAAAAAAAAAAAAAAAAAAATGGTTGGTGTAAAATCTTTTGAAGGCATTCACTTGTCAAACACAAAAGACAAAAAAAAAAAGATTGTCTTCTTTTTTTGAGCGGGGTGCGTGCCAGGAGAAAAAAACAGCAGTTGCGAGGAAGAGAGTTTAGCATTGCAGTCGAGGAGGAAATCGTCACCTCTCTCTCCTCACGTTGGAAGATTTTTTTCCCTTTTGTCTTTGTCGTCTCGGCCGCGGAGGAGCTACTCCTGCGCCGCCCGTAATCAACGACAGAAAGCAGGAAATGGTTGTTTATTTATACGCGTGTTGCAGATTTTTTTTTTTTTTGGAGCCAATTTTACAATTTCAACTTCTTAAGCTAAAGGCCGGTATTTGCGAATTTGTATCGGCGTGGTCACAAATTCATCCACACGCGCTTCAACTTCAAGGTCAGCTCAGTTTTCTCTTCAGCTCCGCACCCTGGAGGACAAGACTCGCAACAAACCTCTGTCGACTTCCTGTCAACCTCGCTGCCATCTAAGGCGGTGGGGTGGGGGTGGGGGGTCGCCTGCACTTTTTCCCTGTTCTCAATTTACCCAAACGTCAAAAAATGATGAACATCACGGCAAAACTTTCACTTCGCCGTACTTCAGTTGCGATTCTAAAAGTCGAGGCTCTCGCAGTTTGAAAATTCAGATTTAGATGTAAACTGTCGGGCCCTAGTTTCCGCACATCATTTTCGTAATTTGCCTTCACTACTTTAATAATATCGCTTCTCCCCCCCCCTCTATTTCCACCCAATTGAAGTCCCTCTTGGATTCTATTTTATTTTTCGTTTTTGAAATGATTTCCAGGCCGTGTTGAGACTCCTCGCGCCTTGCAGCCTCTTAATGAAGACATTAAACTTGGTTTTGTGCGTGTGTGAATTTCAGTGTGACTGAGCGTGTCTCAGCAGCTCATGTGGGCAGGCTGTATCATTAAGATAAATGACACAGCGCGTCCCCTGCCAAAGCGCACACACACACACACGCGCTGAAACGAACCCATTGGAGCGCTTAGGGTTGTGTTTTAGCTAAAAAGGACCCTTCTCTGTTTACCCCTCTGGCTCTCTTGGCCTCGTCCTCCCTCTATCTCTCCCTCCATCTCCATCTCCATCTCTTTTTTTTTTTTTTTTTTCCCCAGCCCAAAACGCCAAATCGCTCTGCCCCCACCCCGCCCCCCCGCTCGTCCACTCATCTGGTTATTAACTCCAAACACATTAAACCAACAGCGGTGCCGCAGTTTTCCCTAGACTGCCCCAGTCGGCGCAAACACGCACTCACACACAATCTTATCCTGCGTAACACACACAAGTTAATGCTTCAGGGCCCAAAAAAAAAAAAAAAAAATCTGGGAGGTTATTAAAGGAAACCGAGCTGATTGTCCTATTATTTTCTGCGACTGATTTAAGTTTTGGATTCTAACTAACCTAAACAGGCTTAAAGGGATCATTTAAAGTGTCTGCAATATGGATATTTGGAGGCTAATATCATACTTGGATTGATAATATTCTCCCGTGCCAAAAACTACTCAGAAAATGACTTTATGTTCGCTGGAGGAGCTTTTTGAGCGGCGCTCTACCCCCGTCATGTGACGGCAGATGATGGCGATGGTGACGGCGGTTAATAAAACAGGAGGATTACGCTGATCCGGAAAGATATCCGCTCTCTGCAAAGCTGCGTTTCAGCCAGAGCCGTGAGCGGGTCTTTATTTTTTTATCTTGGACGCCCTGTAATTGATCGTTAATTTAAATCATGGCTGTCCCCGAGTCCAACGCACGCGCGGATGTGTTTGCGCCATTTTAAAAGCATTTGTCACGAAGCGGACCTGCTGATAAAATGAAAGAAAAGAGCAGGCTGAACGGAGGTGTAAAGAAGTCTTGGACTAAGTGCTTCCTTGATGGGGCGCAGGCGGTCGTCCTCAGTCACGCTGCTGACAGAAGGCTCACTGATAAAAATGCAGAGAAATCTCCACCAATCGCTTTCACGAGCTGCAGTTTGGGCCAAAATTTGCATTTCGGGCTCTTGTATCCCAAACTTTATGAGCCGCTGATTTCGTTATCTTGTACAGCGCCAGATTTCCGCTGTCAGCCGACGTCTGCCGCGTCGTGCTGCTTGTCTTTTTGTTGCTGGTGTTCCTTTTTCGTATGAGCGCATTGCCGAAGCTAATGAGGATCCAGGAAAAAAAAAAAAAAAAAAAGGAAACAGAAGTTGCTCCAGAGCTGTAAAGCTGCAGCCGTGGAACTTTTTTTTTTTTTTTTTTTTTAATCTCTGTGTCTCAGTGGGACTAACAAACTCATTTAAATCCAAACTGCTGTTTTATGAAAAAAAAAAAGAGGAAGAAAGTGCCTCTGGGTCGGCGCTGGGGCATCGGAGGAGGTTCATTTGCCCCGAATGGCCGAGATCCTTTTTCAAACAGCACCGTCGCTAATTTAGAGTAAACGCGCTGAGGGGAGGAGAGGGGCCACAGTTTCCCTGACACCAGTGAAATTACCGCCCGGCAGTGGAGCTGGCGAGGGGAGCCGCTGTGGCTCCCCCGAGCTGAGCCTGAGCAGATGAGGCCGGGCGGCTTCCTTAACTGTCGGAGCGGTGCTCAGAGCCTGCGAATAACAAGGCCGCTAACGGCCCAATCAAATGCTACATTTCCTCTCAAACCGCTCCACCTCGCCGCGGCACAGAGGTGCGGGAATCGCCGCCTCACCTCGGGCCGTATCCCTCCGCCGAGCCGCGTCGGCTTGTTTGAAGGGATTTCCTCAAAGATACCGCGTCGGCGTTTTGAGTTCACCTTTGAGGAAACTCCCTCAAGGTGACATCTTGCGGACGACCGCAAACGAAACCCCTCCGGCCGCAGCTGCCCCCCCCACACACACACAGAGGCGCGATAACGAGACGAGCTCGCCACTCACAGAACAAAAAATCAGAGGGCATCGTAGGTGGCTGCGTGTGCGTTGTTTTTTCCTTTTTTTCCGCCAGTAGAAGTGGCAGTGAGCGATACTCTTGACTCATCAAGCACAAAAACAACTCATTTCAAGGGGAGTGGAGATGGAGCAGGAGATGTGAGCGAGCTGAAGGACAACAGGAGGAACTCTGGCCTTTTTTTTTTTTTTTTTTTGCTGCTTCCTCCTCAGAAGCAGCAGAGAGAGAGGAGAGGAGGGGAAGGAGACTGGTGGTGGTGGGTTGGTTGGGAGGAGGGAGGGAGGGAGGGAGGAGGAGGGAGGAGGGAGGGAAGGAGGGAGGGAGGGAGGGAGGGGGGGGGGTCATCTCAAGGCCAAGAGCACACAAAGCACAAAGCCCGTGACGAGTGCGAGCGAAAAAAAAAAAAAAAAAGTTGATTTCAGGTCTCGGGGCTTTCACACGCTCACGTGACGCGGAGAAAGAGAAACAGGGAGGTGAAGGACACTGCAACTCTTTAGACGCAGAAAATTTCATTCAGTTTTTAAAATGTGATCTCAGTAGCTCCCTCTGCCTCTCTCTCTCTCTCTCTCTCTCTCTCTCTGCAGAAAAGCTTCTACAGTCATCTGAGGAATGGACATCTTTACAAAGAAAAAAAAAGGAAATCCTACAAAGAGATGAGAACAGGAGAAAGAGTATTACTCCAGTAAATATTGCGGTAAGACTTTTGTGTTGTACAGTAACTTTTTAAGGGGCCCAGGGGGATCTGGATCTGCTCAGTTAGCAATCCAGCCTTATTTGCATGAAACACGCTCATAATGAAAAGGTAAAAATTAGCCAGTGTTAAAATATTTTTTTTTTCCAATCAATACACAATACAATCTGTCGATCAAATGAACCATTAACCAGCAGGACTGCTTTTTCCGCCCACTTTCTGCAGAGAGTGCTCAGTTAATGTTGGGGAAAGAAGAAGTCAACACAGATTTTCTGTTTCAGCATCTAACCGGAGCCTGCCATGATGACACAGCTGAGCGACGCTGAAAACGCCCACCCAGGCGTCCTCCTGTCTCACTTCCTGGATTACATCAGCAAAATGCGACACAGGCAGTGGCCGCTCCCTCTGAAAATGCACCTGACGGAGCAAATGAGCAGCGCTCGTTCCAACGCGACCGGGTGCGCCTGTTTGTTTCCATAACGATGCAGATCAACGCCTTCGTCCTTAATTTCCATTTTCTGGCAGAGCGAGCGTCTTACTTGCTTCGCTCGGCTCGCGCTTAGTTTCCTCTGACACTTTGAAAACCTCTCTTTAAATTCCTTGTTACAGTCGGATGGAAGCGCACCTGTCCTCTCCATCCCCCCGCTTTCTCTCTCCCTCCCCCCTCTCTCTACTTTCCTCCCACTCCCCATGTCTCATCAGGAGTGTCATCAGCCCCCACTCGGGCTGATGCCTGTTAATATGGCAGCGCCATTGTCTGCCTGTTCGTTTGCTGCTGTCTCTATTGTTTGCTCTCTCACTTGACGAATTCATCAAAGGGGAAAGAAAGGGAACGGGAGAAAATAGCTGCAAATCATGCGGATTCGCACAATCGACTGTGTAAGTCTGGCGGGGTGAGTCTTTGTCTTCAAATGGTGCACGAAATGTGTGTTTGCTTGTGTAATTCGGCACATATATCATTTTGTTCTGCCATTAACTAGGTGGGATGGCCCACTCAGCCACTGCGTGCCTCTGTGCGCGCCGCAGTATGTGTTTCTGCACGTGTGTTATTATGCTGGCGGGCCAGCAAGTGTTGTATATGTGCAAGCTGTGACTGTACGCGTGGAAGCTGTGTGCGCATTCCAAACCCTTTTCTAAAGTTAAACACAACAACAGCAACGCAAGTGGGAAAAAAAAAAAAAACTCCGCTCAAGGTCCCGCGTTCATGCCTTCAGGTCGCAGGAAGCAAGGGATGAGGAGAGGACAGAAGGAAGGAAAAGGTATCAGAGGGAGAGAGGAGAGACAAAAAAAGAAGAAGATAATAAAGAAAGGTGGAAAAAGAACAGGGACAAGGGAAAAAAACAGGGAGAAACAAAGTCAGAGAAAAAGGAAATAGAATAGGAAGAAAAAAAGAGAGAAAAAGGGGGCAGGAAACAAGGAAAGGAAGCAAAGAAATAGGGAAATACAAAGAAGAAAAGAGAGAAGCAAGAAAGGACAAGATGGAATGATTTAAAGAAGGAATGGAACGTATGGCCGAGAAAGGAAAGGAAACAAAGATGGCTTCTTTCCATCTTTGCAGGGAAGAAAGGAGGAAGGTGGAAGGAAAGGAAAAGAGGACAGGAAAGATAAAACTAGTTCCCTCGAGTCACGTAAAGCAGCAGCAGCTTAGCATTGTACTTTAGCACCCCGCTGTTGTGAATGCAGACATGACCACATGTATAACTAGTGTGTGTGTGTGTGTGTGTGTTGGCACCTTTGCTCTGTGGAGGGTTCTGGCTGCGGTCCCGGAGGATGTTGATCTGGTAGACGGCGCCGTACGGCTCGAACAGCTCCTTCAGCTCCTTCTCCGACCAGGAGCGCGGGATCTGGCCCACGAACATCTTGATGGCATCTGGGTCTGGCTGGTCCGAGTGCTCCAGCGCCCCGTTCATCTTCCCGGCCGTGCCGTTGCTGTCGGGAAAGACAGGAGACAAAACCTCGTCAGCTGACATCAGCAGCTCCAGAATGATTTCTTTTTTTAAATCATTTAGATTTTTTTCTTATCTTCTCAAAGAGCTTGAGCTAAGCTGGAAACTGTTACAGAGCGTGCGCAAAGACTCATTTGGACACAAACAAACTTGACCTCTGAACTCAACCTCTTCAAATTTCAGCTCCATTTGTGCCAGAAGAACAGCGTGGCCCCGCGGTGTCGCACCTTAACGTGTCGCCAAGCTAATTTCCCATCATGCCCCCCGGCAGAGGCCGCAGCTCTCCAGAACCACATTTTTCCCATGTGTCAAACTTAATAACCTAATGATTTAGTGATGCTGAAGCCGTCATATATCTTTAAACTTCACTTTTCACGACAACACGACGCGGTTTAAACGTCGGAGAACGCCTACTCCTTTCGAACCCAGGAAAACTGGAGACGATTAGCATGCAGGGAAAGAAAGAAGAAGAAAATTCTTTAAAACAAAAAAAAGCCCAACATGTTAAGTTAGGACCCCAGAATCTTGAAAATGGTTACGGGTAAAAAAGTAAAAGAAAAACCCAAAGGCTGATTCTCATTCATAAGAGAGCGGGAAAAAGCCTCTCAAAGAGCCTTTCGACCATCACAGGGACACCGAAACTCGGCGAGAGCCACGCGAAGAAAATTCTCCCAGGTGCCTGAGCAGCTCCTTTCAAGCAGGGTGAGACAGCTTTTAGCTCAGGTTTTACAGACTGATATCCCTGAAGCTGCCAATTTATATAGAAATATATACTATTATATAACCCGACCCATTGGCAAACCGACCCGAAACGTGGATTTTGGATGGTGGAGACGCGGTGATGGATCTGTTCAGGGTGGCAGCAAATCCTCACTGGAGGACTGAGCTGAACACGGACCTGAAGCCTCGTATGTTACGGCGGAACGACAAAATAAACGCACAAAGTGCAAGTATGCTGTGTGGTCTGAGAGCGACTTTTCTCGCTGCATCCACTGTGGTGAGAGGCGGCGACGCTTTCCGAATGCAGCGTCCGCCCCGCTGCCTACGCGGATGCATGACTGAGCAGTGTGTGTGTGTGTGTGTTTGTGTGTGTGCGTGTGTGCGTGAGGGATCGGCAGCACCCAGAGGTTCACGCTCCGGTTCCATTTCCGCATTTGGAACGCGTGTGAAATGAAAGTACAGCACGTCCGCCCTTTGTCTGTGACACTTTTCTTTGTAATACACGCGTTTGGAAGGCTAAATCGTGCTTTTTTCTTTTTTTTTTTTTTTGTGGACGAACATAAGCGAGCGGAGGCTTCCGAGGGCGAGAGCGGCGACCCGGCCCCGACGAGGCGAAAGCGCGGCTACAAACACGCGCGTCACTGCCGTCAAGGCCTGTGGTCTGTTTAAGATGGCTGGAAACCAATTTAATGAAGCCAAAGTCGACGGCGGCGCTGCTTTATTGCTCTACTTTCCCTTTTGTTATTCTCAGCGGGTGAGAGAAAGAGCATTATCCTAAGAGGCCGAAAACAAAGCAAAGCCAAATCCTGAGCTCGGTTAGCTGACAACGTTAATACCACCCTATACAGCTCAGCGAGGGAGGGAGAGAGAGACAGAGAGACAGAGAGAGAGAGAGAGATGGAGGGAAGAAAGGAAAAAAAAGCATCCAGACCTTTGAACGCGGGCCATCCATCTTTTGCAGAAAGAGCCGAGGCGCTCGGCAGAAACGCCCAATTCTTTAAAGGACTTAAAGGACATGTCAAATAAAACGCCACAACTGGAGGAGTCAACGAGCCAAACCGGTGCTAACGGTCCTCGGGGCAACAACCGCTCCCTGCTAAGCTGTCCGATAAATTGCAGGGGGTGGGGGTGGGGGGGCCCTGGCCGCCGAGGGAGAACCCCAAGTGTGGCGAGCTGATGGAGGAGATGAGGTGGGAGGAAGGGAGGGACGGGCGGCGGCGAGGAGTCGCCGCCCCTGTCGTCGGCCGATGTTCAGGAGCGCCGACTAAGGGGACGAGCGGCGGCGGTCGCTGGGTTCACGCCGTGGCGCATCAACCCTTCGCCCACTGACACACACGCACAAGCAAGAAAGAGCAGAGAGAGGGGGAATAGGAGACAATCCCTCATTGTTGGCTGTTTATGTGAGGCCTGTGGGGATTGAGCAAGTCCACGGGTGTGTGTGTGTGTGTGTGCGGGGGGGGGGGTACAATAGCTGGTGTCAGAGGACGCGCCTCCCTCGCCCGGGAACACTGCCCTGCCCTGTGCTCCCTCCGCCTTCCCCTCTGCCCCGCTAAGACAATGCAAGGCCTCACGCTGCAGAGCCGCGCCGCCAGGACGCGCTCCGTCTCCTCCCGAGGCGTTCGGGAGTCGGTCGCTCTCCTCGCTGCAGAGCAGCGGGCGCCACTCCCGTCGCACCCCGCGGCCAAGACTGACAAGGTGTTATTGCGAGAAGACAGAGCCTTAGAGTGTGTGTGTGTGTGTGTGTGTGCGCGCGTGGATGTTTGTGTGAGCTCAGCAGGAGAGTGTCCTGGGGCTCGGATTAAGTCGTTGAGTGGATCCACTCCTGCCATAGCCTCTCCATCTCCCTCCCTCGCCTTCCATCCCCTCCTTTTCTCTCTCTCCCTCTCAATTTGAGCCAATTGTTTGCCTTAATGGCTTAACTATTGCTTCCATCACTCCAGTCTCCCCGCAGCACAGGGCCGTGACTGAGGGCCGATCTGCGCCGGGTGCGCGCGCGCGGCTTTGAAGCGGCTGCTGAGAGCTGCTGCTCCCTCACCCCGCTCTCACATTAGACGGCGGGCTCGTTCGTCCGAGCCGCGGCTGCAACGGCGCTGACCGTTAAAACCGCACGACGCTCGTTTAATTATTCATTCGTTCGGTCATTTTGCATTCACCCCCCCACACACACACACACACACACACACACCGATTAAAGGAATTGTTCAACACGTCGGCAAATTAGCCGTCTTTCCGACAGCGAGACGAGAGGATCGATATCAATCTCATGTCTGTCAGCAGGTGGTTAGCGTAGCTTAGCATAAAAAAAAACCTGGAGGAGAAAATAGGTCCTCCGAAGCTTTGTGAGTTATTGGATTCATGTTTGTCTTGCCCGCATTACATGCACTGTAGCAATGCAAGTAACACTCACACACACATGCACATACAACGGGTTAGTAATCTGACCCCCCCCCACACACACACACACATACACACACACCCATGACCTCGCTTTTGCACAGAAACCACAGCGAGAGGCTCTGCAGGATGAGAGCAGAGTTTGTTTCCTTTGCAACACAAATGAGCCCGGACTTAACAGTCAGACCCTGTCCAAACTGATCTGTTTAGACCCGCGCAAGTGTCGGTTTCAGCACATGTGAGAAAAAAAAATGTTAAGAGGCACAGTTATATGTATGCAGGGCCAAGAAAAGCTTCCTCCAGAGGAAATCCAGCTTGGGAAGCCAGGATTCTGTACAGAAAAGATTTTTTTTCCATTCACTTGATTTTCAAGAAATCAGGTCACGCAGAAAATCGGAGGGATCAAATGATTTTATTTTTGTGTAAAGTTTGTATCTGCTATTCAGTAGCCAAATTAGCATCTGTTTTGAGTGGTATTTCTGGCCACTTAGAGACAGATTTAAATGCAATACAATTCCCCGTTTTAGCAGTTTTTAAAAAAAAATCTCCATCACATCCTGAGGGCAATCTGGTTCGTTTGGCTTCTGAATGCTGATCTCTATTTACCAGCTAGTCATTAACTTTGGCATTTTGCTGTCTGAAGCCTGGACAGTTGGAGGTGTGTGGTCCGTCTATCTGATAAATAGCTGCCTGGGAGAGAGATTAGACGGAACCAAAACAAGGAGCTGGAAGCTACTGAAACGGAGCTGGCCGAAGCTATGTGATTTACTTTATGTGTAAAAAATGGATTAGTGCAGCTTTAGGCGCGTATAATCGACCAATCGGTCGATAAGGGGGTGTCGCCGTCCCTAAAAAATGGCGCGACACGTACGGTTGGGATTTTGCAGGCAGCGGGAAAAAAGGAAAACAAGCTCAGCCTCCAGCATACGAAGAGCAAGCGGTGACAGCGCCGAGCTACCTGGACTACATTATAAACCGCCTGCCATCCCCTCTGTTTGCCTTGTTCACAGCTGGAGGCCAGCAGGCAGCCAGATAGGAATGTGCCACAAACAGCCAGAGTGGGGACGAGCGAGGCAGGTGAGAGCGGGGGATGAAAGAGAGCGAGAGACGGATGCAGATGAGCCAGGTCTAGGAGTAAGCACAGCTCGGAGCTCAGCGTGGGCTCGCTCGGAAAACCAGGCGCGCCGTACACTCGCGCACAAACACGTGCACACACACACACACACACACACACACACACACACACACACACACACACAGACTACAGTTCAGGCTGGCTGCGTTGATCCCCCTGCTGTTTTTCCTCTTCTGTTTCTGCTCTAAAACACACATCCTCTCTGACTCCTTTAACCCCTGAATCGCAGAACACGCACACACACACACACACACACACACACGCACAAACACACTTCAGTGGGTTCGTGGAAGGGCCGAGCTGTCACACACTTCCTCTCATTGGCAGCGTGTTCGCGGGGTGTGTAACAGTCCCACAGGGGAACTAATCTTGTTGACAAGTAGAGTGAGAAACATCAGTCCCCACCCCCCCAAGGGAGCAGGACCAAGGTCAGCTAAACAAACACACACGCCATACAAAAGCTGAGTCATGATTCAGTATCGGCGAGATACTCGCGATGATGTGATGGGTGGTTGTTTGCCCACGCAGCCCTGCATATTTCAGTGTTACACCTCACATCTCAATAAGTCGTGTTTTACTCCCATTGTCACACGTGTTAAACGTTGTAGAGAAGCAGTTTTTGGGAGGGAACAGGCCGGCCCCCCGACCCGGCCAGATAACACCCCGACGCACGGGCGCGCAACACCTGCACGTCAAGCGCAAGCCGTGACGCACACAGACACACACGAGCAATTCATTTCACAGCCCTGAATATCTCTTGCCGCCGGATCCAACTGTAAACCAGATTAGCAACTTCACCACAACACCCCGTAAGAGGCGTGATTTTTTTTCTCTCTCTCTCTCTCTCTGCAGCTGATTTAGTCGTCGGCGGGGCGAGGCGGATTAGTGACAAACTGAGCGAGTGCCGCGCTGCAGCTGTAGCGACTGATTTCCTTGGAACGCTACTCGTTTTTTTTGTGTTTTTTTTTTTTCTGTAACTGACGTACTTACAGTGAGGTAGTGAGGCTGGGGGGGCTCCTGTTCAAGCCAAACAAGGGAGTGTGACTCTGCCTTTGATTGACTTGAACTTTACAGAAAACCATATTCCACCCACATGTAGCGAATGGCACTTTCCATATAGCCATTATCAAAGCAATATGGTGGTGGTGGGGGGGGGGCGCTTTGATGGAGCTACATCACCTCTGATTGACTGTGACCGCCTAAAAGAACGAGGTCTGTGTGTGTGTGGTTGCCATGGAGACGTGGCCGCGCATGTGACGGGGAGAAACGATCAGATAAATGTCACGGCGGGCTAATGAAGCTGCACCGTTGCCCTGACGCTCAGCTAGCTCTGCGCTAATGAGCTACCGCACGCCGCCGCCCGCTAATGGGAGGACACGCACACACACACACACACACATGCACACGCGCTTTCACATACATGCATACATATGCACAGTGAGGGAAAACACACCGATGCGTGACGCACATGCATGGGGGTGAAACGAGCGGCGTTTCTCTGCGCATAATACGCTGGAGGGGGGCCCACGCCGCTTCCTCGCAAATAAAGCTTTGATGCTGCAGGCGCCGACGCGCGCATCAAAGCCGCCTTGATACGGACACCTGAATTACATACGCTGGAAATTAATGTAAAGGCCCCCGCAGGAGGAAGGAGGAGCGTCTCCTCCGGATAAAAAAACCCAAAACGCTTCAGCGTGTTTTGTAAATTCAGTCGCCGCGGCTGCCTGTGATTGCTTTCTGGCTTTATCAATGAAAAGTGCCACTCTGCTTCATCATCCAGGTAATCATCATCATCTACTGTAAGGTGTATCACTGTCGCCCTGCTATTCAGTCTGTCAAGAGTGAGAACGCGCAAGAAATCTATACTGGATATGAATGAGGTTGATGGGGTTTTTTTTCAACAACAAATACAAAACAAGAAGCGATGTGTCTCTTTCTTATATCAACAATGGCTGAAGAAATCTGATTTAAAAAAAAAAAAAAAACTACAATGCAACATTCGCATGTCGCAAGAGGAAAGCAGCATTTCAGAATAAAGTCCAGGTCAGAAACTCCTACACTTTTCAGTGAAATCTCAAAAGGAGGACTCAACTGTTCCGCTGAAAATTGGCATCTGAATAACTCTACTGCGTCTTTATTCAAGCTGAAGGTTTCCCTTCACAGCGTGTTCTTGGCGCACGAGGTCCGCGCGCTCAAGCGTTATTCAAGTTTCGCGAAAAAGAAAGTCGAACGCCGCGGTAGTCGTCGCACAGCCTTTTCGCACGCCCCCCGAGAGAGCGCGCGTCGATTAGAAAACAAACGCGCCATTTTTACCCAGTCGCCCAAGAAATCTGCCGGGAGCGCGAATGCGGACGACAAATGTGTGCGAGTGCTCACAACATAGGATAGGGAGATTTTCTCATTTGAAAATCGAACACCTTGGCGTCGTGACGGCACTGTGGGAAAGGTCACGAGATCTCCGCTGATCGATTTGTGCTCGTCCTCTCGGGAGCGGGAATGAGCAAAGTGAATTTCACGCACGATTCTGACGACCAAGTTTTCAAGCAGACAGGCGTAGGTGATTGTGAAAAAATAAAAACGGGGGAAAAAATAGGGAAACTGCTTTAATGTTTTGTTTTGTTATGTTTTTTCTTTTAATTTCGGGATCTGTATTTTGGAAAACCTGCTTTACTACGTCCAACTTCGACATTGCGGCCCCTGGATTTATCTCCCTGAAATGATGCTTTGGAGCTCACGTCAGCCTGAACTGGAGTTTCTGTGTGTGTGTGTTTGTGTGTGCGCGTGTGTGTGTGTGTGATAGAGGAAAGGAAGGGGGGAAGGAATTAGCGCATCTTAAAGCCTCAACAGCAGATTGGTCAAATCCAGGAAGCAGCAGCAGCAAAATTCTGCCGTAATCTTTAGCACACTTCTTTCTCTTCTTCGCCCTCCTCCTCCTTCCCGTATCTTGTTGCTATGGGAACAGCAGTGTCTGAGGGGCACGGGGCGAGGGTAAGCTGGGGGTACTGGGTGTCGGGTAGGTGGGTGTCTCTTTGGATGACAGCGCGACAAACACACTCTCTCACCTCTGACTCTTCGCTGCATTTGTGGCGCGTCACCTGTTTTTTTTTTTTTTTTTTCCTTCCAACTCTTCCCTCTTATCTCACGCTGGAGAAAAAAAAAAAAAAAAAAAAGAGCCCCCAGCTCCCTGTCTCTCCCCCTTCATCGCCTCGGCTCCTCTCGCTCCGTCTCTGGTGTTTGCGGGCTTAATGGGAAACAGCTTGTTTGTGGTGTGAGTCTGCGCGCGGCGTCCGTGTGCGACCGCGTGATGAAATGGCAGCGGCTCTGATTGTCTGGCACCGCGCTGAGGCCGCGCTCAGCCAAAAGTCATCATCTGACTTGCCGACAGGGATGATGGCCCATTTGACTAATGCTCCTCCGCGAAACAGGCCAACAATGGCGGCCCAATGAACAGAAGAAAGATCGAACAGGGGGGTGTTGGCGGGGGGGGTCATATTAGATTGGTAACGGCTCAATTCGACCGATCCGGACCCGGGGCGCAGGTCAGAACGAGTCGCCCGGGCCTTTGCAGCACCTTTTGACAGTGTGTGATCTTTACGGCGCGTCCTCACGTGCCCGTACGACACGAACCACCTGAGCGGCTGTGCACCGCTTGAACAATGACCCCCCCCCCCCTCTCGGTCGCGACGCCTCTGAAGGGGCCGACCGAGCAAGGACAACCGCAGCGCGGAGACAGGAAGAGAAACGGGGGCAGGGGGCAGCTGGTTGCCAACAACTGATTTAACAATGAGAGCGCATCCGTTGAACTGGATTCGGCACAATTACGTCCCATTGTGAGTAAACCGCGGCGCGGCACGCAGCACAGAGGTTACAAAAGCCTGGATATCGCTTGTATTAGCATCTGGCGGAACCTGCTGCTTTTCACATGTGACGGCAAGGAAAAAAAAGACTTTACACCGGCCGCAGACGGCGAAGGTAGAGGGGGGGGGCTGGGAGCAAAAGAGCAAAGAGGTGAAGTTTAACACGGCAGAGACAGCCGCGGGAAACCTATTTATTGGGCTGGCAAGGGAGGCCGATGTTTCTTTTGTGTGTTTGTGCTGCGGGACAAGAAGGGAGGAAGAAAAGTTCCTTCCCTCCGCGAGGGCACATCTGTAAACTCTCGCTTGTACTGTAATTTCCCTCGTACATCATTTCACGGCGGTTTTGCGACTCGAGCGCGCTCGCGTGTCTGACCTCAGGCTCCCTTTAAACGCGCAGTGCAGCCGAGGCGTTTTGTCCACGTGTGCAACACATTCTGCAGCGTGGCCTCGCGCGCACGCACACACACACACACACACACATTGCACTCAGCCACCAGGCTGCTATCCAGCGTCTCCCTGCTGCGATCTCTGTCCATTTACTCCACTTGTTTTCTTTCTTTTGTTCCTCCTCTTCAGTTTTTCACTTTGGCCCTCGGACCGACTGATATGTCGTAGTTTCAACACTGACATCAGCGATTTTGATCGAATTTTCCTATTTTTCATCTAAATATGCCGCGTATCCGAAATCCAGCACCGCTGACCCTCCAAGTTTGGTCGGAACAAACGTTGAGTCTCATATTCCGTCGAGACAAATCCAGGTCAAGACTCACGTCTGGTGTCGAGTGTCAGGTCCTAAAAGGGAAGATCGAAGTCAAGCCTCAAGTCAAATCTCAGGTCCTGGAAGACAACGTCTTGGTCAAAGTCTCAAGTCAGTCAAGACAAGGCTGAGTTTGAAGTCTTGTCAAGATAAGTCTCGAGTCAGCCGTGAAACGTCCCCAACCAGCTCCTTAGGTCTTTTCAGAACAAGCATCGGGTTCAGGTCAGATCAAATCTGAGTTCAGACAACTTCATTATCACGACACCAAATGGGTTTAATCTTAATCTATCATTCATAGTTTCCACCTTCAATACTTTTGACTTCCATGTCAGTCATTCATTTCCCTCCTCTTTTTTTTTGTGCGCGTGTGTTTTACTATCCCGTCCTCTCGTCCCTCCCTGCTTGTCCGATTCCTTAAGCGTGCTGTCAGCCTTACGGAGGAAATCACTTGCACATTGCAGCTCCACACTTTCCAAGAGTTTTACTCTATAAAATTATAGCAATTCACGCTCTGAGCCAGCTTTTGATTTTATTTTTTTTGGATCTTTGACAGATTTCCACCGAGAGCAGCAGGACATCTCCAATCTCCGGACCGGCCTCCCCGGACCTAAAGTGCCCCTAGAAGAGGGGTGGCTAATGCCCACTACAGTGTAATTGTGCCTGTAATGTTGTACAGGAGGAGGGGTAAGACTACAGGGGGTGGGGGTTGGGGGTGTGTGTGTGTGTGTGTGTGTGGAGGGGGGTGATAGCATTAAGGGACATTAGGGCGGGTGGGGTGTTCATTTTCATTAGGTTTTATGGGTTGGAAAAACATTGTCATGCATACCAATTAGAGCTGGAACAGATGGCTCAGTATGGTTGTATGTTTCATCACACACACGTGCACCGGTTCAAGTGTGTGTGTGTGTGTGTGTGTGTGCTGCCTGACAGCGCGACCCAGGACAACAGCGTCAGGCCGGTCGGCCGTTAGAAAGAGCTGGGGGAAGCAGCTGCGTCGCGTGTCGTTTCCTTTCCTTTCCTCTCCCCTTCCTCGTCTCCTCTCCTTTCCCGCCCTCCGTCCCGTGTCAGGACCTCCAGCGCAAAACCGAACCTGGATCAGTCTGTTCGGCGGCGTCTCTGAGGAGGCAGCCATATGCTGGCGTATGCTGATGGAGGGGCGAGAGGGATCGGCTCATTACGTGTGTGTGTGTAATCAACACAAATGTTTGACTGATACGGGGTTTTCAAAGGGCCACAAGCGGCAGCTATTTGTTTTTATAGACAGCATCGAGATGAGGTTTTGCGCTCTATCAGTAAACGCTTCTTTTTCTGTTTTGGTTTCGAGTCAGCGTTTTTTCTCAGAGCAGTGCATTCATGTCAGACTTGAAAGCCTCGGAAAAAAAAAAAAATCAGTGAGGCGGTCAAGAGACACTCACGCAGGGGGAGTAATAATATCATTTCCGACATAATAATGATCTTAATCATCGTGATCAAACAGTTCCGGTGCACGTTAGGAGAGAATTTCCAACAAATGCTCTGTTTAATCAGCTCAGCAGTCCTTGCTACACACACACACACACACACAAGCAGCACTGCATCAGTGATTCCACAGTAAATATGTAACCAAAAAACCAGCATCATGTCCATCACGTGAGCTGGACGTCAGACAGATACGGCCACGAGCATTTCGAAAGCGCTCCACCTCACCTTTCGGCTCCGTTTCGGCCTCCGACAAATCTTTCAACTGCCTCGCTAGACGAGCGACGCTGGAGAGAGCGACGAGACCCGACCTCTACTTAAAATGTGCCATGTCTGCGGCCGCGGGGCCGTTTGCGTCAGCGCTCACGTGAAACGTACTGATCGATCAAAGGACCGGCTCGCGACGAAAACAAAAAAGCTCCTGCATCTTCCCAAACAAAGATATCATCTTTATAAACTCTCGGTGAGGGCTGAACAAAGCGTCCCTGCTCGCAGTGAGGTTGGTGTATTATCAGGGCCACTGCTTTTGGAAAGATGCTGATAATTTCTATTTCTTTTTTTTTTTTCTCCACAATGCTCCGCGAACAACAAATAAAATTCCTTTCACCTCCTTTGTGTCGCGGTGACAGCTGCAATCTCAGAGACGCGTATCTCAAAAGCTGACAAATAAAACCATCTGCTCGGCTGGCTATAACAAGACGAGTGAGAAAATTACGGGGTCTCGCTGTTGTTTTTGTTTTTTTTAATGGCGGAGTGAATCTGCCCTTTGACGCCCTCTGGCCCCCGCCGCAGTCGTACGGCGTCCGCGGTCGTCCTCTCGCTCCGTCTTCGGAGCGTGGCGTCACGTCTGCAGGAGCGGCGGGGGGATGGGGGGGGGGCACAGGTGTGCCTCCCCCTCCCTCCCTCCCTCCCTCCCCCGCTTCAGAGACTTTGCACGAGCAAACACTTCAGCGTTAGCCACGGCTCAGTGGCTCCGAATGGGGACGCGCTAACAGGCTAGCGCTGCAGTCCTGGCGCCTATTGATCTCGCCGCTCGCTAATAACAGGCGGCAGAGACTCGGCGGCTCTCTGGGGCCATTAGGATGCATGAGTGGAAACTGTGCTAAATGGGACAATGCACAGAGGTGCGTACAAGGGTAAATACACTCCGGCTTATGTGGAGAGGCAGATACACAGCTCGGCTAACGTGGAATTCCTTCAGCTAGCCTTGGCATTGCGTCACTCTGCGTTGTTTTGCGCGAGCGCGTGCGTTGCGATGCTGGGATTGTGTGTGTGGGCGTTGTGGCGCGGCGGAGGTTGCTATATTTAGGGTTGTGCCGTCGCATTTTCGAGGCAAAATCCGGACCTGTGGCGGTCGAGCAGGGATTTCGCACACTCCTGGACAAGCGTGCACACGCGCACGCACAAACGCACAATGCACAAACAATGGCGCATCTCCTACATCGTCTCCTGAACAGTAAGAGGAGAGAAATGGAGAGGCCTGTCTGCTCTCCATCCCTCTAAATGTTTAATGAACCATCTCTCCCTCCCGCAACTGTCTCTCTATCTCTCTCCCCCCGCTGCTCAGTCCTCACCCATCCTCTACTCTTTTTTTTTTTTTCCTCGCTTCATCCTTGTTTGTCTGTCTCTCTCTCTCTCTCTCTCTCCTCCTGCGGGCTAAGAGGCACCGTATTGGTTCGGGATGAGGTTTGAATGCTGACGAGGAGGAAGAGGAGGAGGAGGAGGAGGTGGTGGTGGAGGATAACTCATCTGCATCCTGTTTCCCTGCACAAGTCAACCTCCCTCTGGCTTGTTTTCCAAACGTGTCATTTGTTCTCATTGAACTATTCACATGATGTTTGAAAGTTTAGACCCCCCCCACCCCCCCACCCCTCACGACGCGTTCCTCTGATGGGACAGTTTTGGGGTGACATCATCTTGCAGCCTGAGTGGATGCTGGCGAGTGCGTTTCCATGTTAACCACCTGATCTAAACGTGCAGCAGCGCTGATCCTGCTTCTTCTCTCCGCGCTTGTAATGTAACGGGCAATTTTTACATTTTTTTTTTTTTTGGCACGAGGGAGAGATGTGAAAATGCTGCGGTGCTGTTTGCGAACTCCATTGCCACAGCTGTTATTGTTTAGACAACAAGATTTGGCTTTGCGGGATAAATGCTCTCCTGTTTTCCTTCTCTTTTTTTTGGGCCTAATCTACTGCACCCTCCTTTATCTGCTAATTCTGAAAAAGCCGTCTTTATCTTTTTACCTGTTTCCGAATAAGCCGCTTTCACCTGTTAAACAGCTTCGGCAAATCTGTTTTTTCGTCTGTTAATCTACTGCGAACGCGCTGTTTACAGGTTCAACTTTTAAGCCTCATCTGCTGGAGGTTAAACGTGAACATCTGTCACACCTCAGTGAGCGCACTGGATCGAAAGACTTCATTTGAATTCGTCACAACAAGAGCTCGACTTGGACTTGTCTGAACAAGACTTCTATTCATCCGGACTGACTTGTATAGACAAGAAGAGACTTGAAATGGACTTGACTTGGACTTGCCCTTTAAGACTTGGCCAGATACATTAACAAAAGTAAAAACGAAAAAATGAACAAGTGCGTTCCGGAGATGAATGAAGTCGCAAAAAAAAAAAAAAACTTTCAAAAATGACGCGTCAGACAATCAACAACTCGCGGTTGTGCGTGCCGGCGCGTGTCCCCGCACTCGCTCGCGTGTGCGGAAGCGGTGCGGATGTGCGCGGAGGGAGCGCACTCCTGCTCCCAGCCGCGGGACTTCAAATTATCCCGAGGCTCCTCCAAAACACACTTCAGAATTTTTGTCTGCTTTCCAAACTCATTACTTTAGTAGGGCAAATCAAACAGGGCACATTAAACGGAACTCAAACGTGAAGCGAGAGTGAAGTGCGGTGGGGGGTGGGGGGGTGAGGAAGAAGTGTGTGTGCGCGCCCGGCAGAGAGGAAGCCTGTGTGTTAATTAGCAGGATCCCGCTCTAATTAATGGCCTATGAATAGCCGTGCTGGGTGAGGAGTCAAGGTTAGACACCTGTGCGGCCATATTGACGCCGGAGCGAGCGCCTTCTCAGGGTCTATCAAATTACACACATTTAATGTAAATACAATATTGGCAGCCTCTTCTGCCTCCGAGCCAAGAGTGGAAGCGGAGTGTGTGTGTGTGTGTGTGTGAAGAGACGGTGTGTGTGTGTGTATCCAACATGGATGATGTCAGAGCAATTAGAGAACACATGCATCATCGCCGGGGAGGTAATGACCTCGGAGCACCACAGTGGAGAGTCAATTACTCCATCACACCGGAACCTGGCAGTATTACACATTATTTATTCCTAATTCCACAAGTGCTATCATGACTTTGCTGTGCTGCAGCGGTAACATTAATTTGTAATAATCCTCAGACTGCTTTCTTTTTTTGCACCCTTTCGAATTCGCTAATTGAATCCTTGCTTAAGCCGGGGGCACATCGAACAGACTTTTGAAAGATGGCAAGGTTTTAATTCCCGACCATGGCAGGTTGCAGTCGCTCTCGCGCAGGTTTCTGCCCGACGTCACGGCTTCGACCCGTCAACGGCGCAGCCCAGACGGGGGAGATTTCGAGGCCGACGCGGACAACACGCCTTTGTTTTGGCTTTTAACGTCTCCACATCACGACCACGCTGAGGTTAAAATCAAACTTTGGCTTTAAACTGAAAATTAGTGCAATGTCGAACAACTCACACGTTGACAATGGCCTTGTCTTTCTCTGATCAAAAGTGACAGGAATCCCCCTGCATAAGGAACGTTTCTATTATATCTTACATACACTGCAGCCGTAATGTGTTGTGATTGACTTCTGGAAGTAGACGAAAGCGCCTGACTCACATATTTAACTTCTTAAGAAGCCGAGAAGTCTGGAGACTCGCTGTCATGATAGTTCTCGGCGCTGTTACACTTGCTCAGAGTCAAAACAGGTCGAATCTGGTGGTTCCAGCGGATCGTGGCGTTTTGAAGCTACGACTGTGGTGGACAAATTGGCACTTGTGCTTCTTCAGCAACAGATCTCTCCTTTCGTGATTCGAGCTGCAAAACCGAATGTTTGCTGTTGACCTAACATATTTATGCACGAAAGCGTCAAGAAAACCACGGCTTCCATATGTCGCCACAGCAACCAAATTCATGCAAACCTTTTGCGGAGCTCAAACCGAGAGTTACACCGGATCAAACCAGCTTCTCTCTTTAAATGCAGCGGGCCAGCGTACTGTACGTCCATGTCTTCCGCGACCTCCTCCTCCCTCTTCAGCGTGTATATGAACAAAGAGAGCATTCCCTTGCCAACAGATCAATACCCCGGATCCATTCTGGTTTGTTAAGAGTAATAGGCATGGATTGGAAGGGATGTGTGTGTGTGTGGGTAACGGGCGCTGATTTAGCCGGGCTTACATGGACCCATTTACTTCTGGGCAGCTACAGCTAACATGGCTTCTCCTGCCTCCCAAACACTTTGCGCTGCCATCACAGCGCCGTGTACGGCAGAAGAAAAATTACCCCCATTATGTAATCTCCGTAATGATTCCTATTGAGAAAGCAGAGGCTACAATGGCGGTACAGTAAATTACACTAAACACCATTACTCTTTACACCTCCTTTTTGAATCTGTGCATGCACGTTCCTGGTTGTTTGAGGGCGCGCGCTCGTCCGAAAGTGCGACCGGATGATTGAGCGCCTGCGTGTTCGGGCACGGGCGCGTGAGCGGCGCTCTCACGGTGAAATTAAACTGGGGGCTCAGGTGAGAGACGGAGCAGGGCTCCGACGCGGAGACGGGAAGAGGAAGAGGAAGGAGAAGTGGCGGCGAGGAGTTACACACCCCGGGGACTTTTGCGAGACGATGCAGAATATAAGGCTGTCTGGGTTAAAGAGAAAAAGGGAGGGGGGGGGGAGAAAAAACAGAGGGAGATGGGAAAGGAGGAAGGGGGGAACAGAGGGGAGCTGACGGGGGAGATTGAGAGATGGGGAGATTGATGGCATGTAATGATGAAACGGATGGAGGACGAGACAAGAGAGACATGCACGTCAGAGGCCATTACTCATCTGCAGCGTGCGCACGCACACACACACACACACAACGCAAATGCCACCCAAGGGTGACGGAGGAGCCGTCTACCACCCACCTCTCTCTATTTCTATCACCTTCTTCCTCTCCCTCTCTTGTCTGTGCCTCCATCTTTTGCCCCCCGGAGACTCACATCATTCATATCAAATCCCATCACTCGCCACAGACTGCGAAGCCTGTTTGCGCCATTTACATTTCAAGTGGAGTTCCAATGGACCAGATATTACAAGGTTTGTAAATTAGATGCAGTGCACCGATCTTGGATGAAACTTTGTCCCTGAATGCCCCCCACCCCGCCCCCTTCCAACCCCCTCAGCTTTTATGGCGCTTCACTGAAGTATCTTTCTGCCTTGATTCAAACCACATTTCGTCGGCTGGCACGTCAGACAACACCTTTTTTTTGTTGTTCTTTTCAGACAACAAAGTTCTTCCAAGAACGGTCTCAAAAATTCCCAAACGACAAATGTAATGGAAAAACAGAGGGGGCGGGGTGGGTGGGGGGGGGTGGGGGGTGGAAAGTTCGTGTCATTTTCTCGGGCCCCATTTAAAATGTGCCTCACGTATGAAAGGTTGTTACAGGAGGTTAGACTTGGGCGATTGCTCTGCAAGGTGACCCTGGTGTGATCAGGCAGCAGCTTATCAAAATTCAAGGCGAGGTGTACATATTAAAAAAAAAAAGCCATCAAAATAAACCACAGGCACATAAAACGTCAAACAATTCTAATTCGGTTACGGGCCTCGCACCTAAAAACATTCTGAGGTGGTGCAAAACGCTCTGGTTGACGTCTTCCACGTGTTAAAATATGAATAAAATCTCGGTTCTTGACCCCTCGACCCCCCCCGCTGTCATCAATTATGGGATTGAACCATGTGTGAGAAAGAGAGAGAGAAATTCCTGTCTACATCTGGCTCGTGCGTGTGTGTTTTAGAGTTTTGGATGGTTTCACAGAGCAGCATTTTCCATAATGAGTACTCGAGGGACACTGCGCTCTCATCTAAAAAAAAAAAAGGGTCTGCACAGACTTCTGGGATACCTCTGATGTTCCCTGGAGGACCCGGGACAGACTAAACGCCCATTTCCATAACAGCGTACTCACAAGCGCTGCTACCAGTCCTGCCCCGTGGGCTTTTCATTCACACGGAGGGCTGTGTGTAAGACCTGGTCTCGTGAATGCGGGTGTACATACTGTCGTGTCGAGGACCTCGGCCGGCTACCCAGCACCCGGTCATAAAAAATTTGACCCCTTGGGAAGACGTAAGACCGAAGTTGTTGGAGATCTCCTCGACAAAAGCGCGATACTTTATATTTAAGTGGCTCAAGGCTAAAATCTGCTGCTGATGCGAGCAGATTGGACGAGGTGACATCATTTTGATCCAGGACAAAACCGATGGCCTTCACCTACAAATACCACCGCACCTCACGGTCCAGTGAGTGGGGGAGGGTCGATCTCTCAACTCTCAATTCCATCCAACGCACTCGGGAGGAATTGAAGTGGCAAGCAGAGCCTTGTCGTCCGGGGCAAATCCCCGTTGTCGGTTTCTGAAATCCTGTGTAAAGCTTTCCCAGCAGCATCGGTGGCGTGTTACATATGGGCAGGTGTCCGAATACTTCTGGCCCTCCGGAGCGGCACCGGAGCCAATGCTCTCCCGGTGACAAGAGAAGAAATTGTTGTTATCGCTGCAGGCGGCTCTCCTACAAAACAAGCTGTATTCATTTGAAAACCACTGAAGTGGTGTAATATAATTCGGCTCTGTAAGTTAACTCAGGCCGCGTACAATAATTCAACAGCGACAGTGGGCATCGTGCTGCTGTGCCTCCTTTTCTGCTGCTGTGGACTCGTGTAGGCTGTTTAAATATCTCTCGCACACACTGCTTAGTACAATGAGCCGACGTGCCAAACAGCGGCGTGTGTGTGCGTGCCGCGCCTTTCTCCCCACGGAGGCTTCAAATGCATCACGCCTAATCAGAGATTGAGGCTCAGCTCATAGCGCCGGCTACTGCTGCATGCTAATCCTCTGTGCAGATGAAGACGCTAAGCTAAGCGCAGGCTGACAGCCATGTGGTGGGAACGGCAATGGAGGCTACCGCTAACCGCAGTGTCACCCACACACACAGACGCGCACGCACTCTTCAAAGCTCCACGCATTTGGGTATTAGTTGTAAGAGAGCATTTCACGACTTGGAGTGTGTGTGCGTGTGTGTGTGTGTACAAAAGACGAGCCAAACGACAGCTGCATTGAAAGCCTTCGACGTCAGCGCGGCCAGCTGAGATTTGATTTGGCTGTGAGCATCTTTGTGCGCGCGCGTGTGCGCCTGCGGGTGCGTACGTGTGCGTCCATGAAGGAATTCAACAATAATACTAACAAGCGCCCCGAGCCAGGCAAATGTGGGCTAACATAACAACATAAAGTTAACTCACGCAGCCGAGTTTTGCGACTTCTTGCTGTTTACCACTGGAGGTGAGGCGGAGTCGTTTTAATTAGCTCGCGTCTTCGCCGTCCGGTCGCGACTTGCGAGCGGCTTTGGCCCGGAGTCAGTTTAAACACGCTCGCGGAGGAGGTAAACACCACCATCCGTCCGTCAGCGCGCGAGCGTGTCAGAACATCTGCGCGCCTGGCTTAAGATTTTTGAGTGGAAGCCGCCCGCCTCAGAGGGATCGGGGTGGTGATGCACGCGCTCGCAGACGCGCTAACTGGCTGCAGTTGCACTCCGGAGGACCACAAAAGGGCTATAATGTCTGCCAGTCAGAGGAGCACTTACACAGAGCCGTCTGCCAATCTCAGCCAACCGCAGCTGCCACAATGCCCACCGCTGTGCCCGCTCGCCCGTCAATCACATTTCATCACCACACCCACCGCCTGACAACCTGCAAAATGTCTCGCAGCACCCAGCCAAGCACTCCTAATTACAAACCGCCGCCGCCAACCGCACACCGCCGACCCTACGAGGACCGAAACCACAACTGGACATAATGTAAACGCCGGCACAAGAGCTCCAGGGCTCCAAAAGAAACGTGCAGCCGTGCCCTCCTCGCCTCGCGTTCGCCTCCCGCTTCCCATCTGACACGTTACATCCCATTAACAAGGTGTCACCACTAATATTCAGGACGTTAATTTGTGCCGCTCCTGAAGCTGCTCTGATCCAAACAGAGTGTGACAACTTTAATGACTAAACAAAACAGAGGACAAACAAACCTAAAGACCGGGTGCTAAATCATGGCGGGGTGGTCCGCCGGGAGACAGCTTTTGAAGTGGAGGAAAACAACCGAAGGAGGCTTTTTAATGCGAGCCGTGCCATCATTACGCCAGGCGAGGTGAGGCAGAGGCCTAATTAGGGCCGGGATTGATTGAAGTGGTGCGTCCGTCTAGAATCAGACCAGCGCGGGGGAACAAAAAGGAGAGGGAAAATGAGGAAGATCCTCGCGAGGATGAGCATCTAAAGGGGTATTATTTTTAATTTTGGGTTGAGGCCTCCTCTGTCTGTAACCTCATAAATAAATAAACAAATGAACTGCCTGGAGAATGTTGATTAATCAGAATTTAAGAGCAAAATCTCAACTGTTCCTGAATGATTAGTGTGAGTGATTGTCCTAAGAAACCTGGAAAGTGCATATAATTACTTTCTTCTTTAAGCCGGTGCGGATTGCAGACAGCCGCACAATTTGCATCAGTTGATAGTTTACAGGAATCTATTAATTTTGTCGAGGGAGGTTCTCAGAAGATGATAGGCTGCGGTTAAGTTGGCGAATTTGAAGAAAGTGAGATATTCATGAACACACCCAGAGAAGAGAAATTCACTCTTTAAAATGCAGAGCGTCTGCGGCATATCCCCTCTCTTTTCGCAGCGCCTCATCCGCTCTTCCTCCCTCCCACAATCTCTCCCTCTCCTCCCCTTCCATCTCCTAAACCTGGTTATTCTTGAGAACCGGGGCTCCTGTCAGCTCCCACCGGCTCTTGCCTCTAAATGGCAGAGGTAACCCTCTTATATGAGCAGCCACCGCTAAAAGCATGTCATTTTCTCCTGCTAATGTCAAGTGGGAACAGATCGGAACAAGTGGGGAGGGTTAATAACACCGCATTCTCTCCTCGAACAGATCCTTTAGGTGCCCCCCGCTTAACTTGAACTCGAGCCTCCTTCGCGACCTTCGGCGCCGTGAATGCCAAGCAGTCGCCCCCCCGGGTGACCGCTTCTCCAGCTTTGTTTGCACCTCATCATCTCCTAAAAAGCCCTTGTTTGTGAAAAACGGGCGGGACGGACATCTTTTCTGTTGTAAAGCTTCCTCCGGCCCGAGTCTTAAATTATCTCACCTGTCATCGTGCCCCGTCTTCATTTTTCCCACATTCAATCCAGAGCCATTACATATCTACCTTACATAAATCCACTGCCCCAAGTAATTATCCAAGGGATTTTACTGCCATATTTAGCTACTTATTTCATAAAGCCAGCTGACTTTCTCTGCTGATCTAAACATTATCAAGGTGCTGAATAACCACATAAAAATAAATTGCAGTTTGACTGGCCTACTGAGAGAAGCTGCACTGCCCAAACTTATTGCGACTGTATGGACTCAGCACCACTGTCAAACCAGTGGGATTCTGTCAAAATAATGACAAAAAGTAGGCTAAACGCTGCTTAGCATTTTTTTAGCATTAGCATTTTTTTCCCCCCATTTTGGCTAATATTCCAAGCTAGCCCGTCTCACAGCTTTGCAAATACCACGCGTCAAAAAAAAGAACTCAAACGTGTCAAATGAAACACTACTCATGGCAAAAATAAAGATACACAGTAGAAGTGTTCATAAGTGAGTGCGTAGCCAACATTTCCGGCATTTTAATAGCAAGAGCGCTAATGCTAACAGCCAGAATAAAGATAAAAACACTGACCTTGACAACATGCGCCCCTGGGAGCTTTTTAAAAGTTGAATGTCCTGTTGTTAACACAGTTTTAACTCCGCAGCTTTTAGTCCGCATTCAGTTCATGACTAGACATTTTTGTTTAGTTCAAGGAACGTAACAGAAACTGAGGGCTCGTAGGGTTCTGATTTAGCTAGCGGCAGGCTCATAGCTAGGCAACGCTAGCACGCGCCGTGACGTGGCAGAGTGTCAAAGGTGTAAAGATCCAAACTTTGATTAGACAGACGCGTTCACATGACCTTAACAACTTTTTACTCCGTAACTCATGGATTATTCATTTATGTTTGCAGTAAAAAAAAAAAAAAATGAACTGAAGGTCCATTTATTCAAGGTGATATTTCAAGGACGAGTATTTCGCTTCTCTGGGAGCTTTTCCTTGAATATACTGTATATGAATAACCTGTCAAGTTTTTGTTACTGCGTGGGTTTAATAATGTCTCAATCGTAGCCAATTACCAATGTGGTGCTATTCTGACATGCTAACACTGTGTTGTACATACAAATATAGCCAGCTGAATGGCCACCATTGCATAGTTTTAACTGTAACTCCTCATAATGACAAGATAAGGCAAAATTTTGTACTTTTTTAAAAACAACTTCGATAATGAGAAAGTGTTTATAATTCTATTCATGCTTTCTATTGGGTGGGGACCGCATGACTATTTATAGGATTTAAAAATATAAAATCCTCCCTTTTCCTCTCAAGGGTGAAGAAACGTGATTTGTGATGATACACATCAGTCCACATCCTTTCTGCATGATGAGCGAAATAAACCCAGTTTCCCGCGAGGTATTGCTGGGCTGCTTCTAAAAGAGGCCCGGGCTGTTTCATCCATAACCAACAGAGCCATCAGCGGGAGAAACAGCATCTCTTTGTATTCTACTCATGCCCCCCCCCCTTCCCTCCACACCTCCTCTCCACTGCAGAGGCTAGAGGTCCGCACACACCGTGGCTCCACTCATTACCTTGCCGCTCGGATGCCAGACCCCCATTCACCCCGCTCACGCACACACACGCCGACACCCACACGCTGCAAGCCCCCTGATTAATCATCTCTTTTTAACCCCTCCCTCTTCGCCCACCACCTCGCAGGTTGCAGCAGGCTGGGTGAATGAAACGTGATCCTGATTCTGATTGGAACCTTCCCGGCTTCGCGCTGTAGCGGAGGCAGCTCGGCCGAATGTGACCCCCAGCTCCCCGGCTCACGGTGGAGCCGGCCGGACGTGGGCTTCGGAGGGAACTGCTGCTGGTGTTTTCTTTGTGGAAATCTGTTAAAAGTCAACTAACGATGCATTTTCAGGTTCCCTCAGTTAGACAACAGTGAATATGAACTCAATCAAACGTGGACAATAACAAAAGGGCCAATATCAGCCCTGTATATAAATCATTTCTGATACAAGCAGCTCAAAAGGAAAATTAGACCCCCTGCTCCTCCTCAGCAGAATAGCGCAGCCTGACACCTAACCGTGATTTACGTTTCTTCTTTTTCCACTATTTCATCCTATTTGAGGAAGGCTGGAGGTTGCAGACATTCGTTATTTTTGAAAACATTTTTCACCAGCAGGAAAAAAACGGGACACGCACAGTCACAAATCTGCACGTCTCCCTTCATTTCTATTTCTCAGAGGCGACAGGTGATCGCTGTTGCCTTGGACGGCCTGCACGTAAACATGGCTGGAGGTCAGTGAACAGCAACGTGAAAAATTTACTTTGCATCGTGGCTGAATGCACTTTTATACCTCATTTACACAGTGCCATTCCTGTGATTTTGCACTGCAAATTCAATATCTGCAACCACATTCAACAGCCTCCCTAAGCTGCAAATCCGAGCATCAAGATTTGAATTAATGTGATATGCGATGTGACACTTTTTGGAGGCCGTTCCACTGATATTAAATTAGCGACTGAATACCTCAGCTTCGGTTTTTCTTTGTTTTTTCTGCTTCAGGTATCCCATCCAAATGAGTTTTATTTGAATGTATGACTTCCAGCTGCGAATGAGAAAATGTCTTCAAATCCTGGTAAAATCAGCCGCTGCTGCTGCTGCTGCTGCTGCTGCTGCTGTCACGGTGTCCTGGGAGTCATTCCATTATTCACTGTCTGCAGAGCGGATCCGGGATTTGTCTCCAGATATCTCCGCACTCTTTTCCTCCCCGGTGGTTTGTTTATGGAGAAACTTGCTCAAATACACATGTTAAATATCAGCGTTCAACAGAGCTGGATAACAAACATTGGGTTTCATTCATCTCTCAAGATGGATTTTGTTCCTTTTTTTTGTTTTTAATTGCTGCTGAAACAATTAGTCAGATGAAAAGGTTTGATTCATATATAAATCAAAAATTATGAAAATAAATTCATGTTCTTGAAAGTTATACTGGGTAAAGATTACTAAAAAATACTAATCAATAGATTTATTCTGCAGTGATTGTGATGTATTAATCTGTTACACTGGATTGGAACTGGTGCTGATGCTAATCTCAGTCATTCTTGAAAACGGTTTAGTCAGAAATCAAAGCATAAAAAAATGTGGTGAGGCGACAAAACACAGGTGAGTTTACTCTGCAGTAACCTCCCACCCCCAACTCCCCACCCCTCCCACACCCACAGTGTCCACGTATGCCTGTCTTCACTCTTTCGTCTCCTGTCCTCTCCTCCTTTAGTCCGGCTCACTCTCCTCTCCATCTTGCCAAGACCATGAGGCTGAGTGGGGCCAGCTAGCCCGGGTTAAACACACATAACCTCATGCTGCTCCCACACTTGGAGGGGGGGGGGGGTTGTTCACAAACGCACACACACGCACGCAAGGGTCCTCACTGCAGCTTTAAGAGCGGTGATTTCTGTAACAGCTCTACACGGGAGACAGAAAAGACAACAGAGAGGGAACAAAAGGATTGAGGGAGCTGATGGATGGGTTTGCTTTCCAGTTCACTTAGAGGGCTGCACCCCCCCCAACCCCCCACACCGTGTCAGACTCTCTCCCCAGGGTCACTATTACTGGGCACACATACGCAAACACACACTTGAACGCACACGCGACAGAGCATCGCGGAATCATGAACAGAGGCAGGTCGCACCACAATGGACGACATCGATTTTACAATATAAACTAATGAAGCAGACCAAACTCAATACATGGAGCGCGCACAAACGCGTACACAGGGGAAGCATGTGCGCACACATGCACACACACACCTTGTAAACACATACCAACACTGTCCCTTTGTTCCTTTTCAATACCCATACTGTAATTGCTGATCTGAAGATAAGTGTGTACATTAGAGAAACACAAACCAATTATACTCCCATTGCAGCCATTCTCTGGCTTACAAACAAACATGGCTCTGCTCACAGACATATTTAACACACACACACACACACACACACACACACACACACACACACACACACACACACACTACTTCTTCCAGGGCCTTGTCGGGGAGAGGAGAGTGTGTGTGTGTTCCCTTGAGGCAGTGTCTCTCCTCCTCCTCCTCTCTCTATTTCCTTGGTGACAGCTGTCATCCTGTCAGGCCTATGGCAGCAATGGCAGATCTGGCAGCCCACTCTGCTTGCTGACACACACACGCAGGCACGCACACACACACACCAGCTCTCAAACTTAACAGGCCCTGTAGATCCGCTTCTGTATCTCCCGAACCGCGAGTCGGCTCAACCAGACCGTACCCCCGCAAACACGGAAAAACTCAACTCCTGAGCGCTAACTAGCAAAAGTTGCTCTGCCGTCGCCTCCCTCAAGAGAACAGCAGCAGCGTCTTCCTCGTGCGGCCGGCGCGGAGACGGATACCGGCTGTCGCTAGGTTAGCTTAGCACAAAGAGGAAACTGCTAGCCCCATTAAAAAATAAAAAAAAAATACGTGTCTTCCAACTCATCGAAAACCAGGTTAGCAAATCGTCAGCGAGTGGGAAAAGAGGACTGGGTTTGTGTTGTTTACAAATGAGGAAGACTAAATGCTCCGCTACCTCCACCAGCTAGCCGCTAGCTTTGTTAGTCTGCTTGCTTGGTGTGGGACCAACAGAGAACAGTGAACCAAATCTTTAATTTAATTTAATTCTGCTGGCCGCAAGACCAAAAAACACCGGGCTGAGGGTACAGCCACGGGGGCTCGCTAGGAAAACACGCACGCCTTTTAAAATAAAGACAAAAATAGGTTGAAATCGGCGCACGCCGTGGCATTTCACGCTGGGTTTCGGTTGCAGGTGTCGAAATTCAGCCGCCTCTCATGTGACAATTAAACCAGATTCCACGCGAGCGCGGTAAATTAACGCGTGCCCTAAAATCTGCGCGGTCATCACCGTCTTGAGTTTCGGCGTAAAGTTTTACTGTTGCGTTTGACGTCACGCTAAAAGCCGACGCGAATAGCCTTCCGTCTCAGATGTTATTTTTCTCGGATATCTTCAGCGAGGACGTAAAAACCTAAAATATTGGCGTATCGGCAGCCAAACCTGATCGGCGGGCGGCCCAAAATTATCCGGGCTGGCCTTTGACAGCACACGTGAGACCTGCTGGTGCAACCCCAGCCTGTAATTCTACACCGGGCCGACGCAAACCTGCCGCTCGGACACATTCCAGTCATGCACACATCCGCTGCAGCATGCCGAGCACATCGCTCCGACTACCCCACAGTGCACTGACCCGCTGATGTATCGCTGCATTTCAAATCTGACTTTGCAGCTGAATTCGCTCTGTTTTAGCTCCAGCCCGCTGAATCCGGACCGGTGGGATGCCCATCTCTGTTTTCTGACCCTGCGTCAATAACTATTTAACTTTATTAATTGGGTTTTGAGTTGACAGACAACAATCCTGATAATTGATAAGCTATCAGTGACCAGGCACAAACACCTGCTGGTTCCAGCCTCTGAAATGTGACATTTATGTCGCTTTTCTGCATTTCATATCATTGTAGTTTAAAGATTTTTGGGGTTGGAAAAAACAAAGATGTGTCACGCTGGACTTTGAGGGACTTGTGATGGACATGTGCTAGATTAAATGATTAATCCACATTGCTCACGCTATGTTTGCATATTTATTTACTGAAAAAAGAAGAGAGAAAAGAAATCTCTGAATAGCTCTGCTTCCTCAAATTCGACCACGAATCTTCGCGTATGAGGTGCAGGGTATGACTTTAAACAGAAAGATGAACATGTAATAAACAAACACAGATGCCTGTATCAGTAAGCACACACACACACACACACACACAGACTGTTTGGCAAATGGCACCCGGTCGGAAAATGTAATTGCTTGAACTTTAGAGAAGCGACTGCAGCTTCTGAAATACCCACGGGAGCCATCAGACCAGTGTTTTACAACACACACTCGCAAACGCACACGTAGACAGTACACACAAAAACCACGAGCCTCCCTTTCAGCAAGTGCAGTACTTAAAGTAGTAATAACTGCTCTGGCTGTGGAGGGCGAAGACAGAAAGCGGGAGAGGGGGGAGTCTGGAGAGGAGACCAACGCAGGAGGTAAAACGAGGAAGAACAAGCGGCGCTTTAATCTCCGTCGCTCAGGATTTTATTCATTTCATTCTTTTAGCTTTTTACAAAAAAAAAAAAAATCTACGTTTGGGTTTCATGTAATCGCCCCCTGTTGCTCTGGCGCGCCACCGATTTAACACAGTTTGCATCAGGAGGTGGAGGAGCCTCCTCATTTTCGGCGATGATGTCATACCGATGTCATCAGTCTCCTTAAGGGACCGCTGCATTGTGGGGGATGCAGGAGGAACAGGTTTAGGTGCTTGACCGCATACTAAGGACTAAAACTCAGGTCTTGTGGAACATTTCTTAAATGTATTTTTTATTCTACTTTAAAGCTGAACTGTTCTGTGTAGGTTATAAAAATGTTTTAACCTGGACTTTGGGTCACCATTCAAACCCATGACTGCTGAGTTACCCTCAAAAAGAGGAGTAAGCTACTACGCTCCAGATGAATGGATTTATAATAGATTTCCAAAGGACGTTTTTTTTTTTTTTATTTTACTGAAAATTCAAACATGAAATGCTGAATAAGTCCATAAAATATTGTTTGGAGATTGATTATCAGTGTAAATATTGGCTGTTATCAGCTTCAGAAGCCAACAAAGGCTGCTGATAACTGAGCGTATTACACAGCTGTATTAAAAATCCGGAAATCCCATTAGATTTTCCCGGACAGATTGATCCCCCGGCTACTCTGCCAGTGCTTCTAGGAACATGCTGACTGCTCGAACCGCGGGGACGCTATTGTGTTTCCACGCTTGTAAGTGTTTAAGTGCAAGCATCTGTGTGCGTGTGTGTGTGTGTTTGTGTGTGTGTGAGCCCCGGGCTGTCCCCTCAGCACCGCGTCTGTATCGACCTGCAGTGGAAAACAGGCCTGTATTCGGCCATGTAGGCCAGGGAGTCGATGGGGACATCAGAATGAGGGCAGCCGTCCAAAACGGCATCACAATGTGCCCAGAGGCCGCGCACTCTCTCTCTCCCTCTCACATAAACACACACACACACACTCTATATGTACAAAGGCTTGGCCATTTTTCAAATAGCCCTGGATTTATGGTTTATAAATCCCCCAGATGGTGATTCATGTGTAATCTGTATGTAATGGTTGGTTGATGGACTCAAACCGTCTTGGACCGTTTTGCCATTGCATTAACAGATGCTGCAGTCGCTGCATCGTTATCATGTAAAAATATATTGCACATGTAATTGTGCATAATTTGCATATTGGAGTCATATAAACAAATGGGCCCTGCTCTTTATATCGCTTGACTGCCGCAACACAACAGCAATTTCCGTTTGTAGCAGCATCTTGAAAGCGTTTTGTCTTCTTTTTCGCCCGTGCGGTAATGACCCAGGCTGCGCGGATCAACCGAGCGGGCAAAGCGGGCGCCCGCCGAGGGGACCCGGACTCCAGGGACCCCACCTCCAGCCCCTCCAAGCTCCAGGCGTGCCGCGTTTCAAATCTAATTGAGAACTAGTTTGGGAATGCACAGCGCTGAATCATATTATCAGCAAACACAGTAAGGGGCCTTAAGGTGCTTTACTGCTTGATCTCGAGGCTCCTTGTGGTAAAATGCACTTTGAGGATCTTCATTATTTCAGTTTTGTGCCTTTTTCCTAAACTAACCGAATTATCTCACTGAAGTCGATAAAAAAAATCTTAGAACTACGGCAGGATAAAAAAAATATTACATGAATTATGAACAGGATAACAAAGGAAGCATGAGTGATTAAAAAAATACAGGAAAAGGCCAATAAAAATGTTAGTAATACTGGTTCCCTTTCGAGCACATCAGTATGAATTTCAATGTGAAATGTTCCCCTTTAATAAGAAAAAAAAAAGATGAATAATTGCAGTCTTCAAATTATCGAGATTAGCAAGTGTAAACGATGAACATGATCACAATATTTGGCAAATTACCTGTTATTATCGCCTCAGCCCTATCCGCAGTTTAAGTGAGTCGAGCGTTTATGCAGAAGCTGTCAGCGCAGGCAGGTACGGACAGACAGCCGTAACCCGGGCGACCCAGGAGGGGAATCAAACCCTCCGCCCTGGCTCCGTATCAGCTACTCCGCTGGCAGATTACTCCATCAGCACCGGCGCAAGAAGATGTGAAAACAAAAATGATGTCTCTGGGTTGTGTTGAAAAATAGGTCTGGCGCTCTTATCGGGCAGCAGCTTTGATAACTGGGAGCAAGTTGCTGGATAAGTTGGGTTTAAATCATTGTGTCTGGCACACGGGAGGGGAAAAAAAAAAAGAAAAGACTTTTGTTCAAAAATGAGATGTTCGAGGGATTTTTTTTTTCCCCATGTGGTCGGTTGAAAACTGTACCTCTGAAATATACCCTTCAAAATGTCAAGGGGAGAATAAAATGGCACTGTTTGATGACTGTGCATTTTTCATTTCATCCAATAACTTTTTAAAGGGTCTCATAAGTGCAACAGTCATAGAACTTCCTAAGCATGAAATAGTTCAATGTAACCTAAAAAAAAAAAAAAAAAACCTTCTCCACCTGACAGCCACTGGATCCGCCAACTCTATTTCCCGGCCAAATACAAACAGTTTGGGCTTGCAATCATCTATATTTGAGCGACTGAATAATACATTTGAAGTGGTCGTGCTTCACAGCCTCAGGCTGACTAAACCAGCTAAAGATGCTAATTCATGTAGCGCTGGCTGATGCTGTCTGCCCTACCTTTGAACTCCACATCAGATGACTGTTTTCAATTATACAAATTAGGCTGACTTAAAGATGGGGGGGGGGCTGATCACACGCACTTCGGAATGCTCGGAGAGATCGCGCCAGGCGTCCCGAGCGGGAAATGGTGTGGGACGCTGTAAAATAGATCTGTGCTGAGGGAAATGAGCCAAACAGTCAGAGATCGCCACGGCGCTCCTTTAAGGTTCTTTCCCCGCTCGTCTTAATGTCTTTTCGGTGGTGCCTCCACTTTTTTTTTTTTTTTTCACCCTCTCCGCCAAAGCCACGAAGCCCGTCTGATCGGCGCTGAAGCCCCGTTCGCATCGTCCCTCCCTTCTTCGCTTCCTGTCGGGGGTCGAGGCCGCCCTCCTCTCCCCCGCCGTGTGGTGGGTGGTTGCAGAACGTAGGAAGACTCCAGCGGACGAGCGGCTGCACACGCCAGCGTTACAACGGCTTTGCGAGGGAAGCCAAAGCCCTAAAACGCAGCAGATGTTTGTGTTTTCGCTCCCTCCCCCCTTCCCCCCTCTGCCACTGAAAAGGCTTCGGCCGACAGGAATCAATGACTCAAAAGACACCTCCTGTTTTCAGCCTCTCGGTGGCAAATTACAGTGCCCTCGTCCTGAGTGGCTGCGTTTGAAGGGGGTGTATCGCTGCGCTCTCTCGCTCCTTTGAAAAAGGGACTCAGGGGGAGGCGGGAAGCGGACGCCGGTTTCATCGCCCGCGCGACGCCCTGACCTCAATCAAACGCCGCATTGTGTCCAAGCGGCCGATGCGCTCACCTGCGCCGGGCGGCGCGGCCGGGCGCCGGCACGCAGCTGAAGCCGGCGTGAACGGCGTCACAAAGAGAAATCGTGAAAATTGCTGAACTCAGACCTCCGGCGCAGTTTAGGCATGCTAGGTTTGGTTACCTGAGAGTCGAAAGAGAAAAAAAAAGGGTGGTAAATAGAGGGGAGTATTGGTTCCTGCACGCTCCACTGATCTTTTACGGCCGCCTGTTTACTCAAACCTTCGTCAGAATACGGGAAATGCACTACAAGCTCCCTGAGGTGAATGCAAGCGGAGGTGAGCGGCTAATGCTAAAAAAAAAAAAACATTTTTGAAATGCTCTTTCTGCCTTGCACGCCGACACAATTTCCCCCTGCAGCGCACACACTTCACCCCCCCTATCACCTGTCACGTGACACGCAAACCAGGCGCAGCATACATACTGTACATATGTCCATATGATACCGGCTCAAGATATTACATGACAGCGAACATGCAAGGCATGCCTGCCCTTTGGTGACTTCTAACACGGTGCAGGGGGGGGTCTAATGTGTCAGTCCCCCACCCAGCCGATCCAAAACCATGCATATGAATTTAAATTGGGGGACTAACGCTGTGCAACGTGTTAGTGGCAGGATACAGCTATGTTTGTACCAAGTGGCAACCCTCCGTGACGTCGCCCACTGGTCTGAGAGCTGCTGTTTTGTTTTTAAGCGTTTGGTGATCCATCACGTATTCCGGACTTCACCGCGTTTTGACGACAGGGTGGAGCACTAGCAGAGCGAAGGGCGGATCTGATGACTGAGAAGGATACGGACCACGTGACAGAAATCATGTCTCAGGTCACCTTACTTACCGTCAACCGCACTGTAGCCACGCCCCAAACCCCACCTGTTTCATCGTCTAAATCAGACCATAATTTATGAATGTTGCTTTGAAGAAGAGTTGAAGCTAGTGAAGCTAGTTGAAGCTAGATCAAATGTTTAGTGAAGTCATAAATCCAGTGAGAAGTCGAATCATTTTCTCATAGACTTCTATACAAACCAACCAGTGGAGTCGCCCCCTGATGGTCATTCAGTAGAATACAGCTTTAAGAAGCTTCTGACCCAGAAGCTATGTCTATAGTTTGTACAGAGGCTCCTAAATGTACTTACTTCCTTCAGTCTGAAAGAGTAACTTGATGTCACAGCTTACTGCTGCAAAGTGAGAGCTTCAAACTGCCAGAGGTCGGCAAAGCCGAGGGTTTAAACAGTGAGGTTGCTTTTTAAAGGGGCAATACATACGTTCTCTCTGCCCTTTAAGGTCACTGAGCGTCAGATTTAGAAACTCCCGACTCTGGCGCCCCCCTCTCCCAGTTGTGGTGTCAACCTTCAAGCCTCCCCCCGCCTGCCACTTGCCGGGCTCTGCACAATTTTTTATTTTTCATTTGTTTTTGCCGTGAAATTTGACAATTTAAAACGGGCTGCACATCCGTGCAAAATATCGGAGGTCAGCAGCTTCGATCTGAAACGCTGCGTGTCGGTCCCCGCCTTTAAAAGTCCACCGAACCCTACAGCGGTAGCGGCAGAAGGTAAATGGGCGTGGGGGGAGGGGAGCCAAGAGGAGCGAGAGAGAGAGAGGGGAGGGAGATGAGGCCAATTGGATTTCAGCAGGATGTGGGAGTGGAAGCACGGACTGAAGGATGGAAGGAATCCTGCAGTAGAAAATGGGAGATAGTGTGGGGGGGTGGGGGTGTAAATTAAAAAGTGGAAATGTGGGCTGAATGGATGGATTGGATGAAGGACAGCTAGATGACGGCTGAAATGGATGATTGGTGGCATGGGCGCTGCGTGTGCGTTTTTTTGCGTTTGTGCGCGCGTGCGCGCTTTACAGAGGTGCAGATTAGATCACTGTTATGACTGCATAAGCCCTCAGGACACAGCAGATAAACATCTACAGATAACCTACACATTTATTCCCACCTCTGCACCATCCTCACTTCCTGCCTGGATTTCCTCCCTCTCCACTCTGTCTGCTCTGATGCACACTTCCTCTACTTCCATCCATCCCTCCCCCCTTTTTTTTATTTTAACTCCAACTCCCGTTCTCCTCCTGCCCTCTCTAACTACATCTAAGAGTCCCGGGGCAGTGCACTACATCACGCTTCTCAATAAACCCGTCAAGCTCTCCTCTGCCCCCCCCCTCCCAATACACACACACACACACGCCCAGCCGCCACCACCCCATCTCCCTTTAGCTTTCCAAACACAATAACAGCAACTCCGACCGCCCCTCCCAACAATACTCCCATCGATCACTTGGCTATCTTGAACGCACACATCTATCACTAGCGAGCGTGTGTGTGTGTGTGTGTGTGTGTTGGGGGGGGGGGTTACTACAGGCTCGGCACCGACCTGCGAGCCTGCCGCTCTGCTCTCTCTGAAAATGTTTTTGCGTCCGCCCCAGAGATCACGTGGCGCGCAGTCGTTGATTTGGACGTACAGTAGCTCAGATTTCTTCACCTGGGTGTAAAGTTTATACGACAGCAGGGGAAAACCTGTTTCGACTGGTATCTCCAGGATAAGCGCGCGTTAAGGAGTAGCCTAAGTCATGCGTGTGTCGCCAATTTTAGCACGCAGCTTTAGCAGCGCCAAGCTGTTAGCTCGTGCTTCAAGTTTAAACATTAGCTGGTCAAAGCTCAGGTCAGCACCTGTACAAAAATCTTAATCTGGGAGCCATTTATGGGCCAGGGAGCAGGTTTTCTGGCACAGAGGACCAAATGTAATCCGTATCAATCCTGTTGTGCTTTTGCATGTAGTAGAAGTATAACCTGGAGAGAAATAAAGGATTTGGGGCAAAGTTATCAAACTTTTAAGTGTTTTTTTTTTAAAAATCTGATTTGACGGGTGCAGCACTTATGTCCAAGTGACCATATTCTTGCAGAGCAGCGGCAACGGATATTTCGCCCTCACACTTTGCTGCACAGTACGGAGCAAAGGCACGCGAAGACAGAAGCCCCGACTTTTCATGAATTTGAATAGGGTTCGAAAAAGCACGAGCGACGGCCCGCCGTCATTGGCTGCAAGCGCTTCTATCGCAGGCCGCTGCCGCGTGTTATTCAAGCTTGCACGTCTGGTGTTATTTCCAACAACCTACTCTCCGCGTCGGCGCGCGACACGAGAGCTATCGAGGACACGCGAACGATTTTGGCATCTAGCGTGTACGCCGCCTGCTAATCTCCCCAAACTGTATTTTGCTCTAAAACTCCTGGGATGTGTTTGGCGAGAGGAGAGGAAAACAGAGAGGTAACGATTGCGGTGTAGTCAGAGGAGAGAGAGAGAGAGAGAAAAAAAAAAACCCTGTAACAGAGAGATTGTGCGGAGTCGGACTCCGCAGGGAAGAAAGAGGCAGGTCGGGCGGAGACGAGCCGCAGCTCTCTGACATCCTGTTTGTGCCCCCCCACCACCAACCCCCCGTGCTCTCCCCTTTGCATTACAATTCATTCTCTGTGCGAGTCAAGGTTAGACCTGACAGCTCTGCAACCGTGTATGAATATGTGTGTTTGGTGCGTGCGCCCGTATGAAACAGACGGCGGGGATGGAAATGAAGAGTCGGGCGAGAGAAGAGGAGAGAGATTTATGGGCGAGAACGTGCTGGGTGGCCGGGTGGCACCTTAAGGTTTTAGGCAAAAAAAAACCCAAACCCTCAAGATTAATCTCTCATGCATGGCTGGAGGTTTGATTCCTAGTTAGATTCTATTATAAGGTCAGGCCAGAAGGTTTTGGGAGGCTAATGGACTGTCGTAACAGTAATTTTTTTGGGCTTTAATTTGAATATTTCATCACCAAGAAAGAGAAGTAATTGATTATGTGCGCCAGAAGGAGTGAAAAACCTCCCTGAATGTGGAACTCGTGACCGTTAAAAACTCCGCTGTCTCCAATAGACGCCAAGCGTTTTCTGGAGCGGGTGTGCGCTGCTGCTTTAACACAGGCGCGAGGCCGGGGTTCAACTGCGAGCCTTTTTTTTTTGTATAAATGTCTGACTTCCAAAAAGAGGCTTTGTTTATTGGCCGGCTCCATCAGCGATAATTCCAGTCTGTCCACAAGCTCGAGTTTACGGCTGCGTTTGAAAGGTTAGACGAGGAAGACATGGCACATTAATAGACAGCTTGACCCCATAAAAATCCTATTCTCCGCCATACGCTGTCATAAATATGGCCAAAGTGCCGCTGAGGTCCAGGGAGCGGCGGCTGATTGAAAGCCACCCCACACACACACACACACACGCACACACCCGCCAGCGTTTAAAGATAAGGTAACAGCAGTAACGCATCATCTTTCATTAAAAAAAAAAGATACAGTTCGTCAGTTTTTCAATAACATCCCCCACCTGCCGCACGGCCGGCCGCCGTGAACGATTTTGGGCGTCGGCCGTTGAACGTCGTCCCCCGTCGTGAGCGGGAAGCGATACGATTTGTTTGGAGCAAACAGAGGCAGAGCGCCGCCGTGAGCACGTGCACGAGCAGACGCAGAAATGAGCGCCACCCGGTTGAACTTAATCGACCGCAAATCCGAGAAGCAGAAGAAGAAGTAGACAAAAAAAAAAGAGAAAGACTTCACAGTACCGGTCACGCTGTTTGTTTGACAAGTGGAAGAAGCCTGCAGAAAATAACCAATTAGCACCAAAGAGCGAAAGGAAATCAAACAATGAGGACACGGTGGGATTATGTTTTTTTTTTTTAAAAAGCGGCTGCTCTGAAAAAAAAGCGGGGCGAGATTTGCACCGCGGGAGCTGCCGTGCAGACGGACGGCAGGGGGCGCTGACCTTTCTGTGACCTTCGGCTGACATGTGATTTTGATGTCGCCGGACCAGCTCTCGCACGGCCCGACAGCGGCAGGCAGGAGTCCAACGTTTCCTCGTCATCCTCCCGAGATGTCGGGGAAAACACCGAAGCCTGACCCACAATGCCGCTATGCCACTATCTCTGCGATTTCTTTCGGCTACGTTTCATATGAAAACCCACAGGTTAGCGCAACATTTGCGAAGGAAACCAAAAGGTGACTTATTTGAATACGCGGGCCTCACAAACGGAGGGCAGAGGAGCGCACGAAGAACCTGTTCTCGTGGGGTTTTGTTGTTTTTGTTGGTTATTCCTACCTGTTCCACCTTGCCATTCATTTCAACCTCTTCTCGGCTGCATCCAACGACGATGACTCTAAAAAAAAAAATCTCTGTTTTTCGTACCATTAGAGATAAAGGCGACGGCGGCGGTCGCGTGAGGAATTCAACCGCGCAAGCCTGCCAAAAAAAAAAAAACGCTGCGAAAGATAAGCACCACTGTCGGGCTGAAACTACGTCGAAACGTCCCCCTGCCGCTGACGTGCGAAATGATAATCTCGCATCTCTGTAACGACGGTGTTAAAAATCCAACTTCATTTGCCGCCGCCTACCTGGGGGAAGAACTGCATATTTGGCGTGTAAAAACTGCGGCGCAAAGCCCTGACGGCCGGCGAACGACGGCGCCGACCGACGCGGGCGAGGCCCTCCTTCTCTGCGATTCTGACGGCTCTTTTAGCCGAACAAGAGCCTCGGTCCGCGAACGTTGCCTCCTAATCCCGAATTCCTCTCCTTCTCCGCAATAATGAGCTCCTCTTAGACTCGAGAGTTGACAGAGGTAAAGCATTTAGCACGCTTGAATGGAGAAAAGGGGAGGAGAGGGAGAGAGTGCAGAGAAAAGGAGAGGTGGATACAGGCCGGAGAGGGATGAAGCGAGAGAGGTGTGTGTGTGTGTGTGTGTGTGTGTGTGTGTGTGGTGGGGGGGTCTACTGAGACATGCATGAGGTAAGCTCTTCCCTCTGGCAAGGCAGAGTAATGCTGCTGCGTGGCTGACTATCGCGGGTGGGGGTGGGGGGGTGGGGGGGCTGTACGTGGACGGCGAGAGGAGGAGATCGTCGCCGTGCTCTCTCCGTCCCTCTTCGAGGCCGAGCGATGAAACGATCCTCTCAGGAAGCGCGCGACGATCACGCGAAAAAAACCAACAACAACAAGCGAACGCCCCGCCCCTTTGCGCGACCGCGCGGACGACTTGAATAAACAAACCAATGAGCTGGAGACTAACATAATAACGTGCTGCGGAAACAAGGATCCAGGGAGATAAACGGATAGAGAGCTCGCCGTTCTCCCGTCGAATCAATTCGCCGCTACAGTGGGACGAGGGGCCAAGAGAGAGAGAGAGAGAGAGACCCGGACGCAACATGGCCGCCAGAGAGGGGAAAGAGCAAGGAGGCACGATCATCACCAGCAGGCCTCCGGCTCGCGTGGAACATGTACTGTACAAGTACAGTATGATGTGTACAGTGTGTGCTGCTGAGGGTCCTGTGTGTGTGTGCGCGCGTCCGTACACGTGCCGCACCTGCGCGCGCACACGCGGACACGCACGTCCGCACGGAGAGAGACGAGGCCGCGATACATCACCACCTACACGCAGCGGTGTCAGCCGCAGACAACCGCTCCGCAGCAGAGGCATTCATCATCATGACAACACACACACCGAGAGAGAGAGAGAACGGACGACGTCGAACCGCGGCGCGGCCGGCGATGCGTGAGGACGACACACACACACACACACACTGGATGTGACTCCCGACTAAATGACGCCATTATGAGCGGAAACAGTCGTAATAGAAGCGACGGAAAGGTGTGTGTGTGTGTGTGTGTGTTTGTCATCTTCACGAGACAGAATGTGAAGGGCCCCTCTCTCTCTCTGTTGTACGGGAATTTGTTTCCTCCTCCCGTTTCCTCTTCATCTCCACCCCCCATTCCAACCTTTACCACTCCTTTTCTCTCCACATCAGTTTCCACCCTGCTCCTCCCTCCCTCTTTTTTCCACCCCGGCGTGATCGCCCGCCTGGCGCTATCTGTCTTCCGCATAACCGTCGAGATGCCGTTTTTTTGTTTGATTACGCACTTAATTGGCGACCGATCAGTACTGGATGGACCGAGCGCGCCAGTGAAGCCCTCGTAAGATAAACCGAAGGGCCGTTAATGGCGGTTTTCCAGCATTTTTCTGCGTTTTGTCACGTGATATTTGTGCATATTGCAAAATTTTATGTTACTGGAGTACAGTCTGCCTGAGAGGAGGAGATCAGGGGCAAAGGAAGACCTGCAGCGCTTCTGCAAAGGAGGTCGGGGCCTTTTGTTTGACCGTGGTTCATCAGGCGTACCATTATTTCAGTTATAATTAGTTTGGGTTTTTTTTTTTTTGCAGGTTTGCTGCTGATTCGTGCGACCGCCACACCTCTGAAGTGACACCTCGTGCCACGTCTGCTAATTCACGCAGTGTACGCATTATTTTACCATGCAGTCTGTCCATCTGGCCCCTCGCAACACAAAGACGCTCCTCAGTGTTTCTCATGAGAACCCCGTGTTGCGTGTCACAGGACCTCGTCAGCTGTTGGGTTCATGATTTGTGTCCTCTCAGGCTTTAAGAGGGGTGTGGTGGTGGGGGGGGGGGTCCGTGGAGAGAACCATGCATTCTCTCCCCCTCTGAAGAAAAGCAATGGGTTGTCTGCGTGGGCGGCGGGTTGCGTACACACTTAGCGGGGATGTGGCATTTTCCAGCATCGTGGCGAGCCCGCCTCTCGTTTTTTCCTCCTGCACGCCGTGTACCCGTTAGAGTCGGCAACCCTGTGTTCTTGTTGTGCTCGGGATTTTTGCCGACTGAAGGCGGCAAAGCTTTACCTTCTCCAGCCCCCCCTCCCCTCCCCGAGGAACTTACAGTCTCGTACCAGATGGGGAACCAACACACACACGCACACGCACAGTCGAGAGAGGTGAGGAGGGTCACGCGTTTCCCAGAGACAGACCCTGCTCCGGGCTCTCAGAGTCGGGAGTTAGAGTGGAAAGTAAAGACCAGAGGTCCTGCTCCATTTTTTCCTGATTGTCTCACTTCACCCTCCTCTCAAGTCTCCGCCACTGATGGGACCGGACGGGGAGAGATTAGTTCCACTTAGGCCTCACATGATTTCAGCGAACATTTGTCAAGTCTGATGTTGTCAGGGGCTGTCAATGAGGAAGTCCCGACTCGCGAGGCAACCGATCTCAGACCTCCACGCAAATACTCGAGGCTCCAGAGGAGAGGATCGTTACAGGCGTACAGTATATACAGTTAAAGGGCCAGGCTCGCGGGTGGCGCCGGAGACGAGCGGACGTTTTATCACCAGGAGAGCGCCACTCGTGCAGCCACGCGGGCTCGAGAGGCGTGTTCGCGCAAATCCAAAGTGTCATCTCCGTAAACCCTGCCGCGTTCTACCTGTCCGCCTCCTCGCACGGCCGGGTGAGAGGGCGCCGACGGGCCCTGTCTGACGGTGGCGACGCGTCGCTCCGCATCCCCTCCGCCATGATGCGAAAAACAGAGGGCGGCCGGAGGTGCGACGGCTGGCCGCCGCCTTTACGCGGCCGTCAGCACCGATGACACCGATTAATGATGAACCCGTTTCGTCGCCGGGGCACCTGGGTAACAGGCTGCATGCAGGGTCCACGCAGAGAGACTGCTGCGGGGTGCACGCCCTGGCCAGTTACAGAACATGAAGGGCTTGTCGTATACATACTGTACATCTATATCATCGCTCTGAGGACACGTGCGTTTGTCTTTTTGGCTCGTGTCCCTGCGCTGAATGCTTTTTCTACTATTTTTGAGTCTCTACTATCACATTAATCATCCCGTGTCCCCTTCATGGGGTGCCGACCCCCAGGTTAAAGACCGCTGACATAAACAACCTGACTGTGGTACTTAATACTGCCTTTATATTATTATAGAAACTAATACTGCATGTGTAGTACCATAAAATATAATGAGTTGTTAGCCTGAACACTAAGCCTGCTGGGATCACAGTTAGAATCACTGCAGGCTTGCTACTCATCACATGGCTCTTTTTATTACATTTACACATGTATGTTTAATTTATAGATTATATATATATATATATATATATATAGAGTATTTTACTAAAAAGTCCTATAATGATTTACAGTGTATCGCTCAATTTTTATCGATGAGCAGGTCTGGTATGCAACTTTTAATGATGTGACGGCAACATGCCACAGCTGATCCCTGATCAGCCAGTTTGCTGCTGAGAGAGACGTTCATCTCCTCCAGCTGCAGCGCGGTGACCCAAGTTGTTTTTGGGGGGGGGGATTTTGTTCATTATCCTAAAACGCCCTGCATTAAGAGGCTGCCAGATCTGTTTTTCATAACGCCTCCCACACACACACACACACACACACACACACACACACACACACACACACGGTCGTTTTACACCATGAGTCACCAGAAGTTAAGTGCAGCATCCGTGCATGGAGGGGGGGGGGGGGTCAATAAGAAGATGAGAGGGACAGCACAGGAGCTGTACGTTCTCTCTGCTGGAGGAAAAAAAAGAACATGATCCATCACCAACTGGGCTCTGTGAGCTGGGAGGACGTAAGTGGGACATGCACTGTGGAGGGGGGGAGAACGCATGACCGTGATGTCGGGATGAAACCCTCCCTTTGTCCCCGCTCGACAAATTCCGGAGTTTAACTGAATTACAGCGAAATCCAATTGGAAACGCACGGGATACCGGTCGTCCACGCATTCCTCTGTGGGTTCGACCAAAAAAAACACACAGCTCCTGTTCACGGTCTGCGAAACGCTTACGATGCCTTTCACCGCGTCCGAGTGTCCGAAGTGTGGAGAATAACATGCGCACGCAGAGAGACGGAGACAGCGAGACTCCGCTGGACCTGAATCCGCCTCGTGCGACCGAGATCTCCCGCCCTGTGCTTTCCGGAACCGACGCGGGGAACGGAGAGACTCGCGCGGCTCCCGCGCGTGTCTCCCGGCGCGGTGCGCTCCCGTGGTCGGCTACACCGTCCCCGAAACACCCACCACCACCACCAGCCCATGCAGCGAGACCCAGAGAGATTATAATGGGCGGCTGCCGCAAATCGCGGCAACTTCCCCCTCCCCTCCTCTGTTCGGAGCGAGAGCGAGATGCCCCCCCTCCCAAAAAAAAAACCCGCTCCGAGAGTCGACTTGACGGGGTTTCAACAATTTGACGACGTGCGGCGGATAAACACAGCTCCGCGAAGACGAGGTTTATTCGCGGCGTTGGCATTAATTCCCCCCCGTAATGGCGTTCATTCATCACCATCCTGTCTATAGCCGATAACAGCCCCGGGCGCTCCCCGACCCACACCCACACACACACACACCACCCCGTACAATTTATCGACGGATATTAATAACAAACAAACCATAACTAACACAATAACACGAGAGATACAGTCACGCCGGCCGTGGCGTTCATTCTGACCCCGATTCCAGTCACACATCCAGTGGCAGAGCAACATTTCCACATCGGACAGCTGCTTTTCAGGACAGTTTTTAAAAAAAAATCACACACACACATTTAAAAAAAAAAAAAGCAGAAAGCAGAAGAGGTGGATAATAACTCACATTCTGTCTCCGGGAACAAGCAGGCGGCTCTCCACCATCATATCGGGCAGAAAATCCAGATTGTAGGATGAAGTCATGTTGCCTGCCTGCCCTGTGTATGTGCGTACAGTATCTCCTGTGTGTGAGCGTGTGTCAGCGTGTGTCAGCGTGTGTGTGTGTGTGTGTGTGTGTGTGTGTGTGTGTGTGTGTGTGTGTGTGTGTGTGTGTGTGTGTGTGTGTGTGTGTGTGCGCGCCTCCGCCGCCGCTGTGCGCCCCTGCCTGATAAATACAGCGTCGCTCTTCGCCCAGAACTGCGCCTGGCCGCGGAGACGGAGAGGGACAGGTGCAAGAGCCGAGGCCTCCCCGAAGGCAGCGTAGCTCTGTCCGCATCCAGCAGTTGTCACATTCTCCTCTTCCTCTCCCCCATTCGCCTCTTCTTCTTCTTCTCCTTCTTCTTCTTGCTCTTCTTCTCCCGCTCCCACCCCTCCGTCTCCTGGTGTCTCTACCGCCGGGTCCTGTCTGGAAATCCGCTCCGCAGCAGCGCGACCGACGGACTGCCGGAGGACCAGGTGCCGAGCCGGGGAGGCGTGGCGCATAACGCCGCAGCTGATCTTTAACTGTTCGGTCTCCTCGGTCTCGAACCAGCGCGCGGCTTTAACCGTTACGGGCACAGCTCCCCCCTCCCCGATCTCCTCTTTAAAACAGAGGCTGAGCTTAAATCATTTCCTCCTGAATGTATTTCACTAATAGGTGTCAAGACAGTTTAACCGGGAAGAACAGATGTTTTCGTCAGACGGACTCTCTCGATCTCTCGTTCAAAAAAAACCAAAAAAACAGCGGAAACTTCATCTCGTTTCAAGTTTTGTCATTTTCGAGATGTCATTACCTTTAAAAAATCACGCAATGTAAACACAAAACGATATAACTAAAGGTTGCTACTGTAATGACGTATATTATAATGCTGAAGCCGATAACTTTCATTATTTAGTCCAGGACCTTTTGGAATATAAAGTGTAGATATGTTATGAGTCTGTAAACAAGTAGAAAAAAAACGTTTTTTATATTCCAACTAAATATATAATATATATAAGAGAATTTGGCCCTTATGTGAAAATGCATACTTTGATGTTGAGTCTTAATTTGTTCAGACAACTATTAGAACTGGGTAAAAACAACCCCCCAGGACTGAGAGGTAGAGAATTCAACCTAGCCAAGTGTAATTTAATCTGACCACTCTGTGCCGTCCTCTCAAATACTCACAAGTGCGTGTATCCTGGAAATTATTATAAGTTGAATAAATGGATGAAGGCCAAAACATCGTGACTGCCCCCTGGTGGCTGACTGCGATATAGGTCATAAACCCCGCCCCCTGCATGTTAGCTAAAAAACAAAAAAAAAAAAGTACATGCCAAACTTTTTTCAGTTAGTTCTGTTGATTTGGGCGGCTCGTATCACGTCGATGTACATCCCAGTGTTCATTTTTCTCGTAGGTTTGGTTTTAATTACTTATACGATGCTATAAAAACAAAGCGAGACGTCGTGACTGACGGCCAAGAGCGGCTCGCGATTGGTCGGGGCGGGCAGAGCGAGGGAGCAGAGCCATGTCGTCCATCTTTACCCGCATTTGCGCTTGTGGTACGACGAAATGTTACTCATCCGCTGAATAAACACAATGCACAAAGTGCTGCAGACTCGCACTTTGGCAACTTCGCAAAAACACCGCCGGTTATTTACAGTCAAATGAGTTGGACTTTTTTTGTTGTTGTTGTTGGAGGTGCAAAATACGCGCGGGGATACCCTTGCAATAACGAACCGGCCCGTAATTTGCTGCGAAACCGCTGACTGCATTCGTACGCCGCGTTAATTGCGCGGATCCGGCGCGCCCTCCCCCCCCTGCGGAAACCCAGCGCGGGGGCCCCGAACGCGCCCCTGCGCGCCGCGTCTGCCGGGTCTGCCCCACTTCCTCCATCCTCCGCCGCAGAAAAGAGGGGAGGGCACTCCGGTAAAATAATGAGCCTCTCTTAGACGGAGAGAGGTGGCTCTCTGGGGGAAGGATATGAGTATCTGGGTCAATGGGAAAGGAAAAAGTGCTCAGCGTGCACACATGCGGCGGGGCAAAGTGTGCGGCGTGGGCGGGACTTAGCCCGCGGCTCCGCTCTGGGGTCAGTGTTTGCTCGCGGGGAGTCGGGGTCAGAGCATGGGTGGGAAAGGGCCGATCCTACATCAGCCTGGGGGGCTCGCTGCTTGTTTCACCACACTTGACCCCCAGGCAGAACGGGGGGTGGGGGGGTGGGGGGGCGTTATATAACCCGAATCGGCAGCTCCCGACGCCAGGCGCTGTCGTCCCGGCTCGCGACCTGAACCCAGCCCGTTCGCGAAGTCGGCGACGGCGGCGCACCGGGCGCACACCAGCTAACGATAAAAAAGAAGCCATCGCAATAAATCTGGGCGCCCTGCTATTCTCCCGCTTGCCACCAACAGATTGTGGATATGCCGGCTTGACTCCTTTCTCTAAATAGCGCTCAGCGAATTCACACAAACGGCACCCAGTCATACTTCACACGCGCTCCTGTGGAATCTAGTCATAAAAAAAAACATATTTATAGTTATGGGTTTCTTTCCACGCGCAGGTTTTGAGCAATCGGTCTAGATCGGAGGTGAATGAATTTCTGCACGGTGCGCTCCGCGACGCTTATTTCAGGTACTGCAGGTGTGGAGCCAAACTGCAACTTTAGCATTCCAACCCACCTCGGCCTCCCCCCGTCCAACAGCAAAGTGTGTGTGGATATTTTAAAAACACACACACAACATAAAGGCGACCTGAGGGACGATCACGCAGCAGCTCCAGAAGCTGGAGCGGGTCGTACGAGCTGCTTTTCTCCTCTGATCTCAGGCGACGGCCGCACCTCCGGCAACCCTGTTCAAAATCATGGATCGCGTTGTTGGGAGACGAGCTCACCGATTGCAGGAATCGGACCGCGTGGCTTCTCCTGAACATCCACCCCATCACATCAGCAGTGGTCAAACACCCGCCGGAGCTCCGAAATCTGGGAGATCACTCGAACCCAAACCTGTTTACCTTCATCCTTGGTTTTTATCATCAGTTTTTTTTTTGTTTTTACAAACATAAATATAATTTTTCCCTCCTTTAATTAGTCATTTGCCGATCTGTCTCTTTTCTGTACGGCACGTGGAGTTATTATTATAATGATCATATACTGAAAACCAATCTGAGGATGACAGCACTCACTGCTGCTTCAACATAAACTGAAATGATGGTCAGCAGTGCGTAACGTGCGCAGTGACGGGTTCGAGAGAGAGAGCGCACGTGCACGTTCCTGCTGGGCGCTTCATAACAGCACGGCCCTGAACGACCGGCGCCAAAGCAGCCAGCAGCGAAGTCCGCGGAGGATAGCTCGTGACCTCACGCCCTCCACGTGACAACGGCGGAGCCTTGGATGTGCTGACACTGAAGCTTTGCGTTTCGTCCCTGGGCCTTGGACGTGCGCTGAATGGCCGCTTCCGAGAAGGACGGGCGCGCGTGCGCCGCATTCGGCTGTAAGGGGGAGCGAGAGCCGGGGCTCGATCCCGCACGCGGAGACACGTGGAGCCACGTGGAGCCACGCCACGGGACGGCAAAAGAGACGTCCAACCGTCCAAAGACGGCGTTCGCCGCTATTGCAACAGTGATGTACGGCGGCAAGCGACACGATGACGGGAGAGTGTAGCGAAGGAGAAAAAAAAAAAAAAAGCGTGTTTGTTTGCCAGAGGCTTACCAACACCTGTCCCACCGCGTGCAGGCTCCTCAGTCGCCGCGTGTGCAAATGTGTGCGTGTGCAAATCTCCTCATGGTGGCAGAATTGTCGATATCCCTCCCTCCTGCCCCCAAACACACAAAAAAACCCCCCAAAAAACGAAAACTGCATCCAGCTACTTAATAAAACATGAACGTGTCGTGTGAAAAAGCATATGGGGTGGGGGTGGGGGGGTGTTTTTAATATGCACTTTGTGTTGCAGCTGTTTAATATTGCATTTAATATGATGCATGTTTTTGTCAGCGCGTGTGCAGCTGCTCACAGCGCTGCGACGTTTCGCTTTTACCGGACGAAAACGCAGACGATTTAAAGAGGCGCCGCTCGTCGGCCGATGAGCGTTTCCTCGCTCCAGTCCGCGTTCGATTAAAAAAAAAAAAAACAGGTGACCGAATCAAAATGAGGAGGAGTTCTACTTTCTCCCTCCGGTCCGCGTCAGGCTCGCTTTGCGTCCGCGGCAGCGCGGCCCTGAACAACGGGGCTCCAGCTAACAGACAGCGAAGCCTATGGTACTTTTCTCTTAGTGCATTTGAATATGGAACGTTCCAGGTCTGCGGACTCCCCGACCTCGCGTTCCCAGATGACGACGGCGGAGCCTTGAATACGTCGATAATGAGCCCACGTGTTTTGTCCCTGGACCTTGGGATGCGCGCTGGACGTGAGCGGACTCGAATGGCGGGGGGGGGTTTTCTGAGCGGGAGCGAGCGAGGCGTTCCTGACGGGCCCGCCCCGACGCTCGATCCGGAGGTAGAGCCACGCGGCGAGGACGAGGTTCACTGATGACTGCGTTTTCACCGGTCCGGGCGCTCCGTCCTCCTTCGCCCATCATTTCAGCGCCTGGAGTCAGCCTGATAAATTACAGGATATATCTCGTCAAATAATAGGAGGACACTGCCCTCCGGGTAAGTGCGCGGGATTCCCTGCTCTGTTCTTCACAATATTAACAAGCCAAGCTCATTTACTCCCCCTAAAAAAATAAATGACCTGCCAGCGCGTCGCTTTAACAGAGTTCTGCATGGGCGACAGCTCAACTATCTCTAACTATCTGAGTGGTTGGAGCATCTGCAGTGATTAGGCGCCGAAGTCAGGCTGCGGTTCGACTTTCACAAGAACCGAGCGAGTAAATAAAAACCTCTCTTTCAGCGTGGAAGACTGGCAGCTGCTGGGAACGTAACCATACATCTGCTCAGTCACCTCAAACCTTCAAATCTTGCCTCGCCGCCAACTTTTCTCCTGAACGCAATCCAGGAAGTGACACGAACCGAGTTACCTTCTGCTGACTAACCTCGGCCGCGGTCATCGTCGCAGACATCGCGGACAGCTCTCCTTTCAGCTAACAATGAAAGGAAGCCGCCGCACGATGAAAACAATGCGCTAAACAAAGTAGGCCACAACTTCATCTTCTTCTTCTTTTTTTTTTTTTTTACACGGCCGCGTCCGCTTCCAGAGGCAAACTGCGACCTTGAGAGAGTGAGAAACGCATCCTTGAGAGCGTGTTTCACTCCGGGGCCGGCGGTCAGAGCCGGCGAGCGCTTCATACGTTGCGCTGCACCTTTATTTTCTCCCCGCTGCCCTCCCCTTCCCGCCGTCACCCATCACCTCGCCTATCTCGCCCGTCTCTCCGCCCCCGGGGCCCCGTGTTCTGGCGGAGCCCCCTCGTGGCAAGGTCCGCCTCTGCCCTCGCTTGCTCTCCTGACTTCTGTCTTTCTGCGCTCTGTCTAGTTATTTCTATCTTCTCCTCCGCCTTCATCTCTCCCTCTCTCCCTCTCTCTCTCTCACCTCGGGCTGGGGGGCCTCAGCTGCGAACAATACGAATCGATCAGCGAGGAAGGAGGCGCGGGGAGGGCAGAGGAGGAGGAGGAGGAGGAGGAGGAGGAGGAGTGGGGTGAGGAAACAGAACGAGACAAAGAGACAGGACCAAAAATAGCAAATTAAAAAAAAAAAAAAAAAAAAAGGAACCATATAAGCAGCCGCAACACTGTCTATCAGACGCTGTAAACTATCAGCCTTCGCTTCCTGCTCGCATCTCACCCAGAGGAGAGGATTGTGGGTAGCTAATGGCGCCGGCTTTTCACACGTGAATATTTGATGGGGCTCATGAATGATTCAGAAAAGCAAGCAGCTGCGTTTGAGCCTAAGTGGACATGTGAGGAGCCTGCAAGCAGACAGACGGGGGGGAAAAAAAACATTTTGATCAGTGGACGTATTCGTACGGCGGATGTTCCTGTGTGTGTGTGTGTTTGCATATGCATCACGTAAATGAGAGGGCGGCGGAGGCGTCCCGACTCGGCTACTTTCTCATCCTACGGAGCGCCGTAAACACCCCCCACAACCCCGCTCTGTTCGGTCTTTGCATCTCACTCCTCCTCTCAGCTTTAATGCCGTCTCGCCCTCCCTCCTCCCGTTGCTGCACCCCCCACCCCCCACCCCCACCCCTCTTGGGCTGTTCCGGTGCCCGCGCTCCGGACTCCGGTCGGGACGCCGCATTCTGGTTAAACGTGGACCTTCGCCCGATGCTCACTGACCCGTCGTGCACGTGAACACGCTGCGGCTGGGGCTGACGTCCCGGCTGCGTCCTTTTTTCCTGCAATGAAGGTCTGTGACCGTGTCGGGAATCCTGACTGAAATGTAGCGTTCATTATCGACTATCAGCACCTTCAGCCCAAAAAGATCCGCATCTGCGGTTTTCCCTCTTTATTTTCAGGCCTGTGAGGCAAAAAGCTTCTGATTTCTAAGTGGATTTATTGACAAAGCGCCCTCCAATTACTGCATACTGCTGATGTCGTTGTCGTGTAGGCGATGTCTGTCCCATCATATCCGTCTGACCCTAACGCGACCCACACACACACACACACACACACACACACGCACAAAGGACATTCTGACCAGGTCCAACACCGATCGAGCAAATACCTCCTGACCTGCTCGCTGATCCTCGCACACTAATGTCCGCACCGGTTGGTCCCGACATGACTTAAAGCGCGGGTCCCTCTCTCTCTCTTTCTCTCTCTCTCTCTCTCTCTCTCTCTCTCACACACACACACACGCACAGACGCACAAATACACTTGATGTCCTCTGCCCCCGAAGAGGCCTCCCGGCCATACGGCGCTGCTGTCTGCTAGTTTTAATGGCCTCCGCCAGAGCGGACCGGACAACGTTCAGCTGCACTGGAGCAGAAACATATCGCCGCTGTCAGGGGAGGAAAAAAAAAAAAGAAGCTCGTATCTCCCGACCTCTGGCGACGGGGTTGACTCGGCCCCGGTTTCGGTTCAAGCTCCCCGCTCTTTTCGGGTTCATCCTGTGGGACGTCTGAAGACCTGCTCGGGCCGAGTCCTGTCATTTTCCCCTCTTTTACAACCCGATAGTGGACTGAGGCCGAGCTTTGCGGCTTCCACCTAAAATCATTTTCCTCGTAAAATAAGCTTTGAAAGGGCACCGCCGCCGACTGCAGCTGCTGCGTGCACAACATCTCCTCCAAGCTCTGCGACGACGTGCGTTTTTTTGAGAGGAATCGGTGGATTTGCACAAAAAAAAAAAACAACCCACGCTCGGCGTCGGCGTCAGCGTAACGGCTCCCGGCAGAGCAGATAGCAACTTCCACGTCCTCTCGCGCACGCGAGCGACGTCTGACGTGATCGTACCAGAGGTTTTGAGGTTACTTGACCTGTGTCAGCAAAAAGCGTTCACCCCCCCCCCCCCACCCCCCAAAGCTAGAAAAATGCACATTCAGCTGTCCCTGTCACTCTCCATGCTGTCTGCGTGTCGGCTCTAGGGGTGCTGCTGAGCTGGCTCGACGCGGGGACGTGCCACCTGATACCCCCACCCTCCTCAGTCAAAATGCAAAATGTAGTACAGCAACAACCCCACCCCACCACCCACCCCACCACACACACACACACACACCCCTCTAAGCTGCCCTAAGTTGTACACTGGAGTGATTTCTCCTCTCAATGCAAATGGAGGATGGAGGCGTATTCTCTGGCCACTCCAAAGCACGGCCCGCTCCACCTGCGGTGCATGGCGGCTCGCTCCAAACTGTAATTGGCCATCGCGTCGGTGACAGTGAGGGGGGCCTCTATTCATCACCCTCCACCCAACGCACCCACACACACACACACCTCCTTCCATTCGTCTCTCTCGGCCCCTCCGTCGCCAACTCCGACCAATCTCTCCCTCGCTTTCCAATTTCTCCGCTCCCCCACCCCCACCCCCTCCTCCACCCAATCCTCCCCTCCCTCCACCTCTGTCCTCCTTCTCCTCCCTCTCCCACCTCCCTCTCTGCTCCTTTTCCTCATTAAAGTGGGACCCAGGCAGTAGCGGTCACTGCCTCTCATTTATTTTCATTTGAAACTGGTGCAGCTCCACTGATCCTCTGGGGCTGCAGGAGGGAGAGCAGGATGGTGTCATTCTGATAACAACCGGCACACACACACACACACACACACACACACACACACTCTCAGAAAAATGGAAGAATACAACACATCGCACACACACATGCTATACGCGCGCAATGGAAAGAGACCACTTTCTAATACACTCTCGTGCACACACACACACACACACACACACACACACACACACACACACTCACTCACTCACTCACTCACAAACACAAAGGGAGGTGTATACACATCCGCCCGCAAATAGATGCACTTTCACACCCATTTCAATTCATTTCACGCACATATTCACACATTTCATGTACCTGCAAGCTCCCATGCTCCACCCCCCCACCCCAGATATGCACCCTCTCCTGTCACCCCACCACCCCCACCACCCCGATTGTGTGATTGTGTGAAGGTGATGATAGCAGGGTGCGAATCAGGGGCCGATAAAACCTGCGCCCATTTTGGGCTGTATGATTGCAAGTATCGATCCGCGCCAGCGGCGCGCGCGCGCCCGTGCGAGCCTTCGCCGGCGGGCAGCCCCTCGCGTGCCCTCACTTCCTGTGCGCGCGTGTCCAGGCGTTGTATCGGAGCGGCCGCGCCCTGACACTCTCTGATTGAAAAGGTGCTCGGCAGATTAAATCGTTGTGGAGGAGACGAGGTGCGCTCCCGTTGCCGGGGCTGCGGCGGCTGGTTTTAGCAAAATCAAGAAGGCTGGGGTGGAGGAGGACAATGTGTGTGTGTGTGTGTGTGTGTGTGTGTGAGTGTGTGTGGTGGTGGTGGGGGGGGCGTTTTAACGCCCATTGCCCCGGCCCATCTAGGGAAATGGGAGGGAGAGGCAGCGACTCTAAACCAACGGTCATATCTCTAATAGAAGCCTAATATCCTCCACACCATTAGATAGGCACACTGAGTGGGAGAGGACGCTTGGTTTAACCGCCAGTACACCCAGAGGACGGAGGGCTAGAAGGAGGGGGCGGGGTAAAAAGAAGACTAATGTCAACCTGCTTCGCCAAAGTTCCTTTCACACACTTCCCTCCGTACTTCCTGCATGGTGGACAGATGGTAACGCTTTTTTTTTCTCTCTCTGTACTGAGACAAGTTCCAACTTCGTTAAAAAAGAAATACTGCCAAGTATTGGACTTGAACAAAAGTCGGGAGCCAGATTAAAAAGGAAGTTGCTGTCTTATCCACATGCTTGCACCCCCCCCCTCCCCAGGTCTGAAAATGTAACCTGAAAGATTTACAGTCCCAAACCTAAATTCTGCAATTTTTACTGGAAAATGCTGGATGGTTGTCCTGCTGCTGCCTGGTTTCTAAACTAGGGCACAACAGTGTATTATAACAGTATTTTGGTGTACTCGACACCTCCCCAGCACGCGCACACACACACACACACACACACACTACAAAGACATTCGTCCTCCAGCGCACGCCGCCGCCTCACACCAACCACCGTCGCTCCGCCGTCCCTCGCACGCGATGCCAAGCCTGTGGAAAATTTCCCCCGTGTTTCCCACTCGGAGCCGGGCGCCCTGGCGCAGAAAGCGTTCAAAGTCGTATTTTTCATCTGGAAATTGCAAATGAAGTACATGCCTCAAAAGCAATTTCATTTGTCACCCAATGAAGCATTCACCGATTCAGTCAGTAAATTATGGTGCAATAAATTACTACCTGCAAACATCAATGAAATATGTTGACTCGTCGCAAAAAACAAGTCGACCTCAGCACGGCTGTTTTTCATGATCAGGTGCGCGGCAGACGCTTGTCTCAATCTTTTATGCGACGGGGGGTTTCAGACAAATTGTGACCGGTGGGGCATCGCCGCTAAAATTTATTAGCGACGGGAACTTTAAAAATAAAAAAAAAAGTGTAATTTTCAGGGATGGAACTCAGTGGGGAGGGAGAGGACAGCTGGGTTCCTCCATTGTTTGGCTCTTGTCTTCGGAGCAGGGATGCCTCTTTCCCTCCTCTCCTGCTGCCCCCCCCAACAGTTACAGAACAAAAGCATTTCTCCGTCACCTCGTGCTCGTGCATCCTCCCTCTGTTCGTGCATGAAACATGCAAGACCACCTGAATGAATGAAAATTAAATAAATATCAAGAGACACGAACTCGGGCCGCGTTGGTCGCTGGGAAAATGTCAGATCCTGCTTCGGTCGAGTGGATGCCTCCGGCTTGAGCGCCCGGCCCCTCCCATCTATCTCCTCTCCTCTTAAACAGTCAACGCCATAAAACCAACACACCTCATCCATTTGTTGTTGGGGGGGGGGGGTCTTCGCTGTTGTTCTGCAACGTCACACAGCTGTGGTGAAACAAGCAGCCGTTCAGTTTCGAAGTCGGAGGAAAAACGCGTCCTGTGACAAACAGCCCCAAAATTCCCAGGCTGAATCTCGTAGTGCCGCATTCTGATTGGTGCGTGGAAAAGCCTAGTCACAAGCAGATTTCAGGGACTTTTAAAAACTTTAGAATATCACATTCTTATCAGCAAGAGCTTTAGAATCAGCTCTGACGCCATGCCTCGGCTCCTGATGAAAAAGACGAAAAAAATAAGAATGCAGTTGATGCATATTCATGTCTACGTGGGCGGTATAATACAAAAAAATGGAAATTAGCTGAAGGGCAAAAAAACCCTGTACGATAAATACTCAGCATAAATAAAAATAAGTGGAATGTGCACGCGGTGTCAAAGGTGGAGCGCACAGAACTTCCTGATATTAGATTTTATAAAAAGAGAAAGAAAGAAGAGGGACGAAAGCGCTCGAAGTCGCGTCACGTCAGTCAAATTCTACCTCAGCTTGTCCTGGAAACAGTACCGGGAGAGAGAGAGGGAGGGAGAGAGAGAGAGAGAGAGAGAGAGAGAGAGAGAGAGAGAGAAAGAAGAGAAGTACCGCTTGACTGGGCAAACAGTTGCAGGGAAGCCCAGAGAAATCCGTGACCGTCGCACAACGACGCTGAGACCCAGCGCACAGGTAGGAGGTGTTAGGGCGTCAAATCCTCTCAAATGAGGGAATAAGCCAGCACCTGCACTTCATGTAGTGCCCCTCGACACACACACACACACACACACACACACTTAAAAATGCTCACAAACCTTGTTGATGCAAAAAAGCAACCGTGCGTCAACGCCACCGCACCTTAGCCGGGAAGTGAAACAACCTCCGAGAGCGATGCACCGACGCGGCATCTGGGTCAGAAAAAATGGGCGCTCACGTGTGTGTGTGTGTGTGTGTTTGTGTGTGTGTGTTTGTGTGTGCGTGTACCTCAGCAGCAGCTCGTCCGCGGCCATCCTCGTGGATCCCGCGCCGGCGGCCGCGGGGGGCGGGGGGCAGCACGCGGCGTCGACGCGCGCTCGCCCCACAAAGCCCGGCTCGGACGAGTGCTCCAGCATTACAGACAAACGAGTGCACCTTATCAAGCTGTACTCTCTCGCTCTCTCTCTCTCTCTCTCTCCCTTTTGTTTCCTCCCGCTTGTCGTCTCCAACAAGCCGCCTCTCTTCGCTTCTCTGTCCCTCGCCTTGTTCCTCTCAGCCTCTGCCGTTGTTCCCTTTTCTCTCATGCAGAAACGAGCCCCCCCCCCCACACACACACACACACACACACACCGCCAACACCGCCGCTCGCTCTCTCTCTCTCTCTCTCTCTCTCTCTCTGGTCGAGCAGCAGAGCAGCGGAGACCCCGCTGGCTTGCCGGGCTGAAGTAATCCCCTGTGACAGCTCAGCTCATGTTGTTATGTTGTGGGCCTATTTGAGTCTAATACTACAGGCTCCGGAACAGCCTCGCCCCGAGTCCGGACCCGGGCCGCCACCGGGGGCCCGGCCCGTGGAGCCGCGCGGCGCCGTGTCGACGACCGCCACCGCCGTTCGCGTTTACCGCCTCCATCGGGTCTCACGTGTGTGCACGCGTTTTTTTTTTTCTGCCGCAGATTTCAGATGTACAGCCGGAGACGGAGCCGAACATAAACCGACCCTTCGCCCCTTCGGGCTTTGCCGCGTTTCCGTGAAGTTTTCACGAGGTAAGCAAACGCCGCGCATCGCGGGCGAGCCCGAGCCGAGCCGATGGAAAGTTCGGTCGAGCGCTCGCAGCTTATCACGCGGGATAAATGACCCCAAAACAGGATAACGGGTCATCGCAAAGATGTGCCACGTCGCAGCGCTCGCCGCTGTTCCCAGACCAGTTCTGAGGTCCCTCATCTCCTTCAGAGGCGCTTCCACTGGACGTGGTATTTTGACTGACCTTTCAGCTGCATCGACGGCAGTGCCGTCTAAGCCGCTCTAATGTTAACAAACCTCGCGCAGCCTTACCTAAGCTTTCCACAGAAATTAAGGAGACGGTTCGGGTCATGTCGGGTTTCTCCCCGCGGAAATAAAACAACAGATTAAATCAAGACTTTCTGGAAATTCTGGACCTCTAGAAAACCGCTCATCCGGACCCCTGAGATATCATATCCATAGTTCCTGGTATTAATCTCACACAATAAAAGGGAATAGGAGTTCCCCTGGTACATAAATACGTTAAAAATGTATAATAAATTTTGAAAATGATGTTTTTTCCCTTGCTCTCAGCCAAATAAATATATACTTTATTTCTGCTCATGCATTTTGATGAACTCCAGCTACAGGTGAGGCTTTCTACAGCTCCATCACAGTTGCACCGCCGCCGTGCCTCCACCCCCCGCTCCGTCTGGACCCCGAGCCTCCTGCAGGTACGGACGCCGCGTTCCGGACCGGGCCAGCGCTCGTCTCCAGAGAGACGGCCCGGTCCAGCGGCTCCTGCCCGGGAAGACGCGGCCCCAGACAGGCATTTCTCGGTGAGTGGCCCTCCCGAAGGAGGCGCTGCCAGATCCGGCTCGGTATACCTGGCACATCACAGCCTCCCCCTCCCCACAGGAGGCTGGAGGGGGGGAGCTGAAGACACAGGCAGGGAAGCTGCTGATTAAAAATTCATCTCTCTGTTTATTATGATTTATGCATGTTTCACTGAGCCAGGAACGAAAAAGAGAGGAGAGGGGAACAGCTTCATTAGTGCATATTGTGTGTATGTGCGCGGGCGTGTGTGTGTGTGTGTGTGTGTGGCTGGCTGGCAGGTGGGGGATAGTTAAAATTATGGATTGTACGTGAGCTTCATTAGAATGTTTGGCATACAGGGCAAAATCGTCTGTCTTCACAAAACACCTGCATTTCACTGAAAAACAACCACAATTGAAATCCTAAATTACCCGGCGTGCGCGGGCCGCCGCCATTAAAATGCAGCAGGCACTTTTGCTAACTTCTAACTTAATCACCCGTCTCCGTCGCGAGCCGGCGGCGGCCTCTCACTTCGCCCCGCCTCGGGCCGAAGCCGACGGCAGAGCTGACCGACCGCCGCGCGTTTCCTCCGATCCAACAGCCGCCGACTGTCGCTAACTGCCAGCTAAACTGCCAGCTTCCAGCTAAACGCAAGGAGCGTCATAACCGTAAGCGAGGACGCTGAAAAGATGGCGAGCGATGGCGGCGGTAACTCTGACGCTGACTTTCACGCGTTGAAACGCGGTTGTCTCGTGAGCAATTCCTTGACGTGACAGTCGAAAGAAAAGCACCTCCATCCGTGCAGCTTCTCCCGTCTGCGTCACGCACATCCAGCGCGTCATGTGACGTGATGCGTGATGCTAAGTGACAAGCCCCCCCCCTTCCCGTGCGTTTCGCCCTTTAGACCCATCGCCTCAGTAACCTCTGGAGCCACACGCCGGACAGGTGAGCGAGCAGACGCGGCTTCCTGACACGGCCGCGTGAATTTCCGAAAAACTGGTGAGGCCGCCAACGCGAACCTCTGCTCCCTCTGCGTTTCATTTCCTCCTCCTCAGGACGGGGCGTTCAGTTTGATCCAAAAATTGTCACATTCTTTCAGGTTAGCGGCCTCCTCACCTTTGAGGCGTGACATCATGCCTCCTGAAGACCAGCAGCTTGTTTTTGTCGTTCAAGGAAACGCGCACGCCGCGGCGCTGGCATCGCAGTAACTTGAGGCCACGGCTCAAAGCGAGCAGCCCCCTGTCCCTTTTAAATTGTGTTTACAATTTAATGACCTATTTGTGTTTGTTGTTTCCGGCGACTGCCTGCTTCGCTCTCTCCCTCTCTGTCCTCCCCATCCTTCTCTCTCTCTGTGTCTCTCGCTCCCTAACGCGCTCTGACAGCGAAAGGTCAATGCCCATTGGCTACGTGGTGGGCACTGAGTGATGTCAGGCGGGTTGTCATGGCAACGCGCGGGGCTCGGCAAGGACGCGGGATGCTTTTCTGTGCCAAACGCCGGGGCCGGGAACCGGAGCGGGATCAAAAGACCGGGGAGCGCGACTCCGCGGGCGCGAAGCTCGCCGGACCGCGCCCCCCCCCCGGACCGCGACGCCTGAGCGCCGCTTTAATTGACTGGCGGCTCACTGGCCCGGCAAATGGGAGGGGTGGGACCGGGACGGCCGCGCCAGCGGAGCAGATCTGCATGTAGGAGACGGGGACGGCGAGGTCCAAAGACAGTCGGCAGCGAGCGGCTCTGTTATGACTGTGAGCCTGCATTCTGCTGAGCTTGGCTTCACATTAATAAAAGAGGGATTACCAAAGTCTGCAGGCTCCTCTTAGGCCCCTCTCCAGCCGAGCGAGGGTTCGCCCCCCCCCCCCACCGCCCCCGACATCCTTTGCTCCCCTTTCTTACTCTCGTCAGCATGCTGCTCACGTTCGCCCCATTGAAAAAGAAGAAGAAGAAGAAGAAGAAAAAACTCTCATCTGCCTTCCCTCCTGTCTGTCTCCGCTGTGTTCCATTTTTCTCCACTCTCCCTCTAAGTACAAGGGGGGGGTTGCACCAAAACACAGATAAATTATTTAGATTCTTTTCCCCCCCTAAGAGACAGGGGGGGAAAAAAGCTTGACTCTGCAGTTTGAAAGAAAAAGGGGGAAAGGAGGGAAGTGTGTGTGGGGAGGGGGGAGGCTTAGAAATAAAAATAGCATTAGATACAAGATTCTGCAATCAGGCCGCCGATATGAAGAATTAATCTTATCTTCCAGCGACACGCGCGGCCGTGGAGGAGAGCGCTTTCAAAGACCGGGAGATGACAACAGGACGAATTCGCCTTTCCATTACGGACGCCATTCATCCATTGTTGCGGCCGACACCTCGCGATAAGCGCCGGTATTGTTGCCGTTGACAATGTCATTACGGGACGGTAAACAAGCGGCGCGCAGCGGAGGGTCAGGATGAACCCGGGCGGGGGCCAGAAGGTCGCCGAGACAATCTGGAATGAAAGGATGCCCGAGACCCCCGAGGGGGGGAGATAAGACTCCTCCTCTTCTTCGTTTTCTTCTTCTTCATCGCTCTCTCTCTCCAAAGCCAAGGACGGGCATACGCTTAGAACAAAGCCCCGGCGCTGCCGCGTAATCAACTCCTCTGTACTCCGACGGCAGCAACACAATCTTCCCTGGAGGTCATCCACGGGAAGAGGCTTAGGAGGCGGCAGGATCACGGGCTATTAAGATGGGAAAATAGGATGACATTCACCCGACCCCCTCCCCCTCCACCCATCCCACCCCACTTTCCTCCACAAATCATTATGTGTATGTCCACATGTGAAAAGAAGCTGGAGCAGGAGTTTTTTTTCCCCCGTTTGTTTGTTTGCAACTTTTACTTTAAACTTAATTGCGATCGGGCGGTCACACAGCGCAGCAGTGCTGACGACGTCCACCCATCACTAATGAATTATTCCTGCCTGCTGCGGCTAATTGGCTATTATAGCGCATGTCTTTTTTTTGTTGCCGAGCGCGAGGCGGAGATGTTTTGTGAAGTCTGGAGAAAGCCGGTCTCAAGTCCTCAAGGGGCCAAGTCCAGGTCAAACCGCGAGTCTGCGAGTCCTCTGACGTCTCCGCCACCGGCAATTAGGCCTTTTTTTGCTTGCGCTGTTTATTTCTCTTTTCACAAAGCCGGGGTCCGGTCCTCGCGATGCACGGGCATGATAATGAGATCATGTAACGCAACACCCGCCCAGGGCTGTTTATTTCCTCGCCGTCGTGGGCTTCGACCCCTGTCGAAGCGACACGTCCGCAGGGACTCAAGCGAGACGAGTCCGAGTCAAGTGTCAAGTCAACAACACAGGAGTCTGAGGAAGTAATCTGCGTCTGCACCTTCGGCGCGGTCCTCCGATGAAGATAAACGTATTGAGCCCGCTTGAGAGCCGTTACCTGCAGTTTTTTTTGTTACCTGGATATTTTTTTCAGAACCAAAACCTGCCATGACTCTCAAAGTGACAGGTTTGATTCTTCAGCGCTTCTTGCACGGTCCAGGAGAGAGGAATCAGAAACTACGTTCACGTGTGCTGCTCTCCTCTAAATCGAACGAGCTGGATCATATCCATCATCCCAGCTGACAGAGGTCTCCACCGGCCCTCTTCCTTTCGCAGACATTAGCGCGGGGAGATTAATTCGTCCTCTTCCATTAGGTGGGAAAGCAGCCATCGTGGCTGCTCAATTATCCCTTAACTAAAACAGAAGTAGAATTACGGCCTCCGCCGGTCGCTCATGTTGCAGCTCATAGCCGCGATCGTCCAGAATCACACAGTACACAGAAGATCGGCGAGGTCGCCGGAGTTTCGAGATGGAATCCAAACAAATATCTCTCCGTCTGGTCCTCAGTTCTGGTTTTAAGGATATAAAGGGGAAGTTGACCTTTGACCTTTGGATAAAAACTTTTATCACTTTCCCTATTAGATCTCAAGGAAATTTTAATCGAAATCAACTGGACTGAATGCGTAGGTCTTGAAGATGTTTTGCCTCTCATCCAAGAGGTTTTATCAGACTAGGGTAGCGAACTGGTGTGGAGATCCAGGGTATTTAACCTCTGTGGGGGATTGTCACAAGGCCAATGATTCGTTAGCGCTCTATTGTGTGTCACGAGAGTCGTTGGATTCGCATGAGGCCATTTGTGAGAAGTTGTTTTCGAATCTCCTGGGAAGTGTAGAAAGGACGGCACTGTAGATGGAGATAGGTGGTGTCGAAGACCTCCTCCTCCTTTGAGAGATGTTTTTTTTCCAGTTTAACTCAGATGGCTTCCTTTACTCCTCTTTACTTTACTCCTCTTTTGTGTGTGACCTTTGACACCCCGACTGCGCAGCTTGAACGTTTTTCTCCAGCCGCTCCTGAGATATCGCATTCACGATAACAGTTGCTGCATGTGTGTGTTGCAGGTATTGTTCACCTCCAGTTAATGCGTGTGTGTGTGTGTGTGTGTGTGTGTGTGTGTGTGCGGGGGGGGTCAGGTGCGACTGGGCTTTCCACTGCGGCTGATGGCTCATTAACAAAAAAAAAAAAAAAATCAGCTTTTCCTGCGTCTAACACTCAGCTCCTCGGTGCTGGGAAACAGAGCGAAGGAAGGTCACGTGAGAGAGGGAGATAAAAAAGGGATAGAAAGACGGGGGGGGGTGGAGGTTGTTGTTGTGTTTAGACTTGCTGTCTTCCTGCCGCTCTCTCTCCCTCTTTTGTGAAGATTTCGACTTCATTAGAATTATAATGAACGTCGGCGAGGCCCGCTGAAATATTTTTGGCTCCTTGAAAATAAATGAATACACAAGCAAATCAATTCAAATCTGCCCATTATGCCTGTTTTCTGGGTCGTATAAAGCGCGCATAATGGGACACACCATAGGCGCACGGCGCCGCGCTGTATGTTGCAGGCGGTCGTGATTATAAGCTACAAAAATCAGAGGATCATTTGTCATCATTCCCCCGGCGTCGTTACGTTTCGTAAAATCAATTTGGTGTCCGCGGGCTCGTGATGGACCGAGAGACGCAGGAGAGCGTTACGGCGCCGGAGTGAAAAGCTGCGGGAGGAGTCGCGTGGAATGTCGGCGTGTGTTGTGTGCACGCGCGGGCGTGTGTGTGTGTTTGGATGTCGTGCTCCGCCGGTGTGATGATGTTGCTGTGTAGTGAGACTAGCTAATTGGCTCACCTGTCTCTCAGCCATCTGGAGCCTTTCTCAAAAAAAAAAAAAAAAGGAGTAAAAAAAACAAAACAAAAAAAAAAAACGTCACACCAAGTTCCCCCAGCATCGCTCGCACACACACACACACACACACACACACACACACGCAAAACAGGAAAAGCAAAACATGGAAATGAGCAAATGAGCGAATGTAACTGAAACAGCGAAGGAAGATGGTTATATTTTTAGTATTTCCACGTCACGTTTTTGTTGTGGAAGGATTCTTACTTGATTTAATGAAGAGCAACAACAGCCTGCGTGGATGGCTGCTGCGAGTTGCGTGGTAATTACACGAATGCCTCGAAATTAACACAACGCCGTTTAATTACAGCCGCAACGAGCTTTCTGCTGGGTTCAGCGTGTGAGAGCGAGCGTTCATCCGGGGCTGAACTCGACGCGCAGCGTGACGAGGAGCGACGTATTAGAAATAAATAATCACTTTCAGAAAAAAAAAACACAACGACACTGGACTGTGAAGAGGACACACCCACCACATCAGCTCCCGCCCCCTCCCACCGCAGAGAGCATCAGCTGGAAGAACAAATCCACTATCCCACAGAACTGGGGGGCATGAAGCTCCAAGTGTGTGTGCGTGTGTGTGTGTCTGTGTGTGTGTGTGTGTGTGCGCGCGGACCCATCTCACAGCAACGTCAACAGAGCACACAGGTCAGGATGTGGAGCTGATTACCATGGTAACCTTTGTCGCTGCCGCCTATTCAGTAATGTTATAATAAATTATTAAATCAAACAAAAATATATAACCAGAATATGAATGAATAACAAAATACATTAAATTATATAAAATCGAGAATTTATACGTATTTTTGCTGAAATTGTTTAATAATTATGATAACAATGGATTTTAAAAAAATATATTAAAGTAAGAAACAATAAAAAGTACTAATAAAATAAATCAAACAATAAATGATAAATGCATTTATCACAAAAACTAAAAAAATATGTCAGCATGAAACAATATGAAATAAATATACTCAAAACCAAAGAAGTATTATGAACACCAATATTATTATTATTATCAGTACTGCCTTTGTGGCATCAGTAATGAAAACTCTTAGGTGTGAGTGTGTGTGTGTGTGTGTGTGTGTGTGTGTGTGCGTGTAATAGTTTTTATTCTCTCAGTACCCAATGTGTTCCAGGTCAATGGACTGAATCACACACACAGAGGTAAGCCCCTCCAGAGCTACTGCATGTTCACCTGCCACCCAGTGTGTAGATGTGCGTGTGTGTGTGTGTGTGTGTGTGTGTGTGTGTGTGTGTGTGTGTGTGTGTGTCTGTGTGTGTGTGTGTTGTCCCTGTGTCACTCAGAACGAAAGAAAAGGCTCCTGAGAGAGTGTGAGAGAGAGAAGACAGCTTGTGAAGAAGCGAAGGAAGAAAAGATATCTAAACATCTGTCCAGCTCTCTGCAGACAACCCTCCTCCCACTGTACCCCCCCCCCCACCATTAGCTGCTCTTCATAATTCATGTGTTTAGATGAAAAATGGATGAAGAGGGAGCGTGACACCGGCAGCGGCCCGAGGAGAATGACGGCGGCGACAGGCGAATCCTGAGAGCGGGTCCAATTTGAAGGGTCAGTTCACCCAAAGTGCAACAAACTCTAATAACCAGAGGAGTAGTCCGCAATAATAAAAATAATAAAAACAACTGTACGCTCAGGTTATTAGTGGTGGGAACATGCCTCCGAACACCAGCTGACGATTCTGAAAAAGGCTGGACGTTGACTCCAGGTTATCTTGTCACATGCCCTGATCCCAAGGTCAAGACGAACGTCCCAGACTCCACTCTGCTGCACTGTGTTGTACAGTAAGATACTGCAAGACCGCACGCTGCCACGCAATTTGGGTGAACTGACCCTTTAGGTGCCCTTGAGCAGGGGGGGCACCTGCTGTGTTTACGCTTTTCAAATATCACAATCGGGCTGCGGCCGGGGAACTGAGAAGAAGTCGTCGGAGGCTTTTCGTCCTCTGTTTTGTTTTTGCCGCTTTTTTTTTCCGAGACAAAGAAAAGTCTGGCTCTCAGGCACGCAGGGAAGACGAAGAGAGAATAACTGGAGCGTCTCCCGACCGTCACAACACGCGGCGTCACGCGGTGTTTCACATTCCGTATTAAAAACGCGTGGCGGCCTAATGGCCAAACCGAACCGTTTCCCGCTGGTGGTCACGTGACGCTGCCGTTCGCGGCAGCCCGGGGAGCGTGGAAGAAAAAAAGCCGGCCTTTCAGCGTCGCGCCTTCTTGTCGGGACATTTTGTCCTGCTGAGATAAGACCGGAGCTCGGGAAGGAGCCGGCGAACTGTCACCGTCGACGAAAGGGAAGAGAGAGAATTCTCCTGCTGTCTTCTGACTGCGACGAGCCAGTTCCTTTCTCATGAATATTCAGATGTGGGAATAACCAGGGGGGGCAGCGGCACCGAGCAGCCGCTGTAGCGAGGGACCGCCGTTGTCATGTGGCAACCAGGGGAGGCAATAACGGACGCAGCGTACCGGGACGCCACATTGTGTGAATCCCTGTAATTATAGTCTGTGTGCGTCTGGCTCTGTAAACAGGAAGTGTGTGTGTGTGTGTGTGTGTTCCTGTCTGTGCATTTGTGCGTCTCGCACACACCTGCAGCCCTCGTGCCAAAGAGGAACTTGAGGCCTTTAGAGAGCTGTTGTATCTGTTCCACTTGTGAGCCGATGCTATTCATACACTAATCAACGCTTGTTTACGCCGATTTGTGTACTTTTTTTTTTTTTTCCTCCTCCTCCCCCCACGCGAGGGCTGCGGCGTGCGCGCTCGCACGGCGTCCTCCGTGCCTCCTCCGTGCCTCGGGAGGTCACGTCGGAGTCGATGGCGGGGTTTGCGGCTCATAATGGCCGATGCTGAAAGGCGTCCGTGGAGCCGCGCTCGCTAATTATCAGCTGTGCGCCTTCAAAGAACATTATCAGCACAAAGACCTGCAATTATACACACACACACGCGCGCACACACAGATCTACACACTCACATGCGCGCAACCCCTCCGCACCCTTTGTCACCCCTGTTTCCGCCATCAACTCCTCCCGCCTCCCAAACTGTCTTCTCTTCTCATGACTGTCGTCGTTTCTGACACCCTGCTCCACGTTCCCCTCTTCTTCTTCTTTTTTTTTCCCACTCCCCAGACACCCCCCCCCTCACCTCCTCACACCCCCGCGAGCTTCTTCCAGCTCCTTCCATCTTTCCGGCCTGTTTTCATTTCCTGTCCTCCCGATTCCCGCCCTCTCTCTCACTCTCTCAGCTCCCTTGTTTCCACTTTTCCTATTTCTCCCCCCCTCCCTTCCACCCCCTGCCCCTTCCTCCTCCTCCTCCTCCTCCTCTTCCTCCCTGCCCCTCTTCCTACCTCCCGGCCCAAAACACGCTTAAATAACGAGCCGGGTGTCAGTCAAACCGCCAGAGAGCTTCATTAGAGGAGGAGAGCGCGCGGGATCAAATTATACGCCCAGTTCTCTTTTGTGCGATTGTGTGTGTGCGTTTGCAGGGGATTGTGGGGTGGTGTGTGTGTGTGTGTGTGTTGGGGGGGGGGCGGAGAGGAAGTAAACACGCAGAATGACGCAGCTGCGCGGCGGATTAGCGCGCGACACGCACGGTCTTGTGCGCGCGCGTGCCGGTCGCAGCCTATTTCTATTTTCTCCAATCAGAGAGGAAGAAGAAAACAAAAAAAAAGCAAAATCAAGAGCAAACTCTTCTGCCGCTCTTCTTTTCCTCCCCTGCTCAGCGATCAGAGCGTTTCAACCTGCTCTGACGTGCTTCTTCGGCATCGGTATCATCCAGGTCTGGAAAACCCATCATCCCTTTTCTCTCCGCGCTGCCCAAAGTGCCACGTACTTTCTTATTATTTAGAGGTTAAATTGATTTTTTTTTTTAAACGGAAGAATAAAAATGGAGAATAAATAAAAAAAAGCGCAAAGTAAATTTCACACAGCTGCTCAGTTACTTAAAGGACTCCATCAGTGGTCGGACACGATCCAGCCCATTAAAATCGCATATTCTTTACATTACCGCCGCGTCTTCCCCAACACACCCAAAGTTTTTAAATGGATTTCTTACTTTCCAGTGAGCCATTAGATTCACTTCATTTCACGACGGAATGTGAAAAAGCAGCTCGCGCAGACTTAAAACTGCCTTTAAGTAGGTAATCCATCACATTTCGTCACCTTTGTCTTTTTTTTGCCACTGTATCATTAAAAAAGGATTTTGCGAAGTCGCAGTTTCCTCTACTCAATATTTATGTTTCTCCGCTGTTTGTCTGCGACGTTTGATTTTCCCAGCTCTCCTGGTCCGTCCCTCCCATTTTGCGGTGTCCTTAAATGCACCAGCACATGCGTACGGGCATCCTGAACCCACTGCGGCTCATTCCTCCTTTTACCGACATACGACGCTTCATTCAAGACAAGGAGAAAAACCGAAAGAAAGACCCGAGGAGGCACTCGTCTCGCTGACGGCTCGGAGCGGAGCCCGTCCGCAAATAAACCGCAGCAAGAGAAATCGCTCAGAGTTGCCTTCAGTGTTGTTGTTTTTTTTTTTTTTTTAAAAAGTAAAACTAGAAAGGCACTCAGGAGAGCACATGCCTCCGCCAAGGCCACACAATCCTACACATCACGTTCGTCCAGCTCTTGTGAAAGAGACGTAAAGGGGAAAAAGGAAGCGCTCTGACAATCTGCACCATTAATTATCCGCTTTTCATTCATCGACATCCATTCATCTGTTGCATCACAAGTCATCCACCTCTCCACGCCCCCATCCCTCCACCCAGGTCGGTCCTGTACGTTGCGTACGGACAGATACAACAAAGACACCCTCACTCCCACCCATACCTTCTAACGCATCAAAGATCCTGTACATGCATTAAGGCCGTCGGCAGATAATCAGCTGCACTTCATACAAACTGTAATATGTAACAGTAAGTGCTATGTGTGATTGTAATCCTCGTCGTAAAGCGTTAGGGTGCGTTGTAATTCTTTATGGGTGCTCTTACGGTGTTAAATGGATCGCACAGGTGAGGAGGCGTTCACTGCCTCTCTCCGTGTCGGTAGAAATCAGGGGGCGGGTGTAGCGATGATTTCCAGGGCAGGATATTCGTCCTCTCCCTGCTAACTCCGTCTCCGATGAGAAATAGGTGCTGCTATTTTAAGATCGCCCCTTATTTAACACCCCCCCCACACTTGATCTGCCGCTCTGTCGCCGAAGGGTTTAGTTTAATGACCCTCCTCGGCCGTAGATCTGAGACGCGTCACATCTCTCCCGTCCAATTTCCCCTTTCTCCTGCTGCCTTTATTCCTCCCTGCCCTCGCTCCCTCTCTCGCTTTCGCCCACCGCCTTGTCTCACCCGCGTCCTGCCCTTCTACGTGATCCCGGTCGAAAACAACACCGCCAAGCACAGCGGCCGGCGGTCGGTCTTTGGCCTGAAGCCCGGAGATGCGCCGTGTGCCGCGCGGAGAAGGAGGCCGGAGGGAAGAGGAGGGGTGAGGGGTGAGAGGGGAAAGAGAGAGAGAGGAAAAAGAATACAGGATGTTTGACGCTACCTTTGTATCGGTCCGGAGAGGTCACTGGCGTCCTGCCTGCAAGTTAAGAAGAGACAAAGAATTATTGGCGGCGATTCTCTCACTTTATGCTGACGACACTCTGCTGTCAGTGAAAAGAAGTGACAAATCCAGATGACAAAGAAAAGCAGGTAATGAAAAAAGATCTCCTAATTTTTACACTGCTGGACCAACACATCTTCCAGCCTAAAGTACGGCACAGGCCGCCTCACGAAACGACCCGCAGGAGCATGCCTTTGTCGTCATGGTGACGTGGTGCAGGAATAACGGTGACGAATGTTGTTGCTTTTCTTAGTCTCCGCAGATAAACCTGTTTCCACGCTGAAACGAGGAGGAGATGCCGAGTCTTCGCTTTAGTGTTTTTGCTGCTTTTGAAACAGTGGCAGTAAAGCAGCTGGGCGCCACTGAAGGCAGTGTTTGTGGAAGTATGATAGAAATCACATAAGATACTGGCAGAAACACACACGAACACACACACACACACACAGCTATCTAAATAGTAAATTGCTCTTGTCTGTCCTTGGGAACAATAGAGAAACGTATTCGTTCCAATGGGTTTCTCCATAATTCCCTGCTGTTTCCTCTTTTTCTCTCCTTCCTTTTTTTGTTTTATCCCTTTCTCAGTTCCTCTTCCACTGCATGTAAATAAATTGGTCCCCAGGCCCTTCCACTAGGCACTGTGTCTGTGTGTGTGTGTGTGTGTGTGTGTGTGTGTGTGTGTGTGTGTGTGTGTGTGTGTGTTCGAGTGAGCCAGCATCACACTCAATGCAACACAAACACAAACCCTCCAGAGCTCGCAGGAGCACTGAATTAGCTCGGGTTTTATGTCAGAGAGGTAAATAAAGTAATAATGGATTGACAATGCTGTCATTAATAACCAGCAGGTGTGTGTGTGTGTGTGTGTGTGTGTGTGTGTGTGTGTGTGTGTGTGTGTGTGTGTGTGTGTGTCTGTGTGCGCACGTGTGTGCATGCGTCATGATGAAATGATGAGAAAAAACTCCTTGCTCCTCCTCAACACGGTGGCCAATCGCTGCTATCGTCACTCTTTGCATTTCAAAGACACACTCTTGTCTGTTTCATCTCCGACCACCACCACACACACACACACACACACACACACACACACACACACACACACACGCACACACACACACACACACACAAACGCACACACACACGCACACGATAGCCACCGCCACTTTAGTCCACTTTCCTCAATGCCATGAATTATGAAAAAGGGTAAATGGAACATCAAACACACACGCGCTTCTCGCGTTTGCAGGTTTACACACACACACACACACACACACACACACACACACACACACACACACGCGCCATACATACATGGACGTAAAATGTTTTCCCTCCAGGGTTCCAATTACTTATTAACTTGCATAATCCGAGTGAATAGGAAAAGATGCGGCCTAATAAAAGTTCACTCCAGTAACTGCGCAGGTTGTTTAGCTGGTAATTAGCCGAGGATGACGAGGAAAACCTTTCTCCTGACTGCGAGGAGGAACAAACTCCACCTGATGTCACGTGGGCGCACGTTAACAGATTGGCTCAGCCTTTTCAGTTTCTCAGATATTCGACGTTTGTTTTTTTTATGAATCTCTCTAAACACAAACCGTTCCCAGGGTTTGTTTTTGCGTCGATGTTCCCAGAGACGACCCGTCAATCAAACGGCGGATGGCTGCGACCGTGGGAGACTTTCATTTCACGTTGGCTTCTTTAGTTTAAATCTATTGTGAACCACAGCTAATAAAGTTTTACAATTATTGATTTTCAGATAAAGTGACTGTCATTGGATTGCTTTCAAACTGACATGGTTTCACTGGACGTTGTTTTACAGTACAGTAAGCCACAAACTAACCAATCAGCTATCCCCGGTCAGCTTGTCCTTTTACTGTCATCCACTGAGCCCTGGCTGAAGAGGAGGCCCGCTGGTCCCGGTTCATCGAATGCTGACGTTCTGCAGACATTGCGTGGAAATGTCAGATTACCGCTTGAAAGGCCTTTTCAAAGAAAATCTAATTTACTGCAGTAACTTCATTATTGAACAAGTGACCATTTGGGGGCTTGGACAGTGTTTCACCGTGACTGTCCGCAATCTTATTAGCCTGCCGTCTACGCTGCTGCTTCCATAAACAAGCAGCTCTTTACCAAGCAGTTGATGTTTTGATGGTCGAGAACAAAAAAAAAAGCTTTTAAGGGCCGATTTCTGGCGTGTCAGTCGGCCCTCGTTGGTCCCCGCACGCCGACGGGATCTGGGTCAGGACTGATCACCGATACGGAAGCAGATGGGAGGACGGCGTCCAGGTGGAAACGAGCCAGCCATCGCGAGGCTCTCGGCCGACAGCTTTTTGGCGGCGCGCTCCGACCGCGTGCGCGGGAATGCCCGCCGGCCGCCTGCCGCCGCCGCGGGGCCCGGCGGAGACGTAAAACGGAGCTGAAAGCGCGAGGGGGAGCTCGGGCGGCGGAGCCGGAGCGAAGACGGAGCAGGTGGCAGGACCCCGGCGAGCACCGCGGGCATGTTTGGATTAACGGAAGATCTGACACAAACCCGCGCGCGCGCTCCGCGTTAGTGCGACATGAAAGGAGACGCTACGAGCCAGCTGTCACGCCACTTCTCCACACCGTCATGGAGCTTTTAAAGTCAAACCCCCACCCCCCATGTCTCATTAACAGCCAGAGTTTTGAGACATGTCTCCACTGTATCCACACATTTAAGGAGCTGGAACAAGAGCTGCTTCTTGCTCCAAAAAAAATGAGGAAAACACAAATGATTCATCTAATCCAAAACAGGTCTGGAATACTTTGGTTCCGATTGATTAATTGATCAATTTGACGTCTGATTGTTCTAAAAAGGCCCCGAGGGCGTCGCTGGCTGCGTTCCTCTTTGTCTTCCAAAATGGTTCTCCCCCCTCCCGCCTCCTCCTCCTCCTCTCAGCGCCCCATCTGCGCGGTTCCATCACCTCGTTTTTAGCACTTCCCTCCTCCTCACCTGCCGTCCTCTCGCCTGGTCCCCAGCCAATCAGCACGCGCGCGCATCTTTAACCGCCGACAGATACATTCACGCACTCGACTTTCGCACCCTCCCAAGACTTCCCACTTCCTTCTTCGCCTCAATCTTATCTCCATCTCAGGTGTGTATTTTTTTGGGGGGGCATATGTGTGTCTGTGTGACAGCCAGCGTCTTTCCACACAACCGTGCCAAGTCTTCCGACGATGTCGGATGTGGGCTGCTGGCCCGCCTCCAGAAGGATCCACACTCTCCCATTGGAGGATGAGTGTCTCAGCCGACTGTGCCAAAGCGCTGGGCGGGGGTGGTGGTGGTGGTGGTGGGGGATCGAGGATTGGAAGATGAGCTGCCGTTTCATCAATCATCCTCTGACTGATGCTGATGCGTTCACGGTGCACGCTGGTGCGTTGGGAAAACTCGCACACGAGTCACACGCAGTCGCTCATAAAGGGCTGTGCTACCCAAAAGCTTTGCAACGAACACGGCCTTCAAAGATGACCCCACCTCCCTCACTGGGGGAGAATGTGCTGTATTCAGCCCGTCAGCAATGGTTCGAATGGGGACGGGCGTTTTCAAATCAGACAAAAAAAAATACCCAAAATGTAGAACAAAAGTTTGCAACCCTCTCCTGCAGCATCATCCGCCTCTCCACTTCTGTACGTCGCAGCGTTACCGAACAAGACATAGCCACTGCCAGCAGCACGCGTGTGAAGAGACCTCCACTTAACTGCAGGAGCGGTTTGCGTATTGACAATATCGATACAATCAAAGACAATACTATTTTGTTATTTTATATTACATTAAGGGAGGGCTGCGGTTCGTAGGGCAGGAAAGGTACGAGCAGCAGCGTTTTTATAAAAAATCTTTCTCTCTACATACACACACATATATATATATAATGCTCCCATGGGTTCACACATGCAAATGCAGGTTAATGAATCCCATAAAAGGAAATAAACCACCAGGATTGTTGAGTTCAGTATGGAAAGATTAATGCAATAATAAAATGTTATTTTACAATCTGTTCAGCCAGCATCTCAAAGCAAAACGCTTTGATGAACAGTTTGATGCTGGGAAACGACCGTTACACCGGTATACGCAGCAGTAAAACCGCGCAAGGGTGCGCTATAAAAAAAAAGGTGTCCCGGCAGGTGTGTGTGTGTGTGTGTGTGTGCGTGTGTGTGCGTGCACGTGTGACATATTGAGGACGTGTAAATGCAGCGAGGGAAACGACCTGAGTGGTGAAGGGTGAGCAGAGGGGGAGAAGTGGTGGTCGTGTGTTAGGCCTCATTTACCCCGTGATATTCAAAGGCTATGCAGAGTGAAACACACACACACACACACACACACACACACACACACACACACAACTGCTGCATGACCACTGCAAACTGTACAGCAACCTAAACTCAGCGAAGGAGGAGACTCCTGCATCATCCATCAAAGACCTCCCCTCTCTTTTGTCTTTCCCTCCTTCCTCCTCCTCCTCCTCCTCTTTAATAACCCCCCCCCCCTCCTCCCTCACCTCCCCTTCTCTTCCCCCATTTAATAACAGCGCAACAGATCAGCTCCATTAGCCCAGACCTCCTCACACATGCAAATGAGGCCGGCGTTATGGAGGCACGCGTCACGCATTACCGATGCCACCCTCCCCGACCCGTCGCCGCTCGCAACACATTAAACTGTGTGTTTGTGTGTTAGACAGAGCAATGGTGGTGGTGGTGGGGGGGTTCATGTGTGCGCTACAATAGTGGTTAAATTGAGATGCATTATGGTTTCGACCCAGGCGACGGATACGGCGCCAGTGTGTGCGGAGTCCAGAGTGAGGCCATTAGTTGGGGGGGGAGGGGGTGGCCAGATGATAAGATCGTGGAACATGGAAGGAGGACTAACGCTGGAGGAGACAGGATGGGAGTGTGTGTGTGTGTGTGGTGGGGGTAAGATGTGAGAAGAAGGGCCAGATGAAGATTTAGAAGACTACTCAACAGTAGATTAGGATTTTATGCTTGGGGGGGGGGGGGGGGGTTCCCAGCAGGCGACCCCTCCTGAAGGTGGCACTGTGGCTTCTTTAAGTACAGGAGTCAAAGCCTGTCACAGGTAACATGTGTTCAAACATACAGTACACCATGACAACAGCCACTTACATACGAAACATCAGTTTAACTCCCGGTTAGCTGTTTCAGTAAGAGTTACGACCTGGAAATTCAGCGATAAAAAGCGGAACGGCTGCGAGACGTAGCTACGTGTTCATTTCAGTTCTAATTAGTTTAATAAGCTTTGCGAATCACATTAGGCCGTTGAGTTATAGTGTTGGTGATTAAACCCAGATGTTGGTTTGAGGTGGCCTTTTAAACAATCTCAGTCTCAAGCGATAAAAACCGCGCCGTAAAACCGCAGTTTAAGGTTTGCGTTGATGGCGCCGCCGACTCGTCACGTTCGGCTGTCGGGTTCCCCAAAAACGCCCGCGGCGGCTACGGGCGCAGGGGTGGACGGATGGTCGAGGGTCTCGCGCCGGCCGGAAGCAAACGGAGGCGAGCGCGCAAGAAGGGACAGACATTTAAGGAAGTGCGACGCGGCGCTCGCCTCTTTCTCTCAGTCACGTCCCCGCCGCCTCGTTAGCGCCGACGGATGCGCAACACAATCCAGCCGAGATGACGTTGCGTCATAATTGGAAATAATTAAGGCCCTTTTCTGGCGGCGCTGCTCCGTCCGCAGCGTTCATTAGCAGGTTCAATACCGGGGACCGCGCGTTTGTCCGCCCCAGAAAACGGAAATCACTCGCGTCCTTCCCCGCGCTGCTGATCTTTCGAAACTCCAAATTTGATGAATACTTTCGACTTCCCTAAACAATCATCCCTGGCAGCCGGCCGACGGTTACTTAGTGCCAAAGCCTCCAGTGACAAGCTGCCTCATAAAAGGCCACCATATCAGATCTATCGTCGTCCGCGTGAATGTGAACCGATAAAAGAAGCCGAGGGAATAAATCAATATCATGAATGCCAGAGTTGGAGCTAGCCCTTAGATTGGGGGTGAGAGGATGTTTGTGTGTGTGTGTGTGTGTGTGTGTGTGTGTGATGGGGGGGGGCTCAGACGGCAAAATGTCAACCGCTAATCTTTTTAATAGTCTGATATTACATTTTAATCCCAGTCTGATTCCTTCACTCCATCGTTCAGGCTGCCTGCCGATGCCTGTCAGGAGACTGAGGGGAGGAGGACAGTAAATAGAGAAGGGGGGGGGGGGGCGTCACAATGGAGTGGAAATCAGCTGGATTAGAGAGGAGGAAAGAGCCCAGAGCCAGGCGGAGGAGATAGAGGAGAAAGGTGGAGAGAGGTAGTCCAGGAAGAGGAATGGTTGGTTTACGGGGCGCCGTGGCACGCTGCCATTTCAAGCTGGAATTTACAGTGGGGTGGGGTGGGGGTGGGGTTATGGTCTGTGAGAGACGGAGAGGCAATAAAGCGGTGTCGATGAGAAGCGAGGACAAATTGATATGATCATAACATGTCACATTAAAGACAGGCCTGCCATCCATCAGCGTGATAAAAGGCCTCCTTCACGCCGACGCTCACGCCACCGCCATTGATCTCAATGCCTCACTTAGCCAACCCGCTAACCGTTTATGATAACTATCATTATCCAGTTACGGGGACGGTGACGATCTATCAGCGCCATCGTAAGCTGCGAGGAGTCCGCCACGAGTCATAAAAAAAAAAAAAAAAAAAGGCAGACGCTCGCTAATTCCTCGCGCTGACAAGCGCAGATCATGGGGGGAAATTAGGTAGAAAAGAGAATTATCTCCCTCAATTCTTCTCAATTATGTCTCGAAATAATGCGATGGTGATGAAACGACAAAGTGGGAGGAGGCGGCGCGTAATAAAGACCCCACGGTTGTTAAGTACGATCTGAGTTCCCGTTACCGGGAGGAGGGATCGGATGGATGGAGGCGGAGGTGGGGGCGCGGGAAAAAGCAGCATTGACGACAGCGCCCAACATGCTTTTAAATCGGTAAATCAATATCAATTAGGCTGTGAAAGAGCCCGAATGGACAACTGGCTTTGTTTTAACTAATGAAGTCTGTGGAGAATCCAATCAGTCCTGCCCACCCCACACACACACACACACACCCCCCGCTACCTCCCACTTCTCATTACCACCACAACAACGTCAACACATACACAGATTAATGCTGCGCGTACGAACTCGGAGGTGTTGTGGATTGAAAACGTCGGCATTAGTGATTTTTTTTTTTTTTTGAAATCGCTGACCTTTCGCACGATGAATATCATGCAGTTCGACCGCATATCGATTCGACCGCGCTTGTTAACCGTGCTGGAAAGTTTTCTGGGAGCTCACAGTGAATCCTCCACTGCTGGTCTCCAGCGCCCGCGACAAAGACGGTCGCTCCACGCGTCACCTCAGACGGACGCGCGTTTCTCGGCGACCCCCGGTCTAAGCTGAGAGTCGTTCCTCGACGTGCTTTCTGGTGATTGGACACGGCCAACCGCCATCCGGAAACCTTGGGTTCCATTTAGCATCATTTAGTGGTGGTGGTGGTGGGTGGGGTCACAGATTTACATGGCAGCACTGCCGCAAAGAGCGATGAGGCGGACGATCGCACAGGTTTGAAATAGCGCTGACCCTGGTGAAACTTTATCGTTCGCCTTCTCTTTCAACAAATCTGTACGTTTCCTGTTCCCGCCTGACTCCTTTTATTTTTTAGCAGCGTCGCAGCGCTCCATCTGGAGATCCCCGCAAACGAGTCGGCCGCGCCGCGCGCCCGGGCGCTGGGGAAAAATAAGACCCGAGTCGTAACTAAATGGCGTCTGCGGAGGGAATCCAATCAGCCCTGCCCGAGCGGCCCTTTAACTACGAGCTGCCGAGGGACCTGAGAGTTGTTGAAAGTTTGACACTATATGTCACCGGCGCGACGATTCGGGTGTAGATTTCGCTGAGCGGCACCCGCAAACTGCTGCATTCCCAACGCACGCACGCACACACACACACACACACACACACACACCATCCCTGGCAGGCAGCATGCGGCGAGGCCGCTCAGGGTTGCCGTATCATTTTAAACATCCATCAGCTCAGCAGAGATATCATATTAGCTCCTCATCTGCATACAGCACAGACAGAATGACAAACGAGGGGGGAGGGGGGACGAGGCCCCCCCCTTCATTGCATCTCTTACATGGCTGCCTTGCACCCCCCCTTCGCTCCCCTCTTTGCTCCCTCTATCTCCTTATCCCTCCCTTCTAACCTCCTAAATTGGATCACCACCGCCGGCAGCGGGGCGCGCTCAGGTGTGTGTGTGTGTGTGTGTGTGTGTGTGTGTGTGTGTGTGTGTGTGTGTGTGTGTGTGTGTGTGTGTGTGTGTGTGTGCGCATTGTCGCGGTGTAATCACATCTTTTAAATGGAAAAAGGGGGATGAATCTCAGGAGGAACGATGACCACTGGACCTATATCTGACTCCCCCCCACACACACACACACACACACACACACAGACACACAGACACACAGCCCACTGGCACTCTTTGTATCTCCGTATACTCCATCACGCCCGCTTTCACAGAGCAATCTGAGACTCCCGGCAACTTTTCTACCTTAACACCTCCTCACACATTTTTTTTTTTTCTTATTTTCTGTCCACAACTCCTCAAACTTTTCAAACCAAGCCAAAAAGCAGGTTGTTGAAATTTGAACCCCTGGTTTTTGATTTTCCTCTCTGCCGCTGCAGCTGTGTTTGAACCCCAATGACGCCCGGCGTGGTGCAAGCGACGCCTCAGAGCTTGCCACAGAGGCCGCCGCCTCCACCCAACCAAATGAAGACCTCTGACGCAAAGTCTAACCATAAAATAATCCCACCCTCCGCTTGTCCCGTGGAGCCGAGTACCCTTAACTCCAACTTCATTGGTTTCCGCTTGTAGGATCATCGCTCACCGAGCAGCATCTCATCTTGGAATCCGCTTAATGGGAATTACATCACATTAAGGAAGTAAACAGGCCGTTTGCTGCTGTCCGTAATGGCTATTTCTACTTATTGTATTAGGCCGGGCCAGTTAGAAATGACCCATGCATCTTCAGTGCCGTCTCCCGCCCTAAAAATAACCACAAAAAAAAAAAAAAAACGGTTCAAAGGCATCGTTACAGAGCCTCCGAAGACCGCGCGCAGCGGGTAGCTTCCCCAAAATGTGAAAAGCGTTTTCAGGCGCGGAGAGCCGCCGCTAACGCTCGCTTTTTAATTGTTTGTTTTTTAATATCTGTAGCCAGGACTCCCTGGAAAGCAGTATTGACACTGGGTAAATTATCCGGTCGAAATAAAGGAAACGGAAATAGAAAGTGAGTTTCGCAAACGGTGTTGACTCTGCGCTCGAACGGCCCGGCAGAGGATGAGTCCTTTGGCGATCCGGCGGAAACCTGCGGGAACGCTTTAAATAAAAGATAGGAAGATGCCCTCGTTTAAATCTCTTCTTAAACACATTTATTGGAGTTTAGTTGAGGTCTTCCGACTGGAGACGGTCTGAACTTCAAAGTCTTAGGTTCCGTATTTACCCGGAGATGGAAAAATCTGTTTTTAATTTGATTTTGCGCGAAGCGCGCGGTTACATGAACTCACAGAGTGAAACCTGACCCCCGAAATCCCTCTCTCCCCCTCTGTTTCTCACTCTCAGTCGATCTCCCTCGCCCGCCCTTTCCCTGCCTCGCCTCACATGTTGGGTTGAGAGCAAAACCTTAACCCCGCCCCCGCCCCGCGCCATCCCACCCACCCTCCCAAACACAGACATGACAACACTTCAGAGCGGAAAGGCGATATCGTAGAAAACTGGAACACTGGTACACAACACTGTGACAATGGCTCCAAATGCTGCAACACAACTGGGGGGTGGGGTGGGGGTGGGGGTGGGGGTGAATGCAGTAGTATCCTCAGATCTGAAGGCAAATCCCCCTCGGTGTTAGTTCTGCTCGAGCGGCTGGCACTGACACATGAATATTTCATACTGTTGATGTTTAAATCCCATCATTTGTGATGTGGCGTGTGAGCGCGAGTGGAGATTCATTGAAATGAGGAAGAGGCAGAGGGATGTGTGTGTGTGTGTGTGTGTGCGTGTGTGTGTGTTGATCTATAATGCATAGTTTCAGTAAGTTCACTTGTGATATAGTCTATTGCATCTGTATTTCAGCACTGTGAGAGTTTGTGTGTGTGCGCGCGTGCAGATTGCCGCCGCGTTGGCTCATCCATATGCAGCTCGGGCCGCGAAACAGGAAAACTTTCCGGGCGACACGCGTGCGTCCATACATCGCGCGGGGCGGCCCTCCGGCGGGTTAAGTCGGACGCCGCACGAGCCAATTAGTCAACCAGGTTCACAAAACGCAACGTGGGGGGTGGGGGTGGGGGGATGTTGAGATCGTCCAGGATGGTCGGGGTCCTGAACACCAGCCAGTCATTGGCTGTTCAGTCTCGAGTCAGGTCTTGAGGACTCCTGACTCCACTTCTTCCTGGTCGCTTCGGTTTGTCGTTGGGCTAATGGACCGGACTAACAATTTGGCCGACTTTTTTTCGGCAGCTTTTGCTGGGCGGGTATTTTGTCACGCACGTATGACATCGGCATTGTGCGACGTGCAGAGGTCGAAACGTGTGCTTTGGAAGCAGAAGCACAGTGCGACCTGACGTAAACAATAAAACAAGCAGGGGTCGGAACACGTCCTCGTCTTCAGATGTGGCAAAACGGTGTGCTGTGGGGCTTTTATTTTGGATCCGCTGTTTATCTAACCGGTGTTGTTTTGCAGTTGGACCAATTAGTGAAATCGATGTGCTTTCATTAGCGGCTTATGGTTTTATTGATGGATCGATTTATCTTCCCGCTCGCGTCTCTCGCTGGGTTCCTACATTGAGTCACTCAGAGCCGGGACCGGACCGTTTCTCTCCCAGCTCGTCCCTCGGGCTCATTACTCCAGCTCTGGGTCTCCGTCTGCATCCCCCCCCCCCATGTTTTTTTTTTCTTTCCAGGTAAGTAACACGATCTAACCCGGCCTCTCCATTCCGACTTCCAAATGCACAATTTCCCAGCTAATAGAGTGTACTCAGAAATGACTAATCGAATCGGAGCTACCTGGAAAATTAATTTACCATTATGTTCTTCCAAAATTGTAACAGGGAGGGCCGGCAACCTCGTGTAGCACCGCCGCGGGGGAAAGTAAACAATTAGAGACTCGGTGACTAATGAATTCTGTGATTAACGAGTGTGTCGGAGGTAAATCTCGAACGAGACTGACACGCGCGCGCCAGAGCTCGCGTACAAACAGTTACGCGCCGGGAGCGAGACGCTCCCTATCTGTACACGGCGTTCACGGTCGAGGGGAAATATTCCAAACCCCCCCCCTTACTGCCTTTCTCAGCCCGCACGGTTAAGTGAAATAGCTGGCACATCCGCCCGCAGATGGAGAGCGATAGCGCGCACGAGCTCCAGCGGAGTGTGCGCGCGTTTCCAAGCAAGAGAGTGAGAGTTGGTTGGAGTGTGTGTGTGTGTGTGTGTGTGTCTGTGCGCACGCGTCTGGTGAGAGAAGTGAGATAAGGCCCATCTGGTTTGTATTACAGACTCAGATAAAGAAAAAGAGTGGTGAGGGGGAGATAGCGGAGCGCCGCGGAGGGACGGCACCTCGGTGGCACACATGCGCCGCGGCTTGTGGCGACCACATCAGAAGAAACTGGAAAAAGCTGAAGTTTTCAATGAACTCCCCCCCCCCCCCCCCACCTCCCCACCCAACACCAAACAAACAACAAAAGTCGGAGCAGGCCGCGAGGATAAAGTGTCGGTTCTGTACGCTGTGGCTTCGATCAGTAAGGCTCTATTATATACGAAACCCAATGGGCCGAGTCCCATCTGGGGAGCGGGTAATGACAAATATAGAGGGGACATTAGGATTAGATCAGTGTGTGTGTGTGTGTGTGTGTGTGTGTGTGCATCAAATCCCCAAAGCAAAAGCCACAGGCTTAATTGAAGGATGTAGTGGCATGCTGATGGATAGAAGGAGACAGAGGAGGTAAGAGTTTGTGTTGCTCTGTGCGTGTGTGTGTGTGTGTGTGTGTGTGTGTGAGAGAGAGAGAGAGAGAGAGAGAGAGTCCCGCAGTGGTGTAATGACTCCCCAAGGGAGCAGGACCTGGGGCTGCGGCTCCCCTCTGACTCCCCCCCCCCCCCATCAGCTGAGAGGAGGAATGAAGGAGGAGGAGGAAGAGCGATGGCGGTGAAAGAGAAGACGACGGTGGCGACAGCTGTCGGCTCCTCGGGACAGTAATTGGTTGGCTGAGAGAATGAGTGTACACACATTCACTGACACACACACACACACACACAGGCCCACATGTATGCACCTAAGGCTGCGCATACGCCACACACACACACACACACACACACACACACAAATCAGCGGTGGCACTCGGAGAGGGTCATTAGCCATATCCCACCTGGCACGCGCGCTCTGCCACCCCGGCCCACGCATCCATCGGGGTGGGTGTTCCCCGGACGTAAGGGAGCAGGGGTTTGAGGAGGAGGGGGGGGGAGGAGCGCGAGGTGGGCTTATTCAGCGTGACACCTCCAGTCACATCGCGGTAAACAAGCCATCGGACCCCCACGCCCAAAACCCGGAGCTGGAGTGACAGCTCCAAATCACTCGTGACAGCTTGACTGACAGGCCGGTATGGGCAAAGGGAGGGATGGAAATATGAAAAATAATAAGCTGTAATATTATCCAGATAGGAGAGATGGGGGGGGGGGATTGTGGGGGCTGGGGGGTGTGATGGAGGGCGGCTGCAGAAAATACAGCTATAAGTTGAAGCAATAAGAAAGTTTTATTTAGGTTTTTCTCATGTTGCGTGCAGAAGTTATATTCCTGCCATGCTTATATTTGGATGTTAAAAAAACAAGGAAGTAAAATACACGTGTTTTTGTTGATCATCAAAAAACAACACTTGTCTCTGTTAGTATTACTGGAAGATAATCTCGAGCTCATTTACTGTCGGCCGCGGTGATCGGCATCTACTTGCAGCAGAGGGTCGTTTTCAAATGCAAATTTAACACGGACAATGTTTTTTTTTTTTTGCTGGAAGTAACAAACATTGGCGGATACGCCTTCAATCTGCCTCTGAACCCCCACGTATCGATACGAGGCGGGGGGGCGCACGTTTGGCCTCCGTTTTCAGACACGTCGCACTTCATGTTGCATTCAATGCACACCGGTGAACAATCTGTTACCGCGAAATCCGTCCCGCGCCCCTGTTGGCGGGACGGACGCCTGACCGGGGCCGCGCAAGTTAGCGTTCAGCACCTTCAAAGTTAAAGTTAAACTGAGACCACCATCGCTTTTCTTTTAAAGGGGGGAGTGACATCAGAGGGCAGGTGATGGGGAAGGAAAAAAAAGAGGCCAGAGGAAGAAGAAGATGAGGAGGAGGTGGGTTTAAAGTGCGAGGAGAGAGGAAGAAGAAGTAGGGGGGGAAAAAATTCAATATATTTTTAATCTCGGGGATGTAATCAGATTATGCGTCTGCCGGGAGCGACGTATTTCATAAGGAATAACCGCTTTTCGGGGAGGGAAGGGGAAGCGGGGACGGGCACTTTGGCTGGCCGATCTACATCGACACTGACAGATTCTAATAAATGCGCTGGGAGGCGCCCGGAGAAACACAATGCCGTGTAATCATTTTATCATGACAAACCGGAATTCCAATGCTGTCCCATGTGAGCCCAGCCGGGGGAAAATTGAATTAACTGTGAATTGCTCATGCTTGGGGAATGGGGAAGAGGGGGGAAAAAATGTGGTGGTGGTGGTGGGGGGGGGGCATGGGGAATAGACAGAGAGTAAGTAGAAGGAGAGGAGGATTTGGCCTGCTTTAGTTTTGGCAGGGTTTCTGGTCTCTGTGTGTGTGTGTGTGTGTGTGTGTGTGTGTGTGGGTGGGGGGGGCTTCGTAGAGCGGCTCCGGTTACAGCAGCTGTTAGCTCATGACGCTAACAGCTCGGATCCAATACCGACGCCCTGCGTGACTTCGCCGCGCCGAGAACACATTACGCACTTCTTCAAATGAGGCGGTCCAGCATCCGAGAGGAGGCGGGGTGAGGTGAGGTGGGGGGGGGGGCACTAAAAACCAATCGCACGTGTTCCGCCGCGCTCGGGCTACAGGTGTTAGCTGGCTTCAGCGACGGGCTACTAAGAGCCGCAGTCGTTCCATGACTGACAAGAATAAGCAGGTTTTGGAAAGACTGGCAATTTGGTAACCACAGAAGTCAAAGTTGTACTTGTGGCTGCGGGAAATTGCTGCTTTCAGCTGCCACTCACACAACTTTCCTTTTTTTTTTGCACCGCTAGTAATGGAACATGTCAGCGTTTAGGTGGCAGCTTGTGCTATGACTCATAAAAGGCCAGCTTGGTTAAGTAACAAGCCGCGGTCCCGCCATCGTGGTAGGCCCGCTTTAAAAAGTGACTTTTCCAGACATGCTCTCTGCCATGAGAAGCTTCCGCACGTGCGGCCGCCGCAAACGCGTGCGGAGAAGCGATGTTTAATGTCGTCTCTTAAAAGCTGCGACACAGGAACAAACGCGCCGACGATTCCTAACTGTATTCTCGAATCCAAGCCCCCACACGGAAGTTCAGTGAACGTCTCCACTTTGATGGAATTTGCTCATCCTCCTCTTATCTCCGTGGAGGCATTCGGTCCTCCCGAGGACGGAAAGTAAAAAAAAAAAAAAAAAAAAAAGATCATACGCGCAGAAGGAGAACGCAATCTGCCCCGCCGCGGCCCGTGGCTCCAGATTACAGCCTGTCAGGGGTTTCCGGGGTCGCCGCGGATACAGCCCAGATGCCGCGGCTCTAACGCAGCGGCGCGGCGCCGGTGGAAGCGGGAAGTGTCGGCTGCCGGGAGATAAGGGGCTCGATTCTCCCCCTGCGATGAAGGCGTAACCGCGAAGGGCCCGGACACGGAGGAAAAGCGAAGAAGAAACAATACAAACACGCATTCGTGTGCTATTTGTGTACGGCCTCCGCTGTCAATCTACACCCCCTTAATCGCTAATGTCACAGCGTTGACCTCCCCCCCCCTCCCTCGGGGGGCCGATGAGGACGGGGCAGGGATTTGCATAATTGCCCCCACTCGTCGGACGAGCCCCACTCCGGACCCCGTGAGAGCGTCTCTAGTGGCTCTCGCTCGGTTTCACATTTAGGAAGGGAAGTGCGCGCAGTTAGATAACGGCGGCCGAGAGGAGGAGGAGGGGAAACAAATGACGAGCGGGAAGAGGAGGGAGGACTGCTCCTTGTGGGTTTTGTGATGAAGGAGCGCGTGCGTTGATGCCAATTGAATGAGATAACTGTGGAAACTCTCGAGAGACGACGGCAGGTGAATTTGGGGTGTTTCTCATACAACAGCCTTTAAAAAAAAACGTTGGGTGCCCCGACGCGTCACCTCTCGGCCATAAAATATTAATGGGAGACCGCGCTGAAGGTGCCTTGCCCCTCGTGGTCGTAAACTCCAACAAGGAGTGACATTTGTGAGGGAGGTGGCGGCGCAAATGTCCACATGTCATTTATTTGACAAATGTAGTTCCCCTGACATTTAGCACGTAACTTCTTTATTGACACTTCAAGCCGACGTTCCAACTTTTTTCTGAAGTTTTATATATTAAAAGGAAATTTCCAGGTGTGAAACGGATAAACGGACTGAAGGTGGGGGAGAAAAAAGAGCTACGTCCAAACCATCCAAGGGCTGGTGACGGCCGGACAACCGGCGAAGCAATGCAAGTCCGTGTGCTCTACTTGAGACAGAAGCAGAGCGGAGAGGGTGGGGACAGGGACAGACGCGGGGACGAAAGGGTGGACGGATGCGACGGAGAGTGGATGTGCAGAGGAATACCATTAAAGAAGGCAGCGCTGCGAGAGCACGTACGGACAGAGTGGCCTGAAGCCCAGGGGATGTCTGCTTTTACCCCCACACACACACACACACACACACACACACACACACAGAAAGACACACTCAAAGTAAAGCACTTCTCCTCTGCCTGACAACCCCCCCCCACACACCATTAGCTCTTGTAAAGATTTTTTTATTGGTATATGTCACGCTCGGAGTTTTCTTAGAGAACAGCGGTGCCCAGTTATGAAGTAATAGCCTTAATCAGCGGCTGGCTCCATGCCTGAACCTGGGCCTGCAGCTTAATCATCACTAGTTTGGTTCTCTCCATGGCGACGGCCGAGAAGTCCCAAAACGCTCCCGCTTTATGACAAACACGCCTGCGAAAAAAAAAAAAAAAAAAAAGTTGGGGGAAAAAAGGAGAGGAACGAGAAAGCAGGTTAGCGGCAGGATGAGGGGCAGGGGCCCGGCGGTACACGAGAATCACATTAGGCCGATCGCGTCTCGTTTTCGTCCCAGCGCGCCGCGTGGGGCGCGACGGGAAAGAGGGACGGGCTCGGAGACGAGAGCCGAGGGTGACGGGATGGGGCGGGCGAGGAAGGGGGAGCCGAGGTTATTTCCACTGCCGAGGAGAGTTCCAGACAAAGTCGTAGCATCGCCAATAAAAAAAAAAAAAAAGGCGGAGGCAAGGTAATCTGTGGCAAGACTGAAGTCCAGCTGTGCCGCCTGCCTCTTTGTGTCTGGCGAGGATCGAGAACACGAGCTAATGCCGCCGTGCCGGCGAGGATCGAGCAGAGCGGCGTCCCCGCTCTGCTCTAACAGGGTTCAAGAGAGAGCCGCGGTTGACCCGCGATAACCCCAAGCGCTTCGCGGCTTCCCCTGCCTGTCTTGAAAAATACACTTGATTAAGCTCCCGGGACCGAAACGTCGCACAGTTACAGTTGAAGAAAAACTTTTCCGTCCCGCTCACCAGTGGGACAAAAGCGCGAGAGGGTGTTTGGCGAGTGGAAAACGTCAGAGCGCTGATTTATGGGCGTTTCAGCGACGCCGCCGCATGCGGTTGGACGGACGTGAGCGCTTGAGGATTAACGCCTGCCCGCGCAGGCCCCGCTTCCAAACAGAGGGGCCATGTATGGAGCTGGCAGGCGGCGCCGCGCGCGACTCCAACGGCCTCTCGTCCTGTGAGCGACGCATTTAGCGGCAGGCCGCTCGCTTGATGCAAAGAAAGGTTGTGCTGAGCCGCTGAGAGCTGCAGTTAGTCTGAAATCAACCCACAAGCCAAACTGTAAACTGCTTTCTTTTCGAGGAAAACCTCCAAAATTTGTTGTTTCTGACAAAAATGCTCCCAAGGGAGTCATCTTGGACCTTTTCAGACTGTCACAGCGGACTGTCTTTATTGAGGGACCAGGTGTTTTCTATAAAGCGTGTCCAACCCTTTGTGCAACCTGACTGGTGCCTTCTCCACGCCGGCGCCCGCACCAAAAATCGACGCCACTTATCTCCCAGGGCTACTCCTGCAGCCTCGGATGCCTCAGTCCCGTTCGGTCCTCCGCCCCCCGCCCGCGCTACACCTGTAACTGTCTCGGCGCCGCCTCCGTCCGTGCCGACCCAGGGCCGACAAGCTGCCGCGGATCAAGCGCGGAGGTGGAGCGTGAACGGCTGAGAGCTCGGGGGGGTGGCGGAGGTTAGAGTCTCACCTTGCTTCCATCTCATTCTCTTTCTGCTGGAGTCACTCTGGGCTGATCAGCCCACGCGACAATGAGTGGGCCCCCCGTGATGTCATCCATCAAATCAGCGCGGAGGGGCCCCCCGCGGGGGAGAGCGGCGACCGCGTCCGCCGCTGCAGCGCAAACGGCGGGGGGAAGCGCGCTTCCGTCGTCGCGGAGATACGATCAAATTAAAGATGTCCATCACGGATCAAGTTCGCCGGCGACCAATATGGTTTGACGGATCGCTTTGGAGTCTGCTGCCATCAGCGTGAATCTATTTGCGAGATTAATGGAGACGGGCTTGACAACAAGGCTGACGATTGCCCCACGGTTGGGTCCCCCCTCCACCCCCTCATCGTTCAATATGGCAGCGCCGAGCTCATAGTGCTGGTCTCCTCCACGGCCCTCTCCATCCCAGAGAGCTTTAATCTCCCACTGGGCCTCTGGGCGACCCATCCAGCACGCATTTGCATACATCTGCATATTTCCCATTAGGCTCCACTTGTTGCCTTTTCATGGAAAACTCGGATACGGTGATGATCACCCTTGATGGTGATGGTCCTCAGTTTCTGTGCCCTTTTTCTCCACCACCCCGCCACCCCCACCACCACCACTTCTTGATCCCATGTTTCCACTCTGCTCCCCTCCCCCCCTCTCTGTTATAGGTGCTCGTGCAGTATGGAAGTCTGATCCGTGAGACAAAGGGAGAAGCTCCCGGTCAGGTCGGCGGCGCCGCAGCTTCAGGAAAACCATCTGCGGCCCCCCCCCGACAGCCTCCCGACCGGAGAGAACACACAATAACGAGAAAGAAGAAATGAATCCGGCGCACAATGACCACGGCTGAACCAGACTAATTAGATTAATATGTGATCAACCGTTCAATTAGGCCCATTCAGCCGCGGAGCTCAAGAGGTATGGATACATGCAAATGAGATGAGTGAGCACAAATTGGAAAAACAAAAAGAAGAAATTGCGTTAGGACTGAGCTGTACACATACAGGGGGTGGGGGACCTGATGTTTTATACTATGGTACAACACTGTAGAAGGCCAGCTCTACAGGAGCAGCCTCCTGTGGTAAACTGACTTGAAATCAGCCTCGTGATCAAATTGAAATTTTGCTCCAGAGCCGCTCTTTGCTCCTCATTTGGTTGAGGTCGGCTTCATGCCGGACGCGTGGATCGCGGTCTGGGTTTGTGTTGCAGCCCCCACCCCCCCCCCACCCCAAACACTTAAAAGGTCAGGTCAGCCAAATTACAAGAGAAAAAAAAAAACACTTTTCTGCTGCCCCTGCTGCCGGTGAAATCTTGCCGTGCAGACAGTCTTGTTTTTTGTTCAGGTATTCGAGGTATCCCTCTCCAAACCCAACACGATGGAGATGAGCTGACAAGATCCTAGCTTCTCCAGATAAGCTGCAGACGTCACTGCCAACACATCCCGCTAGAACTATGTTCTGCTGGTTCCTAGCAAAGTCTGCGAAACGCTATATTCTAAATCTGGGCAAATTAAACCTAAATCATACACATGGCAGTACCTTTCTACACCTTTGAAATGTCTGATTTGGGTGAACTAACCCTTTAGAAGTACGCCTTTGGAGAAAATGAATGCACGAGTCCATATTTTCATACAACGAGTGGAAGGAAAACATGTTTAGCACCACCTGTTGGAGGAAAAGTGGCCACGACAAAACATGACTGCAAACGCCCGGATTAGCATCCCGTTATCGGGAAGCGATCGAAAAAGAAAGTGCGCCAAAGGAGGCGGCATCTGCCACAAATAAAATAAGACCAAAAAAAAAAAGGCACTCAGCATCACCTTTCCCTGGCTGCTTAATTTTCTGCAGGGCGCTAATCAAGCTCCCGTCTCCGCTCGTGAATTTAGAGGGGGGGACCTCGGAGCATTTAAATGTGCATTTAATTGCGTCGGTTCTGGAGGCGTCGTTAAGTAAGAGCTGGGAAAATACATTTCTTAATGCGACTTAGTGATGCCCAGCAAATCAAAGACCATCAAGCGAATTAATGAGGGGCGAGCGGCGAGCGCATTAAGAGCGGAGACGGAGCGCCTCCATAAACAAATACATATCTCTCAACGAGACAGCGGGGACCGGGGGATAATGCGGAAGACGTAATAAATAGACTTCGCCGTCAATAGGCATGGCACGCTATCCATTCCGGCACAATGTGCCCCACTTTAATAGTGTAAACACGCCCGCGCGCGCGCAGACGCACACACACCTTTATCCGGCTCTGTTTTTAAAAGGCAGGCAGGCGCTTCTTCCGCGGCCTTCCCTTGCCTCGCTGAATAGAGGCGAGAGAGCTTCTAACGGGGGCGAGCGGGCAGGAGGTGGGTGAGGTGGCAGCGGCGCTGGGGGGGGGGCAGAGATGAAAAAGAGGAGAACCAGAAATATGAAACCTTCCTAGTTATTAAAAGCCGTCTTGCGAGGGCAGCGCTCCTGTCGTTAAGTACTCTTTCAATTATTAACGGCGCCGCCGCTTTCATCCGCCGGCGTGTGAATGCCAATACAGCTCCGACAACGCGCGCGCTTTCGCCGCCCGCCTTCTCCCCCTTTCTACTTGGTAACAGGCGAACACTCGCGCAAACATCAGGTATTCAGCGGTAATTGTCGCGGCGGCGGTGAGGGGACGGGTCAGCGGCGAGGGTGATTATATAAAGGCTGGATGTTTTGAGGCCGTCTGAGAGCGGACGCCCAGAAACAAAAGGAAACAAGTTCATCATCAAGGCAAAAAAAAATTGGATATATATGTTTTTTTTCCAACCTGAGTGGGCCCAGCCTCTGGGGGGAGCTGCAGGTATGCGCAGCGCTCAGGTCAAACCCCGTTCGGGCTTATTTTTCCTCAACTGTCAAGTGGCCGTCAAGCTCCGGCGATAATGAAGAGGAGATAAGGGGAGAGATTTGAGATAGTTGGGGACTGAGCCGTGGGCAATGAGAGAGGAGCGGGAAGCTTTTAGGGTGTTATCCCCCCCCCACACACACACACACACACACACACACACACACACACACACACAAGCTTTCTGGTGAGACCAGGCTCGTGTGACAGATTACCGGCGGATGGCAAAGCTGGCACGGGGAGGAAGTACGCCACCTTTATGAAAAAAAAATTGGGACGTACTGATTTTCAGCTGCCACTTTCTCACAGAACATACTTAGAAGTTAGTTTATTCATTGTTTAGAAGAAGTTCTTGGTTGCCAGATTGTTCACAGGTCCATTTAGCCGCTGTTTATCCTCCTTTAGCATAGCTGACACTTTATGAACCATTAATAAGCCGAGTTACAATTCATGAAGCCTTTCTAAAGTATGCTCCATTAGCACGTGGCACATTTTTTTTCTCGTATTGAGCTGACGGGAAATAATCCTAATTAAGTGGGAAAGCACTTTGTTGAGTTTCACTCTGATTGCTTCCTCACGTTCGGTGGAATAATTGCATCCTGGTCTTACTGCGGGAGATAAACGGTCTCCGCGCGAACGGCGCTTCCGCTGGTTTCAAGCCCTCCCTCACGTCGCGTCTCGTTTGCTCTGCTTGCGCGACAGCGACCTGGCGCGGCCTTCGTTCAAAGATACAGACGCAGCACTTGAAATTTCTGATACGTAAAGACCCTCAATGAATCCTACAGAGGAGGAAAAAGAAACCGCAGTGAACATTAAAACGACCCGTTCAGCGGGGATGTCAGGCGCGGCGCCCTGGGCCTCTTTCGGGTACACATGTTTCTGCCCATTGAAAGTTGGTAGAGTAAGAGATTGTTGGACTGAATGGGGTGTGGTGTGTGTGTGTGTGTGTGTGTGTGTGTGTGGTGGGGGGGGGTTGCTTATCGACCACGGCCGGGCGCGTTTCCACTCTGGAGATGGGACGCAATGCGCTGGGGCGTGCCGACGCCCGTCCCCCGAGGCCCCTGTCCAATTACAGCTCAAAATGAGCCAGGAGAGCACAGAGATTGGGCTGGGTGCGCTAAGGTGATGATGGAGTGTGGGGGGGGGGATCGAAGGGGTGGCGGGCAAGGATATGAGTAGCACTTGAAATTAATGGAGCAGGGTGGAGTGGGACTCCCAGGGATGAGCAAAGGGGCCTGCTGATGACATTAACTCTGGCCTTGAGCAGCCATTGGGGGGGTGGGGGTGGGGGGGGGCTGGGGGGGGGGCAGATTGTCCTGTAATCTCAGGACAAAGAGCGGAGAAGATTCCCCGGATTGCGGCGCCGTTAGCTGCGAAGAGTGCGGCGGGGTTAACTGCGCGCGACACCATTAGGGGCCCGCGCTGGACTCCGACTCGTCTCATCTCGGAACCGCGGTGGCGCGAACCCCGGGCGAATCCCGGCTTCCGTCCCGAAGCCCGTCACGTAAAAAAAAAAAACGGGCAAATTGAAAGATTTCGGCAAAGGTTTTAACAGGCGGCGGCGTTCAGAGGGCTTCCATCCGAAATGTCATATTTGGACGACTCTGCTCCAAGAGCTATTAAGCGGAAATGTGTTCGTCTATAAAAGGGCTCTTCAGTGTATGATTGCCATTTAATAGCCGGCCATACGTTCACGCTCCAGCCTGGCTTTAATGTTGCAGCGCGCCACCGGGGACAGTCAGCGAGCGCGCGGGGGCGGGGGGGTTGGCGAAGCCTCGAAACGTCTCATCCAAATTGCCTTCATCTTCCGAAGCACGCTGTCGAGGGCGGGCGGGCGAGATGAAATGTTGTCGTACTGTCGCCGCGGCGCGTTGATGCCCGTGCGGGCCGGCGGATACGACAACCCGGGCGGCGCGCGCGGGGATTGCGACGATAAGTTTTGATTGCACTTCCCGTTTCAGCGTTTTAATTAATAACAGACTGTGTGTGTCGGACACCTCGGACACCGAGAGCTGAAGCGCGCCCAGATTAAAAACAGTTCAAATTTCAATTTGAAGAAGGCATCAGCTGCAATCCAAAAATAACCCCAGCCAACAGTTAAGTCCTATCGCTAACCAAGTGGCACCGACAAGTGCACTTGTGTTCTCCGTTTGACACAAAGAAAACATGATCGTCGCAGAGTTGAGAGAGGAGGAGGAGGCGGAGGAGGCGAGAGGAGCGCGTGTAAAGTTTTTTCTTTTTTTTTTGCCGGGAGTCGGCGGCGCTTTTAATACACCCAGTCACATCAGTGGCACATTAAGACAGTGTAACCACGGCAACAGACACCGGGATTATGTCAAAGAAGAGGCGCACAAAAGATCCAAAGATGCTTTGTTTAAAACAGTGGCAACGCGGTCCTGAGAGAAGGGGGGGGGGCAGGAAAAAAAAGAGAAGGAGCTAAGAGAGAAATACGCAAGACTCCGATGAAGAAGAGCAGGAATACGCTCAGGGCTGCAAGGATTCTCAACGCCCGCCGAGCGTGCGGTCGTAGAAATCGCTCTGCGGGGACGACAATCTGCGCGCTCCGGCTAACATCCGCTGAGGGACAACCAGCAGGTCTCCGCTCTTTACGTCCTGGGGTTTTTGGGGGGTGTTGGATGTTTTGGTCCGGAGCAGGAGGTGAACGGGTGGACGTCGACGTAATGTCCTCAAAAAAAAAAAAAAAAAAAAAAAAGGAGGCGTCTTTAAATATTAAAATATTCAACACTCAGCTGTGTAGCTGAGGCTGCTGCTCCCCGCCTCACGTGTGTGTGTCTCTCTCTGCCTCCCTCTCTCTCTCTCACACACACACACACACACACACACACACACACACACACACGGAAACACACAGTGTGAGATGTAATGACCACCATGGCTCCGGGGCTCCTTCTTGAGTCATCTGACTGTGGAGCAGAACATTAAGCAACAGTCCACTCCCATGGAACGAACACGCAAGCACGCACGCACACGCACACACACACACACACACGCACGCACACGCACACAGGCACGCACACGCACACAGGCATGCACACACACACACACAGGATTCTGCAGCTGCAGTTAAAGCCGGCTGTCTCCTTTCACCTCTCACCCGCTCTTCAGTAACACCCCCTCCGCCTCACACACACACACACAGGCACACACACACTCTTGACATTTCCTTCCTTCTTTATCCAATTTTTTGGTCCTCGAGCACCGAATTCAACCAGGTCAAGCAGAAGTAAAGAACTCTGGCTGCTTTCAAACTTTGGAGAAGTGCAGTATTGTTCTGATTATTTTTTTTTCAATATGAATCGATCCCTCTTCGGCGAGAGGACCGGCGGATAAGAATAACGCAGCCACGACAGCGAGCGGGAATCCTTTTTGCTGAGGGAGGTGACTTATGGGCCGCGGACCGTGCCGCGCCAAGAAGCCCGCGTTAAGTCACGTGTTCGGAAAGCGGCCAATCGCAGATCCTTTCACATCCTGTGGTGTGAACGCCGCTCTGTCGCTTCCTCTTCTCGAAGCCTGAAACCTCTCGCGACGATGACGAGCTTCTCAGAACTCCAACGGCCAGTTTCGAAAGATTAAAGCCTCCGCCGTTGGTCCACACGGGAAAGCGAGACGCGAGTCATTGCGCTGTTATGAAACGATGGCGGAGGATCCAGAGCTGCATGATTCCCTTTAAACACCAGCTTAAATAATGCCATGAGATGAAATATCGCCGTCCTGCGCACTGGAGATACAGAGGAAACGGTTGAAAACGATAATCCTGATTATTTTTACCCCATAATCTGATTTATTTTAAGGCGGAAACACGCCCGTTTAATAATTCGCCGCACGAGGCGACGCTCTAAAACATCGGCGCTGAGCTGCACGGCAACGAGCTCGCCCCCTCGTCAAACATCAGCGTCGCCTGTGCGAATGCGGGCCACCGAGAGCGAAGACGCCTGAGTGGAGCAGCCGACGTAAAATTGGGACACCGCCTGAACTTCCTGCGGGACCTGCTTTGAAATAGAGCCAATGAAAACCAACCTGCGACGTGCATTCAATTAAAAAAAAAAAACGCCAAATGCACTCCTTCTCAGAAGTTCTGTCTGATCCACTGGAGGAAACACGACGGGGACCTAACCACAGCTTACTTCAGTGTGGATTAAACCTGACTCAGCTCAGGTCCTGGGTCAGCGTCCCGGAGGAGGACGAGGAATGACTTGGGAATACCGCCGCTGTGCGCCAGTTGCTTAAATAAATACTTATCCTTATTCCTAAATCCTTAAATCAAACCCATTTATCGTAAAAAAAATAACTGTGACTTTTTGTTGGATATTTTAAAGTCGCTTCCTGATGCGTTCAAGACCCAAATTCAGAATCAGTAGTTTGCAGCAGAGGGGGGTTTTCCTCTTTCTCTCACAGACATAATGACTCAGAGTCTGGAGCCAATCGGCTCTGGTCGTTACATCATGCGGTATTCCTGCTATCTGGACCCCACCCTGCAGCGCTGTTCCCTTTTTCAGCACAATGTAAGCGTGTGTGTGTGTGTGTGTGTGTGTGTGTGTGCGTGATCTCCCTCATGGCATACATTAAGTGTGACAGTTGTGTAAATCCAGGCCCTTTAATCCAGCTGCGGTTCATCTCTTCCAGATGCTCCTCCGCCCCGCGACCTCTGACCTCTAACTGGTGTCACCCTGCCTGGGCTGAGCTGCCCCTGCGTGGTTCCGACATCATTATCACCTTCATGGTTTACTGAACTGGTGGACGACGCGTCGGCGTGTGTCCGCGGGTGCAGGCGGTTGATCTCTCGTCGACAGCGACGCTGATTCAAGATGACCGGCGACCCTCCGCGGCCGACCAGCTGTACCCAGCGCTCCCTTCCCTCCGGACAGTTTGCATTTTAAAAAAATATTAAAAAAGAAAAATAATCCTCATTCAAACTGATTTCTCTCTCTCTCTCTCTCTCTCTCTCTCTCGAGCCCGTTCTGTCTTGCTCCTTCCTTTTGCAACACTCCAGGGTCGCCATCTGCATGGCAACACTCGCAGCGTGACACTTCCATAACCCAGGAGGAGGAGGAGGAGGAGGAGGAGGAGGAGGAGGAGCCCCCCATTTATTCACAGGCCACCCATAATTCATTAGCTCTCCCTCTCATCCTCTCCACATTTTTCTCTGCAGTGTGACCAACGCGGGTTTTCTGAAAGCTTGCTCGGCTATTTCCTGGAATGAAGCCGCCGACAGTCGGGGCTCCGCAGCGCCGTTCGGGCATGTTTTAAATTTGACCGGTTTTCACGCCGAACCTCATTCAGAAGAAAAAAATTCTGGACGGCGAGTCAATAAAATGTCCCAGTGTCGCAACGATGCGTACAGTGTGTAACCAGGTCAGAGTTTTATTATTTTTTGGGGGGTTTCGCGGTCATTATCACCAACGCGTCAGGTTCTTGAACGTCACTGGAGTGCACGTGCATCTGACCTGCTGGAGTCATCCTGCAAGAAACCTGCACCTCTTTTGTTTTCCTCCTTTTTTGTGTCATTTGACCTCAGGTTGTGCATTGTCTGCATTTTTTTTTTGTGGTATGTTTGCTTTTGGCTTTGCGTTGAGCATCCATCAGTCACACACACACACACACACACACACACGACAGATTTAATTCCTTTTCTTTTTTCCCCTCTGCTTTTCACCAGGCAGAGTGCCAATGTTTTTCTTTCCTTCGCTGACTCTCAAACTAGAAAAAAAAAGAAGGGTGGGGGGGTGGGGGTGGGGGTGGAGGGGTGATGGTGCATCCAATGGGTTGGAAAAGAGGAGAGGAAATCTGCCGCTGATAACAAGTGTGAGGCTGAAGAGAAATAAAGAGGGGGCGGGGTGAGGGATGTAAAGGGAGACGGTGGTGAGGAGCGTCTTCCCTGCGATTCCCGTGTCTCTTAAGCCATACGGCATAAAGGCGGTTGTGTGTCGCTGGGGGAAACGCACACGTGCGCGCGTGACGCACACACACGGGTTTAAAGCTTCTTTATGGACCCGGCCGTTGTGCGCACGGCGGCGGCACCTTTGAGAATAAGACTATAACAAAGTACAGCACTAAAATACAGCCAGAGGGAATGATTAGTGTGTGTGTGTGTGTGTGTGTGTGTGTGTGTTTATATGTGTGTGTGTGTGTGTAGAAGAGAGAGAGCAGGAGGATGGGTGAAAGAGAGGGAGATATAGATAGAGTGCCATGCTCCAGGTGGTGCATTATTAAACAGATTTGTCACTTTGGGCCAGTGGTGTTAAGTCTGTGTGTGTGTGTGTGTGTGTGTGTGTGTGTGTGTGTGTGTGTGTGTGTGTGTGTGTGTGTGTGTGTGTGTGTGTGTGTGTGTGTGTGTGTCTTCCTATGGTTGCGAGGACATTTTCTGTGAGAAGTTGAAAGTAAATTATATTCCTTCAATGGACTGTAAGTGCTATTGAGTAAAAAAAAAAAAAAGAAGAAGAAGAGTCAAAGTGCTGAACGTAAGTACACACTTTGTGCTAAAAGACACCACAATCAATCAACAAGGGTGTATCTGGGGGGGGGCGGGGGTTCGGCCTTCATCTGCGATAGTTAAGGTTGGTACGTGTTACACACTGTGTTTGTGCTTGAGTGGAAAGAGACGACGAATGAAACAAAAGAGAGAAGCAAAAGAGAGAAAGGAAGAAGGGAAAAACGCACAAAAATGAAGAAATGTTCACACAAAAGGGGAAGTGGCAAAACAAAAGGAATGGAAGAAAGAACACGTGCAGTCACGTTACTTCATGCTCGCTGATTATACGGTATCTGTGCGCAGCGCGCGCACACACACATCGTGTGTGTGTTACGCCGGTCTTTGCTGAGAGAAAAACTAAACTGCAGCCCCCGCTTCTGCCATGACCGACAACAACAACAACATTAGACAGCGTGTGTTTGTGTGTGTGTGATCTGCAAGCCCGCGGTCGGTAATCTTACTTTTGGAAGAAATCAAATGAAACAAAGCAACACACACACACACACACAGGCCTGAAAATGACACAGCACTGCAACTTAAAGCCACTGGCGGAGGCCGAAGAACACACAGGAGACACAGGAACCACCGTCACGCTGCGTTTCCCTCGGACGCTTTTGTGGCGTTACTCTGCATCTTATGCTAAATTACACTCCACGCGCTTTCGGAGGATTACCACACGTGACCAATGCGCGCGTTCAAGCTTAACTCGGCGTTTGGCGTGGGCGGCCGGCGGGAGGAGGAGCTCAGATCTGTGACTCGGGTGAAAGTGCGGCGCCGCGTGACAGGCGCACTTCCTGCGCCCGAAGTTTAACGAGCGAAGGTTCTGCATCCAGCGCGAGTCACGTGACCGCGGGACGAGACGCAGCTCGGGCTCAACGGGTTTCCAGAGGGGAATTTCGCATTATTATCATTGTGGGTGTTAGTGTCAGCGAGTTGAGGGACGGGAACAGACGCCGTTTGAAGGGAAGTGTGTGAGAAAAGCCGTTGGATTGTGCGACGGTAAAAAGTGGCGAAACGGGACGACGCGGTGAGCGTAAACCCCACGCCGATGACTATGGCTGCTCTTCCTCCTCCTCCGCAGGTTTTCCCGCTCCGCGTTCCTCTCTCTCATCGTTCCCTGCGTCTCTTTTGTGTTTCGGTGACGAGCGCTCGCCCTCCACTGTGTAATTATCCCCTCGCCGATTCTGGGGGTTCAGAGGAATTCGGCCCTCCCCTCTCTTTCTCCCTGCCTCCCTCCGCCCGCCCCGTCCGCCTCCGTCACTCGGATGCTGAATGCCGCATTGTTCCCCGACGCCACAAAGCCTTGATTGACAGCTGTATGAAGTGGAGAGTGAATTCTGAGTCCATCCCACTCCCCCCCACCCACCCATCCCCACCCCCCCGGGCCCGGTCACCTGACTTTTCTTGTATCACATCATTTAAATGATGAAAAAAAAAAAGGAGCTCCCATCAGAATCAAGACTTAACCCACTGTGGATCTTACATCCAAAATTTGACTAAACTTTTAAAAAAAAAAAATAGCAGCAAACTTGGCTCATTCCAATCACATGAGCTCCAGCGTCGACGGGCCTGGTCTCGAGGGCGAGCGGAAAAAAATAAAAGAAGGTGATCCTCGTCAGAGGAAAACATGAAAACGGCTCGCCGAGACGACACATGACCGAGATGACGTGGCCTCGGTGACGTGCGTCGCGGATGGGAGCGGGGAGAGGGCACGGGCTGTCCTCAGATCAGTGGCGCAACGAGCCAACAAACACAGCGACGGAAAGATGGGAAAGGGAGACGGAGGAGTCCGATGAGGTTAATTGTGAATTCTGGTTCAAAATCAAACATCAGCAAATCTGCTGTTTTTGGCTCCCACGGTCAAACGCCTCATTTTACATAACGGCTTCGGGGTCCTGTGACGGGCCTCACGTGGTGTTTTAGAGCTGATCCGTCACGCAGAGGAAGAAAATTCTCGGGGAAACGGTGAAAACCTGTCGTTTTCTGAACGTCGGAATGCTCAAAGTTGAAGATAAAACTCGGCCTCGGTCTGAAGATATCGCCTCAGCGAAATGTTTTCCCTCTAACCCTTTAGTTAAAACCGGGCATAATCCTGAACGGAGAAAAGGTCTGGCTCAGAGATAAAGCACCAAAGCATCACACGCGCTCTCACGCCACACACACACACACACACACACACACTATCAGAGGGGGATTTAAAGATTCAAACAGTGGTCTCGGTAATTAGGCAGATGGATTTGTGCCCTCCTCGCCGTCCAGCGGGATATAAAGCGACACATAATACAAGCCGACAAACTCTTTAAGTAGATTAATTAAAACCAACATGGCCGGGTCAAAGGTCAAGCCCCCTCCCTTTCGCTTGTCGACCTCCTCGCTCTTCCCTTTTTCCTTTCCTCTTCCCTCCTGCCTCGATCGGGGCAACACACACGGCGTCAACGATTTGTGCGACCGGACGATGGCAAAAAAAATTGGGTGTTGTTTTTTTTTCTTTTTTTTTTAACGACGGAGCTTGAACGTAAAGCGGCGATTTTCGCATTAGCGCTGGGAATTTTCGCTCACTTCCCGACTTAACCTCGAGTTTGGCTGATTTCTCTCTAAAAGCGCACTTTCATCTTTCACTTCCTGTCTCGGTATCCGCAAACCAGACGGTAATAGAATAAAAAAAAAGAGAGAACGAGAGAACCTGAGCTCTCTCCTCTCTCTCGTCTATAATTGAATACAGAGCGCACCTCGTCTTTTCCGTGCACGCGCGTGTGTGTGTGTGTGTGTGGGGGGGTGGCTGGATGCAATCAGATGGTATTAATATGCATGCTGTTTCTCATTATGGAGTAACTGAACTGCACTTCAGATATGTGACGTGCATCGTGAGAGACAGATTTCTAACATCCATCCGCCGCGCTCTCTCTGGAAACAAGTGTCTGTGTGTGTGCGCGTGTGTGTGTGTGTGTGCGCGCATGCAGATAGTGATTGCAGAGGAGAAGCTACACCCTGCTGCTGATCAGATAACACTGGCTTTAACTCCTTATTGCATTTAAACGAAATCGAATTCCACAGAGCTGCATTAATCAGCTAATTGTGCTAATATGCAGATCATGCCGCCTAACTGTGAGGTCTCATCTTTCTTTCTGCGTCACTAGTTGGCTTTAAAGTTTCCTCGCCGTGAAATATCAGCGATGCTATGCCTTCTCATCCGCTGTCTTTCAAATGGCAGCGATCGATTTTCGATTCCATAAATTCGCCCGGGCTGAAAATTCAGGTTCCAGCTGCGTTGTCATGTGTCACCGTTTAGAGAAAATCACATCTAACTAAATCAAGTGTTTGTGCGCTTTTTTCCCCCCCCTTTGTTCCAACAAGCTTCTGGTGCTCGACAATAACAAGTGTGTGCGTTTAGTGCGTGCGTGTGTGCGTCTGAGCGTGACGGAGGTGAGTCTCATTAGGGAGAAAACGACGCGGAGAACGCCGCCGAGGTGCTTCATTATCATAGACGATTGAGAAGTGTGAGCTCGGGCGCTCGCTTGTGTGTCCCTGTGTGTGTGTGTGTGTGTGTGTGTGTGTGTGTGTGTGTGTGGAGTGAGCAAGCGAGTTAGTTAAAGTGCGTGTGTGTGTGTGTGTGACCCCAAGAGAGTGTGTGCGGCAGGCCAGCGGTAAGCCGGTCTTTATTGAGACGTGTCCGTCTTTAGAGAGGACAGCTGCTCCTGCCTCTAATCGTGGAAGAACAAAGGTTTAATGACGGGGGGGGGGGGTGTAGTAATACCCGTCTCCTCCTTTCCTCCTTCCTTGCTTCCTTTTCTCATTCCTTCTTCCCTAAAGACTCTGTCCAGCACTGTCTGCTCCGAAGAAGCGACGGCACAAAAAAAAAAAAATTAGAAGTCTCCCCGTGCAAAAGTTTGCTTAATTTTTCTCGGGCGAACCTCAAATCCTCGCTCTCGACCTTCGACCTTTCGCCAGCGGAGCGGTGGCGACCACCGCGAGGCCGGCGTGTCGGCCGCGGAGTCGCCGTCTGCTGCTAAAATAAGCCGAAAGTGACGTTTTCACCGCCGCCAGGAGATCTGTCCCCATTAAGCAAATAGACCGAGATGGAGCGGATGAGAGCGAAAGTCTCTGCTGCAGCTATTTATGAGTGTGTGTGTGTGTGTGTGTGTGTGTGTGTGTGTGGTGTCAGCTGCATGCATGTCCTATTTCTCGGTCTGGATGGTCATCGCCGCCTGTTTGGGAATGACATCATTAAGCCCACCCCCCCACCCCCCCCCTTCCCGTCCAGCAGCGGTTCACTGAAATATGCCAGCTCCACATTATTCCACTCATTTTCTATTTTGGATTTGTGGATAACGATGGCGGGATGGAGGGCAGCGGAGGGGATAAAAATGATAAAAGAGGGGAGAGGCAGCATTAAAAGAATAATTTGAGGGTCTTGAGGGTTCTGTCTCCTCTCTCCGTCTCTAAAATAGAATTTGTGATAGTCCCCCGCTGCCGCCGCCGAGTCTGTCGAGGGAATAATGACTTATTTATCAAATGGCTGAAATATTCAGGGACAAGGCCTTTTAAATTCCAGCTTTTAAATTCATAGGCTTTTTCTGCTGAGATGCTTAATGACAGTGACTGTATTCATAGTGATTTGCAGGTCCGAGATAGAGCCTCATGTCCTGCCTATGACTCTAATAGCTGTTGGACAAAAAAAAAAAAAAAATTAAAGAAAAAAAAATGGAGGAGAGAGTCGGCGAGCTGGAAGAGTTTCACCTTTGACCTCAAGAGGAGCTCAGTGAATCAAATGTGTATCGGGAGCTCCTCTTCCTCCTCCTCCTCCTCCTCCTGCCAAGAGATAAACGGCCGTGTTGCTGGAGCAGCGCTGAAAAACATGTTTTGCGGCTCTGGAGATAAAATTTAATGTTCTCTAACAGCGCTCTGTTGCAGGCAATCAGCCATGAGTAAATGTTTCAAGATAAATTCCTGGAGGGGGTGTACTTTTTTTTTTTCTCTTCTGGCAGCGCGTGAGGCTCCTCAACATTTGGAGGGGACCAAATCAGCATGGGGTGGGGGGGTGGAGGGGTGAGGGGTGGGGGTGATAAATGAGTGTTATTCTTACTTCTACGTCGGAATGGACGAAGTTTGGAGATGACGGCGGTGCGGGACAGCGTGTGTGTGTGTGTGTGTGCGGGGGAGGGGGGGGGGGGGTGTCAACGAGATGTGCGCGGACGCGGAGCAGCTCGCGTGACTCCTGACGGAGCGGAGGCTCTCAGAAAAGTAGAGAAAGGCGAGCGATCGCGGCCAAGCGGCGCAAACTGCGCGTAATTACGCGCCGCAGCGCCAGAACCAGAACCTCGGGAGGCGGCGACCTCCCGCCTGCGCCGCGTCCCACCCTGATTTCCTCCGCACTTCTGCTTCTATCCCCCCCGCGCTCCGCTCCCTCTCTCTCTCTCTCTCTCTCTCTCTCACTCTCTGTCTCTCTCCCTCTCTCGTCCGCTTCCAACGCGTACACAATGGCGAGGCTGTGGAGAAACTGACCGGGCGCTTACCTTAACACGTTCCAGCTTTTCAGAGGGTCCAGGTCTGAAATTATAGAAACCATGGTCGAGCGGCTGGGCAGCGCCGGGAGAGGGAGGGGGTGCGGCGGAAAAAAAGATCGAAAGAAAAAGCGGCGCAAGGGCTTGTAAACTCCGTCTGCGAATGACAGCGATTGCTCGGATGCAACCCGTCCTGCTCGTTCAGTGGGTGATGAGCGCTGTCACGGCTCTCTCTCTCTCTCTCTCTCTCTCTCTCTCTCTCTCGATCGCTCGCCCGCTCGCTCGCTCTATCTCTCTCTCTCTCCCCCCGCCCCCTCCCGCACCAAGCCTGCGCTCTGCAGACGCGTCTCCGAGCTTCCTCCGGTCCCTCTCTCACAGGAAGGCTGCTGCTGGAAATGCAGAGATGTGCAGCAGAGCGGGCAGCTCGTCTGCTCTTCTTCTTCTTCTTCTTTAAATAAAATATTGGAGGGGACGGAGTTCTCTCTCACACACACACACACACACCTCGGGTGCACTTTAAATTGTGCCCCCCCTGCAACAAAAGAAAAAAAAACTCGACGTCTTGTTTCGCTTCGGTTTTTTCGCAGATTTGCTTTTCTTTTTTTTCGGAAATAATATGTTTGACGCGCAGGTCTACTTGAGAGGAAGCAAAGAAAGTCACACTTATTTTTGACAAGTTGAGGACAGATGATCGTCTGTACTGACTCCTAATAAGAGTTGAAAAGGAGTTGTACAAAAAAAAAAAAGAGCGCTGTGGTCTAAATTTACAAGATGTATCTACAGTGAGTCACTGATCACATAATAAAACTGTTAATAAACCAATCAGTGATTAAAGAGAATACTTCCCCTGTAAAATCAACAAATAATCTGCTGTTTGATAATCCAGCAGAATCTGAGCGGATGCCGCCCGATGAAGGTGCTGCAGCTGCAGGCGTGGGGCCTCATCATCATCATCATCACTGCCGCCATCACCGTCAGCGCGGCCCTGCAGGGCATCTCGCCGTCTGCAAACCCCTGTCAGCGCTGACTTCCTGTGTGACACCGCCACCACATCCTGTTGATCAGTGTTTTTTTTCTTTTTTTCAACCCTCAGTCTTTTTCCCCTCCCCTCGACGCAACAGCGGCAGACGAGTCGTCCTTGGCGTAGAACAACAGCGAGCGGCGCGGCCAAGTCCCGCCTGTTCGCGCAGCTCTCGACTATTTGCTCGTTGGGAAAAAAAAAACCAACAGATGAGCCCCGATTGGGGGGTGGCGGGGGGGGGTCAGGACTGTGTCTGTTTCAGATAATTGTCTGGGACAACAGAAGAGAGCGGGAATAAAAAGTCCGTGCCAAAGCCGCTGCAGCTCCAGCACCTGCGGTTTGTTGCGTTCAAGGGTTCTGATGTTAGCGTTCGCTCAGAGATAACGGTCAGCGTGACAGGAAACTGCCGCAGCTCAATTTTAGACCGTTTGCTAGGACCGTGCCCTCCGATTGCAGGAAATAACTCTGCCTTATTTTTAAAGTTGTGCACGTTTAGCTTTTCCAGCTGGTTTTTGGATGAACGCGATCAAACGCCCTCCTTAGATGGAGCTTTCCTCCAGTAACGAGCTTTCGGGGTCATTTCCAGCGGAAGTTCCGCAAAGACGAGGGGGCGCTTGGTTCGCGCGGAGGCAGAGAATTGAGGATTCTGAACTCCGGGGCTGAGCGCACTGTAGGTAAGACGTAACAGTAATGCAAAGCTACAGCCCGGCGCTCTCAGCATCAGCCGACGTACCGCACCCGGCTTTAAATAGACTCAATTGGACATCTGCTTCACTGAGGAGGAGGTGGAGGAGGAGGATGGCGAGCGCTGACAGCATCTCTCTCCTCTTCCTCTGTCTCTATTTCTGTCTCTCTCGCGCAGACGCATCGCGCGCGCGTCGGCGACATCAAACGCATTTTAGCTCTCCTCAGCACGATCCTAATTCCTGCATGATAACCGCGCTGGCGGGCCCGGCGCTGTATAGGTGTGTGGCAACGACACCTTCCTGCGCGCCGGTCGACCGTAAGGTTTTAATTGTCATCTTTGCAACTGCTTTCTCTCCGCGCACGACTTTGGTTCCACGCGTGGAACTGCGGCACGCGTCGCCCCAGCGACGTGGCGTCTTGATTTGCATTTTCTCCGGTTCGGCTCTCGAGCGCTCCTGCTAACTACGCCACCGACTCTCCGTTTGCGCGTGAATCGGCCGCCGACGTTCGGGGAGCATTAATTAGCGCCCTCCCGCGGGGGAACCAGGCGTTCGCTTGTCCGCTGGCGTGGCTTGAATCAGCCTGCGCCCCTGCAAAACCCGACCCCAACAGGTCGTCTGTGCGCTCGGCTCATTATGGCCCGTAGTTCTGTTCCACTGTGAGGCGATGGCGACTGGTCATCCTGCTGATTGTGACAGCAGGAAAGGAAGGAAGAGCGCCGGACGGACGGGCCGACAAAACTCTGGACGTTCGCACGAGGGACGTTTTCCCCTGTGAGAAACCGCGTTTGCTACCGTAACCGTGGCAACGGAAGGCCCGTATCCTTAGGGAGGAACTTATCTGAACTCAAACTGCCATCTTTTTCCTAAATACTGAAAAAAAAAACCTGTGATAAGAACAACCTAAACCACAGTAACCAAAAACCCGCTAGAATGGAGGGGGCGGGGTTTATAACCTGTACTGCAGCCAGCCACCAGGGGGCGATAAATACGGTCATCTGATTGGATAAGATTACAGAAAGATGACTAACAAATGCCCAAAGACAACGACAAAAAAAAAAAAAAAAATGGGGGACCAACAGCTGCAGCGTGGTGAGTCAGGAGAAAAGGTGCGACAGCCTGGCACCCACCGGGATTCACACTCACGCTGCTCCTGTGAAACCGGGAGCAAATGCAGACGGCGAGGAGTCGGCCGCCCGCCTCGGCCTGTGCGAACCCGCCCATCTCATCGTGCAGCCAAGGATTTGGAAACCCCTCGGACTCAGAGGGGCGAAAGCGGCGCTCGGGTGGCGCGCGCGTGCTGCCGTCACGGGCGCGCTCACCCCCCCAACCCCCGCCCCCCCCGGCTTCTTCGTTTGACAAAATCCGGCAGATCTGAGCACGAGCCTTGAGGTTTATGTCATCATGCATATGTGATGTGCATTTCAAATCTAAACAAAGTCAGCGCATCTTAAAACCACCCACTGAATACAGATTCCCATTTTACCTCAATCCATTTAAAGGTGGGCGGGTGGGGGTGCGGAGGGTGGGGGGGGTGGAGATGAGAGAGGAAAAGAAAAAGAAAAAAAATAAGCAGGGGAGAGGATGTGGATGAAATAAGTATAGGGGGATTATTTCATAAACGACAGAATTTTCTTTTCTGTGTAAGTCATTTGATCCTGTCAAATATGCCTAAAGCCATACGCCCACATGCTCATTGTCTGAAAAATGCTCCGTTTACGAGAAGCCCCCCCCCCTCGCGTTTCAAACAATGAGCAGAGAGGCGAGCGGTTGGCTGCTCGGGAGGAAGGCAAATGAGATTTAAATCGCGGGACGCAGAGTGGCACGCGCGTCGCCCAGGAGAGCGGCCCGGCGAGCCTCTTTTGCTCGTTTGTTTGTTGGTTCGGTTTTTTTTGGCGCCGCGCCGCGAATCGGCGTGCCGCTAAATTGCGGACGGCCTTTCTTGTGCCGTGTTTACTTCCAGAACGGCCCGACATGGATGCAGAGTAAACAGAGCCCCCCTCCCTACCCCCACCCTCCCCCATCTGGACCCGGCGTACCCATAACAGCATCTCAACTAATCTGCGTTAACACCAAGAGGACGGACACGCGTGTGCGCACACACACACGCACACATCTCTATCTCTATCTCGTCCCGTACCGTATTCAAACGCACACTGCAGTGCTCATTGTTGTGATGTGGGCTCTCGAAACCGTCTTTGCGCTGCCTGCTGGGAACCACGACAACAGACGCGCAAAAGTTAGCCACTACCCGGCGAAAAAAACCGGAACATCTGGCATCTGAAAGAACCCAGATCCAAAACAGCCCAGCGAGAAGCGTCGGCGCTTCCAACAGGTGGACACGAACGCGGCTCGGGACTTCCTGCCGACGCGTCCGCCCGAGCGAAAGAAGCCGCCGTTTGCTAACAACGTGTCAGGGCGGTGTCTGCGGCGCGTTTTTGCGGTGGCTTCAGAAATCGGCGGCATAAGAAATTACTGACAAGTAGGTTGCCAGGTTGTGAAGTAAAACCCTTCTTAGTTTTTCTCCTCCAGCGTGACTTCGTTTTTTTGGGGTTTTTTTTTTTGCTTTTTAATCGCCACTCTGAGCGACGAGTCCTCAGCCTCCTCCCTCACATACGACCGAAGCGTGACAGCAAACACGCACGTTGCGTAATCCTGAGCTCACGTTTTCCACGAAAGAAGCGGCACATCGCTCAGCGCGTCAGCCGGCGTTCTGGTTTCCCGCCGGAATATGTGAGCGTGCGGCACAGAGTCAGCATCGCGGTACATACGTTTACCCGAAACCGCAGTTGTTTTATAGCCTTGACCTGAAACGTGGCGTAGCCCGAAGACGGCCGCAGACCGCGCCGCCGACGGCTGCTTTCAACGAGCGCAGAGCCGTGCGCGCGTAGACGCAAAACCGACCTGCCCCTCTGTAAATCATTAGCAGCTCCTCGCTGAGATCTGAGGGGAATGAGCCCTTATGCGTGTTTTATTGCCCGCATGTGCGCTGTTTATAACTTGCACGTGCTCGCCGGCGCGTACGCTGCGGCCCTCGCACGGCGGGTTCGTTAAGGTGAGGCACGAGTTTTTGTGCCCGTCGGCAGGTATGCAGGCGCGTGGCATTTTCCCGCCCTGAACCGGCCGGCTGGAGAGAAAAGTTCATTCCACCGGGAGTCAGAAAACGGACATCGCTGTGAAAACCTTCCCCCGCCGTTTCTAAATTTGCCAAATTATCATCCGATTCTCAAGCAAAAACCTGGCAATACTGCCTGTGTCTCTCTAGCTCTCTCTCTCTTTTATTTTGGCGGGGGGGGCTTGACAAATGATATGCTCAGAGCGAGTGGAAAGGAAATGGAGGGAGGAAGAGAAAGCGCTTGGCAGAGGAGCGTCCAGGCGAATCAGGCGAGAGAAAATGCAGAGAATGAGCGATTGAACCGGCGTGGGAGAGCGAGTGGGTGAGGGAGCGAGCCGGAGAGGAAAGGGGGGGGTGGAGGTGGTGGAGGATATATTTAGAGCTGCTCCTAATCAACTTCTCCGTCAGTTTGTGTCTGTGGGGGCGAAAGGGAGAGCGGGAGAGAGGGAGAGAGAGAGAGAGAGCCGTGCAAGTTCAACAGCAAAAATCAATATGCAGCCCACTCGCTCGCTGGAAGCAGCGGCCAGAGAGGAAGAGAAAGTTGGAGGGGGGGGCAGGAAAACGACAGGATGAGCCAGAGAGAGACGAGACTATGAGGAACCGTGGTTACGAGCTTCACGTAGCATAAAAATACACAGAGAGGCGCATGAAAACACTAATGACCAGCCTCATAACTCACTTTAAAGGAGCGTTTGGTTTCATACCGTTTTGGCGTCTTCAAACGCCACGCGCGCCGTGCGACGAAAAGCGCGAGAGCGATCGCTCCCTCTCCTCCGATCGCTCGTTTTCCCCTGCGAGTCTTCAAACGGACGGAATCGCAACGCGCGCATCCCGGTTCGTGTAGGGACCGAATCAGAGCGAGCGCGGACCCGCTTTTTCTTTTAATCCTCTCAATCTGCGCGACATCGCTGATTGGCCAGCAGTCGCGCACAGAGTTTAACGTACTGCCGACTCACCATTAAATGTGGTTGTTGGGAGGACAGCGCACTTGGTACGTAGCTCACCCCCACCCCCCGGTATGACAGTCCAGCCGATCTCGAAAGACGAAGCGCTTGCTTTTCCTCCGGCTTTGGTCGCCTCCACGTCACTGGGACGCCATCCAAATCATCAGTATGACTTTTATTATCAAAGTAGTCTCAATATCAGTTTGTTGCCAGGATACAAAACCAGCGATGAATCTACAAAGCTTCCTGGATGTAGATACGATGCCCAGCTGATGACTCAACCTTACCCTACTGTTGAACCTGTAGGACTGCAGATTACTGCAGAGGCCTGTTGGGAAAGCCAAAACCGCTCTTAACGTCAATTAAAAATCTAAAATCAAACTGGAGCACAACTCACACTATATCCAGAAAGCAACTTAAGAGCAGCTGAAAACCTTGTTTCCTGCTTCCCTGATTTCCTGCTTCTCACCTGTGATGCGGAGGTGTACTCTGGGGGAGAGCGTTGGTACACAGTGACATCACAGCAGACCTGCTGCCGACGTCAGCCGGAAAGGGACGGTGAAACGCTGATTTTGCTGCCTCTGTTAACTTAATCTTTAAGAAAGAAAAAGTTCCACATTTCTGTTCTCTATTTGTTAGTTTCAGGACAGCATCTGCCCCCCCCCCACACCGGTCATTTGGTCTGTGCAAACAGAGCCAACGCGGCCAATTAATTTAAAGGGGGCAGTATTTGAGCAAAGCGGTGCCGTGGGCGTGCGACGGCTCCGGCCAGACAGGGGCCGGGCTCGTTAGCTAACGGCTCCTTTCTCCACAAACGGGGGCGTCTTTAACCGCACGAGCCGCCCGACGCGCGCCCCAAAACAAGGCGGGCCGCTGCGGCTGGCGCCTACCATTTGTTCGCAGCGCGTCTCTGCGTCCCTGACGGCTCTGATGTCGATCAAACGCGTCTGCCCACTCACCGCTTATAGCTCCTGAAATACTGGAAGAGGAAGTCCAAACAACTTTTAAAGTCGCTCTGCGACCACAAAAACAAGGGATGGGAAAGGTTCATCTGCTTAAACAAAGCAGCGTGGTGCGTCCATATGAAGCCTGGGCGCGTGTGTGTGGATATTGATAGGTCTGACTTAAGGTCAATACTGTGTGGGCTATAATGAAGCAGAGATGCTGGGACGATAGCTGGGAGGCCGTTTAATAGCCGAGGAGGAGGAGGAGGGTTACGGCTCCAACGAGGCGCGCTCCTATTTCAGAGCAGCCCCCCGAAACGCCCAACGTCCGTCATTAGCTGATGATCGATCCCCCTCCCTGTGTAGCCCCCTCCCCCCGTACATACACGCACACAAAGAGAGGGAGAAAACGCAATTAGAGCATTGACCAAACGATTGTGTGAACCGGTGATCGATAGGTAATCATCACCTTAGAGGGGCAGGGAGGGCAGGCCGTAGAGCGGGGAGCGCCCGGCGCCGGTGGCGGGGGAGGGGAGAGGGGGGTAAAGGGCCAGCAGGTGAGTGCGGGGCGAGGGACGTGTCGAGGGCAAAACTGCTCGCGAAATGAAACGACGGTGCGGGAGCGGACGGGGAGGGTGGAATGATGGGAAACGGGAGGGGTATCGCATCCGACGAGGCCTCGTCTTCAAATGAAACCAAAATAATACCGAATACCAAATTAAATCGAAGAGGGCCTTAACACAAATTCAGAAAATGTCGCACGACCCAGCGCTCCTGTGACCCCGCCGCCTGACGCTCGCCCGCTGCCTCTCGTTAAACGCCAATTCATTATTCTGCAGTTACCATTGATCTGAGTGGGTGAAATTACCTGGAACCGTTTGACTCGCCGGTTAACGCCGACGACCTCTGCCTCTCTAATGGCGTTGTCGTCGCCACAGTTGCTGGAAAATTAAAACCGCGTCCGCCCGCGGAGCCCCCCCCCCCACGCTCCTCTAACCCCAGCCCCGCTGACTTTGGCTTAACTCGCGCCTCTTAAATCTCTTTATTTAATGCCTTAAATTCCCCTTAATTTGCCAGAGCGGAGAAGATGCCACTTAAAAATAAAGCTTCCTCATAAACAGCTTAAGTCTGGCTGACGCTGAGCCACGCTGAGGGCTTTGCTGCGATCCGTGGAGTCCTTTAAAGAGGGCGGGATATCCATTTGCGGTTCTTTTTTTTTTTTTGTCAACTTCGTTTTTGCGCACTCTCTGAACATCGATTGGTCGACCAGGGTGCGTAAAAATGAGAATGATCCGTTGACCGCGGCGGGGTTAAGGGACAGGAAACGTGGACGCCGGAGGGGATTTCGCTTGTTCCTGTAGCTGCTTGTTTGTTACCCGTGCTGAATATATTATCAAATGGTGTGTTTTTATTTGGTGGTGTGTGTGTATGTGTGTGTGTGTGTGATGGGGGGGGGGGGGGTTGTGAAAGTGCCCTGACAGGAAGCGCCCTCACTCTCGCTTCCTCTTTGGAGCTCTGCCGGAGAGCGGCGGCCTCATTGCTTCCTGTGCAAGTCCAGTACATTTATTCTCTCTCTCTCGCCTCTCTCGTTCCCTCCTCTGTATTTCATCATCGCTCTCTCTCTCCCTCTCTCTCGCCCCTCGCCATCTTGCCGTTTCGTGCAGTTCGCCCAATTTCCCCTCCGTCTCTCCTCTCCGTGTGAACAGCTTATAAAAAGCATTATGCACCGCGCCGATGCGCTCCTACCATGAATAAAATAAAGCTGAAGCCAGTCGCGCGGCTCTGAACCGGGCTCGGACACGCGTCTTTCCACGCAGACACCAGTGAGAGCCAACGTGCTGTTTTTTTTTCTCGTTTTTTGTTTTTTTTTAACATCGTCCGGGACAGTGTGAAGAAACATGACAACAACATTCAGCTCAGTTCTGCTTTATTCTTTGCTTTTTAAGAATGTTGGCTTTCTTTTTTTTTTTTTTTAGTTCTCCTTCTCGTCGTCAGAATCAGCAGTGCAGAGGTATGGGTGATCATCTCAGTTTAACTGAGCTTTACTGAGCTCCATTCAGAGCGCCTTGGACCAGTTATCAATTTGTTGTCCGGCTCTCAGGTGCCCCCACTTATTTTAAAATATCTGCATCTGCGAATATTTATCCTTCAAAACGGTAGTGAATCCAGTCGCTGATCACATCAGCGGGCCAGGACCCGCCTCTGCTGAAACAACGTCATGGCGGTCGTGCCGTGACAAACGCTACGCCTGCACGAAATACCATGACAATCCGTCACACAACTTGTCCTGGCCCTGTGAAATATTCCTACAATATCCACCACACAAATTTACAACATACAGCGCGCCTGGCAGCGCGTTTCGACGTAAAGCATAGTTTTCCTCTTTTAACATATGTGTTGTCGTCGGTCTCGATGGGAGGGGACGCACAGCCCAAAAGAAAAGACAAAGAACGCTGCAAAAATGCCGCACAAATCCCCAACGTGTCAGCGGCTGTTTTCGCTCCCCTCTGTGGACTTCCTATTGATCCGTCAACAGAAACCGGTGCACAGAAACCCTTCTGCTGAACAATGCCTGATGGTGCTCAGGTGCTGCGGTCGTTTGTGCTCAGGGGTCAGAGGTCGCGTAGAGCATGAGCCAATTAAAGCCCCCCGCAGAGGCAACACCAGGAGGAAACAATCTCAAACCCCGTCTGCGGACCTCCGCCTCGGGGGGGGTGAGGTCGCCAATAACTCAGCCCCACCTCTGGGCGCGTTACCTGCACCTGCCTCTCCTCCGCTGGATTTTTAGAAACGCCACCTGCCACTGGACATACGCGACAAGAAACAACAACTGTTTGTGTGTGTGCTCGGGTGTATTTTTTTATTACCTTCATACACTCCACACACACACACACACACACACACACACACACACACACACACACACACACACGCACACAGACACAGATCGCAGCTCGCTGCCGGGGCAGAGGTCACCGCCAGCTGTGGCGCACTCCATTTCCCAGGCTGCCGCGGGGGCTGGTTGAAGTACTGGCTGAAGACAGGGCCCCGCTTTGTTTGATGGAACATGCCTACCTTGGTGTGTGTGTGTGTGTGTGTGTGTGTTCGCCTTGGGGTGGGGGGGGGGGGGTGGGGGGGGGCAGAGATGAAGGTGCATGTGTGTATTATAGTCTTTCTCGTTCAAGATGGCACACTGACAAGTCAAAGGCTCGTACATCATTCTGAGGCAGGGCGGCAGAGTTATATTTATGGGTGTCTGATGCAACTACTCTACGTGTGTGTGTGTGTGTGTGTGTGTGTGTGTGTGTGTGTGTTGTGTGTGTGTGTGTGTGTGTCGCAGAGAAGGAGGGAAAGAGTGAGGAAGGGTGGAAAATACGAGGAAAAAGAGAGAGGGTGCAGGAATTCCCACTCAAGTAAAGGCAAGTCTTACGCGAGGCTGCCAAGTCCCGACTGACACGCCGCTCATCGTCACAATAATCCATACAAGTATTTTTTAAGTTTTTAATTTTGGCGTTTCGAGTCAAAGGCGAACTTAAGAGACGCGCGTCGTTCCTGCCAAATGAGACTCAGGAGCGGACGGGGTCAGCTCCGCGTGTTAACAGGTGACAGTACGTGGGAGCAGATCCAGTGCTTCATGTTTCAGCTGAGACTCTTCATCCTGTTTCGATGAAACATTATCTTCCCCCCTTACGGCTGCATCGTGTCCGCCATTACTGCTGCGCAATCGAACGCGTTTCCGAGACGACGGACGAGGGGGCGCTCGACGCGCAGCGGGCCTAATCTGACGGCCCGAGCCCGGCGAAAATAATCCTGCGTGGAGGAGTAAGAGGTCGCAGACTGCAGCTAAAAACAAACTCCTAACGAAGCCGGCGGCGTTAATAAGAGCCGGGGATGTCATCGTCTCTGGATTGGGGCGCTTCGTCGACTGCGACTTCTTGCTTCCGAGCAGTGGGCGGGAGAGAAAACAGCCTGCCAAGATCTTGTTTCGTAACGCTCGGTGCCGCTCTTGACAAGCGCGCGCGCGCGCCGCTGCTTTTTCGCCGGCCCGGAGAAAATTGTTGCTTCCCTCGCCGGTCCCACGGCAACGCCAGCCCACGCACTCTCACCTCTGCGCAACCCGCCGCGGGGTCCGAGCCGGGGTGAGAGAGAGAGAGAGAGAGAGAGAGAGAGAGGCAGGATGGACGGAGGGGAGGGGAAGGCTCTGAAAAACAAATCTGACTGCGAGGAAGAAAAACCTTGGGAGCGTCGTGTCACAGCTCTGCCAAAGTACAGCAGACTGCAGCTTCCATCATCCGAATGTGTTCGCAATAAAAGTTTGGAGAGAGCGCGCGTGCGCGAGCGGACAGCGGAGCTGGAGGAACACGATCATCTGTTTCTCATTGTTGAGGAATCTTTTGAGCTGCTTCCAACCTTACAACTCCCCCCCTGGCGCACACACACACACACACACACACACACACACACACGCCCCTCCTCCTCCCCTGCATCCCCCCCGCCCTCCTTCCACACAGCGCTTTCTCCAGTTCATAATGTAAACACGCGCACGCACGCAAGGAAAAACAAATTCACCGCATCGGGAAACCGACTAATAAAGTTTGTTGTTGTTTCTTTTTGAACGCGGCTGCAGCCGCACACGTTGCTGTTGAATCTACGATCAAATCAAAGAAATCGGTTGCGCTTTATGCAAACGTTGAGAAGCCTTTCGTTTTAAGTCCACTGTAAAAAGGGGACAAAAAAAAACATGCACAAAAATCCCCCCTCTGCATCTACTGTGTGTCTATCTGATTGCAACTATGCACTGTTATCGTCACAGCACACAAGTTACATTTAGACTGAAGTGTTTGCGCAAGTCGGTAAAGTTGTTTTAATTTTTTTTCCAGGTCTGCAAAGTGTTTATCAAGAGGCCGTTCACGGCTCGTCGCCAATAAATGGGCCGCGGACGCAAAATCTGAGCGTCCGCTGACGGATCGATTGCGCGAGATGTGAAGTCAGAGCGAAGCGATTTCATGAACATCGTGGGAAACGAACTGCGCGCAGCGGCGGCCTGACGCCATGGAGAGCAGAGGGAGGTGGTGGGTGGTGGTCCAAAGCGAAACTGTCAGAGCCCTCCAGCACAGAAGAGGAGGGGGGGAACACCCAGTCAGCTTTGGTGTCCGGCGAGCGTTGCGCGATTACATCACCGGACGCGTCATCAATACTCCCTGCGATGACAGACTGCATCAGCGGCAGTCAACAGCAGTAACCCTTTTGTGACTGTCGCGTGTTAACAAGCGCAAACGCACGTTTCTGGAAAAAAGAAGGATCTCACGAGGTTTTTTTTTTCCAGGACGCCTGCACGGGCCCTCCGGCGAGGACCGCGTCTGACGTCACGCTGCGGGCACAGAGGGAAAGACCTCCTCAAAGCTTTACGCTCCCAAAAACCGTTTCAGAGGCCAGCCGCCGCCTCCGTTTTGGTAAGCGAGGTCGGGAGAGGAAGGCGAGGAGGACATCTGTCTCGTCCTTCAAAGGCAGACTCTCGTCCGTCTCGCTGTCTTTAAAGGCCCGCAGCATCGCAGGAGAAAAAGTGTGGCTTTTAACAGCTTTTAGAAGTTCAGAGAAAAAAAAAGGAAGGACACTGCCTCTTCCTCTCTTGTTCTTTCTCACCCCCCCAAACCGGCTCCAGCAATCACGCGGCTGTCCTTCACGCGTGCAGCCACGCCCCCCCATCCTCGGGTCCGCCGCGAAAAACGACCGAATATTGTGGGCTAACAATTCCGACGCGCGCCTGTGAAGTGCGGCGGCGAGAGACGAGCGCTGCTCTGAGGTCAGCTCCAATACCGCGGGCCCAGATCAACATGAAAGGGGAACCGGCTCCGCCGCGCCCGATCCGGAGTCAGTTCATCAAATATTAATGCCGCACGCGGTATTCCTGGGAGCGTAGCCCGACCCGAATACAATTACAAGCAATAAACAGCGGTTCTGCTTTAATCACAAGAGCAACGTTTACATGATTAATGCAATAAACTTCAATCTCATATCGCTGTTATGAGCTCAAGCTGAGCGCGCGCTGCCAACGTTTGTGATTATGCACATGATTATGTTGATTTTTTTATTTTTTAATATTACCTCTTTGCGGCGGACCCCGGGATCTTTCAGCGCGGACGTGCAGTCGTCCCAGCTCCGCCCGTCTCCCGACGCGTCTGCACGAAAGACGGAGAACGTGCCGCTCCTTTATCGCGTTTGTCGAAAACCACCGCCACCACCTCCACCAACCCCACCACCACCCCACCCCAGCCTCCCCGTCCCATGTTCCTTAGGGTCTTATCTTCGTTCAGCTGTAATATCGTCAAAACAGATCAACACACAAGGGTCGAAAAGCGGTGAGGCGAGGGACCAACTTTTTCCAAATACTTTTTGACTGTATTTTCTGACTCTGTGTGTGTGTGTGTGTGTGTGTGTGTGTGTGTGTGTGTGTGTGTGTGTGTGTGTGTGGTGGTGGTGGGGGGGGGGGCAGTATGACATTTACTGGCAAGAAAGGAGCTACGCAGCTTGACTTGAAGGAGCTGCGTCAAACATGTAAATGCAGAAGTAGAAACAACCGAAAGGAACGGGCACACGCACACACACACACGTGCACATACAAACGCACACGCGCGCGCACACGCTCCTGATTAGGCAGAATCAGGAAGCTAAGGTCAGCATCAGCGTGATTGGAGGTTTTGAGGAGCGAGGTGAAGAGGCTCTCCACGCTGATGGCCGGCACGACTGCCGCTTGACTCACATGAGGGGGGGAGTGCCAAATCCTATACCCCCCTTACACCCACCCGCACACACACACACACACACACACACAAACACACACTTTCTCTCTCTGACCATCACGTGCGTGCAACGAATCCTCTGAGTTAACCTGCGAAATCGACTGCTGCAAATGACGTCCGTCCCCCGTGTCGCGCTGTTACTGAGCTATTTGGTCGGGGGGATGTTTCCATTGTCAAAAATCAATGTTGGTTTCCTTTAACAGTTACTTTTAGTTTCCTAAACTGCAGGACTATCTGTGTCCCGCCAAAGGAAAAAAAAGCCCCAGATGAGTAAGATATTAATATATTATATTTCAAACCTGACAGTTCGCTCTTGACTGAGAAATCTCCTCTCATGTTTCCACTTTGTTCTCCAGCTCTGGGGCGATTTCACATGGTCTTCATTAGCGAGGAAGAAGAAGAAAAAAAAAAAAAAAAAAAACAAGGAAGAAAAAGTTTGCTCCGTTGTCAGGTTTCCATTATTCTGAGCAGCGACTCGTTCCTGTTGGCTCGAAGACACGAGCTTGGCCGTCCACGCTTGATCTTGGAAACGGTCTCCTCTGTCAAGGTCGCCTCACGCCTCACTCTGAGCTTTTCTGGATCTTTGAACCGTAATCGCACAACCCGGGAACGCAACGATCACTTATTGTCAGATATGAGGTCTCGTTGATCGCCCCCCAAACTGGTTAGTTCTGCACAACTCCTCAGTCCTTATCAGACCCCACCAGGGAGAACGGCTCATAAAGGATGAGGTCATACAATTACTCCAGACTCGATTCATAAGTTAATTTCTCCAGTGTCTTTTTTTGTGTCGGGGAAGGGCGTCCGACGCAAAAAACCAACGCCAGATCAAATATGCGAATCAAACCAATGACTTCCATACCCGGGTTAACAACGAGCGCCATCGGTGAGATGGAGGCAGAAGGGAGCGTCCGAAAGAGGGAGGAGAATCTGTGAATATGACGGGTCGCTCATCCTCCGGGCCGTTTCGGCCACTCGTCGTCTCTGAGCCCAGACACGAGGTTCTGATCCGCGCCTGCTTAGGTTTGCCAGAGCAGAGTACCTGCTTTGACTCGGTTAGAAATGAAAGCGCTGCGATCCCACCAAATATCGGTCTTCGGGCCAAAACGGACTACGCTGGACTGGGTGGTTCTGGTAGCTGATCGCCGACAGGTCGCGACCACTTGAAAACACGGGGCTGTGCCAGAGTGGAGTTGATACGGGGGGAACAATCCAAGAAGCTCATTGGTTAGCCACCGGAACCACCGAAAGGGACAGACTGGTTTTTAATTGTTTGGTCAATAAATAGCCGGTGGATTTTTTTTTTTTGTGACGGGGGTGAGGCCTGACTTCCAGGTGCCTGTGAGGGGAAATGGAGCGTTTTGTCCAGCGTTGCATCTTATGAAAGATGTGGTTTGATGGAAACCGAACTGACACTGTCGCTGATTTTCTTTTTTTCGCTGGGGAAAATACAAATTCAACCAACGTGAGTAAAGGCTAATTGCTTGTGTCAGGTTCAGCCTCCTTGATGTCCTCAAAGCCTGAAATAAAGATCTCAGCTTCCTCCGGTGTCGACATCTGTCTTCGGTGTGTCTTCATCGACAATGACATGTGATGTGTCACTGGACCGAGGCTTGTGGGTTCATTAAGAAACGGAGGGCTGCCGAAGTCTCGGCGAGCTGGAAATTTCGCGGCGGCGACAGCCGGCGTAGCCGCGCCAGGAATACCGCGTGTCACCGCCGCGCTGTCCGTGGAAATGAGGAAAACGCAGAAGTGAGAGACGGCCGAGCGCTGCAAGTGAAATCTGTCAACGCGCTGCGTTTAAAAAAAAATAAATGCATCCACGCATCGACTGAGAGAGATCCTGCGAGGCCCCGATATCACTTTTTCAAAGCCGGAGTATGAGCGCGCGGCCGCGATGCAAGCGGTGGGATGTGTGGCGCAGTTCATCTTTTTTCAGAAAAAAAAAAAAATTGTTAGGATTTTTAAAGTCTTCTCGTGTATCCCCGGGCTAAGATACCTGAGCGTCTCTCTCCCTCTCTCTCCCTCCCTCCCCGCTGCCTGCCATTTCCATCCTTTCATCCTCTCCTGTCCGTTTTCATCTGCCGTTGGAAAAGGAAAACCGTGTTCCATCTAAACTGCCAAACATTCACTTTGAAATATATCCACCGCCTCCCTCCGTTCCGTCCCAAATCCGCGTATATATCTTTATTTCTCCACCCCCCCCGCCCCCCACCACCACCACCCGAGAACCTTTTCCGTTCCTGTACTTGCGTGGCTGTTGATTGACTTCTCCTCTCTGGCTGATCTCTCCGTGTCTTGCGGATGCGGAGATTTGTGAATGGGCCCCGGTTCTGAACGTTGGCCCGTTGCCCGCTTGTAAATCCCGACTCTACCTGGACCCCCCCCCCCACACACACACACACACACACACACACACACACACACACACACAAAGTAAACCCCCTCCTCCCCATGGCACAAGAAAAGCCATAAAACTTGCTGGCCTATAAACTTGACCGCTGCTGGCAGACACAGCTCCCCTTCTTTTCTTTTTATGGCCGCCTCTTATCTCGGCGCCGTATATAGGCCGGGGCCCTCCCGAAGCCGAGGGACGACTCGCCGTCGGGGCAGAAAACAATGGGATAATGAAGCGCCGCGAAAAAAAAGCTGGATAACAGGTGCGGCGTGTCAGCGGGAGAACGTCAAGCGTTGGGCGCCTTCCCAGTCCGGGCTTGAGGGGAGATGGAAAACCACGCGACAAGGACTCGACTGAGCTTGAATATCTCTTCATGAGACGGTGTTAAAGAACTCAGTTCAGAAAGTGTTTTTTTTTTCCACCAGTGATGAGGCCTGGAGTCTGCGCAAATGAGAGACGACAACAAATGACTTCATTTGTGGCGAGACTTTTCCCCCCAGGTTTTTTTTTTTTTTTTGCGTGGAGGGTGGCCACGTCTTAAGTGCTACAGCGCCGGAGTAATTCATCCTCATGTTTCATTTTGCTCTTTTGGAATGTGGTGACATTTCAAGCAGAAATGTCAGCGTCATCGCAACGCCGCGGGTGAAAAGTCAGGGGATCGGCGAAGGATTCATCCTCCCGCGCCTGTTTAGTCTGAACTGAAGCGGTGGGGACCGAGCCGCAGACGTACGGCCGAAGCTAAAAGGTGCCGGGATGTGTTGCGGCCGCATAAACCGTCAAATGTTCCACTTTCTTTACACGTCACTCATTCTCCCCTGCTCTGTTATCAGAGCACCAAGATACAGATCTACAGCACGCCGTAAAAACAGTTACACGAGAGAGCACTCCATTTCCACACAACCAGAAAAGGATCCAGATCTGATCGTGATATTTTCCGCACAGCGCTGAGAGAGCGTCCCCCATTTCTTTTTTTTTTTTTTTTTAAATCTCATTTCGAAATCTTTCTGCATTTCTGGAGACATGACTCAAAATATGGAAATTGTCCTGTCTCTCAACGGCGAAGAATCGTTCGAAAAAAAAATTCCTGGATGCGGATACTGACGCGGATCACTCCTGAAATTGAATGGTTTCTAAGTGAGAAAGCCACCTCTGGTTGGAAAAACAAAAAAAAGTTCAAATCCCTCCACTCATTTCTGCGTAATCCTGCAAACAAACAAACCAAAAAAAAAAAAAACCAAAGGAAACCACATCCTCCTTGGTGGAGGTAACAAACAGGGGGGGGTGGCTCTGCGTGGCTTGTTAGCTTTGAAGTGGAGGGAGGGAAAAAATAGATAAAACAGATGCATGTTACTATCTGCTTGCCACCACTCCCCCGTGTCCATCCCAAAGACAAGCAATCAAGTGGGTAAACACACACACACACACACACACACACACACATCCTACAAGTGGCTGCGGATGTTTGTCCTCTGCCTCTCCTCCATCTCTATCTCTGGCTTCATCCAGTCTAATCCCCCCCAAACCACCCCCATTAAAATGGCACTGACTCTCCGCAGGCTGTGTTTACTCTGACCCGGGCGGATATGAAGTGTGCATTCTTTTTTTTTTTTTATTATTTCTCTTTAAACCGATGCCTTGTTGTTTGAAGTGCTAATTCTGTTGTTCTGCCTTTATCTTGTGATCAGAGGGCCTTCCAGCCTCTCTCACTTCACACCTCTGGAGGGACAGAGACGGTCCCAGGTGAACGCTTTTCACGGGATCGTCCCGCTTTTTTCGAGTTGCTTTCAAACTAAAATAAAGCCCCGTCCTCTGTTATGCACGGGAGCAGCAAATTGAATGCCTTTTCAAACAAAAAAAAAAAAAAACTTTTTACAGGCCGCTGCTCCGGTTATTTTTTGCACATTTAAATGCAAGATATTTATTACTGTGAACAGAAGAAAGGGGCTCTTTATTACCAGAATTAGTCCTCTGTGTTTAAATAATTGGAAGAAGTGGGCAGCTATTGTCTGGCGCCTCAGGACCAAATCCAAATCCGAGTCTTGTGCTTTGGCCAAGAGAAAGGGAAAAAGAAAAGAAATCTCTCTCCGGTTGAGCTGCTCTCCGTTGCGTTCGTTAGCGGGTCGACGGAAAGGAACGGCTCCGAGGATGCACGAGCCCAAAAAAAAAAAAAGGTTGCGAACTGCCGATCTGCACGGACGAGGTTTCAGCACCGGTCACCTGCACCTCTGCCTCCTCACGCAACCTGCTCTGTTTGAAGTGCACGTGCACATCGCTTCTGCCGCTTTAACGTGAGCGTCACGATGCGAATTTTTTTGGTTTTTTTAAATCGCAACAGTAAGAGCACGGCAGACGCCAGCAGACCAGAGAAATAAAAAAAAAAAGGTGCGCTTGTCGTCCGTCACGTTAAATTAAAGGTTCGGCGGAGACAAAGCCCCGAGCAGCATCGATTCCCCGCATCGAGCAGGAGCCAAACTCGATCCATCCCTCGACGCCCGCGACGTCCGGGGCTGGAAACGCTGCGAATATCCACGTGTGGGAAGGAGAAATTAGCGGAGAGTGCCGTGGCTAACGCTCCCGACACCCGGCGCCAACCGGGGAAAAAAATGATATTACACGCGTGTCTTTCGCTCACCTTTTTGAAACAAATTCCTCTGCCAAAGCAGGTCTGTCTTCCATTTCCTGGCCTGGCGCTGGCAGCGCCTGCCGACTTGTGCGCTCTCGGACTGTTCTGGAGCTCTTAAGCAGACACGGTTTAAGCGTGCTCATGCTAGTTGTGCGTTTGGTGTGTACTGTACGTCCCCATTGTGGCTTATAATAATCTGAGGAAATGGCGGCACTCTGTCGCGCGCGTCTCGCGATGTTTATGTCAGCTTTTTTACCCAGTGTGATAATCCGTTCAGCACTGAATCGCATCCACTGGAACTGTGCCTCAAAACTATGTGTGTGTGTGTGTCGCGTGTGTGTTTACGCCTACCCTACACTAAACCGCGCATGTAACTCAGCTTGAATATCTCAGTCAGGGCTGAGCCGAGCAGGTGACCCAGAAAAAAAAAAGAGCAAACGGAGAGGGGAGGGAGGGAAAGTCTGATATTTATAGATATGAGGATAATGACGTTGCCCGATAAAGAGGCTCGTCTGAGCCCGTGCATACACGCGCTCCCGCGCTAAAACCCCGCATGCAGATAAGGCCCGCGCATCGTCGATACCCCTCAAACCTCCAGCCAATCCGTCGTCTCGTTCCTCCTTCGACTCGCGCGGCGAGGTGCGCGTTTCCCCGAGATAACGGATAACGGCGAGTCGCGAAGCAACTCCGTCGGTTTCAGGGAAGGGGCTGAATCGTCTAAGCGATCGACTCCGCGCTGCTGCGGAGCCCTGGAGGAAAACCGGAGGAGCCAGTTACAGAGGTGGATTTTTTTTTTTGTTCTGAAACAGAAATACACACGCACAAAAAAAACAACATTTGCATTCTCCAGAGAAGCCTTCTGCGTTTCCCCGAGAAAGGTTTTGCAAATTTTTTCCGCTCATATCCTTAATTTGGCCGCTCGAGAATGAGCTCACATTAAAACCGTAATTAACCACTGAGCTGTCGTTTCTCAACTGCCCAGATAATTTGTGTGTTTTTGCAAGAATATGGCCAAATATCGAAGTTAGACTGCAGAGATTTGTGCTAAAAAAAATAAACTTCCCTCAGGAAAAAAAGAATATTTTCATTATTTTTTTTTTCAACACGTCCGGCCCAGGGCTCTGAATCATCCGGCACCCTGTGTGTGTTTTTTTTCTTCTGGAAAGTCTTTGGCACGAAACTAGTCGAAATGGAAACGCCGGGCGCCAGCAGGAGCGCGTTCACTCCCGAGCTATTGATACGGGCCTTCAGAGGCCACCCGCACTGGTCAAACTCCGTTCCCAGCAGCTGTCGCCCCTTCTTCCCTCCCTCCTTCCTTTTGTGCGCTTGCCACCGCGTTGTCACGCGGAGCCGAGCTGCAGTCGGCGGGTCCTGCCGGCGCTCCGTTACCATCGCTCAGGCCCACACTGTCACCTGCCTCATTAGTGCCGAACTGGCGGAGGGGGACGGGGAGGGCGCGAAGCCCGAATGCTGCACGCGTGCACGGCCACGCACTCACGTGCACACTCGAGTGAGAATGAGAAAAAAATAAGGAGGGAAGAACTTGTTCTAGGTCACTGATGCATCCGTGTGTGTGTGTGTGTGTGCATGTGTGTGTGTGCGTGCGTGCCCAGCGGAAGCCGGGCTGTCTCGCTGCGACAGAGGGTTTTGATTTTGCTCTTGTCTGACAGAAGCGACTTATGGCCGCGCCGCTGTCTGTTAAAGACCCCAGGACCCGGGAACAGGAAGCTGCGTCTTCAAAGTCCAGATATTATAGAGCCCAGAACAGGAAGCGACACGGGAACTATAACACTCAACTCAAATGGGCTGTTAGAGGCTGAAACTACTTCTCCTCCGGACTGCGACCTGCCAATGAGCTGATTTGCTGATGCGCCAATATTCACCCTTTTTACCATTTTTGTGAGGAAAGTGTTTTTCTCGGAACGGCCCGTGCAACGCAGCAATTATGAGACATGCATCCCATCTCTGAAACATAAAAAGCATTATAATAGTAATCACGATGATGACGACGGCGAGGCTGAAATGCTTATTACAGAAGAACGAGATTGGATGCACGCGAACGAGAGACCACTTCCCCGCATCCTCATCATCAGCGAAATGCAAAATGTTGGCTTAAGGAACCCGAAGGATTTCAAATATACAAAACGAGAAAAAATGATCGTAAAACGCGTGACGGCAAGCCCCAGATCCATCGTGACTCATCCCTCGTTAAACTTTTTTTTTTTTCCACACGGAGTTTGAAAGTGAGCTCATTTGGGATCTGTTTTGAGTCCTGCGGCGAGGGAATACCCAAAGTTCCCTGCCGAGCCGTGGTCTGAAGCGTACATCAGCTGCTCTTGTGCGACCACCGCCGCCGCCACCACCAACGCAGCCCGCTCCGCCCGCAGCTCTGAGCAGATGGACGCCAGGCGCGTGACTTCGCTTTCCGCTCTTTCTCCGACTTTTGCTGCGGCTGTTTTGCCTTGTCGGCCAGCTCACCTTTAGCCTCGCTCGACGGAAAAACGTCGACGGCTCCAAAACATCACCTGCACCCCCTGAAGCGACCCCCACCACCACCACCACCACCATCACCACCCCCATTTCAACCCCAACCAAACCAGTAAACACAGAGGGGAATGTGTCTGCTTCGTGTTATTCCCGACAGCTAATCAGTTCCATACTGGCACTTTTAAAGCCATGTTTTAAAAGGAGGTTTGATGATGCAGAGAAAGAGAGAGAGAGAGAGAGGGAGAGAGAGAGTAGTAAGAATGTGGAGGAAATAAATCATCTGAAGTTAAATGAGGATAGGAGGTGGGGGGGGGGATGGGAGGAAAAGTGCAGAAAAAGAAAGGTTAGAGTGAGGAGAGTCATATCGTCGTGGTCAGGATTATAAACATGCAACACGCAATCAGACACACACACACACACACAAGCTGACTGGCATTTCAAAGAACAGCTCAGACACTCTTACCAACATCAAACCCCACTCAGAAACCTCAGAGCTGCCCCCCTAACACACACAAGCTCATAAACACACTTAGTCAAACCTGGAGGTGTCCTTAATGCAAGCGTATGTGTGTGTGTGTGTGTGTGTGTGTGTGTGTGTGTGTGTGTGTGTGTGTGTACTTGTGCGCAGGAAACAGATGCTTAGGGAGGGCGGCCGGCGTTTGCACAAGAGCAGAGGATCAAACCCAAACCGCAGCCAGAGAAGCAGGTCATTGCTCAACAGCGCTCGCACACAGAAACGGGAAGGCGGTCGGCGTTAGCCTGCGTGGAGCTCGCTTATCCACCGTGCAGCTTCAAAAGGCAACGCTCTCATGTTGTTTTCATAAATGTCTTCACAGTGTCCCTGCTCCTGAACAAAACTTGCCTTAAAAAACACATGCCCATGAAGACATTTAAAGAATTAACTGCTGTGCATCTTTAGCTAGTTCTGTAAATTCCCTCGTGCAGCTTCGTACACCGATGACCTTGAAAAAACAACATGAGTCTGCCAATTCTCTCGTGGTCACGGCATATCTGAGATTCTACTTCTTCTTCTCTTTTCTTTTTTTTAAACGAAGCAGTTAAGCAGTTGAAACCGCATGTGGATGACGCAGTACAGTACGACTCTGAAGTCTGACGGCGTTCTGGCAGGAGCCGGCACCGCAGAAACACGACGGGCCGTGAATCTGACTGGCTCCCTTCGAACATCTGCGTGGCTCGCTCTCGCTCAGCGCCGCGCCGATACTGCACAGCTGGAGCAGGACCAACACGTGTACGCATTCTGATTTAAACAAAAACAGGAGGACTGTGCGGCTCGTTGCGCTACTGCGCCATATTTCCTCACGTTGATAACATTCGAGCAGCTTGGGATTGTCCACAGCCGAGGACAAGAAGAGACAGATCGAGCGGCGGCAGGAAATATCCTCTGGGTCCGCTATAAACAGCCGTCATCGCACACACTCACACACACTCACACACACTCACACCGAAAGGACTTTTTCTGCACATGAACTCTTACGCAACCATTATTGTCATGTCCGTGTCAAGTCCAATAGAGAGGGGGGAGAGGGGGCATAATGAGCTGAATAACAGAGCTCTATCAGAGTAAACAAACTGCTGCCCGGGTCGGCGCGCTGTCAGTGTGTGTGTGTGTGTGTGTGTGTGGGAGGAGAGGCAGGTGGAAACAATGCACTCTTCGCCCGGGCTTAAGGGTTCTCCATGCAGGGACGAGCGAGGCAGGGTGGCCGAGAGAGAGCGCGAGAGGCTGGAGAGCAGCGTGAGAGGGTGAAAACTCTGCTGAAGCAGCGACCAGTGCCCCAGGTACTACTCTGTACACTCTGTACCCTCTACATGTATATATATATGTATATACAGTATGTATTGTAGTTTATCTTATATTCTGGCACGTTCTGGCACGTTCATCAGCTCATCGCCCAAACAGATGCTTGCTCTTTTTTTTTTTTACTCGGCGTTTCAGCTTTGTTTCTCTTTAAGTGCCTCTCTGTGGTTTAAATGCCTCCAAGGTTGTGGCAGGATGACAACATGACAACAGCCCTGATCCACATTTGAAGTCCTCATATTTAAAGGTTTAATTGTTCTGGTTATGTGTGTGTGTGTGTGTGTTTGTGGCAGTGTGTACAAAGAAGTTCACGTTAACTTTTTATAATCTTGTTTAGGCTTAATGTTTGTTGTTTTTGATGGCTCAGCATCATGGTAATTCACTAGGAGGTTTGATTTAATGATGATGAGCGGGCAACGTGTGTGTGTCCGCAATGTATGTGTTGTATATAATTTACCAAATGGGCATAATAATAATAATTTTTACAGAGATGCTGCCAAGCAGGTGGTTACCTGTTGGAGCACCTCTGCATTCCCCATCATCTAAAAATACACACATTTATCACTGCTCTCTAAACAATACGCACACCCTTGATAAATCAGCGCAGCACAACGGCCGTTAAATTAAATGGAAATGGTTACAGGTCATTATTCCCATTCAGTGTGATGTGTAATCGCAGCACTTATCCTTGGTGGGATGTGTACATTTGAATGTACACACACAGGCGCGCGCACAAAGGCACGCACGCGCACAGCGGGATGGACCCGCGGTGCCACGCCAGAGCGGAAACGCTAGTCGAGCAGAACCCGGGGGCAGCCTGGGATCCCGCCAGGCCCAGCTGGAGAGAAGACGAGGAAGAGGATGAAGCGAGGGGGGGGGGCAGCAGAGGAGGGACAGGATCCAAGGAAAAGTGTGTGTGTGTGTGTGTACTCGGAGCAGGGTGGCGCAAACACCAACCAACCAGCCGAGAGAATCCCACTGTAACGTGGAGGGGGATGGTGCGATGGCGACGTACACGTGTACGTGAGCGGTACGGATGGCGTTTTTGCGTGGGCGCTGAGAGAGAACGATATATGGGAGATGCAGGAGTTACAAAAAGGGGAGTGGGGGGGGGGTGCGACAGAGTAAAGCGGAGGGGAGTTGACTCTATAAAATTCTGAATGCCACTAAATCTTTCCATTATCCACAGATAAGGCGGTGACAGATGTTTTTCGGGGCCCAGATAGAATTTAAATCGCTCCGAGCTGGGCTGATAACTGAGGGGTGAAGAATGGAAACTGATAGGTGGAGACACACACACGCACACACACACCAGCACTGTAAACATCCTTCACTCCTCCTCCTCCTCCTCCTCCTCCTCCTCCTCCTCCTCCTCGCTGCTCTCAGCTGGAGGGTGTTGCCCCATTCGATGAGCTCTAACAGGGTCACGCACGCGCACGCATGCATTATAGATTGGCGGCGCCCGCAACTGCAACAAAAAGTGGGGCTAGTTGAGCGTTTGTGTGTTTGTCGCTGGTGCGCATAACGGGTGTTATGTTACTGTCAGGTGAAATAAATAAACATGTATCCGGAGAACGTAAACTTTTCCTAAAAGTAAAAGTTTGATTTGAACAGTTTGTGTGAGTTTTTTTTAAATAAGTGTTCTCTGGAAGGCTCAGACCACTAATGAAATTGTTAGAAGCACCTTGAGGTGACGGTGGGGGGGGGGCACGCCGACACCCCTCTGCTGCCGAGTAAAAAAATCACTGGAAACCTTTTTTTATTATTGACTAGACGCTGATGCAACGACCTGCACCGAGCATGAAAACACACACAGCACCGCCGATAACAAAACATTAAGGAGACAATGTTCACAGCTGCTCGACTCTACATGCAGTATCTTCCCGGGAGGAGTTTCAAGCTCCTTATCTAATCTTGTTTTAATGGGAATTTTCTTTTTCTTCAACCTGAACTTTTTCTGCTTTTTTTCCCCTTCTTTTCCCCCCTCGCAAAAAAATGCTGAACTGTGGTTGAACTCGGCCGAAGACGGCGTGACGCAATGCCTCTGGAGACGCGGAGAAAACTCCCGCCACACACTCGGGGCAGCTCTCTGCTCTGATAATAAATCAATAACAGTCGACGCACGAGCCCGCCGTACGCCGCGGCGTTAAAGGCGCAGGACAAAATCACTGGGTCCTGTTCTGATGGCTCCTTTAATACAGGAAATACTCAGGTATTCATATTTGCCACTGATTACAAATTACAGTGTGTTATTGTGTTTTCCCTGCAGTTGAGAACACAGCCGTCAGAATCTCTGAATTTCTGCGAAGCATGAAATGTCTTTTCAAATAAATCTCCATGCAAAGATACTGTAGGTGTTTACCGTACCATAGATGTTTGGTGTGTTGAATCACATATCTGAGTGGACAGTAGATGTTCATGTCGTGCTCCAGGCTGATGAGACAGAGAGAGCAGAGAAGGACAGAGCGGATACTGTATGAAGGAAAAGTTAGAGAAGAGTGTGTGTGAGCTGTAGCAAATGGTGGTCTGGTCCTTTAAAGGCCCAAACTCACTGTATCATCGCGCCAGAGGTGGAAAACAGAGGCTGTCCGACATGGGATTTTTTATTTAAAGGAGAATCGTTTGACACTCACACTGCGTGTGTGCGTGTGTGTGTGTGTGTGTGCGCGCGTGTTTGAGACGCATGTGATGTCACCGTTTCCCTGCGTGAGAAGAGAGACTGCAGAGACATACTGAGTCAGTGTTCAGCCATGCGGCCCTCTCCGAGACAAACTCGCATTCCAGCCTTTTCCACGCACGCAGACAATCACACACACACACACACACACACACACACACACACACACACACACACACACACACACACACACTAAAGGAGACCATTGTCCTGTTGTAGAAAACAGACAGAGAGGCTCGAGGCAATCTTCACAGGAATCTGCTGCAGAGAGGGTTGGCTTTGACACACACAAACACATACACACACACACACACAAGCACAAGCACACGCTGCCCCGCCCACTACACAACACTCCCTCCACTGCCACATGCTGTATCACCAGACAGAAACCTGCCTCCGCCGTACGAATCCTTTATTCAGAGGCCACTCATGGCCATGTGATTAATGGACGGCACAGAGGATGGCAGCCAGCGCTGCCGGGGGTCAGAGGTCAACTCTGCCAGGGTCCTTAGGTCGCTGCCGCAATGTGGGGGCACCACTGTGCGCCGTCCACTGTGCGTCTCCGGGAGAAAAACCCACTGAGCCTTATGAATATTGCATGAAGGCCCTGCCATGACAGGATGGAGGGGAAAAACAAAAGGGCAAGATTTCATCGAAGAGAGGGAGCGAGGGAGAGGAGGGGAGAGAAGGATGGAGGAGGGATAAAGAGGGTCCTGTGAGGCCCAACAAAGACAGGCTTTATAGCAGCGAGGGTCAAATGGGAGTTTTATTCATGGTTTCCCCCTACACACTGAGAGGAGCTCCCTCAGGACCCTTTAAAGCCGAGGAGGTGTGTGTGTGTGTGTGTGTGTGTGTTCATACAGTTTTTCCTCACACTTAGGACAACCTTTGGTCCCCAAATATCCACACTTTCCTGCTGGCCGTGACAAACATGCTACACAAAGGTCTTGGATGTGTGTGTGTGTGTGTTTGCGTGAGCTCTGTCATTTTTATAGCCTTAAGCTATTTATAATCCCACAAGTCCAACGGAGCGGCTATATGCTTTGCTATTTCCTTGTGGCCCATACTCGGCGCATTGTTCTGACGGAGGCCGGGCCCGGCGGCAGATGTTCCGTCTGCGGCCGGCTCTGCCAGCGTCGGGGACATTCCTCGGCGGCTCGCGCTGGCAGAGAGCTCAGCGCATGTTCTCCAGCAGAGCCAACGCTGACTCCATATTTAAGAGGACACACAGCGATGCAGGAAATTGCAGAAAATCCCTTTCTGTTTTTTTTTTTTTTTTGCGGTCGTCCTTTTGATGCACGCGTGAGACACGCTTGTGAGATCCAGCAGAACACTGTGGAGCCCGGGAGTGGGCGGACGGCAACGGAAGGCCGGAAACGCACGGAAGGCGCGCGGCTCGCGAGGCAGCGGCGCATGATCGCCGTGAAGCTCATAATGAGAGAAAACAATCAATCGATACTTTTATGATGGATCACATAACAGCTGACTGCGTAATGTCAGAACTCTTCAGATTCACTCGTCTTTTAGCTTCTTTCAGATCATTGTTTTGGTGTCATTTGTTCAGCGCCGTGGCTTTGACCCTGCAAGCTAACTGCCCGAACACCAAGCAGCAGAAAGACAACATCAGAAAATAGCTGATGGACATGAAAGTGCATCTGGCTACTTAAGAAGCAGATATTAGATATCTTTTTTTTTTTTTTTTTTTTTTTTAATGAAGAGCCAGCTAATATTGAACTCATACCACAAAGTGTATGAGTGTGGCCTCAAACTATAAATCTGTGTTTATAAAATCATTAAATAAAGTGATGCAGGTTTAAAAGTGCAAATATTTGAGGCCAGATCCCCAAAAAATGAAAGCCAAATTATGAGAAAAGAAAATTCTTATACATTCTTAAACATTCAATGTTTAAAGCCAGACTAAGCCTGATTTTTACGTTAAGAGATGAAATGATAACTGCACGAGATGTGCTTTATAAGGTGATCACATATTCTTTTGCTGCACTCGTGTAACTTATGTCACTATGATGCCACTCACCAACGTGCGGACAATCTAATCTCTAATCTGCAAATACGTTCAAACTGTGGGTAATCTCCGGGACGCCAGCGATGTTTTTAACAAAACAGATTTGGAACTCACAGATAAGGCCCAAAAACAAACCGGCAGTGCATCATGGTGTGGACAAACAAGCGCTCTTATTTGCTTTATGATGATTGTCATTTCCCTTGACACACCCCCCACACCCACACACACACACACACATACCTATTTCCCACTATGTCTAATACGGCTGTAATCACCATTGTAAACCTTGTGTCATTGTGAGGACACATATAATTAAAAGAGGATTAGCGATGGACGGGCCCAGATGCCTTCTGCATGTAATTAACATTCAGACAATGTGGCGGGCATACAGAGGAAACACCTGGGTTTGGGGGGTTTTTTTTGTGCGCGGGATGTGCCAGTGTGTCTGCGCGTGGGCGTATGTTCGAGAGGGATTAGCCGCGGAAAAAGTCAGCCCGACGTCAGTCGATCGGGGCCCCTCGCGAGGGCGCCCCGCCGATCGTCCACGACGATGGAGGTGCTGCCGGGGAAACGGTGTTAAAACGGGCCGGTGTCGCCAGCGTCCCACGATGTTTGCGCAGGCCTGGGCCCGAACTTTGTCGTCATTCTGCTCGCCGCACGTGCGGTATCATATAAAAGGTGGAATAACAGCGGAGTGGATCCACTGCGCGCGTGGGCCTGTGAGGAGAAGTTCACATTCCTCCGACAGAAACAAACACACAAAGCTGAATACTTCCGTGATGTTTGTGACTGCTGCTTTTTGAATTTCTGTCCAAAACAAACTCGTCTATGAGTCTGTCCTGACGCCGGCGAGCAGACGCTCCCGTGGGAGCTCGCGCTCGCTCTTTCCAGGCGCCGTGACATTAAAAAGGTGATCGTCTAATGGATTTGACCTTTCGGCTTTATCGCCCTATCGTGCATATATGAAGAGGATGCGCTTCCCGTGCGCTGCGGCTGGGGCGTATGTGGCGGCGTACATGTGGCCGTTTCATGTGGTGGGAGGCGGGCAGGCGTACAGCAGAATGAGCTTCCCCTTATACTTGTGTGTACCTGCCTGTGTGCGCGTGCGTGTGGAGAGACGAGCGCGCTTTGTGTGTATAGCTAATGCCGGCGGGATCGTCGAGCATTACCCGAACGGCCACGAGATGAGGTCGGAGAGAAAGGGCTCGGCGGAGACGTGAGAGCGCGTGACCCCTGACCCCCGGGCCATTAGCTGATGGGTAAATACTGTCGCCCTGCTGCAGCGAGGGGGAGAGGCTGACTGTCGCTGACAGGGGTCGCCCGCTGCTCTCAGCGCCACAACCCTGGGCTATTTTCCTCTCCACGTGAAATGGGCCTCAGTTTTTCTTTAAAAGAAAATTCTTTATAATAAAAATGATACAGCAAATGGGGAATGGACTGCGTTTTTATTACGCTCTTCTCGTCTTATCCGCCCCGCTCAAGGCACTTTGTGCTGCAAACCGCATTTACCCGGCGCTCTTCTATCACACACGGACGATACACGCAGACAGGAGGCGCCGGCAACTGACTCACCCCCCGGCCTCCCGATTAGCGGACAACCCGCTCTAACTTACGGAGCCGCGGAAAACCACGGCGGTGGACGGCCGCTCATCTCTAAAGCTGGCAACGGGCCGGCCTCGTTGTGCGCTCACGGCTTTCAGCTGTAGTCACGTGCGGAGGTGCAGCAGCTTCCATTTCTGCTTTGCGGTTTAATGCCGCTGCAGATACACGCAGTATATATCGCGCGTGCACTTTCAGAACGAAAATCCTGATCACTGAGGGGCTTTTCACGCACCTGCGGCGCGTCTGCTGGAGCTAAAGGATTGCAGAATTTCTGGGAGAAAGCTCCCGGTTCGTGAGAATCCCTAGGAAAAGGCGGCGGAATGATGCGCCGGATGCACGAGGTTTGCAGGCAACGCTCGAATGTCCCCATCCTATTGTGCGCCGCTGAGTGGCTCTGACTGCTGGAAGAGAGCACTCTGCTTCAGGGCTAAATCACTCAGGACTCATAAAAAAAAAAAGACCCGCAGCTCAAACGCTGACAGTGTTAGCTGAGCAAACAGACAAATGGAAGTGTGTATGTGTGTGCGTGCAGTTGTACCGCATGCTGCATCAGTGTTTTTCCATCGCATCCCCATTTTTCATCAATAATAAACCTGCATCATAACAGTGAAAAGAGTTTATCTTTAAAACCTGTTTTCATTCCCTCCCTGACACGATATGAGGTTTCTACATAATCACGTTCTTCCACTTAAGCTCTGGATGTGTTGATGTGGAAAAGTGACACACTGTACCCAACCAAAGGAAAAGCTTTCATTTAAAACTTTAAATAAAAGCCAAAGTTGTTCAGCAAGTTTGTCGCCGCCCCCCCCAGCCCCGCCCTCCATCCCACAGGATATTACCTGTTGCCACAGAACCTCATCAAATGAAACTATGAATAAAGATCAGCCGTTTGCGTCTCCCCACATGAGCAGTGTCTCTGCTTCTATTCCTGAAACATCTGTCCTCTTCGGGACCAAGTGATGGAGAGAGAGGAAAGGAGCGAAGGGCAGAGAGAGAGAAAGGTGGAGGGAGGGAGCAAAGGGAGGTGACTGAGCTCTGGCGTGTCAGTCAAAGGGAAAGATGAAAAAAAACAACAACAATCAAACAGAGGAAGAGACAAACTCTCATTTTTGAGATGGATACATGAGGTGATGTGCATCCACGCACACGAGGCCGGCTCACGACCACAGTGCAATGAGCCCATTCCCCACAGCGTAGGATTTCACCTCTCCACGACAAAGCCGCTGCACGAGCTGGACAGGATGTACTGCATCGTGCTTCACGTCCATAAATTTCCCACGGTGCTCGTGTTTACGACAATGCAGAGCTGCGGCGGGGATGCCCTCACTCCTGCTTAATGATCTCTTCATCCTCCGTCGGCACCACAAACTCGCAGGAGAGAACACGCCCAGCCCACGCCGACCGGCTCGGGTGGAGTGCGCCTGGCGTCGCTATTCGCCATATCCCAGATGTGTGGTTTCATCATTTGAGGTAAAGCACATCAGCTGGGGCGTCGACTGCAGCTGCCGCGGCCCCTTAACACGTGACCCCCCTCCCCTCCAGGGTTACTGCGGGAATATGACACTCTGCTGGACACGCTCATATAAGCTGGATGGGACCCACCCACCCCGGCATCTTTGCCAGAGTTCACTGATCCCCGATCAGGACGGAATCCAAATTGCTCCAACATGCAAGCTTCTCCAGCACCCTCGCACGAGCTCTTCCAAACTCCTGTAATTGGAGAACACTGTGAACCGAACCTGCCCCCCTCTTTCAGAAAAATAACTGTAACCCAGCCCTGCTTTCCTAATGTTTATAGCTAATCGATCGATGGGTCACTTGAGGATTCAGCAGTGATGAGACATGAGGAGAAAAAAAAAAGAGATGCAATGCAAGTTAACGGAGAAAGGCTGAACCCAGGGACATCATAACCTCTGCAGTGTCACTCTGCCTCTCCAGTTTTTTTTTTTTCCATTCATCTCGCGATTTGTGTTCGAGCAGGAATGACACGGGCGTAGCCCAGATGCTAACATCCTACAGTAAGTCTACAGTAAGACTACAGTAAATGAGCGTGATTTAGCAGCACGGTTACAGGAGGACAAAACCTGGCAGCAAAAAAAAAAAAAAACAACCAAACCCTCCCCAAAAAGAAAAACCAGCTTTCATTCTGTGATTCTATTTTCTGCCAAGCTATCGATCTCATTATGTATTAAAAAAAAAAAAGTAAGAGAAAGAAGCCAGACGAGGCATGGTGGAGCGCGAAGATTACAGCGCGGACTGCATACACACCCAGAATTACCCTGCCTCCATGGCTCCAATCTATTTCAATTGGACATGGCTGCTGAATGTGTAGCATTGGCTCTTACACACACACACACACACACACGCGCTCTGCACAGCCCGTAAACAGAGTGGTGGAATGCATTTGGATTTTCACACACCCACTCACATGGGCACAGGTATGAAAAGCCCAAGCGTATCGTATGTAAAGATGCACACGCACACACACAGACACACACACACACACACACACGCACACGCACCAGCTGTTTACTACTGTCAGGAGTAATAAAAACAACATGAGTCAGTTTGAGAAAAGCATTAGTGAGAGAAATCTAAAACTATGAAACTCCATATGGTCCCTCTGTCTCTGTCTGTCTCTCACCATCAGCCCTCCCCTCTCTCTCCTCTCTCTCTCTCTCTCTCTCTCTCTCCCTCTCTCCCTCACTCTCCCTCTCTGCAGAGAAAATGCAGCGTTGCATGAAGAGATGACAGATCATTGTAGACGCTGACAACCTGCATAACACTCATGGTTTTGAAATGAGACTTGAAAATCTTAAGCTTTGAGACGGGATGAATTAGAGAGAGAGAGAGAGAGCGCCAGCTGCAGAGGATGACAGCGATGTTTATTGAGCCCCACACACACACACACGCACGCACGCGCACACACACGTAATGGCACGTCACTTTTAACAAGGTCGCTATCACAATATGTTACGAGCGACAGACATTCTCTCAGTTTCAGTTTCATTCTGTCCCGGCTGCCGGTGATTCAGAGGGATTAAAAATGAAGTTAGAGAAACGAGGAAAAGTCAGGTCATTGAAATGCAAAGAACGCGAGGAACTCTCTTTTTTTTTCCTTCCTCTCCCTCCGCTCAGTCCATTCAGCAGTGACGACTTAAAGCGGAGTTTGCATACCAGCCTGAGCCGCAGCGGGAGGAGGAGGAGGAGGAGGAGAAGCAGCACTTGTGCTTGACAGAGAGAGGGCGAGACTGTTATAGAAATGTAACACATTGCCATCTGCAGGCAAGTCAAATGGGCAGGCATGCACACGCACACGTGCGCACACACAAAGACAAACACAGAAACGAGCAAGGCAGGCAGATGAACCCGCTGAGAGCGAAACAAACTTGTCTAATTTAATCAGAAAACTCATCATAGAAAATAAATTGCACTCGTGAACTTGTTTATTATTCATTCATTCATTGGCGGAGCTGGACAAGCTGCTGTTTTACGCCCAGCAGAAATAAATATGAGCCTGCTCGCTGGCGTGAACTCGGGCGAGCCGGGCCGACGGCTGGAGTGGACGGCCAGGGCGCGTGGAGTGTGTGCACTTGAGCTTAAGAAATAATGAAAAATGAGTTGAATGTTTATTGATCGTCGGCGGAGAACGTTCCCCCCGCGGCAGCAGCTGGGGAAAAAGGAAGTGACAGAGGAGGAAAATATCACGGGAAGCTTTCCTCGGGCTGCTGCGATTTTAAATGTGCGCTGCGGAGCCGCGCGGGAGATCAGACACGAGCGCGCGCGCACGCGTGGACGCACGCTCAGTTGCACACGGTGAAAATGAGACGCCATCAGAGGGCCCCGGTGACGGGAAGCAATGGTGACACCAGCCGTCAGCCAACATCAGCCCCGGGAAGATCGCCGTGACAACCACGACATCGACCCCTCCGAGAGATTATCGTCAGCTGCGGCCTCGCAGCCGCGCGCCGCTCACCGGCACGCGCGCACACGTTTAAACAGCCCGCCCAGCCTACTGAACAGGATTTTAAATGACATCATGAGAAAGATTTGACGAAGAATGACAAATAATTCTGATCATTATATTGAGGGTAAACAAAGCTGACTGGTCAATTTCTGGGATTTAATGCGCCTGTCTTCCCCAGCCTGCAGCTTCGACCGGACAAAGGCCCAGTTCCACTCTGGATTTAACGCCCCCTGTTCACTTCTACGAGGAAAAGGACAAGGTGCGCTTCTGGCGGCACTTTCCTTTTGTTTGCTGCATGTCAAGTTCGGTTGCACCGAACCCTGACACCTGAGGACCTCGAGGGTCCGAGTGGGACTGATCTCTCGTTCAGGAAGTATTTGGTCTATATTTGGTATTTGGCCCCTTAGCCGAGCTAGCTTCTGCCGGTCACGTTCTCAACCTTTGGACCGTCTCGCGCCGTAACCACGACCACGGTAAGGGAAAAAGGACGGGGGAGCTGAGAGCCGATATCGCCGCCGACTGTTTGCGGAAATCACAGTTATCTGTGCCTTTTCTCTCGCAGCATCCACTCCACTTCAGCTGATTACACGCATTACTATGACACAACTACCACCTGCTTAATCGCCAATAACGCCGCCATTCAGCCATCGGTGTCTGTTTATGTAAACGCACGGCGCACGCGCCTCTGTTTGCTTGCTGCAATGAAAAGGCAAAAGGCTGAAGCTTTTCTTTCAAAAGAGTCAATAAATCAAATATTTATTGCATAAATTATCCCAAATTCATGCTCCGCCGATTGTCCACCAGCCGAGTGAATTCAGTATGGCTGAATAAGTTCTTCTTTGTCCTCGTTTTTATCGCCGCATTCCTGCCTGTCAGTCTTTTCAAAATTGATGATAATGTACATTTCGCATCCAACTTTCTTTCATATTGAAATGCTGTTCTTTCAGCTGCGACAAACCGCACCGGCTCCGGCAGCATCGCAGCTTAACCGAGACGTCCTCCACAGACGCGACATATTTTAATACTCATCTTTGATTTTTTTTTTTTTTTGTCTTAACTTCATCGCATTTGCTCCAGTTTCCATCTCGTTCATAATTAATAGGTTTGCATCCGTTGTCTGACACTAATCCACTCTGGGAAAAAAAAAACAACTTATGAATGAACTTCTTTTTTTGTCTCAGCGGCGCAACCAAATCCGCAGCGGGCGCCGCACGGGTCCCGATCTGCGGCGTGTGATTTTCGAGGCTGCGGCAGCGGCTCGCACGGCCGAGCGTGTGAACTGCGAGTGAACTCGGTGGCGCGCGGTGAGAGCCCTCGGCGCCTATGGGGGGGGGTACAGGGAAAGAGAAAGAGGAGGCAGAGAGAGGCTCCTCTGGAGATAAGACTCGCAGAATTAATCCTCTTGATGAAGCCTCAGCCTTAGCCCCGCTCTGTTTATCTGCCATTCAAAGGCTCCAACAGGACCGGATGGGAACATGGAAAATAGATTAGGCTGCTCCTGTCTAGACGCCCACACACACACACACACACGCACACACGGGGATGCGCAAACCCATAGTGACAAATGTCGACACGGCAGATGACAAAGCACGGTATCAGTGAATTTAGAGGAGTGTAAAGTGTCCCGCGGTGGGTCACGCTGTCTTAAACAAGGAAACACGTGTCTGAAGAGTTTCGCACTGGTCCTAAATCTGACAAATGAGCAACCAAACAAAAACACACGACATTCGTCACTGATTTGTTTTACAACTGCTGTCTGATGAGATCCTATCAGACAGTCTGACAGTGTCTTAAAGTCTCACAAATGACTGTTGTCATCTTAACCGTCAATGTTATATGTCAGTTTCAGATGCACTCCAATATACACACACACAGGTGGAGGCCAGTAGCCCAGTATATGTTTTTAAATGTGATCTGACTGAACCAGTACATCTGGACTGAAAAGCTGGATGGAGGTGGCTCACACGTCTTTAAAAGGGGAGAAAAAATAACGGATGGGCAAAGCTCAGAAATGGAAAATGGTCCAGGTTTAACGTGACGAGGCATCACGTCCAGTCAGTGCAAACCAGTACAGTAGCGCGCCATCTGCCAAATATTACACTTCAAACCCCTACGAAAGCCTAAAAGCAGGTTTACACATGTAGACTCAAAAATGATACAAATTATAATGTTTTCACTTTTGGAATAATGCTAATTGCCTTTAATTCCTCCTCTTTTTCTTACGCTTGTCCTGATCCATCACTGACATCTTCCAGTCATCTTCTACTCTGTACAAAAAGGAGAAGAAGTAAATTTTTTGTTTGATTGCCTTTTTGGCGACGACGGGAAAGTTTCTCTTTAATAAAAACTACATTGATATGGCACTAAACGTCTCGTTCAATTCACACAGTACTTTGCACAGGGTACTGCACGCTGTCTTCTGGCTGTACTCGGGCGTGGAGGAGATTCATGTGATCAAAACAACAATCCGTCTCCAGCGATGGAGCAACATAAAATAAATTTCTTATACAAAATGCCACAAGCTGCTGTCAGTCAAACAGGGTGTCCAGGACGCCGAACCTCTTTTTTTTTCCTTTTGTCTCGTCTGGCAAGCTGAAGAGTTGGATTCTGATATTCCTTTTCCATTTTGGATCAGGATCCAAGTTGGTGGAACACCATCGTTTAAGACTAACATCTCTTGTTAAATCATTTATTTTCGCTCGCTTTTTGTACCGGCAAAAAAAAAAGATTCAGCCGAAGATTCAAAGAAATTTGCACTCAGGTTAACAAATCTGATACTGGATTTGGATTTGACAGGTTACCCAAGGACCTGAAACCTGATGAAAACACTTCTCACCTTGTCCACAATTTTGAAAGTAGTGTCTCTGATAAAGGCTAACCCACGTGTACTTGAGGGTGAAAGCAATTTTCTGTTCACGGAGCGGTCGACTCTGCCAAAAGTCAAACACCTGCCTTGACCCCGCTGATTGAGGTGCGACATTCAGGGCAGCGTGGCTAAAAGTTTGAGTCGACAGAGCAGTGCATCAATAATCCTCTGCACCTCCGGGCTCGTGCAGCGCTCAGCATAAAAGAAATGTATACGTATAACCATGACCGCAGCTCCACAAAGCGCAATTTGGATTCCAGTTCACTCACAAAACGGTTGACACGGAAGTGAGCCAGCTCGGAAAGCTCGACTGGGGCAGCCGCTCTTCCGCCTCCACCAGACTGTGAGCAAAACATTACACCACTGAAAACACAGCGCGTGAGCCGGGGTCGTCTCCGACAGTGACATCGACAGATCCGGCGCCGGTCGCCAGATACCTAGCGTGGATTTCGGTCTCCTCACCCAACCTGTCGAGCTGCGCGCACTTGACTTTACCCTGACAATTAGCGAGCTTCAGAGGTGTTGGTATTTAGGCTGAGCTAAGCTAACATGCTGCAGCTCCCTCCTTTCAACCCTCAAAAGCAGAACAAAGGGGCTCGTCTCCTAAAACGTCCGACTATTCCTTTAAAGGCAGATGACGCTATATTTCTGGCCAAACCTCTGCACACAATGAAGGTTTCAGCAGTCTGAGTACATTACACGAGGCCTGAGATGCAAAGTCACTGGACCCCCCCCCCACACCAGCCCCACCCGCCGTCTGCAGGCCGCTGGCCCCGGAGATGTACGCACCCATTTGCCGCTAATTGGATGTCATGCTACGAGTCATTCACCGAATTTGAATTTCTGCAATTCCATCAGGTCATGTGTTTTCATTTGTCTCTCTGCTCCACGGCCATTTACTGAAATACATTTGGGTCAAATTCCACTATTTGCCATCAATTCAGAGGCAATTCTGCCGCTGGTAAATGAAAGAGATGGAGGAGGGAATGTGTCTATTACAGCTGGTTTGGTGCTGAATGAGCTCCATATGTATTTACTGTCTGTACCGGTGTGTGTGTGTGTGTGTGTAGGTGAGTGCGTGCATCTCTTCTATCCACGTGCACAAACCCGAGAGGGGAAGAAACAGCAGAGAAAAAAAACCCTGCATACAATGCCTGGATGATAATGAGCGAATGTGCGTGTGTGTGTGTGTGTGTGTGTGTGTGTGTGTTTGAAGCAGCTGTGTGATGATAAATGGACTGATAGCCGATCTAGCTGAGCTTGCACCCTCTAATTAGTTTTTAATTGACAGCCATTAAAGATCCCCATTCCCAATCCTGATTATCTGTTGCACAGAGCGGCGATCTGACCGACCCCTCCTCTTCCTCTTATTCATCTTTTGTGCTGCTGATTTGCATCATTCCCGTCTCTTCTTTTTTTTTCATTTACATATTATACACATTCAGGTGACTCTTGCCCAGAGGCGTAAGATTGAAATAAGACATCTTTGCTGAGCTACAAGTCATTTTTATGACTTCAGTTTTTTCCCATTAGCATACTATAATTAGCCAGTATATTTAAAAAGTAATATCTTTACTGTATATATATATATATTTTGTGTGTGTGCCATTACATCAGGTTGTATCAGCCTCAACTGGACTGACATCATGAAACCGTCCAGAAATGAGGCCTGCAGCTGGAGCATGTTGGTGAAAAAAAGTAATAATTCCTTGAAGGAAAAAAGAAACGGAAAAGAAAAGACGACAAAACATATATACACAATTTGAAAATTGGCCCATTTCTGCTTTTCAGCGTTTGAAAACTAAATATAAGCTACTAAAAGGTTCCGTCTAAAACTCACAATTGACCTTCAGAGATGACTCACAGTGCTTAAATATGAAGAAAAGACACAATACGGTTAAATACACACAGGGCCACCGTTCCCCCTCTGCGGTCTGAAGGTGGCACGTTCAGCCGTGGGCTATCAAAGCACCTGTTTATTGTCTTCAGCCTGTGACGGCCGTAGTGTAGATACAGTGTGGTACAGTGCAGCGTGCTGTGCCGTGTATTAAATATTCAGGTTTGGGGCATGTCTGAGGGAGGTAGGAGAGAGAAGCTGGGGAACAGAACGGAAGCATTTTAACTGAAATGGGACGTAACGGAAGGGGGGAACCTACAGCTGAGAGCCTTGAGGAGAAAAAGTGAGCGATTGGATGGCGGCAGCGACGGCGGCGAGGTGCGGAGCCGTCCGTGTGTTTGGGGTGGGGGGGTGCAGGCGCATCATTTGAGGTCATCTCTGTGGATTGCCGAGGCGGAGTTCAACGCACAACGCCGCCGTGCAATTTACCTCCATGAAAAATAGATGCAGCTGTAGAATAAAGTGGCACGTGTACTCACTGAGGGAGACGGACGGAATCTATGAAGAAATCGAGCAATCAAATCCACACGCTACACACATTAAGGCTAACCCAAATACAAGCAAAGGATCTCCAAAACACAACACTTCCACTAAAGTATGCATTAAAACATTTGAGGGACTGAAACTTTCCATTTCTGGCTGGGATCATGATATTTTACGTCTCTACATTTACCTCAGCTTCATGTGATATTCCATTCCAGATTTTCCGTTGGGCACGAGAAACAATTCGGAGAGTGTGTTGTTAGAGCTGCGTAACGAGCCCACAGTTAGTTAGCGGTGCACACTACTAATTTATGTTTAATTAATGTCATGAACTGATTATCTGCGGGGCGAGGGGTTTTGGCCCTGCTGGTCAAATTTGTCTTTGCAGCGACGGGATAATTCACACTGCTAAACTAGATTTTAATTCCGTTTCCTCCCGAAGCCCCAACTCATGTGATTCTGGACCAACGCGGTCCGACACATCCGCGACGCTCGGGCCCACGCAGACGGCTGCGTCTCCTGAAAGCGTGCAGGCCTCGCTGCTTTTTTCCCATGATACCTTGTATCTCCTGCAGTGTCGCTGACCTGTTTATTACAGCTGGCAATCTTTCACTTCATCTCAGAGCAACAACGGTGAAATGCAGCACAGTATCTCCTCCCAGGCTAATTTGATTCAAGGTGCCATATGTCGGCTTGTGGTGATTTCTGCACCGCCCACACACGAGGACATAATTTTCCTCTTGGGAGACCGGGAGCTTCTTGTGGCTCGACAGCTCCAGGACACACACACATACACACCCCCAATCACAAAACTGTCACGCACGACACCAGCCGATAATATATTCTCCCTAATCCAGCCACCAATTCCAGCTGAGCTGCAGTTTAGCTTCGCACGCCCGACCACAAAAATTGCCACGCGTTGATAAATTTTTTTAATTTTTTTTTTTTCTCCTCAAAAGGACCCTGCGCTTCCCTCAAGTGACCTGTGACGGCCAAACCCTAAAATGTGCGAGCATCCGTGCATGTCTGTGCGCGACCGCGGGGCTGGCTGAGGCGCCGCTTCCTCTCCCTCCTGCTTTGTTGACAGAAGATAATTTGGTTTTGACAGCAGATGCTGCCTGTCCTCTCCTGTGCCCCTATTAGAGGCAGAGAGGTATCGGCTCTGACAAGCAGTGGAATGTGGAAAAAGCTCCCTGCACACAAAACCGTCCTCCAGCCTCCCCCTCGCCATTCGCCGGCCCAGCAGGCGACGCGACTGCTACGGCGGCAAATGAGTTCTCCCCTCCCGATGCATTCCACCCTCCTGGTTTGTTTTTTTTCCTCTCTTTTTTTTTTTTTGAATTTTGTTTTTGTTGAAGCAACAAAAGCAAATGGGGAGCAATGAGATAACGCGCTATCTGCAGCCGTTTAGGACGGCGTCTGTGACAAGATAGCGAGGGGAAGATGCATCGTCTCAATCCAGCCGGCTCATTCAGTGTTGGCGGCTGCACGGAAACACAACGGCATAGGCACATTTACACTGCCAGCCTACATATGAATGCGCACAATTTTCCATTAAGCCACTGCCGCTGATGCTTTCCCTGCTTTATGCCAGTGCGCATCATTCCACTCTTTGGCCCGCTCGCCCGCATACCGACTCCTTTCCTCTTCATCTCTCAGCCAGCCGCTCTGACACTCAATAACAGTTTTTGGTTTAAAACCCGGACAAGTGTCTTACTCATGCTCAAACACACACACACACACACACACACATCTACAGCCAACCCCTGGGGAGAAGTAGCTCCTATATCCTTTCTGCCTCCTTTTAATATTTCATCCCCCCTGACTGGAGGCCTCATGTTTTATTGAAGCAGTCCCTGCAATCGGAGGGGATGTACTACATTATGCACCATCATTTATAAATGACCGCCAATCAATGTCTACCCTTACACACAACGCTCACTAAACAGGGCTCTGCCACTGCTGAGCGTGTGTGCCCAGCGGGATGAACACCTTCAAGCCCTGATATCACAAACCTTTTGTTGCCACCGGAGCTTCAGGAGACTTTAACTTTTCTTGACGCAAACTTCAGATGTAAATGTTTCATTGTGCTCCCTCTTTCTTCGCTCACACACAGCGAATCGCAAACACCCTAAAAATTTCAAGCCCCGTGCAGCGTGAACAGGGGGCAAAAAAAAAACAAATAATGACAGACTCGACAGTTTGGTTTGCTCCAGTAAATGTGAACTCCTGACAAAACTCTACCCTGACACACACACACAAACATGCTGACACTAGGTGATGGCACATTTAGTCTCCATAACTTGGCCCTTGTTAACTGTAATCATACATAGGCAGCTGCACACACACCCCCCCCCCCCCCCAACCATGTAAGGAGAGCGCACATGCACAAAAACACACAGTGGCGACACCCGTCTGCACTCTGTCAAACAACACGCACACAAAGACACATAGGCCAGTGTGTGTGTCTGTGTGCGCGCGCTCTGCTGCGCGCTCGGCACAGACGGAGCCTCGGTAAAGGACACTAATGAGTCCAATGAGACTGAGGGGAAAACAGCTCCTGAAATCTACACCACAGTAAAACACCTCAGAGAGACTCAGAGGGAGCAGAGGGAGCTGGGGGTGTTGGCTTCGAAAGGCAAACCGCAGAAAGACAGACAGAAGAGGAAGAAAGAGGAGATAAAGATAGAGCGAAGGAGGGAAAATGAACTGACAGTAGCTGATGGTGGTGGTGGCGGGTGGGTGGGTGGTGGGTTGCCAGGGCCTTTGCCGTGCTGTTGCCAGCTGTAACCATGGTAACAGGCTCCCATGGTGCTTGTGTGGTGCAGCCGGTGAGTGTCGATTTGGGGGTGTGGGGTGTTAAGTGTGTGTGTGTGTGTGTGTGTGTGTGTGGGGAGGCAAGGTAGAATTTTTCATTTTTTATTTTTGGTGAACCTTTATCAGCTGCCTGGCAGAGGAGGGCCTTACGTAAGCTCTGTTTTAATGACGCTGCCCATAAAAAAAAAAAAGATGTGGTCTGGTTACATAAAGCATCATCATATCTTTTTTACTAACACGGCCTATAAGACCGAGCTGGTGAGCGAGCGACACACTCATTGGATCACTGTTCCAAAGGGCCCGCAGCAATTCATTTGGCCGAGATGAATAAAAAAGCCCCGGGCCAGCGGTGGTCCAGATCTACAGAAGCCCTGGACGGTTCAATGTTAGCCAGCTTCCAGCCAATGGAAAAGCCTGGATCGATGCCCCCCCCACCGCCCCAGGCCTGAGAGACACCCAACAGTGACGTCACCATCTAGTGTCATGCAACACATCTAAGGGCGGGAAGGAATAACCCGTAAACAATAACTGCTAATTAAATCATTCCAGACGAATCACGTGGGGCGGCTTTCCAGTCTTATCGTTATCAGCGATGATATGGAGCATTTTGTGGTCTCATTAAGTTTCTATTTACAGTTTCCTGAATAACCTGCTGAAATCTATTTAACAATATAGCAAATGTAAGTGTATGAGGGTGGTCAGAGAACTGACTGACTGGAGGTGCATTTCAGCAGGGCCATGTGTGATGTGTTAAAGGCTCTTCTACAGACAGGCATACGTATGGAATACTTTCGACAAAAATAACAACAAACAAGTCACATTTCCTTTGATGTGATTACAATATCCCCCAAGAGACCCCATCCTCAGCATTCGGCACTCTTACGCCGTATGTACTGATACATTATCCTGCCCATCGTCAGTGTGGCTCGCTCCAGACTGTGATCTCAACTGCTGGATCTCAGCAGCGCTCTGCAATCCCTCCACGGCAGCAGGTGCACTTTGTGCGTTTCTTCGTGCGTTATCCCTTCGTACCGCCCTGTCTGGCCTGTCGGGAGGATGTTTGCTCACTGGTCATTAAAGCAGTGGCCAGAATCTACAGAGCACTTGCCCACTGGCCCAGAGGACGACATACGCGTACGACAGACCAAACCACGTGGAGGAATTCCAGCGTGTCTGGTTCCACTTGCACATGTGGCTGTTGATGGACAGAGTCCAGTTGCTCAGTGAGGTGTGAAAAAATAAAACATAAATTCGAGCAGCAGCAGCAGCGACCACCACTGGGGAAACCAGGCGAGGGAAAATGTTTCATTAGCTTCAGTGTCCATCATGAGTGGTTCTATTGTCTTCAAACGATGGCAGAGGGAGCCAGGTGAAACGTTTTTCGCTTCATTTTCATTTTTAAATTAGCACTTACGAAAGGAACGCCTTTCCTTTGACTGCACTGGAATGGCACAAAGCTCCACGTCCCAACTGGCAATAATCATGTAATCACCATGCCAAAGAAATTCATAAAACTGTACCAATAATTTTTAAAAATCCAATTGCAACATCATATCCTCCAACATTTGGGTTTTGTGCATAGGTGGCGGAGGATCCCACACATCTGAACGGAGTAAAAGATCGATACTTTACAAATAACAGAACAAATCAACAAAACTGTATTAACTCAATTTAAATATGCTTGTAAATATCCATAAAATAGCAGTTTATAAAAGAAGTACTGTTGCCACATTCTGCCAACATATGGAATATACTGATATGAAGATGTATCTGTGATTCAGCCAGTATCTGCAGATGATGTTGAGGTTTTCACTGAAAAATGCAATAAATCACTTTTATATCCTACCTGAAAGTCACAGTGGAATACCAACAATAATTCATTTCAGCTTATTTCCATAGACACCCACTGCCTCCCAGAAAAATAAAGCAACAAAATAATTAAACTATAATAAAATCTCTAACGCCCGCCATCACTCAGCGAACAAGAATGTCCATACTGGATCTAATGCCAGTGTTTTTCACATTCTTACTGCAGTGTTTCCCATATGCCTTCCATTCCAGACTGGTATGTGGCAGCCCGCCACAATATCAACACTGACCAACACGTATAGACACACACACACACACACACACACACACACACACACACACACAGACAACTGCTTCTACCGTAAATAACCAGTGTTTAATTTGTAAATAAGACGTTACATATGACAGTGGAGGGTGAAAACATGTTATCATTAATGCTATATACGTGCTTACAGTCCTCAATTTCAAGTCATTTACATGCTATAAATGCCTTTATATTATTTTTCGTGTACTCTGTACAACACACGCAAATTCCCACATCTCCACACAGCCAGACACTCATCTCTCCACGGCTGTAACACAGACACATTTCTAATATTCTATTCTTAATAAACTGACATGGCAGCCCGATAAAACAATTTCAGACAGCAGCCTATTAATACAAAATGGGTCCTTACCATATGTACTTGTCCAAAACACTCCCACTGTCATGTCCTGGTTCTCCTCCCCCTCCCTGTCCGCAGGTGTTTTTCTGTGCGTGAAGCATTCAACTTTTCAAAAAGAAATGGTTATATCCAGTTTTATCAGGCAACCGCCTCCCTTGAGTTAACTATGGTCCTCCAGGTCTTCGAACAAACTTCTGAAAAAAGAAAAGCCCGGGGTTTTGTCGCGGGGTTTCCCTTCCTCCTGTTCGTGAACAAAGCTAGCGGCCAGCGGCTAGCGGTTAGCTACTAGCTGATGCCGCGCTGTCTTCAGTTGCTCTTGCTAGCTAGCATTAGCACTACAGCTCGCTAGCATTAGCTTTAGCACCACGACTGTCTGGCTCGTTTCGAAGCATTATCAGTCGACTCTTATTTTCTTCTGAAGAAAGATGACAAGTTTTACTGTTTGTTTGGGGTTTTTTTTTACAGTTTAACACTTGTAATCCTCCCAAATTAAATATTCTGACCGTACTGTGAGTTTTAGCCGTTTCCTTTTCTGTGCTCATGAAGGCTTAATTACCAAGTGTGCTTTTCGCTAGTGCACAACTTGCACAGCAGGGTTACATCAAAGACGGTCCCCTGACTAGGTAGCCTACATCTAAACTAATAAAGAGCATGAAATTACTTGAATATTGCTCTAAAAATAAAATGAAATAATATATACATTATTCCACATGATTATTTTTGTTTTTATACCATGAGAGTTGCTGAAACTGGCACATGTTAAGCTGTTAAAATGCTAATCTGAAATTATAATGGTTAAATTTATTAGAAAAAGTTATGTTTTGCCATTTATTTTTGCTTGTTTTGCTTTCGGATGTGAGCCAATCTCTCCTGCGTGAAAGTCGGAAGATTCCACACCACCCATACTTCCACACCGGATAGTGAGACTCAACATAAATCATCATCATCCAATATGAACATGGCTTTCCAAGACACTGAGTGTACAATAATAACATACTACAGATTAAGGACTGGGCTTTTATTCGTGGTCCCACCACCAGCACCTGACTACACCCCTGCTGAGCCTCTGCAGCAGGGCCTGATCCCCCAAGTCAAAATAATCGAACATAGACTGTAGCGTATCATGCAGAGGCAAAGGTCACCGGAGGGGGAATAAGAAGGATCCATCAGCGATGTTCCCGCCCCGTAGCGTGGCGAGACACCACGCACGCACAGCACCATCAACACGTTTGCCCACAGTCCAACTGGACGCGTGAAGAATGAGTTTATTCCTGCCCATCTATAAAATCTGGGATGCGTGTGGGCGTCTGCAGCTTGCCGCGGGCGTGCTGGTGAGTGTCAAAATGTGTATTTATGAACCGTGTTAAGGACGGATACAGTGGCATTTATAGATGCAGCAGAGAGCTTTCCCCACAAATAGAGAATTAAGAAATTGTTTGAGTTTAAAGGAAGATTATGAATGAAGGAACCCAAGACGAGAGCTTGCGTGAAAATAAACCTGCACACGTCCAATTTGGAGCAAATCGTGGTTGGAAGCCAATTGTGTCTCATTGTTTTTCAGCAGATTAAATGTATTTATTTATACGCTAGCATTAAAATGAGGCTTCACATCTAATTTCAAAGTGAAATATTCATGAGGAGACACGTGCAGGAGGCATGCAGCATGTTTAATATCAGCGGTGTGTCTTCCTACTGTAAAAAAAAAGATAAAAGACAGTCATACCGTACTGTACAGAGAGGGGATGGGAGAACCATGAGGAAAAGATGTTACTGTGTTAAAAAAGAAAGAATTTGATATTATGCATCATAATGATGTTAGTGAGGTAAAATGGCTGCAGCACATATTATTTATTCTATAATGGCTGTAAATGCCTTCATTTTGAACAACACACAGGTGGAGGGCGTGAGAGAGGGTGAATGTGAAAGGAGAAAGAGAGAGAGATTAGATGCGTTTTTTTGCCAGGATGTAATTTGGGCCGATCCATCAGAGAGCAGTAATGAGGTCTAATGTTAGAGCCCACTGTGTCCTAATGACGCCTCATCTGTCCCATCGCCAAACCCACTTGTTCAAGCCGCAGACCCCCACCCCACCCCACCACCCTCTGGGCCGTGGGCAGCTGGGACTTGACATCTGACCTTTGATGAGACTGCCACACTTCATCACACCCCTCCAAACCAGGGTGACAGGACAAAGCCAGGTTTATGAGCTCCAGGGTGACGTGGCGGAGAAGATTGTCTTTTCTGTTGTACAGTTCCTACAGCGGTGACTACATTAATATATGTCACTGGTCTTATACTGCTTGTTTCCATATAGGTGTATCATCTCAGCCAGAGCGAGCCTCTCAAGCCTGAAATGAAACCGATTTCATTTTCTTTTAAAGTCACGTACGCACGACACAGACACCTGACCCATTCACAGGTGAGGTGGGTCACACCACCTCAAAGAAGTGCCAGGATTCATAATTCTCCCTTTTGTCCAATCCAAAGTACAAGACTTTAACACCATCGAGAGGAGTGTGAGTCCTATCTCAAGACTTTTGCCAATATTAATGCATTCATTCAGACTTTGTTTTAATGCAAGGACAGGCTCTTTCAAATGATGCTGATTTATGTGCTAAGTCTCTTGTAGTGCACTGCACCAGATAACTCTATGTGTTACAAATTATGTTTTTAGTCTACCAAACTGATTAGCTAATCTTGTTTTGCAGGAAACATAATTGCTGCCTGGATTATGGAAGTCACAGGAAGGTGGACGGGCTGACGGCCGCCACACAGGAGCTTTAACTGAGGAGACTGGTTTGCGTCAAGGCTACAGAAACACTCGTCCAGAGTCCAGAAAAGGTTGTGGTTAGGTGAAAATTTGAGAAAATACACACACGATGAATTTTTTCAGTAGTGATACATGATTAAACATGAATCCATCTTTTCTTTGGTAGGAGTATTTGGTGACTTTGCAGATAAGATTACAAATTAGCCGAGTTCTAAACATCACCTTCAGGAGATAGGGTGGCATTAAAGGGTTCAGCTTCTGCACACCACATTTGACGCTGCTGCGCTCACAAACTGAAACCGACGCTTTGAGCTGCCTAAACGATAAACATGAAGGGGTATTCTTTAGTTGCCGGGGAGGAAAAACTGAAGGGAAAATAAATGAAAAGCATTGATGAATGAATGTGTTGCAGATGTGTTAAATACAAACACTTTGTAACTCTGATGATGAAAAAAGAATATTCTTGGCAAGCTCTGCTTCATACTGCAATGTTTTTGTCCAGAGGAAATAAGTTGTAAATGACTGTAAATGGGAATTAACAACACAATAATGAGGGGAAAAAATGTACTGCAACCAATTGTGAAAGTGATGTAATTAATAATAAAACATTTCAGAGTGTGTGTGTGGGTGAATGACATTTCTGTAAACATTTCTGCACATAGTGCCACGTTTTCTGACTTGGAAACTATTGCCCAAGGAGTTGAATAAGCACGAATCCGAGGATAAACAATAGGGAGATGGAAACGATACAGCTTTAAGACAATGGGAGGGAAAAAGCATTTTTCCCCACACATTGACAGCATTTTTGAGGCATTCTGTGGTTTGGAACAAAGACATTAAAATGAAAACGAAAAAAAAGGAGAGCAGTGGAAATGTGCAGGTCTGAGGGTTTAACCCACGACGTTGTCCAGTGAATTCAAGCATTTCAGATGAGCAAAGCAGCAGCTCGCCGAGACCTGGCATCCTGCTAAATGCAAGGCTGAGCTCATTAGGACTGGCCCAGCATCACACACACACACACACACACACACAACATTCTGTCAGTGTTTTCACATAAAACAACAAAAAAAAGTAGGAGGATAGAGACAATGCGGGGAGACAAACCGAGAAATGCAGAGAGCAAGGGGAAAGGAGTTGGCAAAACAGCCAAGGATCACACAGGAACGGCGAGGGAGCGATGGCGAGAGTGACAGACAGAGATCGAGTGAAAGACGGAGAGGAAAGATACAGACAGAGAACGAGAGAGAGATGGAAACAATGAGGGGAGAGACAAAGCAGGTGGCCTGGGTAATTGCCTGGGGAATATAATGAATGAGCCACAGTGCGTCTGACGGAATAGGAAATCGTCTCTATCTTCTCATTCCCCCTCGCTCTCTCTCTCTCTCTCTTTCTCCCTCTCATTATCTCTCGCCCTCTCTCGTTCCGCTCCCTCCTCTTATCCATCTCCTCACGCACCCTTTTAAACATATCTCCTAACCCTATCTTTCTTTCTCGCCAATTGCCAGTGTTTTCTTTCTCCCGGCGGCAGGAGCTTTTACTGAGCTTTTCTTTCCCCTCGGCTCCATTCACCGGTTCCCACCTCTTTTTAGACATCAGGCTCCCACTTCCGCCAAATCTCCACTTATTCGCCCGTGCAGCGGCCTGCACCACTGCACCTGTCCTGACTGTTCTGCCCAAATATCTTCGGGGTATCACGGTTAGCTCAAACCTGGACCAACCGGCAAATCGTGAGTGGTGTTCATTTGACGAGTAAACTGCAATTACGCATCTGCAAAGACACGTGGTGGGGTGTTGTGGGTCGCTATGGGTAGCAGGCCAATGTCCAGAGACAGGTTTGAAACACAGGAGGAGCTTTTACCAGTTTGAAAATGAGACGCAAATGACCATTCCACATTCCCCTGTTTCAATTCCAGGCGTATGCGTCACTCAGTTTCTATACATTTTCACAACTGACGAGGCACTTGATGGGAACAAAAACTGGTTCTGGGACACAAATGGCCCACAGATGGATTCTTAGAGGGAAACTGCTCGATTTACAACATGTACTATTTTTATTTTATTCAGTGCGGTTCAAGCACAGAGTATTTCAGTCGTCTTACATCTGACTAACTCTCTGGAGGAGTCTGTGTGAAGGGGGAGGGCGTATTTAATATAGTGGCCACTGAGCACGCTCGCCGCATTACACGGTATGGAGTAAACAGGAAATGGAGGAAATCGGGAACGGCAGCATAAGCGCTCACAATTCAGCTTGAACTCGAGCCGGGTTTCTTCCCTGTCAGTGGTCATTGTGAAGGAGTGAAAGGGTGGACGGGCGCCTGTGGCCGCAGGTAGATAGAGGAAGGAGTCAAGACAGATAGGGAGGGAGGGCGGGATGGAAGGATGTGCGGGTGCGATACCAAGAGGAGGGGAGGCGGAGGGTGGTGGAGGAGAGGCAGATAGTGTCACGTCGACTATTCAGGCCCGTTTGATGAGATGCCTCAAATGGCTGAAAAGAGGAAAAGACGGGGAGAGTAAAAGAGTGAAAGACCCCTTTCATCACGGCGACTTGTGCAGCATGAGCCTCCCTTCGCCTCATCCTCCCCCTCAGCCCTCCCCCTGCTTCTTCCTCTTCCTCACATCCCCCACACCCCCGCCCACCTGCGCACCCCACGCGAATAGATAAAACACATTCAATCAGAGAGAAACGAGCGAAGGGGAGAAAAATAAAAGAGAGGAGTTCAATCACACTCTCTCGATTTCAAAGACGGGAATCAGGTTGGGGGGGTGATGGGGGGCTTTGTGGGGAGTGTGCCACTGTGTTGATGCAGGCCAGGGAGCTAAAACGGAGGAAACTACCATCCGTTCAGCTCCGTGTAATGACGTATGCATTACAAACTAGCCAGGTAATAAAGTAATAAATAACAAAGATAATTCCCACAGATGGAATCATCGTCTGTTTCACTGATGCGGTATTTCCCCTGCGTAGAATAATGACTCATAACAAAAGGAAGACACTGAGGAGAATAATAATTACGATAAACATTTCACCGTGAAATGTTAGATCGATGCACAGAGCTGCGCCCAGTGATGTGCAAGCAGAGAGACGGTGCAACAGCAGTTAAACCGCCAATAAAGTTACTTTAAATCCTCTTTATCATCGTTATCATCTTTAGTCAAACTTTGACCAAAGAGGAATGGAAAAAAGGTAACAAATCTCACCGGCCATCATCTTAAACATCACCCACGGCAGGTTAGATCAGATGTATGTATGTATAAGATATATAATCTGTATTTTATATTTTATTCTCACTAGGATTTATCCAGTTTTCATCTTGTCAGTCAACAAATACAGGTATTACAGACATAAATTAAACCTCTGAGAGAAATTGACAGTGTTTGGGATAAATGCTACTTTTCCTTCACAGTTAGCAATCTGACGTGGGGGCTGCTGGCGTGACACGGTGTGGACATGAAGAGGTGAAGTGAGGTGCCCAAACTTTAAGTCGAGAGCCATACTTGCAGACTGTGAATGCCCCTCGGAGAGACAAGACAGAAGTTTCCCTCCAGCAGGCCTCGCAGGCCCCGGCAGCGCTCACCCAGAGTGCAGCTGCCAAACCAGCAGAGGCTGGCAGCGTGGGTAATAGCTGGCTGTGGCTGTCTGTAGGCCAGCTGATGTGTTAGCACTGTGGTTAGTGGTCAGATTGAAGCCTCGGCAGCCTGTTATTCTCTCAGCCAGTTGAACCATAAGTGGGCGGCAGTTGGAGAGCGATGGAGAAAGGAAACCCGTGGTTATGGGTGCGGGTGTGGTGGACGGACACAGTGATTTGGGTGGCGGTGATGATGATTTTCATAAAGAACAAGCCGCAGTGGCTGGGTGTTTTGATCCTCTTTTTTTTTCTTTTTTTTTTTTTTTTAAATGCTGGAACGTGCATTTTTGTGCGCAGACAAAAGCCTCTACACGATAATTGCAGGCAAACTCTGTAAAGGCAGATTTGATTGGATCTGAATGTCTGCTGTGAACACGGCAGCTAAATATCTATCAATCAAAAAGCCCGCCGCATGCACATGAAACACACACACATACACACAAAGGTTTTCAGGCTGAGTAAATACGTGATTAGCGGGCTTCTATGATACCGCTGAGCTCTTGAAGATGAAAGGCGTGCGGACATGCAGAAACACACAGTTTTACTGAGTTGTGACAATGAAGAACGGCATATTTAAGCCGCTGCTGGGAGAACCAGTCTTGGTTTTACAAGCCTGGAATAAAGCATGGCCAATGTTTAAATAACCCTGTTACATTAAAATGCAGCATTTCAATAGGCAGCAAATAAAGGGGCTGATAAGAGCTAATCTTTCCCCTGTTTTGGCCAAAAGACTAATACAAGCTAATTCCATCATTTGATACTCTGCTAATATTTGAACTTTAGACTTTGGTATTTTGACACTGATTCTCAAATTATGCACTGTAAATGATGTGTCAACACGGCAAGTAAGAATCTGAAGTCATGTGTAACCAGCACCTGAAACATTTCTCTGGCCTCCTGAACAAAGCTTGTAGGTTGGGAAGTCCTGAAGTGCTCGGACTGGCTCCAGTTTGAATTTAAGGGGAAGAATGGCTGTTCAAAAATGATATTGCAGGAAGAGCATTCATCAGACTGATCGAGAGCAGTTGTTTGATTCCAAAATAAGTGAACTGATTTCTGCTGTTTATTCCACTATAGTTAAAGAACGGACACTGCGCGTCTTAAGCAGTGACTCCTGACTTGATTTCTCAATCCATGCTGAGCCTATGTCAATGCCAGCCATTGCATTACACCTCAAAATTAAACAGTTGTCGTTTTTATGATCCCTCTTTTCGAAGTTTGCGGTCCGGATTGGATGCGAGCATCAAACAGAAGCTCTTTTTCAGCTCCACACAGCCTCTAGGTGTGAGGATGAAGAGCAGAGGCTGACAAAGAAAAACTTGCTTGAAAACAAAGCTGAATTTTGTGCTCAGGGGGCAACAGGCGGATCACCAAAACTCAACAAAGTCAGGCTCGACAAAGGGTGCCAGAGAAGGGGCCACAACGTTACTGCCACAAGAGCTGTTCTCGAATATGGGACCTCTTGGGTAGTAATACACAGAACTATTGAATGGGTAATAGGACACTCAGAGCCTCTCTCTGCTGTTCTTGTGACCCCTCTTCTCCTTGATAAAATATGATTCTCCAGCACAGAGTGGGTACAAACAGCCCTCACGCTGGGGCACAAACTAATCATTAGCAAATGGGAAAGTGCTATCGGCTCTCGGAGTAAATGTGCTGCACAGCCTGCTTGGCACAATAGAGGCCTAAGATAGCGTGTCATTCCCGCTTGATGACTGGGGGGTAGAGAATAGTTTTTATACAAAGGACAGGAGTTTTATATCGGGGAACCTGATTAAATGGAGACAAGTCGAGCGAGGAACACGGGCAGCTGTGAGAGGCAGCTGTGGAAATATTTCAGTTATGATAAACAAGCATTATTTACAGTATTGTGCGTTCAGTAAAGGGCTCTGAGAAGCAGGCACGGCTCTCTGATACTGGCAGAGCTTGTGATTTACAACAACACAGCGTCATGTTGGCGGAGACGGCGGATGGAGGGGAGGGGGATCATGCACTCGTAGAGAAATAAGGGCTAATTACAACCATTAGAGGTGTTTTATCCTGCAGTACCAGCTGACTTTGTAGAAAAAAGAAAGGACATTTCACTGGATATGCTGGCTGCATGGAGAGTATTTGATGAGAAATACTTATTTTTATTTTAATCAGTGTTTCTTCAAGCCCACTTAGACAACCTGTACAGCTATGACGTCTGTTGTCAGTGCCATGTTTGTGGACATATTTCTCTCACTCTTATTTGTGGATGTAGCCAGCTATTAAGTAAGATAAGGCCACTATTGTCCAGGCTACTGATTGCAGAAACATCAGAATCACTGAAACAAATCTGAAACGTGGCCAGTGATTCAGGGGTCTGGAACTAGACTAATGATTGGCCACTTTTGTATCATCATGTTTGGAATATTTATATCTGGGTCTGGAGCATCAGACAAGGATTCTCAAGACGTCTAATTAGTATCCAAGAGATTCTAATGAGTATTTCTCATTATCGGTTCGGACAGAAGCTTTTATTCAGAAAAGCGATGAATAATCGTGAAACAGCCCCAGTTCATTATCCGAGAGAGTTTCCAAATTAAAACTGCGATTTTAAGCAATATGCATGAGGCCAAACACACAGGCGGCATCAACTGTAAATACAGCAAAGTGCAAGGAAGTGTGTGTGTGTGTACAAAGAAGAATGCTCAGACTTACGATGACATTAAAAGCCTTACAGAGTAGCCAACCACTTTACTGCAGACCAAGTTGGGTTTGCGTTATCGCTGAGCCTGGCAGTGGTTGCGCAAGATTTCGTCAGGGTGCCCACAGTTGTTTGAAAATGCACACCTCATCCCACCAGCCCGTCACCACTTACAGGCGGCAGATGGAAGGCACCCGCCTGTCCTGCCACCGTCAGCCTCACACAGTTCGAGGATTGAATCATCTGAAAGGAAAGGCCAGAATTGCACCGCACGACCTGAGTGTTGCTAACACGCCTCCTGCTGCATGTCTCCTCCCAGCCCTGCACAGCAGAGTCACCAATAAAATGCATCGCAAAACTAATATTTTGGCTTATTCCTGCAATTGTTTAAAAAGAGGCCTCTTCAGGTTCTCCAACCCCTCAGTTAGCGCTCATTGTCGCACGAGAAAGAAACCAGATCTGGGGGCTAGACGAAACTCTTTTCTGAATTCAGCACCCGTCTTTCCATCCACGGCCTCGACCGTACTGTAAATGGCGTTAGAAACCGAGGTGAGGAAAATCGATAAAATTCAACGGATTACAGCACGGTGCACGGAGGCCGGCCGTGTGCGGAGAATACCGCTATCTCTTGGCCCGCTAATGTCCGCCTGCCCCTTGAATTACAAGAGCGGAGAGGAAGGGTGAAGGGAGCGAGGGGAGAGGGTGTCTCTGCTCCTCTGTGCCAGGATGCCGAAGCAGCTAACGCTGGCCAGATCAGCGAATTAGTCACTGAAGTATTAAGCTGAGGTTAGCCTCTTACACCTGCACTTAATTATTCATTCCTTCATTCAGTCACTGAAGTACTCCTTTCATGTCATAACCTTAAAAAAAAACCCAAACAAACGACATGCCGTCTTTACTTGATTAACGTGACGCGTTTGAATTAAGACTTAATTATGAATGAAGAATTGGATTTGATAGGAAAGGGCAGCAGTGTTTGATTCGCTTGATTTTTGCAGCATGAGGCCAAGTAATGCTTTGTCCACACCAAGCAATGGAACGGGTTCACTAGATTATGAATGAAAGCAGCTGTCGAAACCAGAAACAGGCTTCAAAGCTTCACTTGAACTTCAAACTATATATATATATATATGCTGACTTAGGCAAACTGCATGTTTACAGCTGTTCTGTGTCTAAGAACACCCAGTGCCAACACTGTTGGACTGCACCTGCTGTTGATGTGCTGTGGTCGGTGCGAAAGCCTCCCAGGCGCTAAAGGTTTTCAGTTTAATGGAGTCTTTAAATGTTTGTGCCTCCAGTTCCTCACCAGTGTGAGAATGAAGTCAGACGTATTGTATTTTATGTGTTACTGATCATGCAGATGGGGAACAGAGTTTTATTATGCTGCAGGGTAGTGATTGAAGTGGAAGAAAAACCGAAGTGCCGGTACTCTAGCGTATTCACATGACATGCGCATCAGCTGGTATTAACCAATGATAACTATGAATTTTGACAGTGAATAAAAGATGCAAGGAGATATTACTGATTTATGAACGTAGATTATCCCAAAAAATTTCCAACAATGATCAAAGAAATAAATAAATGTGTGACTTCATTCAAGCAAACAGTCCATTTCATAAAAGAATGTGGCATTTAGATTTTAAGGTTTTTAAATACCTGTATCAAAAAAAACATCTGATAAACTCATATTTGAAGGTGAGAACATTTAAACTGTCCTATCAGACTGGTGCATGTTTCAGTGGTCCTTCAGGATACACACTCATGTTGATGTGGTCTAAGTCATCAGGCCTTGAATAAAGAACTGTCCCACAACAGGCAAGTAAAGTGTTTCAAGAACAAGGACAGGACAGGTCGTCACATTCACCAATGGCTTTGTTGGACACATTTACAGAAAAAACTCTGCTGGATTGAAGCAGCGCTCTTCACAAGTGTTTTGGGAAAATGTAGTGAGAAAGTTACTGAAATGCCAGTTGATTCAGGAAACAGCCCACGTTATTACCTGCGCCAAGGCAAAGCCAAAGTGCAGGTAACAGGCGTCTGCCTGTCTGTCTGACCAGCAAGATTACACAAAAACTACTGAGGCAGTTTTGGGGAGGCTCGGGAGTGAGCGAGTACGAGCTTTCTGGGAGCAGTTGAATCCAGTCTGTGCTGAAGAAACACACTTCTTTGAGGGCAGGACTGCGAAGACAGAGCTGAAGAGTGACCTTGGCGGAAGTCAAGTTGAGAAGAGTCACGCTGCCCATGAGTACCGGCAGCTTAAGGGAAGTGCCGGTATGTGAGAAAAAGTCCTGGTACTCAAAAGACAAAAACATGCAAGTACTGGCCCACTTTGAGCACTGCTGCAGGGGTTTAAGAGGTTTGTATGTTTTACATACAGTTCCAATATTTAAAAAAAAAACGGTTATAGGAAACGTGGAATTTATCATAACTGACAAAAATCAGAAATGAGTGATGTCTATGTTTCGTGAAGGATTCAACCACAAACAGGGCTGAAATGCTGGGTAGAGTAGTGCTAGATGGCAGAAGATACTGCACATTTGTATATCTCGCTGAAATGATTTTATTCTTCAAATTGATTGATTTTCAAAACCTTTGTTCGACTAACACTGTGATGATTTATATTTTATTTGATTATTTATTTGCTCCGTCTCTCTCCAACGATCACAACAACAGCTGATTCATTTTCTGTTGATTGACTCGTTAAGTCGATCGATGAGCTGCTGTGGCTCTCTTCATAAGAGGTCATTGTGGGCAGTATTGCAAATCAATGAACAGGACTGCTTTGTAGCAACAGTGGGCTACACAGGATATTGAATAGGGAGTATGGTTCCTTACTTTTATTTTATTTTTACTTTTATTTTTACTCATTACACATCAAACCTGCTCCGTGCACAGTTTCAGAGGAGGACGGCTCAGGATGTGCAGGGGACGAGCAAACCAGTGAGGTGGAGGGAAGGTAAACTTGCCTCGCTGTGGCTTCTAATTATTACAAGAGAATAATAGCGCTTCTAATGAGCTACACTTTACTGCATACCGATAATGGTAAGACAATGTGTACACACAGAGACAGAATTACACTTACGAACCAGGGCGAGGCTGATGAAGTGTTTGTGGATACTGCAGGTGCTTCTGTGTGCTGCTTTCTGTGTTAAGGTTTGTTTTTTTCATTATTATGGTTTACAAGGTTTTTATGCATGTAATCACTTCTGTTTTTGGCGTTTTTATCAACTTATATCTCCTCTATAGCATGTAGAAGACCTTACAGAATGACATATTAAAAAAGACAACTTCAGCAGGTAAAAACACAAAAGTGTCAATGTGAGGGGTCTGTGAGGATTAATGCAATTCAGCGCAACAGTACTACAATTGTTCCAGTGGAGGTTGAAGCTACAGCTCCATCACATCTCCACCTTTCGTACCACACAACAGCTTATTTGCTATCAATGCAAAACACCATTTCCAAACAAACATTTGAATGTTCCTCTGCTCCTGAACTAACCAAATTCCATTAAAAAAAATCACATTTTGTCACTAATAAAAAATGTGTAGACATATAGACAGTGTTTCCCATACAATGACTTGTATGTGGCAGCCCGCCATAATATCAACACGGACTGCCAAGTATTGAGACACACATGCATGCACACAGAGGCCGACAACAACTTCATCTGTAAATAGCCCTGGATTAATTTGTAAAGCAGACGGTGCTGGAACGCAAAGTGCATATGAGAGCGGAGCAGTGACATTACACAGTGCTGAAAACATGATATCATTCCCGCTATGTACAGGCTTACAGGCCTCAACTTCAAGTAATTTCAATGATGCAAATGTTTTGAAATAACACAAATGCCCACATCCCCACACAGGCCTTACATCGCAGCCAGAAACACATCTCTCCTTGGTTCTAACACAGACAACTATACTTAACAAGAATCATACAAACATTTCCAAAAAAAGACTGCCATTGATGTCCAATAAAGCCAATTTACACAGTGGCCTATTCATACACAAATGGATGCTTACCACATCACAATGTTCTGCTTCTCCTCCTCCTCCTTTCTGTTTCAGCTTTTAGACAGCAGATCTGGGGTCAGTACCCTTAACTCCTCAATGAACTTGTTATATCCAGTTTTATCAGGCAACCACCCCCTTGAGATAACATACAGTCCTCCACATTCTTAAACAAACTTGGGGGGAAAATATCTGTGGCTGAGTGTTTTATCACTGGGTTTTCCTGCTGCTGCTATGACAGTCCCCTGCTACTGTTCATGAACCTGGCTAGCTGCTAGCCTCTGCCGCGATCATCTTCAGTTGCTCCTGCTAGCATCAGCATTAGCACCACTGCTTACCAGCAATCGAACTGCGACTGCGCTGGTTTGTCGCCACCCTAATTTGTTTAAAAGTATTATCGGGTGACTTCTTTGATTTTGAAAAAGGATAACAAGTTTAATTGTCTTTTTGACATTTTTGCTTTGCAATTTAACACTTATAATCCTCTCGTCTTTAGTGTTTTGACTGTCCCGCAGGCTTTAGCCTTTTTTTTAATGGGCGTGTAACGGCCTAATTACCCAGCTTGCTTTTCGCTCAGTGGATGCGAACAGTTAGATCAAAGAGGACCTTGTGACTTTTTTTTTTTAAAGGTAGCCTACATCTAAACTAATAAAGAACACGAAATTGCTTGAAACTTGGTCTAAGAATAAAATAAATGAATTGCTCTCTGGTCTGTAGGAAACACTGAAACTCTCTCCGTGGAAAAAATAATAAATAAGAACAGCCCTAATTTGCATTCTATCAGGACTAGAAATGTAAAGTCCACACACAGATCTGACTGCACTGCGTCGATAGAAAATCTAGTCAGCCATGTGATACACAGTGATGCTCGACGCTATCATACAGTATTTCTGTCTTACAGAAATCTACATTTCCTACTACCTATTTGTTGGAATGCCCCCCAGCCTCTGGTCTCTTTGGCCCTTCTGAGTTCTGCAGATGGAGATAGCAAGGTGACAGGGTGGTGTCGGTGAGACAGGGATCAGTTTGCTTTTTTTTTTTTCATAAATCTCATTTCTGCTGCTGATTTATCAGCTCGCCCCGGTCCCTGTCAGCCACACATACATGTGACCAGCATGGCAAAAGGCTAACTCATTAGCCGGCCTCATCACAGTGGGAGGTTTCACCAGCAAGCACCAACACTCTTTCCTTTGTCTGATCTTGTTATCTTACCCTCACCTGTTTCCGTCCCTCCATTTCATTCCAGTCTCTCGCTGCCTTTCTACCTTTCCTCATTTCCATCCCTTTCTCCTCCCTCTCCTCTTTTTTTTTTACTCCACCCATTGAGTGGTGGCCTCTCCATCCAGGATTTAATTAAAGCAGTTTAAATGGCCAGGGGTGATCCTCATCATGTCATCCCCTTCCTTTTCTCTCTGCCTCTGGAGGTTAATATCAGACTAATCCACTCTTATACCCACCCCACCCCCAACCACCCCCAAGCCCTTTCTCAATAATGCATGGCTTCTCTCTGTCCACCCAGAAGGGTTGCCTTCAGCGTGGGCAGAGCTTTCGGGCTCACATTCACGCTATCAACAACAGTCACACCTTTATTGTACTGTATACATTTATATATATATATAGATAGATAGATAGATAGATAGATAGATAGATAGATAGATAGATAGATAGACCTGCAGTACAGTCCCTGCTTTGGCACCTGTCCTGTAATGGGCGTTTGATAGGGTGCTGTAATGTGATTGGTGGCCTGTTGTTCCTTTTTTTATTTTGCCAGCAGGCTGCTTGTATGAATGACAACTGCAGGATCAGGAAGCACAGCTTGCCTTGAATCAGGGTTTGAGATGATTTGCTTGTAGCGAGGAAAAATCTGTCTGAACCCAATGAAAAAAAAAGAGTTCAGTTTAAGTTCTTTTTTTTCTTCTAGCCTCCTTCACAATATTGTTTCCGTCTTGCTTGTCTGCTTAAAAATTCTTCAGAGGTTGGAGGCAGTTAAAAAAAAGGGTCTTGACAGTTGTTCTGTTGTAACTGCTATAACGCATAAGAGTGTGCTATTCACAAAATTTGAATTAAGTGAATGAAAATACCTCTGGGTGTTTTTTTTTCTTCATGTAAGAGCCCCTGGAAACACCAGCAGTTCTGGATGACAGTGTGCTATTAAACCAAGCCACATCTAATGACCTTTTCACCGATAGCTATGCCTGTGTGTGTGTGTGTGTGTGTGCGCGCATGGGAGGAGAAGCAGGTAGTCTTAGGCTGCTAATGAAGACAGGGATATACACGACAACTAGCAATTAATGTTGTCAGAGCCGCAGTGTTTCCGTGGGTCTGACAGTCTCCTTGCACAGCCGCTGATTTTCCTTTACATGTCTTACGGCGCAATTAGAGCCCAGTGGGTGTGGTTGGACAGAAATTACCTCACATGCCATTGTCTTTCCCTCCATTATGGATTTATAGATGGCATTGTGTGTGTGCGTGTGTGTGAATGTAGTGCCCATCAAGCACACGCTTGGCTCCGGAAAGAGCACCAATTAAATACACACTTGGGTTCGCATTAATGTCAGAGAGGACACGGACGTGCCGGAGAAGCACACGTGCGCACGGCCGCATCACACAGACAGGCGTGCACGATTTAGTACAGGTTATAATCTTTACCCCCACCCGCCACCACACACACACACACACAAACATAGACATGCGCACACACACCTTGCTATCCAGTCGTCGTCTGGTCTCCCCTCCTCGCTAACCGTGAATCGCCTCCCTTGGAGAATTAAAAGACCCATGGGGGGGGGGTGTTCATTTGCTAACCAGCATGGTTAATAGCCACTCCAGCCATAGCCACAGCCATAAATATCATTTCATGGCTGCTGTGCATAATTTATGACGCTGCAGTTTGATAGGAAGCGATTACCGCTCTACCAGGCTGACCTTACTCTAATTGGAGTCTCCGATTCACATTACAAGAATATATGATCAGGGTTAGCCTGATGCGCTGGGCCAGCTGTAAAGGAACAGTTCATCATTAAAGTATAAGCACACTTCTCAGTTTATTAGGGACACTTCGCTAATGCTATTGAAGTCTAACACAACAGTAATGCCATAACCCCTCAGGGTTCAATGTTAAATCTGGATTAATGAGTTGCTGGTTAAGCTTAGCCTCTGATTTACTATGGTGACCGAAATAATAGGATGCCTGTCAGAATAATGGAATGCAGTTCAACAGCACCACAGACCACCCAAAGAGCCACGAAGGCAGAATTACCACAGGACTGTTAGTGGTACCTAATAAACTGACTTCAATGATTATCAGATGTCTTTTTATGCATTTACAATTCCGTGATTTTTAGTGAGTCCTGTCAAATCTCAACCAATGGCCTACTAATCATCACATACTATGTCACCAATTCTTAAAGTGCCACACTCACTGCTTTCCACTGCTTGACCACTGACCAGATGACACTAATATCCTTGATAATCGTGGAACAGCAGCACATGTCAAAATGTGGGATATATTAGAAAAGAGTCAGTCCTTTTATTCAACATGGTGGAGGTGGGAGAACTGGGCAGTTGCAAACATCTGAGTGAGACTTAAATGATCCCCTCTGCAGAGATTCTGGAGCCCAAACCCAGCTGTATGTCAGGATAATTTTGCGTTCCATTATGGGTCAAAGCTACTAGGAAAAAGAAGAAAACATCATTATAAATCAAAGATCTCGGTTAGGAGCACAGCCATAACCACAGCAGCTAAAACTATAGCGAATTTTATACAATTGTACTTTGAAGACAAACCATCTGAGTTTGAGCATGGCATGCTTTTAAACCAAAAAACAACCTGACCTCGTGCCGTGGAGTTTAAACTTGTACAATTGACTGGCTCTAATGCTTGTTAGCAGCCAAAAAAATTCAATGCACTCAGGTCAGTTCTCAGGTTGTACAACATCTTCAGAAAACTTGTGTGCTATAATCAATAATGCTGCACATTTGGACCTAAGTGCTTTCTTTAAGAAAGAAAAAAAAACCTAAAAACAACAACACTTGAGTCTGTTGTGGTGATATAAAGTAAAGCACTGTCCAGCAGGTTTTCAACACATACAAGAATAAAATTGAAATGGTCAGATTTGAAAGATACCAAATGTCTGTATGTTATGAAAAAAACAAATCCTGGAGTAACTTGAAGCACTGAATCAGTAAACTGCAAATGACACGGGAGGAGAAGAAGGTACAAAAAAAAAAGAAAGAAAGGGGGGGATGAGTGTTGAAGAATGTGGAGGGGTATAAAAAGTATGTGGGTCAGGGTGAGTCTAAAATGAGAAGAAAAGAGGGTGTGAAGAACAGGATGAAAAGCTTTCAGTGTATGATTTTTGCATGTGTGTTTTGGAGGGGAAGAAAGAGGGAGATGAAGAGAGGATGCTGAGTCAAGATGAAAGTGTCGCCTTTTGGGAATGAAATAATGGTGACCAATGCATTGCCTCTTGGCAGGAAAGACCAGTATTATGTGTGTGTGTATGTGTGTGTTACTTTGAAGTAGGGGTGAATGAAGGGGAATCATGGATTTTCTTTTGGGCAGGTACCTGAATGCAGGTGCAGGTTAAGGGTTGCAGTGAATGAATACATTGTTTATGTTTAGCATAAAAGCTGCACTCGGCATTTTCTAAGTTAGCTGCCCAAAGTTAGTTGTAGACAGTTCCACTGACGTAATCCCCAGGAGACCTGGATAGTGCTTTGCATAATATCTGCACACTGAGCTGGATGTAACGCACGATGGACCTATTAAGAGAACTGGAGAGTAACAAGCCATTTATTTGAATAAAAGCTGTTCGCTGGGCCCATATGTCCTTTTTGGGACCATAATGCACACACACTGGAGTTCTTCTCTGAACTAAGCACACACAAAAATAATATATACACTGCTCTGCGTGACTTTTAAAAGAAACTTTTATTGGACCCAAAGGCTCAAATCGTGATGATACAATGATTACATCGTTTTCGTGATCACTTCAGAAAATGCATTGGTGGTTTGTAGGCATGTCTGTTATGATTATTGCGTATTATATGAAGTCGTTTGGGTCCCATAAGCGTATTGTGACCAATATGCCAAAATTACCCGGTCCATAGTCCAGTGGTCTTTGCCCTCCAGACTGTGCCGGCCATAACAGTATTATGCTATTATGGCAGTATTATGGCATAACAGCTACACTAGAATCTCATTAGTGCAAATGTACAGTATGTACAATGCAGCCACAGTGCTGATTCACATTCAGTGTGGTTGGGACTGGGTATCTCATCCTATCCCAACCCTGTATATAATCCTTTTTGTTATTGAAATACGCTACGTTGAGGCATTGTAGTTCATAGTTTTTATGCCTCAATGAATGATAACTAAACAATTAACAAAAATCTGTCTGTGTGAGATTTAAAAAAAACACAGACAGATATTGATTTTGTTTGAGGAATACACTTGAGTCAGGTACTGTATCAAACATCAGTACTGCAGTAGTGCTCTATTTTTTCTTTTCATTTTGTTTTTAAAAATATTTCATCTTAGTGTTTTGTTTCATACGGCCTGCAACTTTACTGTTCCGTTTTAGTCTCACTGCTCTAATTAACCTTGTTTCCGACCTCAGCAGGATGATGCTTTTATTGCAAAGCTCTGCCAAACATGCTCACGCTCAGCACGCGCTGGGGTTCATGTCAGAGAGGACAGGGACGTGCCTGAGGAGCACACTTGCATGCCATATCACACAGACAGGTGTGCACAAGGTAGTATATAGAAGTAGTAGTATATAATGTCTCCCACAGTACTGTAAAAGTGGAACTGTGAGCAAATAAAAATATCTAACAGAGTACTTCTCTATTCATGTATTTCTGCTTTTACATAGAAACATCATGGCAAGGCTCCGGTGTCACGCCAGCATTTACTCAACCCAAACAGAGCTGGGGCGTTTAAGTCGACTCTAGATAAGCAATGCAAATACACCAGGGTGCTGCGTGGCACGAGCGGAGGGGCTTAGCACCCCTCAGCTAATTTTCCTATTTCAATCACAGGGTGAATGAACGCCTGCCAAAGTGCCGCGCAGACCAGCGCCATCAAACCCAAACAGAAAGGCACATTATCTCACCACTGAGCACAATCCAAGAAGATGCAAAATTCATTTTAAATTTATATCACTTTAACACCCACAGACAATCCACTGTGCTCTCTCTTTGTCCATAATTTGCGGTACATGCCAGGGCCAGAGGAGAGCGGCGTATTGTCTCCAAACGACCAGGTACAGAACATGATACAATATCTTGTTTATTGGTCCAAATTCTTGCCTTCAAGGGGTTGCTATGACAACTTGAACAATGCCAGTGTGTGTGTGTGTGTGTGAGTGTGTGTGTGTTGTCGGCGCAGGGTGTATGGGTTACGGTTCCCTCCCAAACCTGGGGTACTCAGGATAAACGCAGCCAATCAAAAGGGGATGTGGAGGTAATGAAGACTAAGGCGGCTGAGAGGCAGGGAGCTTTTAGAAGCCGCTGTAATGCTGAGCACTTCAGACCCGTTCCCTCCGTCTTCCACAGCTCGTCGGATTAGCTGGCCTAGTCTCTATGGAAACCTTGCCCCACATGCAAACACTGAACACACACACACATCATGAAGATTTTTATTTCCCTCAGTTCAAAAATGAAACTGGATAATTCAAGTGCTACTTGTGATTTCCTGGTTTTTTGACATCGCTTTGCCTTGTGGACGTGGTTATGGAGTCATCAGCTCCGCCGAGGGAAAACAGGCCTGACTGCAGCAGACGGGCACATATATAAAGTCTGACTCCTCAGACCTAATGCCTCTCTATTCAGTGTGCTGACCAAACCGGCACTAAAATGCTCTTAGGGTGTTTGGGAAAGGAGATACACGATCACAGAGCGAGAACGCGGCCTATCAGCTGAGGTATCCTCGCTCCAACCAAAATCTACAGGCTCAATTAATTTCTCACCTGAAGGTGTATGTTCTCTCTCTGTCTCTCTCCCCAGGTTGATCCCTCCTCATCTGTCGAGCGTTGTAGCCAAATTACTTCCACTTTTCCCCATCTAAGCTCAAGCTGAAGGCAGCGGCTACGTTGGGAGAGGAAGTGCAGATGGGCCGGAACAAACCCACAGCATCTGAGGACACACGCAGAGGCAGAACAAAGGTGACACATGTGCACGTAACGATATACGTGACAATACTGAGCATTTGATACAATGCATTCGCACAATTCAGAGTTTTCAACAGTTTTAGATTGTCGTCCAAAGCCAAGAGTTGATGAAAAACCTAAAAAGCAGGTACGCTGCTTCAAACGGACTGCATCAGTCAGAATCAAGCCTCTCACCCGCTGAGACGGATCTGACTCACATCTTGACGCGCCAACAACAATCTGTCGCAGCCAAATGTGCGTGTTGCGCTGTGATTCAGCACAATGTGAGGCAACAGTCGGAACCTTTACGTGATTGCCTTCCTGTATGTTTGCAGGCTTCTTGCAGTGTTATTCCGGTTTGTTTTTTTTCCATAAAATGTTGTGAAACATTAATAATATCCATCAAATCTCCCATACTCCAATGTGATGTGGTAAAATAACAGAATGTATAAGAATTATGGCCCTACATTCATATAGTGTTGTGGGATTTCGACATTGGAAATAACACGTTATCATAGAAGTGTCTGAGAACCAAGAGACTGGTTTAGGTTTGAGCACTGTACAATATGCATGAAGAATATTTTCCCCTGGTGCTGCTGAGTGACAGGGACCATGTGACATATCTGCACCTTGCTTTTCTGCAAAAGGAGCATTTGCAGGAATCAGGCGATGATAAAAATGTAGGATTTCCTTGTATCTGTTTTCCATGACTGCCTCCCAGTTTTGCCCAATACAAGCTGTTTGCATCCTGGAATTCCTAACCATTAAACTGGGTGCATCATTACATCCCGGTAAGTAACGGATGCAAAGATAGGCAATTATTGCAAGCGAGCACATTTTCACATGGCACACATAAAGACGAGAGACGGATGAGCAGAGTCGTCCTCATCTCTCAGGAAGCCTTTTATGTCTTCCAGCAGCTTTTCCAAGTTGCTGAATCGCCTCCTGCCAACGTTCCTCCTGTCAGCATCTGATCTGATAAAAGCGAGGATACGGAGCAGTTCATCTGTGCAGGCTCACCACGATAAGACTTGACTTCAAAAAAAAAAAAAGCCCGGGTCTGAATCTTGAAACGTTCAAAAAATTAAATAAAATAAGGGACCGGGGTGACAGCTTGGCTCTTTTTGTTGGATGTCGCCTAGGCTAGATGGTAATCCGCAGCCGTGTCCACTGCTTGCCGCGTGCGGGTCCCTTTGAGGTTTCAGACCTCGGGTTTGACCTCGCAGCCGTAAGCTTCCTGTCAGGGTTCATCTCCTAAGCAGTCGGAGTGTGGACAGTGGATAGAGGGGAGGACAGGCGAGGGGCCGTGTGGCAAACCATAGATAAAGCGAGGATCTAACTGTGTGACACAAAGATTACTGTCAGAATCAAAGCTGCTCAGTACATAGTTCCTACATCTACATCTACTGCACTGACTTTACACTGCCCCCCTGTTGTATAACTCTCATTATGTTCTATTATTAATTGCCTCTACTCTCACTAAATAACATATTTTTCACTCCTACCAACTGTCTCTGTTTCCCTGCAGCTGCTGTGACCCTGTCTCCCTTCAAGCATCATTTAAGTTTTATCTAAAATAATCAAATCTAATTAACACTTCAAGTAAAGTCACTTAGTGGCTCGTTACACGCTGCTAATTGTGTTAAATATAGTGAATCCTAAATTGGAGCCAAGCCACTTGAGCTATATCTGCTGTGGTTGTCAGTGTTAAATATTTCAACTATCTGCCGTATTGTGGAGACCATCATTAAAAACAGCACTCGACCCAAATGAGAGGGTGTATCCCTGGAAAAGTCAAAGAGCAAGTTTTCGTTGTTTCTGACTGATGAGGAAACGCTGATATGCCCTTAAAAAGAAGGTTGTTTTTTATTTTAAAAAAAGGCACTTGACAGCAGCAATTTTGACAAATAAGCAAGGACTTCAAACAGTGAAGAGACAAATGTGAAAGCCCTTAAACTGTAGCTAGGATTTCGTGCATGAGTGATGTATTTTACATGAAGGTGACATTTCCATGTATCACGAGCCCAGACTGTCCCTGCCACGTTCACCCACTTGTTTATGTCATTCATGCATGCTCTCGCACACAGCAGGACTCGCTCCCTCGCTCTCTTTCTCTGTATATACAGTTACATATAGGGCTGCTGCCGGGACACAGGTCGACCAGCCCACTTGGGGAAAACAAAAAAAATCTCCCGCTGTGCCAGATGGCTGCTCGGCCCCTGCTGCCAAAGTCTCCATGCTACATAATCATAGCCAGCTGGTCTGCTGGGTAACAGTGAGGTCAGGGTGCCCAAGAGTAGTCATGGTTGTAGTCATGAAGAACACAGTGAGGTTTGAAAAAAGCCAACTGTACTGAAGTCAGGATGTCAGTACGTTAGTGTTAAGAATACAGATAGTATTCCTAACAAGTTTGTTTTTTTTTTTTACCAGTTTTGTGATGTGATCACAATGATTTGAAAGATGCATAAACAGTGGAAAATGACATCAAGCGGGGTATCAAAAAGTGTATTTTGGCTGAGAGCTGACCTCTGACCAGTTTAAGGTCAATGTTACCAGAGAACAAACCTGTCTTTCTTTGCAGACAAATGACCAGAGACAAGGGCTTGAGTCTACAAAGTCAACAGGTGTTTCTTTGAACCCAAAGGTGTCCTCTCTTTAAACTTAACTGAGTAGCATTTGTTGCTCTAAAATCACTGAATCTCACCCAAAAATGTGTTGAATTAGTCGTCGTTGAAAAGATCACACGGGGAATTTTTTTAAGCTACTGACAAACTACCTCCAATATTTGGTCATTTCAGTATAAGGACTTCAAATGGGAGTCCTGTGTTCCTCGTCTGTGATGCCAAAATGATCTGGAAATTCTTTTAAGGTATCAGTAAATACAGGTGATAAATTTTTAATCAGAGGTTTTCCCCTATGGATCAGAACTAAACTGAAGGGAATGCATCATGATGTGAGGGAGTGTCGAATCGGATCTCATGTTTTTCATCCTCGCCGTGCTCCTCAGGTTGGGTGGAGTTGTGTGGACCCGTGTAGCAAACCTACAAGAAACAAAAATGTAAATGGCAACTCCGGGACGGCTGAGGTCAGGGAAAGACAAAACAAACTTCAGCTGTGGCTGAGTGTCGGATCTAACTTCCCGACCTGACACTGAGTTTTGGCACTGGATGCAAAACGTGAGGGGCAGAATCTCTACTGTTTTGGTTACAAGTTTTGATGGTACAGCAGCAGTTCAGTAGTTTTTCCTACAGTAAAGAAGGCAGGACTCGAGGCACAGATTGTTGTACTCTATGGTCGTAGGAGTGAAGTATGAAATGACGAGCAGCACGCGGATGAAGTCAGAGTTTCAGCACTGCTCTTGCGGTCGTCACGCTTGTACGAGCGAAGTATGAAATATCCGACAGTGTTACGGTGCTGCTCTGGGCTGGAGAGCTCGGTCCGCTCTGCCGGGGGATGGGGTGGGGGGGGATCAGGCTCAGCCAATCAGAACCATTCCACATCATTGGCCAGGGCCATCTCTCTTATCTAGCAGGAGTGGAGAGGCTTTCCCTGCTAATGCCACCCAGCTCGTGAGAGTCTCCATCCTTTGCTTCAGCACTCTCCACCTCCACCTCCCCCCACACCTGTCGTTTTTCTCTTTTCATTATCCTCACTTCTTCTTTCTGCATCTGCTAGTAAAGGCTCTCCTACTCCACCTCTCTTTTCTCTCATCGACTGCACTTCATTTGCCTCTATCTCTTTTCATTTTTTTTTTAGTTATTGGTTACGCATTGCTGAGGTGTGTGATAGGCCTCTATACAGCAGACTGGAGAAATAGGCCTGGTCACACTACACGTCTGTGCCGAATTCTAATGAAAGTGTGTGTGTGCGTGTGGGCACATGTGTCGTGTGATATGGTACAGAGAGAGGGTGACAGATGAAATTAGAATAGCGGGGACATTAAGTGCTTTTGAATGGCTTGATATTGCAGACAGGGACACAAAGAGTCAAATCATACAGCTGATGATTTTTTTCTCTTTTCAGCCCCCCCCAAGTTCTTCCTGAAAAATGAGGAAAAAAGGCAGCAGGCACAAAAGAAAAGAGGAAGCAGGCAATCATGTTACTTCTAATCTGTTAATCTTTTTGCTTGGAGAAGGAGGTGGGGGTGTTAAGTGGACTTGGGGGGTGTAGGGTGGGGGGTGGGGGGTTGCTGGAATGAAATATATTGCAAATGGGAGAAGACACCAACAAGAGATCACTGCTCGCAGATGGAGACCCTGCTTAATCAAGACAAATTGCAGATGGGGTTGGATTTTTATTCTGGGAGAGAAATAGACTGAAGCCGGCATCACACTACAGCACAACTACAGCAGGCAAATCAGCGAGCACACACGGTGGAAGAAATACATCGCTAAAAGAAGCCAAAGATGCATAACCACATGGCACAACACACGCACAGAAAATTCTCACGCGTGTAGCTTGAAAGCTATTACTGCTCCCATAGTTCTAATCTTCTTAAAGGTTAGAGGAGGACAAGTTGTGTTTTGAATATTGAATATCATTGTGATGCACTACAGGCATCAAACAGCATATTAAAACACACACAGACACACACACACACACACACACATACACACAGTCATTCGAAGCACGCCTGAGGACGTGCGTGACTCCTCCGGCTGCCGTGTCCCTCATGTCACACTTCCCGTTCCCGTACACAAATCAACAACAAATTCCCATTTATTTATTCTTGCATCATCATGGCAGCAAATTGCTTTGTAAATGGCACAGTTCCCTCCGCTTCTCCTGTAAATACAATGTCATCGGTGGTGTTAATAATCCTTTTGTTTGCTTGACCAGGAGCTCTCGAACGCCGCCCGCTTCCTTGATTGAATTACTGCGGTTTAGGGAGTGGGAAGAATGGAGGCCGGACCTTAAAGCCGCCCGTGTTAATGACATTCAAATTGATCACTGCCACATGTTGCTATGGTGCGGCCCATTTAAAAGCGAGGGTAATGAAAAGAGGAGCTCCCCATTACGGGGAGCGTAACTAAACATGACACCTCCTCGCTGAAATTACAAGGCCCTGCGCGCTCCGCCGCCGCCATGCATGTAATTTCGGCTTGGATGCGACCGAGCTGGAGGCAGCTTGGAAACCGGGCGACCGCGGAGAACACGCAATCTGGAGCGCTGTCATGCCTCATAGATGCGCTGATAGCCTCAAGAGTGTGTGTGTGTGTGTGTGTGTGTAAGCAGGCATGTTCCCTTGCCCAGAGAAAACACTTCAGGAGGAATTCTACAAAGCCACAAAGGAAACCTGGAATAAAGTCACGACGTGCAAATGTTCTTGACCGCAGCGGGTTGCGTTAACGCCTACAAAACTTTGCTCATGAAACGCGTCACGAGTTGAGCCGGAGTCGACTCAGGGAGCAGGTACGCGGCGGCAACACAACACATGCACAATGAAGTGAAAGGAGTCTTTGGGGAAATATTCCAGTTCCCTGAAACTTGGGCCTGCTTCTGTCATTTTCATTATAGCTAATAGTCCCCACTTTCCCCTCAGGGAAGCGCCGTAAAACCAAATTAATTTCGTTGGTATTTGCCTCAGTTACAAGGGTATTAGAATACTATTACAGGGTTCAGTTACCATCTAGTCTGTTGTCTGCTATACTAGCCCTTTAGTCAGTGTAACATGTTTGTGCGACACAGGATTTACCATTACAACCCTGAGGAACTCCCTAAAGTTATATTAATGAATTAATCATGGCTGGTTGCCTTTTAAGTTACTAAAGTTTTGAATTTCTAAATATCTCATGTTAGACTGGTTGAAAAAATGTCACAGGAGTAACTAAAAAAGGAGAGGATTTTCTTGATCAATATTAAAACTTTGATCACAAAACGAGTGTAACTTGGCAAATTTTACTTTTTTTTGCAAAGGATTAAGAATCCAAATTAATCACAAGCCTACAGAAACTGCACTGTAGGTTTTGGGGATTTTTAAAATAAAAACCTAATTGATGTTTCACCTGAACCTGTAATTCAGTTAGAAAATATTCCAACATCAAAATATCTTAACACAAAAGTAATTTCTTCAATAACTGTTGAGGATAAAGAGGACAGTATAGCCAACACTGACAACTGAAATTTACAACACAACACTTCCAAATATACTTTCAAATCCCGGGTCTGATACTGCATCCTTGACTGTGTTTTTTGTTTTGTTTTGCAACTTCATGTTCAAACCTCATGTGGGAAAATTTAAATTCCCATGATTGCCACTCACCATGATGAGCTGTCTATTCGCAAACCGAGTGCAGGGATGTGTTGCATGCACATGAATCACAGTGTATGTACGGATGTATGAATGATAATGAATGACAGTGGACCTCAGAGAGACAGACTGTTAAAAAAAAAAGTCCAGAAATAGGCTTCGTTCACATGCCAAGAGTCAGCTACTGACAGTTTTACATCATGGTTACCATGGCCACCAGAAATTAACATCGTGCATCAACGAGATACAGTTCAGCACTTGACCAGTGGGGGGAGCATCAGAGAGTATCGTCAGCAGCAGTTCTGGAACACCACAGCAACGTGTGGCTCAACTTGCAAGCAACAGACAACGCGTGCCGAAGCTTGCTGGGTGGAACTAGCACTTTTGAATTTAACCACTTCCTATTCAGTATTCTCAGTATTCAGCCATTGAATGAACAAAAGACTGAGATTGAACCCTCAAGATAAACTGAGTGTACTCCATCATCATCGACCTGAAGGAAACTGGAGTGCACTCAGCCACGATGTTACTTCCTGGTTAAAGACTTACTGAGAGGCTGCAATCATGGTGCAAAGTTCAAACCAGTAACAAAATGGACTTATTCCAGGTGGAGCACGACACTCCCCAAAACCCTGACATCTTAGCTTTTTTTGCTTTCTCACATAGGGTAGGTAAATGTTTCCCAATGATAGTTGTATCAGATGGACTTCAAAGATCCTGGCCACTGCAGCTTGACGAATGACACAATGTCAGGGCTGCGTTGTCCTTGCTTTATGAAAATGACTGAATTCCCTGGATACATCAGAGGACGTACAGGTCAGAACGGTTCAGGACAAATACCTCTATCCTGTTCATTTTTAAAAGGCCTTTAGACACTGAAATTTTCCTCATTAACGGTCCCAGTGCATTCAACTTTCGTAACGTATGTTATTTTTCTGGCTTAAGAAAGAACTGTGTTAGACCTCCGCACCCTCTGTAGGTGCTGCACCACAGCAGAGATTTTCCATCTGCACTCGCGTAACCTTTGATGCAAATGTGTTTTTTTTTTTTTTGTTCCACGGGTCTAATGCAGAACAAACATATGCATCCATTATTCTTCCTGCGAGCGTCTAACGAAGCAGCTCTTCACAGATGCTCCCTGGGAATCTGAACCCGCAACCTCCACCCCGCCGCCTGCAGAGCCGTGCATCTGCCTCACAGTCCTGTCTCCCTAACGGCCGAGTAAATCTCAGCTAAATGCTGTAATCACTCCAGTTGGACAAAACCTCCTAGTAATGCATTGGTCAATACTGGCCTCGGGGCTAAAGGGGACGCACTTGCATCAATGCATCTCTGTTTACTGGACGGTCAGTCACAGACACAGACGGTCTTTACAGAGACACCATGTCCCCTGCGGGAGAGGAGGAGTGAACGGACGCATTGGGTCACTTTTCATCTTTAACTCTCCCCTTGGCAGAAAGACAAATGAAGAGAATCCTCTGCTCCCAGATGGAAGACGTCTGTGTGTCTCTGTTTAATGAAATGGCATTAACGGCGACGGCTGCGCGGCCAATCGGAGGCCGGGACCACTGTCATGTGATGTGTGGGATAGATAGCCCCATCTCATAAAGTGCTTTTACATCACAGCCCGCCCGATGAGAGCAATATCATCACATTTATGAGAAAATAATGATTTCTTCTCTGAATTTATGAGCATCTTGGAGGAAAAAAAGGGTTTTATATGAATTATATCAGTATGAAAGAGGAAAAGGGAGAAGAAGAAGGGAGGAAAAAACACTCCCTTTAATTTGTTTTTCCCCTCAAGGGAATAAATACAGCTCTGTAATATCAGGCATAAAAGTCAATCTTGTCGACAAAGAATAGCCCAATTAGTTGAGCTAGGAGGAGATGAAACAAAGGAATCAAAGCAGATCAATAAGGTAGATTCACTCCTGCTCTGTACGGCCGCCAATCAATACGCGAGCGGCTCCGAGGGGCCAGGCGCGATCAGGGATCGCCCGAGTCACGGCTAACCTGCCCGTAATCAAGAGGTAAACTTTCATAGCTGCAGCTCTCACCGGGTGGGGGTGGGGGGGGCTGCATGCAATCATCTGCCGGTGATAATGAAACAGCATTTGTCCTGCTGGACACAAACAAAATATTAAAGGTGATTTTCTTTGGAGGACTCACAGAGGACTGTGGGGGGGGGGGGGTAATACTTGGTAGCTGATATTGGGCTTTTACTGATTAAATGTTAGGGTATATTTCTCTCTAGTAACTAATATGTACATTTACTGGCATACAAAGTTGTAAAATAAATATAAATAGCTATTTGTTTGGATATAGGGTACCAAGCAGTTGCTATCGTCAGTCAAAGCCCTATTGTGAAAAGTGCTTTTAGCAATCTATCACCTCTAAAACGGCGTCTCTTTAAATTTGATAATTCCAGGTGAATCAGTCAAACTGAGAGACAGCACTCTTCTATTCCTCCTGGATGATTTGTCCTCCAATGATACATGATAAAAACCTTAAGCTGACAGCACGCGGCGAGTAATAAAATGCAGCGCGTTGTCAGCTGAGCTGCTGTTTTCCAAACCAAGCAGTAAGTGGCTTCATCAAGCTTCAGTGTTGCTGCTGCAGGTAAATGTGTCTTTCTCCAAATGGAGCAGGCTTACCTGTACTGCTCATTTCCAAAGTTCATTTTTTTTATTGCTCTTTTTAAGTGACTATAAACTCTTATCTCAAAACTTCTTACTGACCTCTCCATCAGAGAGGCCATGTCTTCTTTCACTCCTCTCATGGCTCATTGCTGTTTCCCATAATGCAGCTGAGCTCAGGCAGCTGCTCTGAAACCACCACCGTCACACGTCGAACCTTTTCTTTGTTAGGGTAAGTGTTTCACATTGCGTTAAAATCGGTTGAAGGGTTAGCCCTTAGCAACGCTTAATATTTTGATGCAGTGTGTACTGCATACATATAATTTTCTATTTAAATTAATTTTAAGCAATTTCCATCAAAAAAATTCAGGAAATACCCTGGGACAGCAAAATACTGTGTGATGGGGTTTTTTTCCCCAGAATTTTAGAAGCAACATTTTGACCACTTTGGCCCCAGAAGTCCAAAAGTGTCATACAGGAAATGGCCCTAGTGTTATGATCCGTGTCCTTTTGGGTTTCTGTCTGGTGTGTTTTCTCCTGGTGTTATCTGTTAGGGCTCCCCCTGGTGTTCTTCCCCTTTTGGTTAATCACCTGGCTAATTCCCTGCACCTGTGTCTTGTTTGCTCGTCACTCCCCGGTGTACTTAAACCCCTGCCTCACACTGCCCGGATGTCGAAACGTGACCATTACATGCCTGAGCCGAGAACCCTGTACGCCAAGCCTGATCTGTTTTCGTAGACACATTTATGCCTGACCACCGTTTCTTGCCCTAGCCCATTTGATTTGTTTGCTGTTTCTCTGGTTTTTGATTCACACTGTTTGACCATACCTCTGGTTTTGCTGCCCTGGTTTTCCGACCCTGATAATGGACTTGTGACACGGATTTTTTGATTTGCGACTTTTGGATTGTTGATAATAAAGATCATTGCCAGCACATACGGTCTTGCGCCTGGTTCCTGTACTGATCATCACACCTAGCTGCGGACCGCATGGGGGGCTGGGACCCCTTTAAAACAAGCTTGGTATAGTTTCTCTTGGTTGTTAATTCAAGACTCAAGAGATCAGCCTTGTTGTCGTCATTTTGCGACTATAAAAACTTTATATCTCCTCTGACGCTTCGAATCCTAATGTCAAAAGTTTCCAACTCCGCGGCGTTTTCACTATCATTCGTTCTTTCTTTGCGGGGTGGAGAAAGCTCATTAACCGCTTGTATACAGCATAATAGGACGCTTAAACTCTCCATAATAAGAAGAAAATACATCCAAGCACACTTGTGTGGAATCCAATCAGAATCTCTTATTAGAATGATTTCGGTTTAATGGCTTCCCGTAGCCATTGATCAATTAAACACTGTCATCAAACCAACTGTGTCACATCCATCACTGCCGACCGATATCCAATTCTGAATAAGTAGTACCAGCAAACCAATTAATCAACGCGACCCGACGAGGTGACGGTCCTCGGCGAGGGTTCAGACGCCGCCGCTCAGTCCATTTGGTTGCTCACAGCTGAGTGGAAAGGTGAAGCCGGGATATTATAATGTAATTATGACGCCAGCCCCCACGGCAGCGAATGAAGTGAGGGTCTGCTCCCGCTTCTTGTCCCCAAGTCATCCACACCTGTCCGACACAAGTTCCTCTATACCCTAAGCCACCTGACCCCGCTCCCTCACGACCACCTCCTCCTCCCTGCTCAACATCTGTCCCACGGGTCCGGCATCTCATCCAATCACACGCCACATAAATCCATAACTTCGGCGCTCTCCCCTCGGCCCCCAGGAAAACACAATAAACTGCGCTCATCTTTTATGCATGATTTTCTCTGTCTCTGTAGCTGGCTTCGCTCTCGGTGCGTATCAATCATCGCCGGGACGCTGCGGGGCAGGGCGACAGAGACGGGGAGAGAGAGCGAGAGCGATGGCGGGCGGGAAAATACACTGTACGCAGTTGCACAACAAGGCAAAATGAAGAGTCCTGTTTCTTTACCCACTGACTTGGATTTCTTTTTCAATTTCATCTGCCCCCCACCCCCCGTTTGCCTCTCTGCCCTTTCCTCCACCTCCTCAAGTCAGAATGAAAAAACAAACAAGAAAAAAAAAACCCCAACCAAATACACGCTCGCGATATGAAAGTGACCCGTTCACCTCTCCCTGTGCATCCATAGCTGCAAGTTAACGGACGTATGTTGGCTTTTTAAAGAGACACCTTTTCCCTCAGGCTCAGGGGAATGGAGAGAGGGGAAGGGGGAGGGTGCCCCCCCTACACAGTTCATATATCGGTTGGGCTTTGCAGTGGACTTGCACAGGCCTCATTGGCATGCTAACATATTCACAGACAGCCACAGCACAGCCAGCTCAGTGGGGCAGTGGTCTTGACACTAAACTGAAAAAAGGACTCCCTGTAGCTGCGGAGCATCACGAGGTTGGGGTTCACTAATAATAATCATCTTATTTATGGAGCACAAAGTCAGGAGATGAAACACAAAGGCGGGACATGAGCGGGCCTTCAAACAGCAATCAGTGTCAGTGCAATACACTGTTAATGAAAGACGCAAACTCACAGGAACACAATAAATCACACATGCGGGGAAGAGATCAGAGGTGTTGAAAAGCCAAACACACAACCAGAAAGAAAGAAAACCTCTGAACCTGGATCCTGTCAAAAACCTCACTACACACTTTTTTTCTCCTGTGTTCAACTTTCAACATAAATGAAGTCATGAATAACTCAAGGATTTAACTGAGATCACGTTTTGTTACCTGGGGAAACTTTGAGTGGCAGGCTAATTAATGTTCACCAAAGTACAGGAAAAATACAATAATTTGGCATCTCATTACAAAATTTGTTGACAACAACTTTGATCACTCAAGTAATTTATCGAACAAGATGCCAAACTTCCACTTCCAGCATCTCCAGTGTGAGGTTTTGAGAGTTTTTGCATTGCAGGTGACACCAAGTCAATCCACAAATTTCCTGATTATTTTGAAAGTGGCTGCTCGGGTTTGCACACACTAATTTCTAAATGCACCTTCCTCCAAATATTGGATGCATACTGTACGTAAGTGCTCGTGTACGACACAAAAGGATCATTTCCAAAGATGAGTGAGGGCTAGTTCCAGGAGTCCAGGTGGAACTGGACACAAGCTGGAAGCAGCGACACCACACAGCCCCAGATACATGTTTGCAGAGCGCATATAAACAGGTGGAGAATGGTGGAGTGATTCGTACCTTGCTCTTTGCCAATAAAAAGGGTTGCGAGGACGTTCAGTGAGAGATCTGTCAGCCTCTGAGCACTTTATGAACCCGGAAGCTGAGGCAAAATGGAAGCATGACTCAATGCTGATCTTAAGACCTTGGTGACCTCTGTGCATTAAAGACACACAACTGTCTTCTGATTTGTCCGCCATTGCCCCAAGGAACGCAATTATTCCCCTCAGGGCTAATTCTTGACAAGTGTTTTGGACTGAAGGTCTGTCACAAGAAAGGTTTGAGCTCTGAATGACCACCCCAGGGCGCAAAGGTGTTCATTACTCCGCTATTATTCCGCAGACCAATCCATCACCATCAATCAGTCAATCAAACGCTCTTTTCCCGATGCTTTTAACCGACCCATTTGTTGCCCTTCACCCACGGATTTCGCAGCACCACGCAACAGTGGGAAGGTAGACGCAAAAAAAAATGTTGTGCGGTAATAATTGGAATAGTCTGAGGATAAGGTGTTTAAAAGCCTGCAAGTAATGGTGGCGAGTGCGTTCCCAGGTACATCGGGGGCAGAGCGGCTGCAACGGGGAGGCAGAGATTACAGAATAAAGCCCTCCTCTTCGTCCCTAAGTAATAACAGCGAAATGAGACTGACATTTCACTCTGGCGCACACACACACACACACACACACACACACACACAGTGAGCTCAGAGAGCACAGGACAAACACAAAGGACCATGGAGCAGGAAATGGCATTCAGATGCACGCACACCACGTAGATTCACAACAAGCCATAAAAACAGGCAGGAGTCAAGAGTTAGACAACAGTATGAGACCAATTGCACAGAGGAAGGACTCTTGCAATTATACATAAAAGTCGTTTTTTTGAAATCAAGTCTAAAAACAGCATGTTTGGCATCTTTCCAACAGACGGGCTGAAGTAGAATGATTCACATAAAAAGAAAACTGCAAAAGATTTAATTCAGGGACTCAGAGTTCTGAAAAGACCATATATGTGTGGGCTGCTGTGATTATAGCATCTCTTTTTATTGGCCCTGATGGCATCAGATAGAATTATATTTGTATTTTGCTACTATGCAGAATGTCTTTGCAGTATTACTAACAACTGATGGATTAATTTGCCGAAGAAAAACTACAAAATTCACCTGATGACAAACTGGTGACATGTGCACAAAGCTCCTTGGATGTCTGATAAAGAGGGGCCTCCTTGGTAAGACACCTGTACGTCTGTTCAGGCGACTGATGGCAGTTTTTCATCAACAGTTGTTTGTGTCTTCATCAGCTTCTTTTGAAAAAGGCTGTGTGGGCACCGACGGAAGCGTCACTCAGGATGCAGTGCACCAGTCCAAATCAACGTCAGAAACACCTTTGCACACAAAGCTTTTTGGTTTCTGAGCTCCTGCACTTCTTTAGACCTTACAGTTTGACTCACTAAGGATCTCATATGAAGGGATCACACCGAGGTGCAGTTTGGGTTTGCGTTTTCACCTCATAAAAAAACAAAACAAAGACAACGGCGAAGCATTTACTGGGCATTCAGATGGAAAAACAACTGACAAATCGATCAAGGAAGGCCAATTTCAGTGATAAATGCATGAGTCCGAAGGCGTGCCAGACACTAAAACACAGCGCAGCAGGGTTTTAAAACTCGACAAAGAGTTATCACGGCACTAATCATTTTTTTTTATCCTCCACCACGGCAATTATGGGGAAAATTTAACCCGCGTCAGGTTATAAAATATACTGCCAGGAATGATTGTGTTTCCAGACAGCGCTGTGGAAAAAGTTGAGTCAGGTGAAGGTTAAGTCAGTCAACTTTTTTTTTATGAAGCGCTGTGTGTTACCTCACTGATTTTATGACAGGGCTGCAGTGCTGAACATGGCCTCAGTATCAGCGTCATGCTACAACCCTCCGAGGGATAAATCAGTGTGATGTGTCTTCGGATATGTCTCACACAGTCGCAGCTACAAGTTTTACCTCTCTCACTTTCAATACCCAAATTTATGTGACTCCCTGCTGACCTGTTTGAACAGAGGGGCTTGGTCGTGCCAAGTCCCCGCTGCTATTCGACAAATGTTCGCTCCATTGATATTTACTGAATACCTCCAAACATCAAACTTGCATGAGATCCTTTTACTTTTTTTTTTTTTTTACATTTCCATTCATTCTTTCAAATTCATATTTTATAATTCACAAAAAAAATATGTGGAGGGGAAACCCGGCCAGAAACAGACAGCCAGAGACAGAATGGGAAGAAACAAGGAAGCAGATAGAAAGAGTTATTAAGCGCATATTAATGTTTGCTCTCCTCCTCCATGGCTCTCTCTCCTGAGATCTCCCCGTCGCTACTTTAAGCATGAATACTTAATCACACTCCAAACACTGTCTAATTCCTGTCCCCAGAAATGTGAGCAATGAGACAGAGAAGATGAGGGAAAAAGGGTGAAAAGATAGAAATGTCACAGAGGCAGCGCCAGGATACTAATAAAGCTATGCAAATAGCAATTAGCTGAACCAGTAACCTCTTGAGTCAATACCCAGCCGCCCTGAATGGGAATATCCCCAGCGCTGGGCTCCGGGGTTCAAAGGTCATGACGTGATTGGTGGGTCAGGGCCCGAGCCGATAAGCGACGCTTTTCGCTGTGGGAAGGTTGTAATTGTGGCCAGAAAAAAAAGAAGAGAGATGTTTGCACGAATAAAGAGAGTCACTGCTGCTTTTTGTCAAACCTGGAAAAGGCCTGTCGATGTGCAGCGTGAAGGGTATTTTCACTCTTGCAAATCCATAAAATTTAATTCTGTGGAGAAGGAAAATAACAAATCATTACCTCGACTGCGTGCACCGTTTTGATGAATGACAAACGCAAGCTTTTTGCAATCAAGATTTCTTTTTTTTTTAACGAAATCAGGGAAAGAAAAACATCTAAGCGCCAAGAAAAGCTTTGTACTAATACTTTTACTGCTACTCTGGAGATAAAATTAGCATAGACAATTAGCAGGAAAACAACTCTGGTGGTTTTTGGGAGTTTATTAAGATGGGTGGTGTGTGTGCATGTGTGTGTTCTGTGCTGAAAACGTGGCTTGACAATCAGGAGCTGACAGGTGCGACGTTCGCACTTCTTCCCATGAAACATGTCTCCGCAAGCGGGAGATAAACAAAGTGGAAAAAAATCACTGTGCAACTTTGTGTGTGTGTGTGTGTGTGTGTGTGCGTGTGCGGCATGACAAAGTGTACAAATTTCACTCACTCAATGAAAGTGTATCGTGATTTCACACCTTTTCCCTCCACACTGTAGATGGATTCTGAGCAGACTGACGCGGCGGCGTACGTGCCGCTTTGCCCCCCAGGGGGGCTGCTGCTCGGCTCAAGCTCAGCTCAGAATCTTTTCCAACTCAGAGAAATGTTAAAAATGACGCTGTGGTTTTTTTTTTTGGCTAAGTGCATGAACACAGGAATACTTGCGAGGGTGGCAACGTAATGTTTGCAAAATAACTTGTCATTTTTAATTCATTCTATGCTTGACCGGAGTAGGGTTAAGGCAGACTAAATAAACGGTTTCCCAAGAGATTTTTAAGGAGTTTTGCAACAAATTTTAAAACTAAGATTAGGACTAAATCAGTGCTTCCGAACATCTTTAAGGTTGCAAAAAAGTGGATTCCCAACAAATTGTAAGGGGTTTTGACACAGATATAATACCTCCAAACAAAATGGACTAAACCAGAGTGGCAACCCTCCGTGGAGCCACCCATTGGTTTGTGAGTTACCGTTTTGAAGCCTGAAGTTTGGTGATTTGGCCGCAGCCATCTTGTTTTTTTAAAATGAGACAATACCATATTTAGAGGTGAGGGTGGAGCTGGAGCAGAGTGAGGGGTGCATCTGACAGCTGACAATGATACGGATTATGTGATGGAAATGATTGGCCTGTCAATCATGCAGTGGCCACGCCCCCAACCCCCTGCTTTATCATCTTTTCTTCCTCTAATCAGGCCATAATTTAGTAAATGAACATCTTGATGTGTTGAAGAAAAGTTGAAGCTACTGATTGAGATCATAAAGGTCAGTATGAAAATGTTTAGTGAAGTCATAAATCCAGTGAGAAGTCGAATCATTTTCTCATAGACTTCTATACAAACCAACCAGTGGAGTCGCCCCCTGATGGTCATTCAATAGAATACAGATTTAAGGCACTTCGGAAGTTGCTTCATTTTTCAGGACCCAGAAACTATGACCATTTTGTTTGAAGGCCTATGAATAAATCAGGTGTTCCCTAAACATGTATAAGGGTGGCCTGAGGACAAGGTAGACCAAACCAGTTGGTTCCAGGATTAGGTTTATGGTATATGAAAGATGGACTCGACCACACCAAGTTTAAGATGGACAAGATGAAAGATCATGATTCTTTCAGCCTTTTGCTTTTTATTCTTGCTATAAACACTTGATCGTTGCACTCATTGTGTAAATGATTTCAATAAAAGAGTTTGTGAAGGGAAAAATTGCCATGTGGTTGAAAAGATTAGAGCTCATAAATACTTACAGTCTGAGATGAGGGGTCATAAACGGGCTAAAAGTGTAAGAAAGCACCAGAGCAGACTTCTGTTCCAATCACTGTCGGAATCAGTTATTTAAATACTTATCGTCCTGATCTTAAGGTGTTTAGTAGTGTTATGGGTTCTCTAACGCATTATGGAAACATATGCACAGAAGTGACGCAGGCATTAAAATTTAATGAAGCGGCGCTGAGCTGTCACTGGTGGTAAAAAGAGTAAAAATAGAGGCGTTAAAAAAAAAAAAAAACCTCTTCAGTCATTTATTGTGAGAATCAATCTTATTAAATCACACCCTGCGGAGACAGGGAGGGAGAGATTACTTGGTTGTTCTTCATTTGCCTTTTAATCTGCAAGAAAGAGCTGAAATGACCTATGTTAGACACACACACAAGCATTAAATACACACACACAAGCCCCGTGCAGGGGGCCACTTTTGATGTGCCGTTAAGTCCGGGTGCGTAGCAATCAGGAGCAGCATGTAGCCCGAGGGCTAGCGAGACGCCATAAGATCCGCTGCGGAAGAGAGCAGGGGAGTCGCAGCCGCTCGCAAATATGTGGCGATGGGTGATTTTTGAGGAAAAGCCTGTGAGTGACAGAAGGCGCAGCGGATCTAAAAGCATTACGTGGGAGTTTGTCCCTCTGTGGATTTCTGGAAGGTGCTGTAATATTTCCATTTTATCTGCTTCAGAGGGAAGACGAGCTTTCAACCCTCAGTGCTGCTGATGGAGCGTTTGGTTTCTCTAAACGGCATGCAAGAATCTTCTGGGCACAGCTCTGAGTGTCTTTATTTACATGTCCCTCTTTTCTCACGTCTCCTCTGCCTGATCCATGTTATTCGTCATGTCCTTATGTTTGTGTGTGCGCAGTAGCCCTGTTTCGTGTCTCTAAGCAGGTCTGGCTGCGACACAGTTGCCACTAATTGCAGTTCAGGCAGATTAAAAACCTGGAGAGGACCGGGCCAATCAAAATCTCCCCTGGAACCCCATCTTCCACACCTGGCCTTCTCTCATATCTCTTTTAGTCCGCTCTTTATCACCTTGGCGTTACCTTGAGCCTGTCTTAACCCCCTCTCTGCATCCCGCTGACTTCTAAGCAGGTTAACCACTGGGAACTGCGCTTGTAATAAAAGTCCATCTCCTCGACTCCCAACAAGGTAAGAGTAAACACAGCATCCCTTATGAATGATGCAAGAATCTCAAAACGATGGGAATTCCAATGTGGCGCACAATAATAGGCAAACGAAAGATCAACCGCTGACATCTGATCTGAAACTGTACGCTTAACCCTCAGAATCCTCACCTGCTTTCACTTGTTTACCCTCTTCATTTATAGACTCGTGGCTTTGGCACAATATACTGCTATTGTCAGTATCTTAGAAATGTAAGGATGTGGAGCGGCTCCCAACCCACAGGCTACAGACCAGTACTGCACCCTGAGGAAGCTGTATGATTCAGCAAAAAATATGTAATCATTTCACAGGAGTAATTTTGTTTATACTTTGAAGTTTAGCCCTACAGGAAGTATATTGTTGCCATGGAGTCATATTTGTCTACATTTTGGGAACTAAGGACAGTCTCAGTTAGCTACAGGCAGCTCCTGTTTGCACTGCATCGTTTGTGTTGCTTACAAAACATGCAAACATGACCATTATGAAGCAAGAACTTTAGCTAAGATGAGTCAGAAAAGCAGGTGATTGTGTCAACGCGAAATGCATAACCTGTGGCTGAGGGTCAGCGTTCACACAGCGAACTGACAGTAATCCACAGTAACGAGTGAAAAAAGATCGAGCACAGGAAACAATCGAGGGCTGAGGACCGGGAGAGAGGAGACAGTGCGCGGGCGCTTGGCGATGTCAAGTCTGGGGATATGAGTGGTGCAAATGAGGATGAACCAGTCACCGCTGCAGACAGGCAGCTGAATAGACGAAAAGAATGGAGAGACAGGATGGGAGGGCAAGAGCGAGGGGGGAGGACCGGGGAGGGAGAGTGTTATTGTGAGCGCCGACAAGTGATGGCAGAATCTGGGTGCCGGGTGTCACTTTGGAACAATCAGGACTGACGTCCCAGGTGGTGTGCGGCAGGAAAAAGGGGGGAATTTGTCTTCCAGGGCTGCGGCATTTTCCAAACCTAATCATATGTGGGAATAAATACTGGCACCGGAAAGCAGCCCAGGACCCTTCAAGACGTGTCACTGACACCAAAACAGCTCCAGACGATAAGAGCTGAAGGAAGATGACAAGTCTTTTTGATGGATTTGAAGGAAAAGTCTCATTGTTTTTCTTGAACGCGACGTGCGTGCCAGACACTTTTAATCGCTGGTATGTTTTAGCTGATTGTTGTTTGGACGCTGGAACAAAGAATGTGTTAAAAAAAAAAAAGAAGCAGAGAATTACTGACGTTCTTGACGCTATCTCATGGCGCCTAGCTCTTTGATGTTTTAGGTACATGTCCATCATTTTGTGGCATCCGACAGAACCCACATCCCTTCTGTTTTAATGTTGGAAGAGACACAATAAAAAAAAAAAAACATTAGCTTACTTCTTCTTTAAGGCTATGGCTAATTCTTCAAAGCCACTTGGACCAGATTTGTCTTCCGCAACTCACTTGCAAGTGTTCACTGATGTTCAACAAATCATTTGTAAAGGTCACACTCAGACAGTATTCGTGCATGGCTGTGAAGGTTAAGGTACTGACTGATGAACTTTATTAGTCCCAAGAGGAAATCTACTCGCCATGTGGGCCCAAAGGCAGCATTCATTCATCCATCAGTTTGCTATAATGCTTATACTTTCAGGGTCACAGGGGGTCTGGAGCCAATCCCAGCTGACGTTGGTTTGGGGGGGGCACCCTGGACAGGTCTCCAGCCTGTCACAGGGCTGACACATAGAGACAAACAACCATTCACTCTCACAGTCACACCTACGAACTATATGGAGTCACCATTAACCTCACCTGCAGGTGTTTGGTGGAGTGAGAGGAATTCGGAGTACCTGGAGATGATGATAATGAACGCGCAAGTTCTATAAATTACACAAGACTGTCAATGCATTAACAGCAAAGGGAAGGCTCATGGTTTGGGTTAAAACTTTGTCATCATTGTCACGGGTGCAACAATAATAACTACATGCATGAAGTTATGGAAGAAACCAACAATGAATCGCAGCCGTAAACAGGAAACAAATATTCATCATCGTCTTCTATATTTAAGTCAAACATACTGTTGGGAATTTGCAGAAAGTGATATTAGATACCTAAGAAAATGTACTCCTTTCTACAAGCACACGATAATATATACAGTAGTTATATATATGGAGAGAGAGAGAGATTGCAAGTCATGGTGAGGGTCAAGTAGCTAAAACGACATGGCTGCACAGTAAAACAATTCCATGATAAACTAAACATTAAATACCCTTCTAAATAAAGGGCATACGACTTACTCCTTCATGTACTGCGGAATTGTCCAATATTATTATTGTTCCCGGGGAGATTGATCTTTTCTCTTTTTTTCCCTTTTTTTTTTTTAAAGTGTGCTGTTGTGAGTAATTTGACTTTTACATTTTTGGCAGTGGGCAATTTGTAAAACCTCCAAGTGCTGAAAGGAAGGTCCATCACTGAAAACAGTTTAAGGGAAGTGAATACACACACACAGAGCACTGACAACTGGTAATGACCATTCATTAATCTATTGGCCACAACAGACCTTGATATAGTGACATCATACCACAGACAAGGTGTACTGTCTGCATCTTTTCTTTCAGTTGTTACCCACTCTCCCCCCAGTGTGGGGAGACTTAGGATGATTGCATTTTTTTCTTTGTTGTTGTTTTTACCTACAGAACCTTTGTTCGATTTTTTAATTTTTCTTATTATTCAGCATATGAATGGTTCTGTAGCTTTGTCTCTCAAATATATGACAGATAATCCCAATTCTCCTTGCCCCAAATATTCCAGGTTTGAGCTTGCAGGGTTTTTTTGGGGGAGTATTTCAGGTTTTTCAGATACTTTTACTCCTTCCACCCATCAGCGTCACTTTGTATGCTGAGAACGTAATGCCTGATGGCTCAAAATATTATGTCAGATAGTTAAGTCTGTCTGTCAGAGTATCTGCCATGAAATTCGGAGAGCAGATCGGCCTTGGGCAAAGGAACTGTCGATTAGATTTTGGTGGTGATCAGGATCAGGGATTTCTGCTGTTCCACAATTATTGTTTTTTTTTATCTTTAATCATGGAGCTGCTGCGAGATATGGGGACTTGATTTAAAATCCAAAAAGGTATGTTTTCAAGGTCGGGAAATCAATTTAACTTCAAACGTGAGCGGAGGAAATGATTGGAGTGCAAGAGCCCGCTTAAAGACCGGTCAGTGTCGGCACAGGTCTGCACCCTCGGCCCCCTCCCATCAGGATTTGGATTATATTTCAATGTAAAGCTGACCCCTTTCCAAGCTCACATGTTTTCTCTATCACTCCCTTCGAAAAATATAAATCTGCAGTCGACACAACCCACACCGATTAACTTTATTGCTACACATTTCAGACAACAACCTACATTTACAGGATTACATAATTTTGTTTTCTTTAAGATAAATAAATAAACAAATAGAACAGATTACATAGTTAATCAAACACCTGTAACTCTAACCCGTCATAGTGTTTCATGTGGAAAAAAACAGCCTCTGTTTCTCAGTGAGGGGAGCGACAAACCATCTGCTCCTTTCAGTCATTTCTTTTTTTCTTTTCTTGGCAGAGCAGAGGCATGAAATGAGTGGCAGTCAGAACATGAACGCTTTGTCTGCGCGGGAACAATCAGAGAGCAGGTAGGGCAATGTCAACTTTTATTCGAACAAAAAAAAACGTCCTCGCAACTTTTGCGTGCGGCCTGTCTCACTTTTCTCACCTCAGCCAAATTTCTGGCATTATTTTCACAAAAAACACGCTGTACACAGTATGGTGTAATTTCAGAGGAAACCCATATTTGGACTGTGTGTGCATTCATGGAGTGATGCAATGGCTGATGGTTCCTAAGAGTTGTTCCATTATTTACTGCGTATGGAGCAGCTCCAGGATTCATCTCTGGATAAACATCCCCGTTACAGTCTGCCTCCGTGTTGGAGCTCACAGAGAGTCTTGTTCAAATTCATAAATGGAAACAGAGCTGTGTATATCACACAAATGGCATGCAAGGCCTCCTTTGTTAGGCTGGAGTCCCTTCATACAAGAAAAACAATCCTCCTCGAATTGCTGCTGCTCATCAGCAAAGCATGACACGCAGATCAGACGCGCAAATCAAAAGATGTAAAAGGAAACCTAGCCAGCCGCTAATGATGTGTGGATTGTAAAAAAACAGCCGAGCGAGACACCAGGAGATTTCTCCATAGTGTTAGTCGAGAGAGAAAAAAGAAGAAAATTCGAATACAGTTAAAGAGAAAGAGACAACATGATAAAAAATAGATTCAGCGTCTTTGGAAGGAGGGACTGGCAGGCTGACTCAGAGCAGAGCTACTCCTTTCCATCCTTTTCTTTTTCCATCTCGACACATCTATCACTCCTCTCTGGCTCTCTCTCTCTCTCTCTCTATCTCTCTCCCTCTCCGGTATTGTTCACTCTGTCAAGAGTTGTCATGACAAGGCTGTTTATTTCTAATGGTTGACATTTCGCCCTGTGCCGCTCGCCTGAAAGAACACACCGGGTTGAATGCTCCGCAATTTTCAAAGGAACATCTTGTTATTAGCCCCCCCCATTCTAACACACTCGGCATGCAGATAAACACGCAGTGCACGAATGCATCAGCACACACACACACACACACACACACATACATTTACATATGGTTAACTGCGCACACGGACACAGAGCAGCATTTAAAAATGGAAAGAGATCTGTTGAGATATTTAACCTAACATCTCCAAGCAGAGAAAAGCAGGTTTCTGACTCCCACATCCATCAACCCTCAGCCATGTCCTCTCCTCCTCCTCCACCTCCCTCCCGTTCTTGTCCATCTCCTCCCTCCTCCGTGGGATCAAATTAAGGCAGGGATTAATAAAGAAGATGTGGGCTCCGGTCTGAATGCGCGTTAATGTAGGCTACAGGCCACTCATTGTGGTGCTCTGACAGCCACAGAAGAAGAAAAGGCAGGATTTGGATCCAATTCTTTCTCTCACCCTATTCTTTGCTATTTCCATCCTCTGCTTTTCTTCAAATCATTTCACCCTCACCTCTCTTGTTTTATCTTGTATTGTTTTCTATTCTCCATCAGCCTTATTCCATTTTCTCCCATTTCTCTGCCTCTGCTGCCGCGGTTTAGGGACATCCTATGGACTATCTTAATATAGCCTCTTCTGTAAAATGCTGAATATTTATTATTACATATTGAACTTTAAAAAGCATTAAACACTCACATCTAATTGACCAGAATGACGTGATCTGATCTAGCAACAAAATCTACTTGGCTGAGATTCGGGCAAATGTACAGCAGTCGGGTAAAACAAGGAGTATCTGGACTTGTTTTGACCATACAAATTTTGAATTCAGTATAATTCTGGGAACCTTAATTGAGTGAACACAATAGCTTCTCTTCATTTTTCCTTCATTGTTATCCTGCACCTGGCCTAGATATGGGACAAAATGTGCAGACAACTGCATGAGGTAGATCAGGGTAAGATTGCAGCCACGATTAAAAGAAACCCTGACCCTCTTTTGTTGTGTGAGTGCAATATTCAATTATTTCCATCTTTGCTTCTGAAAGAGGAAAGTCATTATTTGCATGCCCGCAACAGACAAGCCGGCTTGTCACTAAATCCTTTTTTGCTGGCATTTTTGCCAGCTTGCTGGTGAGAACAGTCTCATTTTTTGACATTAAATTAAACAGCAGACATGCAGAAGGGTTGCCTGCACTCATCTGCGGCTCATGGTGGCTCTCGGGCGGCTTTGCCAAATTGTATTGGTTTGACTTTGGGTTGAGACTAAACCCAGCTCACACAAAAACCAACACCCACGCTCAGACAACAAGACTGGAGCCTTCTTGTACCCCAAAATGATGAAGAGCTGGAGAGGCATTGTAAACATAAATCCAAACATACAGCAAGCCAGAGAGAGCTGGGTGTTCCTACTCTGTTCCACAAGTGCTTAAACTGGAGGACTCCATGGGGACGTCCACATTGTCTCTTATCTGGATGAGGTGTGAGGAACATTAAAGCGCCACCGCACAATGTCAGATTTAGAAGTTTTCCTATCTTCAAATCCAGTGGAATCTTACAAGCAGGTGGTCTATGGCATTAATATGAGTCTGTCTGGGAGAGCATCAGATGAAAACAGCGGCAGTACAGCAGGGAGCGGGTCGATAGGCCAACACCAAGAAGCAGGATTTACTCAAAATGGATTAGATAGCCTTACTTCTAAACTGTATATTGCAATTGACAGCTGGAGCAGGATCAAAGTCGGCGCCGTGTGAGATCCTCGCAAGGTTCGGTCAATTCCCATCAAGTCAACTGGACGTGGAATTTGTCCATAGGTGCCCGATCCAATTCGCAGCACTGATGCGGACGTGAAGTGAAATTGAACAGTGGACTGAATGCGCGAGGCGGTGTTATTGGTCTTTTCCTCCGCCGAGAGAGACAGAAGGAGAGGGCCACTCTCTCTGAGGTGTTGTGCACACCTTGTAGGCTGCCAAGCCCCATTAGAGGGTGACAAACAGACGTCCACTCGGCTCAGCGCTGTCAGACCCCGGTAATGAAAGACACATCAGCCTTAGAAAAAGCAGAGGAGGAGGAGGAGGAGGAGGAGGAGGAGGAGGAGGAGAACAACAACAGGCCGGGCACTGACACAAACACATTTTAAGACTAATGGCTTAAATGCAAGTGCACTGTGCAGCAATGCAGAACAGGTGGGAAAAAAAAAACGCTCACTAAACTACGTAATGAGAGGAAGGGGAGGGACAAGAAAAGACAAAGTGGGACTGGGTAAAAATAGATAAAAGAGAATCGCGCAAAAGTACGAGATAAAAGAGAAGCATACCAACAGAAAGTTCTGCAAGATCTAATGAAAGAGAAACAGCGAAAAGCAAACGGAGGAAGAAAAGACGGAGGGTTCCTTTGTCGATGCCACGCCATTAAACGGGCTAGCTGCAACGTCAATAATTATCTCTGTTTCAGCCACAATGCTATCAAATGATTTAGTGGTGCTAATAAAGCTCTAACACAACACAGCATCTATCTCAGGAGCCGTGGTGGAGATTTGTGCTCGCCATAATAAGGCTGGTTTAGAGCGTTTCTCTTCTCCCCGCGATGAATCAGAGCTGCAGTTTGTGAGGTGTGCAGGAATCTATAAGTACATAATAATGAATTATACACAAGGTTGCAGACAGGTGCAGCGCCAGACGTTATGGATTGAGCAGTTTGGGAGCCTTGTCATCGTAACCCGCGGACGCTGGTGCAGCGACAGTCTCCCGCTGATGCGAGGAGGATAGGGAGGCAGATTGTGTCATTCTCCGTCCCGGCCCGCTTTGTAATCTTTCCAGAGAGGGAGGCTGAGACTCCGGCTCCGTCCGGGGGGAAATGTATTTTCTCTGCATGGATGTGGAGTGAGAGTAAGCGGCCTTATCAAATCTATATTTCTCCCTCGGTGCCACCTCGAAGGTGGGGAGAGAGGATAGACATGGCGACGGCGAGCGAGACCGGCGTTTGGGGATTATTGAATTGATGAATTTAATGGTGTTTGTACCACTTCAAATGTCGGGCTTTTCGCTGTGTTGTCTCTTAAGTCAACCAGCAAGATGATTTGAGAAAGTTCTCAACAATAAAAACCAAAATGACAAAGCAGTTGATGGCTCGATGGACATCAGTTAGTAGGGATGCAGTGATACCAATTTATTTCATACCAAGTACAAGTGCAAGTACTTACATTTGGGTACTTTTGAATACCGCGTACGGAGTAATACCATTGCAGATCTAATTTTACTTTCAAAATGTGATTTATTGTCATGAGATGTTGCTCACTGTCTGACTTGAACAAACTAAATACACATCATGTTGTTGTTGTTGTCGTTTTTGGTCATTTCTAGCCATGGAAATGGTTAAACACACTGTCTCATGTATTGATTGGTTGAAAAAAAACAACAAAAAACAAAACAGGTTTCGGCAGCTTTACTTAAAAAACCTCCCTCTTCAAACTATTTATCAGCCCACCCAAGTGGCAGCACAAAAAAAGCAAAGAGCGTCCAGAGTGCGAATGCTTTATCTGAATGCGTGTCTGTGCGTGCGCGTGCATGCGTGTGTGGGTTCCTCTCAATGGAAAATGACACACTGACATTTCCGTTGAGTAACACCAACACCACTGAGCGATTCAATACTGGCCTGACAAAATCATTACGCTGTTTCCTCTTAGGTTAAAACCCCGCACTACACGGCCACTTAGGAATATGGATCGGACTTGTAAAATGGTGAAAGGGCAGGTTAATGCAATCAATTATATTTTAACAGTAATGGCTATGCAAGAGTCCTTGACATACCCACACAGTCGATCTCCATGTAATGTAATGGGCCTCTGTGATTCTTTTGTGTGTGTGTGTGTGTGTTTTTGCTGTAGTTGGCCCCTTGATGACATTTAGAAATGGACAAAAGATCAGTCTATTGAGAAAAAAAAATCACATTTTATGGTTAAGTCCCCATTCTAGGCGCACAATTAAAGCAAAACACTGTCATGCACTAGACATGAGTCAGAGTGTTTGCCTCCCACAAGGCTACACAGTCCTCTCGACTGTGTGTGTTACTTTTTAATAATAGATCATGTTGAAATGAATTTTTTAATCTACATCTGGATTCATATCAGCATCATCGTGACTCTTGAAAAACAAATCACATCACGTGCTTTGAACAAGAAGGGATGTCACTCCCCACTGATGGTGTTCCTGTAGACTATGCCATGAAATCTATCAGGGTCGAGCTTTGGCTACCATTCAAGGGCAACTTAAAGCCCAGTTTTAGCCTAAACACGGCCCTTCGAAAAATTCCCTTTTAAATGGTCACACCCACGAGAAACTGCCAACCGGTAGTTTTTGTTAAATAAATGGATGGCACGTCAAATGACATGGTAACAATCAATTTGGGCAGTAACAGTGTTCCCGTGCCATAACTGGAGAGATGACAGTTGAGATACAAAAAGGAAACATGGAAAAAAAAAAAAAAGGCTAGCAGGTGAGGGCTCCTTGCTGAAACAAGACTAAATAACCATATGTCATGTGTCTTTACCATCAGGGCACTACGACGCCCTGGAGTATGGCCAGTACTTATAGAGTTAATTAAACAGGCCTGGAATTAAACTTGAACCAGTGAATTTAGTGACAAACTCTGCCTCTTCGTCTTTTTCCTGAAGGTTTAGCTGTTCTGAGCCAAAGAATGTTTAACGGCCACATGGTGGCTCCATGCAATCCAGCTCCGCATCAAAAACTAATCAGTTGCTTGGCCCGCGTGCTAACATTTTACCAAATTTCACCGCTATCCACTGTTACCTTTCAAACACCTGACTGGCAGACAGGCAAGGCTGGAGATCTGGAAGTAAAACCCTCGCTCAATCTCCTTCATGAGCTAATAATGGTATTTGGTGCACTGTTTATATCGTAAAAAAAAAGCCTTTGCATTTAAACTCAACATGAATCGAGCATAGAGCTAAGTCAGTGAGCAAAAGAGAGCACACACCACATGAATGCACATGCACCATGGGGGGGGGGCACTCCGGGGACCCTCATTACAGCAGAGAGTGGGTGCATTGCGGCGCTGGCATGTGACTAAAGCAGCATGGGGGCAAGATATTGGGGCTTCTTGCATCAGTCTGTTTCCACCTTATTAATCTCCTCGCGGCACCACGCGTCAGGCTGGCCGTGACACTGAGATCGCCGCCATCTGCAGAGGGACTTTGCGCAGAGGTGTCTGCCTTTTCATTTGCCGGTCAGGGGGCGAGATATTCAACGAATAAATCCACCTGCCGAGTTCACTGATGTCCCCGAACCAGATTTATGGATGTATGGACACCACCTGTTATGTTTAAAAGTTACTCGGTGCAGCGTTAAAAAGGCTGGTTGAGCCAAATTCCCCCCCCCAAAAAAACCCAAAACACAGAGCTGATATTTCTGCCTCCACACAACAGAAGTCAATGGAATTTTTTTTTGTGATGCTGAATGGCAGCAAAAAAAAAAAAAAATCATATTTAAAAAGAGTCTGCTGCCACATATCTCTCAGTGTCCCTGTTTCTTTGGAACTAGTTTCTATAGAGGAAATAGTCCCTGTGGAGGGAAAAAAATAACAGTCATATAAACATTGTGTCTGCAGAAAGAAGTAATTTTTTTTATTTTTCATGCTGAACACAGTTTCCTATTCACCCGCACCTGCAGTGGAAGCACAAAATCTCAGTACCTGGACAAATAAAACTTAAACCATCTTTATGGTGAAACACTACCGAAAGTAAGTGAGAAAGTCAGTTCAAGGACTCCCTCAGGACACATACGTTGTTAAAAATCTCATAATCATTCTGAATCCGATGAATGAACAAATGTTCATTCTAAAATGTTTAACTGCATGACTCGAGATGTCTCCTCGTTTCCATGTCACGCTTCTGAATGAGTCCCCACCTTCAACTCATAGACTACATCCTTCTGCACGGTGAAGTGCGCACCTTTGGCCTCACAAACCTAAAGTATGTCCTGAAGCAGTCCCTTGGTGTGCAGGAACTGTCATGTTTCACGTTCGCCATTTCCCACGATATTTTTTTTTTCGCTCCCACTGAGAAACCAAGGACAAAGACATCACCGTGCCGCCTGTGCTGTTTGACTGACAAGTGAAAAACACACAGCAATAAGTGCTAACCACCCAAGATTTTTTCCAGTAAAAAAAAAAAATCAGAAAACACAAGAGCAATGTCACAGGTGAGAGCTTTAAAAGCTTGCTTAGGTGTCACGAAGAGTGGCTGATGCGAGCACTTTGTGTAACGGGAATAGCGCGTCTTTAATGACTGATGTAATGTGATTCATTGCTTCTGACAGTCGCGCGCCGCTGCAAATCACACGATAGCGCCCGTGGAGCACGAACGCATCTTAAAAAGCCACCGACTTGAACTTGTGCTTCGCCAGCCCACGCTGAAGACAGACGACAGCTACTTACCCTTTTCCAATTATGACTTTAAGGTAATTGAGAGGAACGACGAGCGCATTTCAGCTGGTGTGGTGGAATTGATGGCCATGCTGCAACTATTAAAGCTTGTTTATGGGAGTAATATGCATATTGCATATGCATATTCTTCATAACATGTTTATCTTGTACATGTTCATATTCCTTGTACGGCTAGAGACACAGCAGCATGTTTACGACACTTAAATCGAAGATTTGAAAGCATAATCAAGCTCTGCTGTGCGTGTGTGTGGAGTTATCGGGCTTTCATTCATCTACTCGGTTAATTTGATTTTAAATCTGGCGAGTGGCCGATGTGATATAGGAGCTGAGCTGGAATGAACAGGCAAGGCCCACACCCGGTCAGCAGCTCCACGGAGAGAGGTGGAGATGGGGGGGGGGGTCAGGCAATCTCTAATCTGCAGGTGTCCCAGAAGAGGAAGAGGAAAGTACTGGCCCCTTCCTGCCAAAAAAAAAAAAAAAATTACATGATGTCCACCGGAGACAGAGGCGAACAAGTTAACATGGTCACCCAAGCAATCAGAGCCGAGGAAATTGGAAAATAAAATACTGATTGAATTATAGTGTGTGGGTAGTGACAGCAGGTGTTTCATCTCGGATCCTCTGTGATCCTTAACTTGGTTACGTTAGCGAAGATCCATATAGATATATCACTGTTAGCGCTTTTAGTTATGATCACCAGCAATCTCTTATCTTCACTGAGCAAGTCCTTTGTATCCATTCTGAAAAAAAAAAAGAATTACAAAACCTTTCATCGAAGATATAAGTGCTGTGAGGGCCCAGGATGGGCGTGGTTTTCCGGGTTGCCTCTCCCTCTCTCCTCCCTTGCTCTCAGGTGTTGACAGGAGGCGTGGCTGGTTCCCCGACAGGCAGACGAGACACACCTGACACTCATCAGCAATCACTCTGCTTCCCTACAAAAGCCCAGCTCTCCATTCACTCGGTGCCAGATGATTGCCCTGCAACATCCTGCGTTCTTTGCCCACGACCACGTCCCTGACCACGTTACGTCTTTGACCACGTCTACATCGCTGACCACGATCTTGACCTCGGCTACGTCCTCGACCACGACTACGTCTACGCCAACTTCTCGGAAGAGTCGGCACCAGCAACACCACGTGTGCGACTCTTCAGGGATTATCCTTGTGCTGTTTTCCTTGCTGGAAACCAATAAAGAATCGAACTGTGTGTCTCTGGTCTCCTGCACTTCTTGGTCCGAAAGCACCGCCGTGTCAAGTGCGACTGTTTGGAAGCAGATGTGAAGCAGCGAGCTACATTTTGAGGTATGTTGATTTAATCCATCATTTAAGATTTTATGATACAAATCTCCAATATAACTGCTGTGTGATCCATCGACAATGAAAGCCTATTTGAAACCAATTATGAACAATGGCTGCACAGCACAAGGGTTTATGGGTAGAAGACACATGTTGACATCTGTTGGTCAGTAATTACTCATGGAAAGTCTGGCATTACACATGACAGTGTGGATAAACAACATGAACTGACGTTTGAATTCTGATCTCATGATATTGCTAAAGCTCTGTCCAATGAGGAAATAACGTTTGGGTCCACGTATGTGTTTCAAACGGCTCAGACAAATAAAACAACAAATTGTGGTTCCATGAAAGGGAACAAGCTGCTCTCCAGAAACTATGTGAACCGGCCACAAGGGCTGGTCATCGTTGCCTCATTTGCTTTTTGACTCAAAATTTCCAACCACACTTAACGCCAATGCCATAACAACGAATTAGACAATTTGTGGTCAAAGCAAAACCCCCTTAGAGGCTGCAGTTTTAACCACGCTGCACAAATATGTTGGCTTTAACAAAAAACCCGCTCAAGATTTCGTTAACATTCTTAGAAAGTGTTTGGTCATGAAAAGTCCAAGAAGTGGTTCATCTCCAGGTAGAAAAAGAAAAAAAAAGACGTAAAGTAATCTGGCTCAAATAAACACTGCGGCTCTTTGTGCCGCAGTAAGTCAGAATTATGGCTCTGAGTGAAATGTCCGTAGAAAGGCAGCGTGTTAGTGATGCTGACCTTTCATGCTCCCTCTCTACATTCATGTCTCCCCCTCCTCGGCTCCCGCTGTAGTGGCCGGTGAGCTCCGAGGCAACTTTGATGAATTAATCCAACAGAAGAAATTGGTCTTTCAAATGTAAAGAGCACCTTGGTTCTGGAAAGTAACTCATGAAGGCAGGAAGGTAGAGGGGGCACGAATCGGCATGAGAGGGGAGGGTGAATGGACGGGCCTGAAAGAAATTGACGGCGCAGGGCAGACAGAAGTGTGTGAGTGTGTGCCAGAGGGAGGCAGGAGGGCATAATTTCTGAAGGTGTGTGAGCGCACGGGAACTTCAGGAGAACCCGAGTGCCAAAAACGACCAAACCCGACCCAAGCATAGCCTCAGGGCGGGATGCACTGACTACTTCATTTCACACCGAGTACAAACACATACATTATGGTACAAACTAAATACAATGTTGTTATTGTTGGCGGTGGTTATGGTTCTATCATGACTCGTGTGTGTGTGTGTGTCAGAGCAGCATCTGATGCAGTTGATGCAGAGTATCTTTATGAATACAAGTACAAGTACATAAGCAGAGTACTGGGCTGATACCCAATTCTCTTTTGGTTTAACATTTTGATAGAATTGAAAGTTTAAGGTGCTACACTAAGTTCTACTTTGCAGGTTATTGGTAAGAAAGCAGCGGCGTCGCACGTGAGCAGACTCGCTGCTTTCATCGCTTGTGATGGCTCCCCCAATTTCCTGAAAATAGTTTTGCTTTGAGCGGGATGGAAACTGATGAAATCTAAGCAACGCCCAGCAATGACCTTTCCGCTCATGAAACATGGTCTCTGCTCTGGGAGGCGCTGCAGTTGGATCTGATAGGGCAATGTGCACAACAGTAAGTGTTCACCTTTTCTGAACTCAGTTCAAATAACATTTCTCTCCGGGCCGTGGTCTGGGGTTTCACTCGATTTGGGGCCGATTCTAATGAGAGACGCCGGGGCAAGCGACCGCACGGAATTCATCGCAGGTTTCCTCATCCAACATCTGCGCAGGCCCACCTGTTGCCACAAATACATTAAATTGAGACAAACGGCAGCGAGTGAAACACATTTTTTTCCGCATGCAGCCTCCCAGATGATTTCATCACTTATCTATCTGTCAGACAGATTCGTGTTAAAGGTGACAAATTGCATCAAGGAGTGTGTGATTTGATCAAGCGTCTCGAGAACAACCAGTTGGCCCTTAAATTAGTGCGGCTTCCCTGTGGTTTTCAAACAGTTTTTCAAATTACTGTAATTGACATGACTTAATGGAGTTCATTGTAATCATGTAGCATGTAAGAGAAGGATTAGGATTTTTTTCCCCCATTTTTTTTTTAATGAATACCACTCCCCAGCATGACAGAACCCAGCATATGTTTGCTCACGGCAGTTGCTGTCGATTTTGCATGTTCGCTTGCGGCACTCGAGCGTGTACTTGTTGGCAGGGTGCACCTCTAGCGCGGAGACATTCCTGGGGCAATTTCATGTCGGATATCAGCCCCGAGGAATGTAAAAATAAAAACCCAAGAAATGTGAGGCAAAGCCCAGCTGACATCCGGTGTAAGTGCACACCTGTCAACTCGGAGAGATCGCACTAACAACCTGTGTAATGATTTAAACCGAGGTTAAAATGGCACCGCTTCCTGCTCACCGCTCCGGCTTTTGCACCGAGCGGATCGCGCTCTTTGTTCAAGCGCTGTTAAAACAAGAGACGGGGGGGGGGAGAAAAAAAAATCTGATAAGTTTCAATTGAGCATAAACTCAATCAGGGCATCTGAGATTGGCCTCATGAGGATGAAGCAATGTGACAGGCCTAAAGAGGTTAGACGCCAGGTTTATCCAATTACGGCGCAGCAATAAAAAATCCCAGAAACCCTCCACCGCCCCCACCCCCCTCTCTCTTCTCACTCAGTTTAAAACTTGACCCACCATCTGTATCCATATACCGCTGACGGATGCCCTTGTGTTGCCGCGCTGACACTGCTCCTGATGAGTGTGTGTGTGCGGGACTGGTGTCTGCCAATCTGCTAGCAAATGCGCTGCTCCTGCCCGCACTAAGCAAATATTCTCAGTCTCTGATGGCGTCGTTTTTTTCGAGATTAGTGAAGAGCCGTCTGCAGATGATGATAATGAGACACTCTATTTCCCCTACTCTGGCCATTTGAGAGACAGTCAGACGGCCGGATAATCTGGTTTGTGCCGGGGGCCTCATCCATCGAGTCCCACTGTCGCGTTGACATTAGCACTAAGACGAATTAGCACATTAGCCTGAATGGGCGATGATGTGTTCTCAGTCAGTTAAGCGGAGTATGATAGCGGCTGTGTTATGGTTATGGTGATGGCTTTATGGAGTCGCTGACAACTCCATTGATCTCCAGACGCACCTGCTTACGCCAACACCCGAGCGAACGGCAAAGTAAAAGTCTCCGATTTGCGAGGACGACGGAATTCATAAAACAGCACCACGGGGTGAGGAAGAGCTGGATGTCGCTTAATTAAAAAGACAAACAGGTGAATAAAAAAGACAGGGCCGTTTGGGTGAAAGTAGGGGCTGGAAGAAGAAGTTAATGAATAGCGTTTTCCCGTTATTTCAAGGATCACACAGTCAGGCGATCAACTTTGAGAAGGGATGCTTTCAAAGAATCTATTTTGATCCTAATTTAGCGGTCTGGATGTCGCTGGAAAGCAGGAGCCCTGCAGTCGAGTCATTACACACCACAGGCCATAGACACAGATCTATAAATGTTTGGTATTAAACGGACCCATTGATGGTCTGCCCTCACTCCCTTTGCTCCTGTTAATGGAGCTTTTATGAATCTCAGGCCTCATTTGTCTCTCATGGTTAGGGGCTTTCTGCAGTCTGCATTGTGTAATAATGGCAAACCCAATTTGCTTTGTGCTACGTTAATCTCAACACGCCCCTCCTCTCCCTTTCATGCTTCCCTAACTGCATTCAGCTCATTCATCAATGATTCTATTATCGCTCTGTTCTTCCGCCTGCGTGTGTGTGTGGGGGTAAAAAAAAAAAACATAAACCCAAATTATGCCACTCCACTCATAGCAGACGAGTAAAGCAACGACGATGAAATTCTAAAAAAAAAAAGCCATTAACGACGGGGGCTATTATCTCCTTTAAAACTCCCTTTTTTTGTTCAACATAAACCCAAACATTTCCTCAAACAATCGAAGCGTTTTTAATGAATGTTTAAAAAAAAAAAAAAAAAATAGTAGCGGGCCGTGGACTCAGAGAGCAGCGCTGCTGTTTAAGCTACCGGTATTACAGGAAATTACTGACTGAGGTTAAAGGGCCCACATCTGTTTTTGAAACAGACAACGCTGGTCTCAGAACAGCCGTGCAGGACCCTAATTACAAAGGAAGCCGCAGTCACTGCTTTGCCTGCATATAGAAAGCGAACACAACAGTGACCTTTTCTACAACAGACTCCACTACTTTCTGTTTAAACCGCTTCCTCTCCGGCTGTCTGTCTCGGGCACAGATGCAAACAAAGAGACACAGGACACACATGAGGACTCAGTGAACAGTTTTTCGAGTTCTGTACCCACGATATATAAGGGAAGACCGGATTTATACGAAATGTAGAGTGAAATATTTAATTCTTCCCTGCTCTGCACCATGGCATAACTTTCAGAACAGCAAAACTCATGCAGAGTGAGTGAAATTTGTTTTTATTTTCTCACTCATATCCTTGATAACCCCCGAGGCTGAATATAGTTAGTATGAAAAAAATAATAATACAGGTTCTAGAAGGCTCCAAATCACCATTTCACAATGAAAAAGCACCAGAGGTGTGCTTTGGTTCATTCACGGGGGAAAAAAATGCATATTGAGCCAGAAGTGGAGGGGGTTTGGCGGAGGTGGGGGGGCATTGGAGAAAAGATGAGCTCTGTAGGATGCAAAAGAAAACAAGATGAGACTTGTCCTAAAAACAAAACCATTAGCTAAAGTTTGTTTGCATATTTAACTTCCTCATCAAGCTCTGCTATCTGTTTAACATGTAAATCAGGTTGGCACATCTATTCCTAAATAAACAATCCTCAGATACAGAGGTGTACTCCCAGTGGACAGGCCGAGCGTTAGTTTGAGAGAACGGCCGTAATGTCGCGTTCGGTTCCTCTCCGGCCGTTTTGTGACTGTGAGTGTAACGGCGACAGAGGTCGGCGTGCTGAGGGGCGGAGGCTCATGTGACTGAGAAAAGATCCGACGTCAGCATGAGGCACCTCGGCCCTCTGAACCAGTGAAGATCGCTCAAAGAGTTTGTTAGTGTATGCACAAATTACGGCTAAAAGCAACCCTATAACCAGATTATCACTGCAGTTATTGCTTTCCTCTGTGAAGGAGGGCGAAATTAAGACCACGCACTAAGAAAGCAGTGATTACACTGCGGGCCAGGATCTAGCGTTTCTCATTATAAACACTTGGTGCAGCCGAGGTGGAGGTACAGCGTGCAGTCTTGGGAGTGCCTGGCATGGTGTTGATTTATTTGACTGGGACCAGCTCCTGGTGATGTGACGTGGTGAGTGTTTTATCCGACTCTCCAGCAGAGAAGCACATGTTGGCAGATTGACGATTTTACCGGCTCTGCGTCAGATTGAAGAGCCCTATGGCTCAGAACAACCCACCCCATCACCAACCATAGTTTTATTTGTGTCACTATTAGGTTCAGTTGTTTCTGAATGGCTACCGTTAAACAGAACAGCCACAACATTAAAACCAGTTACCAGCTTTAATATATGTACTGTGTATATATATATATTTTTGGCTGAAACCAAAGGTTGAATAGTTGCCATGGTAATCACTGCCCAAATCAATCACTTCCTTTCTTATTACTGTATACAGCATGCATTGCCACAAGAATACCAAATAGCCTATGAAATGAGAAACAGTGATCCGACATTATTCATGATGCAAAATTGATTGTTACTCTCAGACGTTTTTAATTTCAGCATTTTTGTGCGTCATCTAACGTTTACCAGTCCTGTGCACAGTGACGCAGGACCCGACGGCAGGCTTACAACACTTGTGTGAGCAAGGCTTCGAAAAGGTCAGGTTCATGACGATGACATTGAAGAAGTGGAGCGCCAGGCCGTCCAGAGAAACTGCGATATTACAAATCTACGGACGGGCACATCACCTGAAAACTGTAGCAACATCGACATCTTGCAAAATGCTAAAATGCTGCATCCAAGTTCAATTATAAGAAAGACAGAGATAGATAGAAAGATATTGGACACATATGCATGTACATGTATGTTTTGAACAGTTCATATGTTGTTCTAAAGCAGAATGTGAGCACAAGCCAAAACATGCTCACTTCAGAAGAATCCTCTCATCTTTCTAACTTTGTTAGGACGTGCGGTGCTCGCTGGATAGAATTATAACAGCACAAACACACTCTCGCTCTCTGACTACTCATGCAGAGCGAGAGTCACAAATGTGATTTGTGCAAAATTAAAGTGTAAGCATCTCCATGCACGGCACCATGGAGAAAAGGAGAAAATGTATTTCACAGCATTAGATAGGCAAACGATTAAAAAAAAATGACTTTGAGAGAGAGGAGTAAGAGGAGCGTAGGAGTTGTTGCGAAGGAGAGAGTTTCATCTTCGCAGTGAAAAAGAAAAAAAGATGGCAGAGAGAAAAGGAACGGCAAAAGGGAAAACAACAGCGTGGAGGAAGGGGGGGGGGGGCAGGGCGAAGGACGGGGGGCTTACTGGGATATGTGAGTGAATGCCAACCGGACAGTTTTTGTTATTATACTCTACGAGCAGAGGCTGCCAAAACAACTCCCACACACACACACACACATACACGCAGTCTCGTACCCTGAGCGTGTGTGTGTGTGTGTGTGTGTGTGTGTGTGTGAGAGACGGAGGCGAAATTGAGAGAGTGAGAAGGAGATGGGGAGACATGGGAGGGGACGGATGAAGACGAGGAGGCCAGATTGCAGGAGCAGCTCCAGGAGCATAACTCAATTCTCTGGCTATATTGACGACAACGCGCACTCCCGCACACTTTGTCTCCGTCTCATTCCCTCCGCCTCTTGTTTGCCTACCCCTCTGTCTTTGTCCCTCTCTCTCTCTCTCTCACACACACACACACACACACACGTAAGAGATGGCCACCCAGCAGCGACGGGTGGTGGTGGATGGAAAGGCGGGAAAAGCGCGACCTTCGGCGAGCGATCATTACGGTGCAACGCAAATCCTGGTATAAATACAAATCAGCTTAATTGGATTTTTAGTCCTTCCTTCCACGCAGGGCTGATCTGAAGGCAGAAATAAAGTCACTGGTTGAGCTCAGACCAGATACACACGCTACCCACAAATCAACACTATTTTTCTCAACAAAAGTACCTCTAAAAACTCTATATTTTGAATTTGGTTTCTGAAAGGCATTTGTGATCCATTAGCTTATGGAGAGGTGCAGGTACTGAGTGTTTGTAATTAGTTAGAGTACTCCTACTGCCAATGACAATGTAACTGCACCAAATTTCAGTTCATCTGATAATAAAATCAGCAAAAACAGTTTGCGGCCTTGTCAGAAAAGTGAACCTGAATTTAACCTTCTTTAACTTTGACACACAACACCACCTGCTAACGGTCGACCTCTGCTGCTGCTGCAGCTCTCCACCGGGACGCTGGACACTTTAGCTGGTGTTGTTCTATACACAAATTATTTTCCCCTTTATTTTTCTCGCTAAAATAACGTGTAACATGTAGTCATCTGCTTTCGCGGCAGACGCACCACGTGACAAAAATAAACCCAGTCCATTCAAGTGAATGGGAAGCTGGTCTCCGCACTGGCTGCTTATCATCTAACAGACATAAAGTAGTATTGGTTGTACACTATATATATTATGCAAATAAAACAATGAGTAAAGGATGTGAGCTCACCTGGCTCATTAGCTCGGTGGACACACACGGATACAGCGAAACTCACACTCAGGTACACACGCATTCCATGAGATTTATACGACACGACTGCGACGCACGCCCTCGCACACCTGGCTCGCGCTGTCCAGCTGTTGGGAAGGAGCCACAAGCTGTCACATGCGAACAGAGAGGAGGGCCGGCGAGAGACGGACATCTGGACGGGGAGCCGGGAGAGGGAGGAATAAGAGCCGGAGGAGCGGGACAGGAAATGAACATCTGGCTGGAACACAGCCCTGGAGGGCATGTTGCATTTAGCCATTTGTAATGCGAGCGCGGAGACTCCGGCCGGGCCGTGTAGTGCCACGAGGCTGAACACAGGCATTATCCCGGAAAATCGGACCCAAGCTGCAGAGGGGAGGTTTCTCACCTGGCTGGTGGACTATATTTATATTATAATTCACATCAATTTGACCTTATTCATGGAAAAAAAGGGTAGAAGTCTAAAACCTCACTCCATTAACAAAATGCTTACATAAAAAGCATGAACATCGGAAAAAGAGGCTTTACCTCTCTGCCAACTGATCCCCTTGCAGGAAAAGTCATTTTCACATTGAATTTCAGGGAAACCCAGCCATTACTTTCAGACACACTTTGTCACAGACTGAGTGTTGGTCAAGGGGAAACACTTGAACTGACAATGGCGCCAAACAAAACATCACGAGAGCGCCGGAATTGTTAGAAATCATCCTCTTGGCATGTCCGTCCCAAATATTTCAGACCTACGCTTCCTGAGACAACACAGTCAAATCCTAAAGTCGGACATATTTGGTGGAGTCAAAACATCCGCTATTACTCCAAAAAATTCAACTATGCCTTGCTGCTCAAACCTATAACATCTGTGGCTTTTGTCGAACACTTCAAGAGGAACCATGACAGACTTTAATAAATGGGGAATTAAGTGTTTCAAACTGCGACTGACCTCAGTTTACTCGGATATCAGCAAGTCATATTCGTGAGTTTGCAAAAATCCGTTCCTCGCAGGGGAGATTTCAACAGCTGAACCGTTATGACTCAAACATAAAGGGGAAAAGACCGGAGGAGAAAAACAGTGCGGATGAATTCAAGTCAGTTTAATTAAATTGCGGCCCAGAACAGCGGCCGCACTCCAGAGGACGTCAACCCAAAGTGCGACCTGGAGTTCAGAGGAAAACCCCAGTTTGTTGCTGAGAGGGTAATGTATTGTAAAGTTCTAAGGTAAGTGTTACTTTAATTATGAGCAAACGCCTCTCACAAGTTCCGTCTTATAATCAGTACATCCTGTATTAAAGTTACTGCTGCGTGCCCTGTGCAGTAAATGTGGCTTGTTTTACAGCAAATCCAACATGAGCAGCACAAACGTTCGCACTGGGAATCTTCCAGAGAAAGCTGTTGGTGCGCATCGCACACCAACTTTGCATCCTCCTAATGAGCATCATTGTATATTTACAGCCCCCCCTCCTCCTCACTATATGGGCCAACAACTGTAAAGTACAGTACTGCATGCTCCTCACTGCGTAGCAATGGGTATATGCGCACCATAAATAAAACAGCAAAACGCAGCATGTGACTCGCCCTTCTGACTGAGCGCTTTGCACCACCACTTGATAAAAATAACTACCTTTGTGTCAGAACTCTGCCCACACTTGCTTCAAACAGCCATCCTTGTTTTCCAGTGGAGGAGATAGCATGCATCACAAAAGCATTGGCAGCCTTTTTGGCTTTCCTTTGGTGTCTGCGTGACACGCTGCTACTGAGCTACATGAATGGACGGAGTTGTGTGGCAGCGCCAGATTCGGCAGAGAATATCTCATGGCTTTAAGTGGGAAAAAAAGAGAAATGTATAAAAGATGGACTATAAGGTGCATTTACCTGCCGCTGTGAATCTACAGAGGTCAGGCAAAAAAGAAAGGGAATGTGGCCCTGGTGGGAGGAAAGTGAGCGATATACTGCGGCTCCCCAGGGCCTGCTGTTAGAGCCACAACCTTTTACACCACCCTCCCCCGGGACCGGTCAGGAGCTGCCTGCCATCAATATTTAACACACGGCACCCTGACTGGACCGCATCACAGGGAAACATGCATGCGCAAAGGCACACACACACACACACACAGTAACACACCCAAAAATAAATTAAAAAAAGAGAGGTGCGCACATTACACTACAGACACACACACACACAGTAACACACCCAAAAATACATTTAAAAAAGAAAGGTGCGCACATTACACTACAGACACACACATACAGATAACGGTGGGGAAAGGTCAGGGTGAGATGCTCCATTTGTCCTTTTGAACCAAGTTCACTTGGACCTCACAGCAGCCAAACTCCATCCTGAAGCTAACTCCAGAAACCCATCGAAAACTCATGCTGTTCCCATGTCATCAGTAATGTGGCTGTCATCATTTCTCTTATTGATTGCTTTGACTTATTTATTCATTCCTTGGTTGAAAAGTAGTGAAGGAGTCGACATAACCTTTGCCTTTGAACAACGCCCTGACGCGTTTAGCAGACGTTCTGCCCGCTTCATTCACGTTGCGTGAGCTTCTGCAGCAGACAGAGTTCCTTGAGTTTCCAAGAATGAACTTTAAATCCTGTTTTAATGCTGACATGACTGAAAGCTCCGGAACAGCTACTCAATGGATCGTGCTTTCTCAGCAAATTAAAGGTTGACATTTTTCACTTAACCTGTAAAAGTATGTAGTATGTAGTATTTAGCAGATGCAGTTAAGAGGAAGAAGAATATCAATCACTGCTGGAGAGGATCTGTTGATTTCTCTATTTCAAATCACTCTGTACTGAATGTATTATCACATTTGTAAAACATACATTATTCACAATTTTTTTATTTTATACACCAGATCAATCAACTAAGTGGGAAAAAGTGTAAACAATAAGATAAATGATCACTGTTTACAACCCTGATTTTTCTATACGATTTTCAGAATGGATCATTTATTGCTAACTAAAGACATTGCTGATTTTTTTTTTGCTTCACTGTTCCTGAGAAGCAAAAGTAAAAATAAAAGTAAAGTCCTGTCACCCAGCTCTTTCTGCTCAGACACACATTTTTTGCTTTGTGTGCACTCGGCCGTGTGGCTGGCGCTTCTGCCCGACAGCATCAAAGCGCCGCCGCACGTTAGCGTCCCGTTGGACTGTTTGCTCAGTCGACGCAGGAACTTTGAAGGCTTCCATCTAAGTTAATGGCCCAGTTAGGGAAGCGGCGGCGGTTGTTTGGTTTCTTTCTTTTTTTTTAGAAGCCGTCCAACAAAGTGGCGCCAACAGGAGCCTTGTTTTTACCTCATTTCATCTCGTTTGAAACTCATGTCCTCATTATGTCAGTGCCACCATGGAGCTGTAAATAAAAAAAGGTGGAGGAGCCGACAGAAAGAGACGGAGGTGAAAGAAGAGCGATGGAGACGTGCGTGTCCCGTGGCTTTTCAGAACACAAAGGCTTCAATCAGGGATGTGAGCTCTAATTTGCCAGGACCTGTCGTGATGGTGCAATCGCTCACGCTTTAAAAAAAAAAAAATGCACACGCATCTATAAAAACTACACAGATGCACAAACACAGAGCCAAGAACACAAGCACCCCAGGGTGCTGCTGTATGTACATTTATATACATATAAAAGTGTGGAGGGTTTGTATCTCATTGCCATGCCACGGCTTCGTTGTGTTTAAAATCTCTCAGTGTGCTAACGCGTGTGTCTTCTAGCCATTCTGATTTCCAGTGTTTTCATTGCCTCGCTAAGCTCCAGCAGATGTTTCTCCGCTTTTCTAAAGACCTTCTCGGCAGCCTGGGCGGAATATCAGAATACCGCTTCCTAATCCACTTTACCCACTAATCCCTGCTCCGTAGACCTGTTGGCTTGCTTTTTATACAACACCAGTTCTTTCTCTCTCGCCGCCATTCACTGGGGGTCTTAGCGAGATCACTATCGAGGAAACCGGCAGAATTAGTCAGCGTCAACATACCAGGGGAGGGATCTCGCTGCCGCTTGATTTACTGATATTCAGAGGAAGTGGAATTGATCGGAAGCTGCGGGGCCAGTCCGGCTGTCTGCCGGGGGCTTTGCAGGAGTAAGTTAAGGTTTCCCATTCCACCGTCGGCCCCGCCAAAGCAACGGGGACGGGATTTAGCTGCCTGACAAAAGCTTGAGAGGGATGTGATATGTCATCTGCTGCTGTGGGATACGAGGGGATATTCACAGACACGGCGTAAATAAAGGCAAGAAGAAAAAAAAAGAAAGAGGAACAGCCAGTGCTGGAGACGCGGCACAGACAGCCCACATCCCCACAACCCTGAATGAATGACTGGAGGGTGAGATTTGATTCAGGCGACTGGCAGTGGGACATCTGCGGGGGGCGGGGGGGTGCAGAAATTAGACTAACTGGTGCGTTTCAGTCCTTGTATTCTCGAGAGGCCCTGGAGTCTGAGAGAGAACGGCTGATTCAGTTGCTGGAGGTTGACGAATGGCCGGTCTGATACGTCTGGTCAAGTGTTCTAACTGCTGCAGCCTGAGGAGCCTTTGGCCAGATAAATAACTCCCATCCAGCTACATGAAGAAAAAAAAACAACTTAAATGTTGCAACATTCACTCTGCAAGAAAATCTGGGCTCTGGCATAAAAAGTATGTTTTTTTTTAGATTAAACTTGAAGGAAGCAGCCATCACAGTAGCTGCTTCTCTTTCTAACTGATATCCAGTGGGTTTAAATGCTGCCCGTGTGATGTGGATACCTCGGAGGACCACTTTGATTCAGAAAGATGTTACTCAGCTCCAGACTTTTACGTCAGAGCCTTTCCTCTTTTCGTCGGTCGCAGTGCACTGCTCGTCTGATTGCACACAGGTGGCAACTGTGTTATAAATATTTCTGTTTTTGAATGAGTCCACTGAGCTAGCCTCTCGAATTTTGGACAGGAAGACGACGCCAGAGATGGAGGGGTCGGTTGAGGAAAGCCCTGCCACCTACTAATGTTTTATTTATTTCTGGAAAAGTCAGGAGACTGGCACTGTAAAGCCCTGACAGTGACAGGAGGTCAAGCCCTCACTGGCAAATTCTGCTCGGTTTTTGCCCAAATTAAACAAACAGTCAGATTAAACATCAAGCCAAATGCTCCACGGCTCGAACTCTCAGAAGGTTCTGCATCTCAGTCTAATCTCCAGGGTCTCTGTTTGCGCCATGCTATTTTCTCACTTTGTCTCTTAGCAACAGACTCTGTGTCGGCCGTGTCAGGGGCTTTCTGTCAGAGGTGTTGTGACGAGGTGTGGGCAGCCGTGTCTTCTGCAGACTGAGTTTGATCTCGGGGGTTTTAATCCTCATTATGGCTTTAAAATTAAAAACAGGCAAAGTTTTATTGTTTAAACCTCACCGCCCCAAAGTGAAGCTCATTCCCGTCCAGCTGAGATGTTTGTGAGTCGCAAAAGTCCAATTCAGCATCACATATCAGACTAACGTCAGTATGTTTATTTCTAAGTTTTGCTCCAGACAAATATATAAACTCAGTAATTAATGATGGATTATGGGTCCCATGTGTACTGATCTGTCAAATCATTATTTCCTTGAACCCGGGAAGAACTTTTGTACTTTTTGTACTTTTTGCTGCATCAACAGAAGTAAGTAATGCTTTGGGAACACATGATCTCAAACACCAGGTTCGTGCGAGGAACCTTAAATTACAGAGCACTTGAACGTTGCTGAAAAACTCTGTCGTATCGATAGTTCACTGAGAAAGAAAGTGCTTACTTCAAACAAAGTGATGGAAAGGCCTCTTTTCCCCTCACATTTCAATCATTTCAAGACATTTGAAGTTCACTCGAAATTTCATTTGACAGTTGGACGGAGACAGAGCCGGTGTGTGAGGGAGGGAGAGATGGGCATCTGACAGGTGGTGACGGACCGAAATCCCCGGGGGGGGTAAGGAGGGTGGAGGGATGACGAGGCAGAGAGGCAGATGGAGAATCAGCTCTCGCTGTCCGTCCCTCCCGAGAAGTCAAACGGCTGATCTGAGATCTGAGTCACAAAGAGAAAGAGATGCAGACTGGATGTCTGTTTTATGTTGGGAGCTTCATGCTTCTCTTTTCCTTCTTTGCCCCCTGCCCCATAAACAGATTCATACATGTACACGCTGCCTCATACAACAATAACAGTCTAATGGTAACAGTCAGAAATAACAGTCTGTGTAGTTTCGTGACTAATGCATAAAAAATAAAGAAAAAATTTTAAAAAACGGAAAGGAAGTTTAATTTTTCTCCCTCTGAAATGATAAAATTGATTTTTTTAAAAAGGGTTCATTTGAAATTTCAAAGGAGAGAAAAAAATAACTAATTAACTAATCAATGTTTTCTGGTTGTAGCGTCCCAATTATGAGGATTCATTGATATTTTCCACTTAAAATTGCTGTAAACTGAACAGCTTTATAAAGTTAGAAACGCTGGATGCGTGTAAACTCAAATATCTCAACAGCTGTTGGATGGATTGCGATTCAATTTTTTCATGGTTCCCAGAGGATGAAACCTACTGATTTTAGTGATCCATCGCACTACCACTAGGTTAATATAGGTTAATATATCACAGTTATTAAGACACTAAGTGTACAGAACATGAGTAAAAGAAAACTACTATAGTCTGTGTATTAGGAAGTGGTTGATGGAGCTGATGGGGCTACATGCAATTCTCCAGGAGCCATTAATCTACCTCATTCACGTTCATTTATGCATATGTGGAAAATGCTAATAAAAGCAGGTGAATGGCAAGCACAATTGTAGTTTTTTTCTGACTATTTTTCCACACTAACTCCCTTTAAGACATGCAAATTTTGAAAAAATGGGCTATGTGACGGAGGAGAACTGAAAGAAAAGTGAAAAGGGATACAAAAAGAGAGAAACCGCGATGAGAGAAGTGGAGAAGATGACAGAAAAGAAAAAAGGGGAAAAACGAAAGTGAGGGGAAGACAGAGAGAAAAAAAACAAACAAAGCCAAGACAAAGAGTGGAGCAGAGGCTTCCACAGAATGGTAATTAAAGGGGAAAATGTCATTAATTAGCAAACAGGCCAGCTGTGGCGCTCTTTAAAGCCCTGCTTCCTAACATTAAATATAGATTACAGGACATGCAGAACACACACACGCACACACACAAACACACACACACAAAATAACAGTGATGCACAGATCTAATTAGTGGGATTGATTTTCTCTAACCCCAGTGGAGAGACAGCAATAGGAGAGCGAGATTCTCTAAATGCCACTCCTCTGCAGGAATCTTCTCGCTCCGGGGGCGCCAAATGAAAGACAAACTGACAGAAAGAGAGAAAAAACGGGCACAGAGGTGGGACGGGTGGAGAAAAAAAAAAAACAGAAGGGAAGATGGGCAGGCAGATGTTGATGAGTGCAGCAGCCTTTACTCAAAGCCTTGGGTTATATGGGTGAGCGTGAACAGCCATGAAAGTATGGGTGACGTCAGGGAGAAGTGACACACGTCGGCCCTCCGTTTGGATAGAGAGACGAGGGAAAGGTATGCTCCGCTGCTTCCACTTCCTGCAACGAGCAGGAAACCCACCTGGCAGTTGCCGTGGCAACGGCTGGGCAAGTGGGAGGCCTCTCTTAATTGGTCTGCTTTTAACCCCCCACCGCCAACGCCATCAGCAAGTCCTCTTTACCCCCCCCCCACACACACACACACACTCCATTCATCCAATCACTCTGTATTTCTGAGTAGAAAGTGAAAACTTTGTTCTTGTTTTGTTCTAATTTTAGAATGTAACATGGGCCCCTCCAAATCACAACAGCCCACCGCCTGGTAGTGGGGTCTTTTTGGTGTCAATGCCCTTGGGGAGAACTGAACAGGAATGAATGAATGAATGAAGGCAAAAACTACAAAAGAGCTGAAAAAAGAGTTGTAAATATATATATATTTTTGAGCAAATGAGATGCAGAAAAATATTGTTTTCCTTTAACAAGTTTCTGCAAATGCACAAACAGCAACAAACAGTGTTTACAATGAGAATGTCTGAGTCATCCCGGGCCCCTCCCTTCTCAGCTGGTTAAATTACAGTTGCTTTCTGACAATACAACAAATGAGATGCACCCCCCCCCCCCACCCCACCCCAAAGGAGCACAACAACTTGCTGAAAATAGCCTGCTATTTACATGAGCATTAATAGTATTCCCACTGCTCTCATGCAGTTGAAGGGCATTTGTTTGAGTTATTATTAGAGGGGGCTTTGCTGGTTCTGCTCAGATTCTTCCAAAATAAACTGTGTGTGTCTGTGAGAGAGAGAGGTTTAACTTTTTGATTTCCATTTTCACTCCATTTACTTAAAAGTTGTAACACTTTCCCTATTCTTTTGCATGTGATTTAAGATAAACATCCATGATGCTTCTGCTCTGCTGAAAGGCTGAAGAGCAGCAGGGGGGAAAAAATGGATTGGTGCCGACCAATCAGGAGCCTGTAAAGCATTACTCAAGATGAGGTTTATCTGTCACTTTTCTTCTTCTGCGAAAGTTTAATGAGCATCTCACCAACACCGTCACCCCTTGAGACAGAAGATTTTTTAAAATTTCTACCTGTGATAGAAATGTGGAATTACGTGTGATGATTTTGAAGAACTTCATTTATGAGGTATTTTTCTTACACGGTCTCTAATCCGATTTTACAGACGTTTACTCTTGATGAACTCTGCTAATTCCATCAGGAGCGCATTTCCCAGTTTGACTGATTCATCGCATTGAGAAAAAAGGGCCGCCGTTTTCGACACAGTGCGTCCCATCAATAAAGACACACAACAAGAGTGCACACTGGAAACCTCCACGTATACAGCCGTGGGACATAAGCAAAGACTAAAGATCAATTCCCTGTAGGCACCGGTCTGAAAAGAGCGGAGAATAAAACTATTCCTCCCTCAGCTAAAAGTGTGGGTTCATTCCCACAGTCGCTTATTGATGTTTGCTGGGTACATGCTGTTTCTCCCTTTATTACTCTCCTCCAGCCGGGCAACTGTATGCGAGTGTTTCTGTATGTGCGAGAGTGTGTGAGAGCGAGTGTCGGCGGCAGCGCCGGCAGCTCCCAGGCTAACCGAGTCTGGTGCACTGTGGGAAAACAGGAGGCTTTTGTCTTCTTTCATGGTTTACAGCACTCCTTCGCTGCTCTATCGATCCCTCCCTCCATCTCTCCCACACACTTGGCCCCTTCCCCGCGCCGGCACGGCGATGTGTGCGAGTGTGTGGGAGAGATACAACTCGGCTCGTCCACCTCCTGCGCGTTCGCCGCCGTTCACCGAACAGAAATAGTTTCCCACAGAAAGAGAGGAGCGCTCGGCCGGGCGCAGGCTCAAACCAGGAAGTAAAAACCTTCTCATTTACTCTTTAATCTCACGGTCCAGATTAATTGCACGTCCTATACTGGCATGGTTTAGTCTGATGCTTCCTCTTCTCACTCTAACTTTCTTTTGGTGATAAAGAGCAATGGTCACACTAGAGGACAGGCCATGGGGTTAACAACACCATCGGGCCTCTCGCTCTTGTGAATGTGCCGTACAAACTACATGCCGATTCATCCATCCATTCATGTTTTGAGAAAATGCAGTGTCAGACAAACAGCTGAATGGACAGGGGAAGGAACATAATGACCTTAGCAGGTGATTGTAAACAGCTATGGGTGTTCAAGGTTGCAACACAAAGAACAACAGCAGCAATTAGGAGAGCCACAGTGACTGCAGGTATGTGGAGATGCTTAAAAGTACAAAATATCCACTATAATCTTTTGAGAATGAGAAGCTTGCTCGCCTGCTTTACTCCAGTAAGCAGCACTTGGAGGCTCGAAACCTTCCCAGCATCGTCAGGTCAACTTCTGCATCTGCAACAACTTCAAAAAAATAAAGCCATATAAATGAATGAAACACAATCGAAAAAAAATCTATTATACCATTATATGCGCATATGATATACAACTTTATTTTTCTGTTTTTGTGAGCTGCAGACACACACATATGTGCAACATTGTGTCACACGCTATCCCCTTGCCTTCTGCAACTCAGGTTCTTTTATTTTGAAGGACTGTAGAAGCTGCTGGGTATGTTTGACGTGTGTTTAAAAATGACATTCATTAAGCTGTTTCTTACTTGTCTGATGAGCTGGAGGAAAAAAAAGCAGGCATGCCCACATGGAGACCAACTTTTTCCTTGTCTTTACTGCTACAAAACGGAAAAGTTATATAAAACCCAGATATTCAATAAAGGTCATGGAGGAAATAAATTATTGCTAATTTCGCTGCTGCATGAATTAAAAATATAATCACAATGCGGCACATTCCAGCAAAAAAGAAACTTATCGCAAATTAGCCAACTTCATCTGAAAAGAGAGAGCAAATTGAAACAGAAACCGTAATCAAAAATAAAAAAAAAATTACCATAAAAACAGATGACTTTGCAAAAATGTTTGCAGTATTAATACTGGGGAGAAGTTAAGCAAATTAAGCAACTCTCCCACTCTCTCTCTCATCCTGTCTTCTTAAACACACACATGCATGCACACGAACAGGCCGGAACCTGATTTTCTCGCGCCTGGAATTGACGAGACCCCTTCTCTAATCCGGCTGATTTGATAAGGAATCTCATTCCCCCTCGTGAGGCCGCGATGAGGGACCATCCGACAGATCTGACTCCACTTCATACCGGCCTGTCAATGCTATCTCCTACTCCTCACGGCAACCGGAGAGGAAATAAAGCCCCGGGCATGGCGAGGGGGGGGGCAGCCGCCGCGGCCGCAACACCGGCCCCTCCGGGACCCTCTCTGGGAAGGGGGTCTGTGAGACCCGAGCCGATCGATTCCTATCGACAAAGGCGGTAATTACATTTCATTAGCTTTCAGGGCTAATCCACATGGCCCTGCTGGACAAACCAAACGAGAGACAAAAAGAATGGGAGAAAGAGAAGAATAATGGAAGGCAAAGAAGTAGCAGAGAGAGGCAGAAAAACACAATGAAGCTCAGTCGCAGGGTTTGTTTGTTTCAGAATTATTTAAGATCTTCATGCAATTAAAGCCGACATCTTAGGGCAGTTTGTGCCTTTGGGAAAACCTGAGGTCCTTAGGTTCCTATCAGTTGCTGTTCATTTGGATTTAAAACGACAAGGGATTTGCAAAGGCTGCTTCAAAGTTCAGATTAAAAAACAAGAGGCTGTGACTGGTTGCGTTTAGGCTGCTTCAAGGTGAAATTTATTTTTGCAAGAGGCCTGATCGGCTGTTTGCATGTCTCACATTGGAGCAGGGGGCTTTAGAAAGACTGAGAAGAATAGCTCCCCATTGGCTGTTCTGAAGTATACATTTATACACTGATCAGAGTGGGGTGGGGGTATTTGAATTTCCCTATTTCCATTTCCTATAATGTAAGCCATGAAGACTGACAGGTATGACTAATGGCAGACACTCGAGATTTAAAATGTTCCTAATTTGATCTGGATTGAAGTCAAACATGAATATCTTTTTTTTTTTAATTAATGATCTGTTCTCAGTGTTTGGTGGTCATCATGTCTCCCGTGTGGACCATCTGCCTTGGCACTCCCTGCTGGCTTTAGACTCCAGTTAAGGGTTCTCGGCCAACGGGACGGCAGACAACAGTTCAACTCAACCGCACTTCACCTCCCCGGACTAAATATTCTAACATGCTGAGTTAAATACAAATTTATCCACCTTTTTTTTTTGTCTGGCTCCCTCCTCCACTTTTCTGTTATCCTCTCTCCTCTGCACTTTTCCTCAACACCCCTGAAGCATGTCAAAATGTTAATTTGCCTTAAATTACTTGCCATTAAAGTGCAGATATGGGCAGCCGGGAAGAAAAAGAGTTATTCCTCTGTAAAGGTGAAGTAGTGAAAGAGCTGTCAGTGAGGGCTTCCTCCTTGATAAAGCTTGTTTTCTCTCTGGCTTTTTAAAAAAAAAAATTAATTTGGCATCATCGCTCATTAGTGGGAAGCTAGGTAATAAGTTAAAGAGCATGGGCAAACCTTTAATTAACATGCCTGCCCATTTACCATGAGCTACATGAAATAAACTCGTTCTTCAGCCCAACAAAGAATTTGTGATGTTTCAGGCGCTCAAGGTCGCGCCTCTTCTTCAGAGCGCTGTTTCCAAGCAATTAGCGTCACTTTTGTGAAAGGAAAACGAGTGACATTTTCCGTGGGGTCAGAGTTGCTCAGACAAACTGCTCAGTTTGTCGACAGGGGCGCGTATCAAGATGGTGTGGGAACACTGAGGATGAATTACTTTCGGAGCACATGATGTGAAATCAAGACTTTTCCAGTGCAGACTGAGGAAGAAGGGATGTGTCAATTTGAAAATCTCAGCTGTTAGGTGGAGGGTTGACCCACCAGAAAGCACCAGTTTCTCCGCTGAGAGTAGCTGTAATACAACGACAACTCATGTAGCATTCATAAATTCACTGAATTCATAATTAATCACTTCTCCTTTCAAATCTTCAGGGTCTCTCGCACCCACACTTGTTTACTTGTCAGACATTGTCGGCAAACGTAGCACAGCTGAGGTAGAAGATGAACTGATCATGTGAACATCCCAGCGAACAACGTGGAAACGTCAGAGCTGATGATGATCCTGCAGCATTGACTCATAACTCATATACCGAGACATACGCCGTTTTAGTTTTGGGCCACATAAAGAAATGATTTTTGTCACCAGGGGTTCAAGGAAGAAGACAGAATGAGTAAAACTGCAAGTCTTCTGAAGTTTAAAAAAAAAGCAGAGGCAACATGTAGCAAGTTAGATAGGAAACACCAGGTTAAGCAGAGTGGAATTATAAACATATGTCGGTCATAGTCTTTTTTACATACACATCATCCAGTCACAACCAGCTCCAAAAAGTTGCTTTATGATGATTCAGCAGCATGAAAACAAAGTTTGAAGCTTCTATAACTTCTATCTTCTTAAACAGCTACAGATAATTAAGCTTTGCAAATGATATCCACTCCCCATTTAATCAGTAACTTATCTTAAGCAATCGCTCCATCCGTTATGAAGCCACTTATTCTTCAAATTTGCAATGATGCCAAATGAAAAATAGAAGTAACAACCACAATCATGAAATTGCACATGTAAAGCACGTTCGCAGAAGAAAAGTTCATGTATGAAATTCACACCCTTGTGAGTGGATGTGCATCACATCCAGGCTGTGCTGGCTATCTAATGTGTGTGTGTGTGTGTGTGTGTGTGTGTGTGTGCTTCACCTGTCAGCTCACCTAAACTGCATTTAATGTGAGTTCATGCAGGTTCCCGGGAGATTGGTGCCAGCTGAAGCAGAAAGTGTGTGAGGGGTGTGCATGTAAGGGGGGGGGGTCACGGGAGATGACAGATCCGGCGTGGGCGGTGGCTAGCGCGTCGGAAATGGCGCCTGCCGTCCAATCACCTCGGAGAGACGGGCGTGTGGGAGGATAATTACAAGTATTCCTGTCAGAGGCGTCACGTTCCCATTGATGCACTGGAGTGAGACCAGCAGCGATGTGAGGAGGCGAGTGGGCGAGATGGAGAGACGGGGGGGGGGGAGACGTGAGAGGTTGGATTACAAAGAGCAATTAATTAAAGTCCGTTTTCGGTCCTCGCGCGTTCCCGCGCTGTTTGCTGCGCAATGTTACACCCTAACGGGGGAAGGGCGGCTTGACTCCTCCTCAACTCACCAGCAGACGAGAAAAACATAATAAAATACTTAAATTTGTAATTTGGTATTAAACCGTCGGGAAAGCGCTGCAGAGCTACTGAAGCTTGTACATGCATCTGTCTGCTAATGGAGTCCAACACTCGGGCTTTCGCCAGCGCTCGTGTGTGTGTGTGTGTGTGTGTGTGTGTGTGTGGGTGATGATGGTTGAGGATGGAAGGGCCCTGAAATAACAGCGTCCCTCTCCCACACAGGCGAACCACTACACTGCCCACCGGTGTTACTACTCCTCATGATTACACTAACACATGCCATTACAGGAGGGAGAGTTTGAAACAGGCACCAGTCATCACCATCTTCATCACCATCACCATCAGCGGTATGACTAATGTGCTACTACGAACACGAGGCCATCCCACTGAGGGTTTCACCTTCCTAAAAAGAAGAATCCTGCACCCTCGATCTTAATTTAAATATTATTTTAAATGACCTCGAACAGAAATCTTCTTTCATTCAACTGAGATAGGCGCATCCGTGCATCCACACAAGTTTTAACCATTGTTTACATTTTCCTAACCAACACTGCTGCTTAGAGCTGAGGGTCAGCTGACCTCCGTTCAGAGGTGGTGCGCATGTGCAAAGAAAATTCGAAAATTAAAGTTCTCTCTGTCCGTCTGAATTGTTAACATAAATGACAAAATTCAGGTTGGGGTTTCTAGCTTCTACAATGTGAATATTATCTGAATTTTTTAGTGTTGAATGGCAAAGAGTAACTGAGTAAACCCTGTATCTTTTCAATTTTTGAGCAGGTCAAGCAAAACAAGATCATTTAACACGTTTCAAAACCAAACGTCTAATTTCATAACCTAAATCTGATCCCGGCAGAAATTTTGCTTAAGGGTGTGTTTGAGTTTTACAGAGACGCAGCCCATATCGCTGGTTTACAGTTAAGCAGGGAACTCGTCCAGTCAGGAGCATCCAGTCTGATACTGCTGCTGTCAGCAGTATCATGAAAACGAAAACACACACGAACACGATTTAATAAGAGCGAAGTATAGGACACCGCTCAATACGGCTTTATTCTGTCATGGTTAATGATAGCAAGACGCCGATTGCGCGGGGGGGCAGACAACAACGAGCCACCGTGTCGCCCCAGACAGATGAATTGTAGATAAACCTTGCACATCAATATAAACACCGCTGGGTGACCTGATTTCACACACACAGTCGTGGAATGACAAATACTTTACAAACAGTCCTAAAAGTATCAGATCGCCTGCAGCACTATTTCTTTATTAACTCTTTTTTTGGTTTTTGTTGCCATTTTTGGAGCATTTTAATACTTTGACATTAGTTCGTCACGTCTTTATTGCATTGCTCTTTAAATGGGTACTGATTAAACTTTATGTGATGGCCCGGGATGGGCGTGGCTTTCCGGTTTGCCTCTCCCTCTCTTCTCCCTTGCTCCCAGGTGGTGACAGGAGGCGTGGCCGGCCATGACAGGCAGACGAGGCACACCTGGAGCTCATCATCTGGCAATCAGCACACCACCTTAAAAGCCCTGCTCTCCATTCGCTCGGGTCCGGATGATTGCCCTGTAACATCCTGCGTTCCTCGTTCTCCTAAACCTTGACTACGTTCCTGACCATGCTTTGACCATGACCACGATTCTGACCATGGCTTAGTTCCTGACCACGATCTTGACCTCAGCTACGTCTACGCCAACTTCTCGGAAGAGTCGGCACCAGCAACACCGCGTGTGCGACTCTTCAGGGATTATCCTTGCGCTGTTTCCCTCGCTGGAAACCAATAAAGAATCGCACTGTGTGTCTCTGGTCTCCTGCACTTCTTGGTCCGAAAGCACCGCCGTGTCACTTTACATGGTGCATGTTTATATATGAGTCCATGAATAATATCTGCTTATCTAAAAGTCTCAAACTAAATTTCGCATTTAGAAAAAAAGCAAAGTTAGCAAAATGAATGAATGAATAGTCATGCTGTACTGTAAACATCAACTGATCAATGCTAATTTTCTAGGTTAAGCTGCTGTTAATTTTTACTATCGTCTTCTTGCAGATGTTTCAAAATAAAAGCCTTTCTGGAGCATTACCTCAGGGTTGAAACTCCTGTTAATGATCCACATACTTGATTTAATCTGGTATCACACATCGCTGATGAAGTCAGATAATTACAGTTGAAAGCCTCAAATAAGACTCTCAGTTGACATTTGTGATATTATTATTGTGTCAAAATAAAATCCTGATTCTCTATCTGGGGTAAAAGGAGGAATTTAAATTGGCTGAGCAGACAAGTCAATTTGTCATTAAAAGCTATAAACAATCATTTTCTGCTCTTTTCAATAAACAAAAGAATATTTGATGAAAAAATACTGATAGCCACTCTGGTCATCTATCAATTTATTAAGCAAAAAAGTCAAATATTTACCCGTTACAACTTCATATAATTAAAATTTTAAAAGATGTTCTTTTTTACAGTGTGATTGTAACTTGATGAACAGGTTTTACTGGTTGGTCTGAAGTGTCTCGACCAAACAATCAACTAATCAAAAAAAAAAAGATTACTCAATAGACTAAACACAGATAATGCAGACCAATGCTGTGAAGAGATTCAGCGAGAGGAATCGTGTCTTTTCATTAATATGACAGTGAAGAAGAAGCAGAGTCCTGCAAACTTTGTCAGGCCGGCGCCGCCGCCTCCACAATCATCTGCAATATTTTCTCCGCAGCGAGCCTGCAGCTACATTTCGACTCTCCGGGACGCGCGAGCCGAGGCTTGAAATTCCACTCCGGCCTTATCGACAGGCGGCCATCTAATCAGCAGCCGGTTCAATTTAGCCCAATACACCTCTGGCCAGTCACCGCGGCAAACAGCTTAGCACTGAGCACTGAGCCGCAAAAATGGCCCCACAGAACCCCCCTCGCCTCGCGACGAGACTGGCCGGAGCCTACGGCCTGCGTGCGTGTGTGTGTGTGTGTGTGTGTGTGTGTGAGGGGAGAGTGATAGCACATTCCTGAACTGTATGTCTGCTCAAATGTATCAAAAATCACTGCACGGATGGATATGACTCTCCTTGTATTCGTCGACTCTGGGCAATATCACAGCTAAGTGGTGCAGCGGGGTGGTGGGTGATCGGAGGAGGAGGAGGAGGAGGGGGAGGAGGCAGGGGGCCTGGGGGAGGGGAGCGGTTGGAGGTGGAGGTGGAGGGTGGACGATATCTAAGACGAATTAGAGAGACATGATGAATGACGCAATATTTTCATGCCAGAGGGAAACTATTGCACTTCAAATTAGAGGAGGGGGTGACAAGAGAGAGGGAAGGAGACAGAGGAGGAATGAAATAAATCCACAGGAATAAAAGGGCTAATGAGAGCTGGTGGTGGGGTGTTGGGGGGCACGTATTTTACCGCTGGTGGGAGAAAAAGGAAAGGGGGACCGGGGGGAGGAGGGTAATATTCGGTTTGTCAATATATCAGTCTGATATTTGCCTTTATTTGAAAACTCAGGCATCAAGCTGTCAGACTCCTTCTCTGAAATGACAGATAAGATATAGTTTGATTGATCGCAGTGTTATTGTGCGGATCAATACTGCACTGCTTCTCTACTTGGTGGAAGTCGGCGGTAAGAGAAAGTATACAAGCAGCGTACTTAAATACAAATATGAGGCCCTTTATCCCCTGAGGCAAAATCGTAAGCGTTTCCTTCCCTTCCATCTATCACTCTTTCCTTTCGTTTTCCCTTCCTCGTTTCCTTTGTTTCTTTATTTACCGCATCTGAAGTTTTTCCGAATACTCTTTTTCATTTTGTGGCAAATATATGCATATATGCTTACTGTGTGACAGATTTATATGCATGTCAAATTCGAGCACTTTCCCTCCCTGTCTCCGGGAACGGTTTCTGATCAACAAATCTTCGTCCGCTAGCGATTCCTCGTTGCACGTTATGTCGGTGCCGACATTAGACCAGAGTTTTTAAAGTTCTTTGGCCTGGGGAACTGGACGAGAGATTGATAAAAACACAAACGCGTTTGTGCAGCAGACGATCTGCTTTTCATTCGTGCAGCGTTGATCACTTCGTGACATTTCAACTGATCTCAGGACACATGGGTGGGTCCCGACTCCCAGCTCTGGAGCCTCTGGTCTCTGAGATGCGCTTAAGTGATGCTCATCAGTGTGGCTTTGTGTAATTCCTATTTACAGCATATAGTATACACTGGAGGTGTACTGACCTTTTAATGCTTCTTTTAAAATATTTGCAGAGCAACATGAACCCACATCAGTGACAGCGTAGAGAGAGAGAAGGCCGGAGAGGGAAGAACTTAAACAAGGTACACGACTGAGGGAGAAGCCGAATGAGGATGAAAACACACACACACACACACACACACACAAGCACATGGAGGCCTCCTACGCACTCGGAGGTTAAAGTCCTCCTCGAGTTGAGCTGTGCACTGTAATATCCCGGCTTCCAGACCACTGATCAGCCAATCCAAAGCTCCGATCAGACTGACAGCCTGCAGCCCATCTCTCCCTCGCTCCACCTCGCTGCTCCGATCCCACACACACAGTACCCACACATACATACAGTACATACATATATGCTCTGCGCGAGACCTAGGAGTTAGACTTGCACCTTTCACCTTCAAACCACTACAGATGAAGCGGAGCAATTCCAGCCATACTATTCTCACATCCATGTACCTGTCAGATGGAAGGAGAAGATGGAGATAGAGGGGAAGGGATGGAGGTGGGGGGCTGTTGGGGGGATGTAAAGCAGGCACGGGCCCTGAACGGTCAGATCGTTTACAGTTACTCATTTAGCGGGCGCTTTTATCCAAAGTGAGGCACGACACTGAAGCTTCAGTGCATCAGGAGACCTTGAAGTAGGAACTAAGCACTAAATCCGTTCGATAAGGCAAAGTGCAGGAGATCAGGTAAAAGAAGTGCAGCGAGAGTGCACGCTAAGTGCTAGTTAGGCATGTTAGAGGAGGAGAGGTCTGAAGAGATGAGCCCTGAAGAGATTCTTAAAGACGGAGAGGGACGCTCCGGCTCTGATAGCATTTGGGAGCTGGTTCCACCACAGAGGAGGACAGCCTGGACCAGGGACGAAGATCCATGGATGAGGATGACTGAGTTCAAGTAGCTCGCTGGGTGAGCTTTATCAGTGGGAGAGCAATCTATGACACACTTAACTGGCAGCTAATGAAGGCAGGCCAGTGTTAACATCACATGACCTACAACTAATCTTAATCAAAATGTTCACGGGCAGCAATTAGAGGCTGGAAATTAAAGACTGAAATAGAGTGGGCAGTTGAAAGCATTAACAATATCTTGAAAGCTGATCTAAATTTGGACAGTTGGATGAGGAAAGGTTCAGTTAGCTTATTAGAAGGTGTCAGAAGTCACAGGTGAGTGAGGAGGAGACTGTCTGCCTCTCACCTGCACCCGATTGACTTCACAGCCCGAGACCAGGCTGCAACTGATGTTGGAGTCCAGTGTACAACGTTTTACTTCCCCCATCCCTTTTTTTTCCTGTCAGATGGACGGCGCAACTGGAAACCATTACCTCTAGAGCTATCCCTAAGGAGGAGGAGCCAGAACCAGAGCCAGAGCAACCCCCCAGAGACAAACTTCTCAAAGTTTTTGAAGCTCTTGCTTCATTTAACTACAGATGTCCTGTTTAAACACCAAAGGCATCCATCTTCAGACTGAGTAGGTAAAGAAGCTGCTTGTTTACATTATGGGGGGGGACATGAATAGATATCACCCCAGCGACCTGCACACTCTAGTGGGCAGATTGGGGTTTCTGTTGTCTCCCGAGGCAAATCTTGTTTGTCTGCGAGGATTTTCCTTCCTCTTCAGGTGTAAGAGACGGGTCAGCATCTGTTTTCCCCTTGGTGAACGTCTTGTTTGTAGCACGCTGGGAAAAAGTAAAAGGAGAGGGAGGGTTGTTTGTGCTGTTTTTTTTTTTTTTGATGCCACACAGAAATGGGAACAAAATGTAAACATGCCAAACGCCCATTTCCCCCTGGGAAATCAGGCCCTGTGAAGACGAGGTGTCAGAACACATTCAAACATGGCGTACTGCTCGGCGCGCTCGCTTGAAGACAGAAAAACAGAACGACAAGCACGAAGGAAAAAATAAATTCGGGAGGTAAGGGGCGAAACGGAGGAGGGAAAACTCAAAGCAGTTGTGCAGATGTACACGCCAGGCAGACGGAGAAGAAAACAAGGAAAAAAAAAAAGCGACTTCAAAGTTTTAAAGTGAGTGTCTGCGGCTACAGAGCAGGTATTTAGTGCTTGTGACAGCACTTTGAGATTTTATAGTTGCACCAACTGCTGTTGTACACGTTGACTGAACTTCCTCTGCTGCTCTCCTGTAATAACAGGCGCATGCACATTTGTCCTGCGGAGTGCACATCACTGTAGCGATACTAAAGAAGCTGCCTTCATCTGTGCAAGGAAATTCTGCACAGATCAGGGATGTTATTAAAGCTGTAAGTAGTTTTTTTAACCTCATTGTTGCTATAACAATATTATATTTCCATTCCCACATATGTCACCTGATATTTTTTCACTCCACATTAACGTCACTTCATGAAGGTGTCTCTGGGCTGTTGCTGTGTTTATCTGCATGATTTCATGCACTTCATTCTGCCACGTGATTGGCCATGTTTGGACAATTGCAACAATGAGCAGGTGTTCGGGTGTTTTTTTCTGCCCCCTGGTGGCCACAAACTGATTAAAGCAGCTTTAGGGGAAGGTTTAAACTTCTTTGCTGGCCTGATGATGACAAACAAACCCAAATGGAACTCTTCATGTGGTATTATTAAGTCCTGAGCAGCATATATATAGCTCGAGCTACCTAGATGGTGAGCAGGGGGCACGTCCCGGCAGGTGCTAACAAAAAACTGGCAATAGGTCAAGGCTGTTATATTCTAAAAAAAAAAAAAGCCTGATGACTAATGCAATGAATCACCACAGGAAGGGGAATTATCATTCTACAGTGCTGGGCGGCTGATTGGAGTAATGATTGGGGTGGAGAGACGGAAGCTGGTGGAGGGGAGTAGGTGCAGGAGGGATCAGAGGGGAAGGATCGGTGGGAGGGGGGGAGAAGAGGCCAACGCCACGGTCCTGATTTCTTTCTAGCAGGGGGCCGGCGCTCCAGTAGCCTGGCACCGAGTCAAACACACCGGGTTTTAGTTTGTTACTGAGGGAAGGCAAAGCAATCAATCTAGAGGCTGGGAGGAAAAGGAGAGTGAGGAATTATTTTTGATAAGTCGTCTGAGGAAAACATAATCACGGCTGTGCGGTGTGAGCTTGTGATGGGTGTTAAAAGGGGGGAAAAAAAGTTTTTTTCCTCCTTATCGTTCCCTCCCCCTCTTTCAGTACGGCGTTTGTGTGCGCGTGAAATTTTCTGGACTCGTGTGAAACCCAGAAAGGTGTTCCTTTCCTCGGCGAGCGACAGATGTGTCAGAGCATGAGACGACATGAAGCTCTCGAGGGACTTTTTTAAGTGTCACTGGGAAGCTTTACCGTGTGCGCACTCACACATACACACACACACACACAGGATTTTTTTTTTGTCAGAAGTGCTGAATAATAGTGCTGTGCTAAGCAGGCTGGGCCAATTAGGCCCGTCGGGACTGGGAACAAGCACCGTGCAGTGTGTGTGTCTATGTGTGTGTTTGTGGACTATCCTTGAGTCACAGGCAGACAGCAGGACTGAACATCAGAATACTGTCAGACACCTGCCTGCCTGCCACTGCAAAACACACACACACACACACACACATCATGACAGTAGGGGAAGCAAATGGGTAGGAGCTGGAAATGGAGATTGTTTAGGAGACACGTGGTTGTGCACTCGAAGACCAGTGTGAATAGTGAGTTAGCAGATTTACATCTGCACCAAGAGAAATGCTCTAAAGAGCAGGAGTCATAATAACATATATATATTTCTATGTATTGGGAAGTGCAGTGGCAGCAGCAGTGGCTACTGATGGCTAATCTGGTCAATAACATTGCATCTTCAAATAAAGCAGCTAACAGGCTGACACAACTGCCTGAACTGGACTAAAGACACGTGTATGATATATGTTAATGGCCGAAAGGCATTTTCTTTTCAAGATTCACTAACTGTGCTGTTTTGTGCAGGTGATGAGGCAAGAAACAGCTGTGGAGGTTCAGAATAAAGACTGTAAAAAGAAACAATAGATGTTGCTTCTGGGTCAGAAGCTTCTTAAAGCTGTATTCTACTGAATGACCATCAGGGGGCGACTCCACTGGTCGGTTTGTATAGAAGTCTATGAGGAAATGATTCGACTTGTCGCTGGATTTATGATTTCACTAAACATTTGATCTCAATCACGGCATCACGGCAGCTACATCCGTTACTTTTTTACGGTCTGTGGTTCAGAAAAAGCTTTCTGCACGCTAGCATGCTAACCGTAGTGTTTACTTCAAAGTCCAACTGAGGCTAAATCTGACGTCACAGCAGCGAGCTGGGAAAGCTGGGTCTGGCATGTCCTAGAAGCAAACATCATCAGACAGTGAACACAAAATCAAAAAAAAAGAAGATCTTTCCTCTGGCTCCACCCTGAGGCTATTTTAGACCCCATTACTTCATACTAAGTATGCAAAACTAACCTTATCTTTATCCATGAGTGGTGGTGGTACGGAGGAAAGAGATGACAGATGGATGGTGCTTAATGATATACAGGGGCAGAGGTGGCGAGTAAACATAAAGGAGGAAACCGGGGAAGCAAAGGGAGAATGAAAGGAAATAAGTAAATGTATAGCGAGATGAGGCGAACGAGGGACGACAGAAAAGTAACGAGGAAGAGATGAAGTAACAAAAAAAGTGACGGAGTGAAGGAAACGAGCTTTAAACACACTCATCAGTGAGGATGAACGAGCCCCGGGAGCCGCGGTTGCCTGTTGCCGAAGCCCAGTCGCACCATCGCCTCCTATGGGTTTTCCTCCAACACTCCAGAAGGTTCCGCCTACGCAACACACACCGCCTCGCACATCCACCGGGCCCCGTCTGTGAGCGCGCACACACTCAGAAAGATCCATTGAAAATAGTCCTCGGGGGGGACAGTGTGTTCTTTCGCACATTACCACTCATTCTAAAGTGGGGCTCTGTTGCAGGATGACCAGCCATGATATCAATACCACGTGTTGCCAGTTAACACAGCACACTGGCAGTTACAATGCTGTCTGCTTTATCTTACCTGTGTTTAGATAAGGAAGTGATGTGGCCCCTGATCTGTGTGTATAACAGTGGTTTCAAATGAAGGTTGTTTAATTTGGCATTGAGCATCAGCTGAGTGGGACTCCGCCCCCCAATCAATTGGGGCAGATCTGACAGGGGCGATTGTACTCGAGCGCAGACCGAAGTTCACCTCGCTTTTGTTGACGGCGGAAACGCAATCTGACCTCGATTTCGTCCAGCTACAGAGTGCATGCTGCGGTTTTGACCTGAGTTCACCAGCTCTTCCACACCAAAACCTGCAAAGATCTGCTCACTGCAACGTACCTAAATATTGCTGCTGACCCCAACACTTTTCTTCAGCTGCCTGTTTGCACATTTTTACCATCTCGTCAGCAAGAGAGGGAGAGAAGGTGACAGATGATGATAGGGACTTTGCTCCAGTCCAGCAGAGACCATGGCACTGGATCTGCACAGCAGAAATGTGCTCCCCCCACAAAAAAGAAAAAAGAAATCTCCATATAAGATGTTATGGAGCAAGGAGCAGGATCCCGGAGGAATCCCGCTAGCACATTACTGAATGTGAAACTTGAAGCAACAGAGGTCTTAACTTTACATTACACAGGTGTGTTTATGCGTTCAGATACATTCAAAACAAAAAAAAAATGCATATACGCCCCCTGCTTCTGAAGATTTGCTTAAATTTGCTGGCATTTAAAGCCCTTACCGTGACTTAGATAATAATCACATGTGGCCAGACCTCTGTCTAGTTGAAAATGTGTGGGCAACAAAAAGAAATGAAGAAAGAAAGAAAAAGTCGGATGACAAGACTGTTACAGCCCTGAGACAGTTCCCTGAGCAGGTTTTAATTGGTTTCCATTAATCTTACAATAGAATTCAGTTCCTGATTTTACAAAACAGCGTAAGTAGCAGCTTTTTTAAAACTCTCCTCTTCAACCAAACCCATTTCTTCCTTATCCCCCCCCCCCCTCGACAGCAAAGCTTCCCTATGCGACTGTTAATCTAATGCCAGTGGTACAGGAGCTGATGCTGCTCACCTGATACCACTAAGTCTCAGATGACACGCTCCAGCTCAGGTACAATCAGACGGCGACAGGCCCAGGGGCCCCCGCAGCTCCGCTAATGTTTTTTAGCACTTTTCAGAAGCCTGGGTCCCAGAGTGGATCATTAAACCGAAGAATATCGGTGGCAGATGAACCCAAGGCGCAAGAGAGCTCGTTGGATCGCTCCCAAAACAGAGCCGGAGAAGAAAAGGGAGGCAGAGAACGGGACGGGAAGAAAGTAGCTCTCCTTCGTCTAAACACGGCTCATTAGCAGAAGCAGGTATGCGGCTGAATGAAATGACGATGGTACCAATGGTAACAACAACAACAACAACAACAAAAAAAAAAACTGTCATGGAAAGTGGGAAGAAAGACGCCGGGGTGCTGACAATGAGGGAACGACAGTTCCATGCTGAATAGGCAGGAGTGTCTAATCTACTGTTAGACATCCGCATCAAAAAATGCTCCAACAACTGTTCCGCTTCCTGTCAATTAGCTGCCAGGAAATTGCACGCACATTTGTCCAAGCGGGGGAAAAAAAAAAACACACAGGCACACATTTTAACTACACAGTCACAAAGAGTACATGCACCCACCCACGCATGTAACACACATCTCATCAAGCTACAGCGAGTGAGCCATGATTAGTCTTTCCGGGGGCCCAGCATGCACAGTGTGCGTGTGTGCGTGAATTTGCTCGACTGATTGTGCACGAGGCTGCTATTCTCCATGATTTGTTTGACAAAATAGAAAGCGAATGCAAAGAAACTGTAATTACACTTCCAGAGGTAGCTGTGGATTTTTGAAAACAAATAAATAAATAAATGAACACAGAAACTAGTGAGGCCTTGAGACAGGGACGTGGAGGACCGCCGGTACCTGCTGAATAGTGATGACGAGCAGAAATTACCAGACGCGCAGAAGCCGAATCAAGTGGAGAGCTGCCATGAGCTAGCAATTAAATCTCCAACGCGCGCCGCTGCCACACTTTCCAACGAGACAAGCTGCTCCTCTTAGCCGTTACTCCAAAAAACTGTCTGTGACGTGCAAAAGAAAAGTCTCCTGCCGCTGTCATTTTTTCAGGATTAAACCTAATTAAGTTAATTCTTGGCAGAGAAAGGAAAACTTCAGGTACGCCGCGTTCGCACACGGATTTTGATGGCAATTATGTCGGCGCACGCTGGAGGGTTTGTCGCTGCCCTTTGCTGCCTCCTCAGCCCTAAACACCAATCAGCCATGTTGGGACTTAGATTTAACAAGCTCACGGAGAGCAGCCACGACTTTCCTGTCACCGACTTGTCTCCTGTGACTTTTTTTTTTTTAATGAGGGAAAGGTTCAGTATCCAATTTTGACCTCAGCATGGTTGTATACAGCATGAATGGTATAAACAATAAAAAAAAAAAGATGTTTATACAGGGGTGCCGGAGCAGGAGGAGTCACAGAGCAAACTGGATGGAGGATGACGTCTGCAGGCGGAGATTTCTTCTGCACGAGGCGTCGGGCTGCAGCGGGAGCGGCCGCTGTTTATTTCATTCCGTGTGTCTTAAGCGCAGCGTGTCGAATAGCCTGTTCTCACTCTGATCCCATCGCCTCACGGAGGAGTTTCATTTAATCCTCAACATCAACACAGCTCTCAGTGACGATTGCTGCGACGGGGAGGGGGTAAAGGAAGTAAAGAAGAATCAGATGAGGCAGTAAAAGAAGAGAAGAGAAAGCGAAGGAAGAGGTGTGAAGAACATGACAAAACAGGAATGAGGAGGTGTGTAACTGGAGAGAGAGAGAGAGAGAAATGGAAGATGAGGTGACATCACTCTTACTCGCACACACACACACACACACACACACGCTCGCAGGCACATACTGTACTCTGGCTCTAAAATGCCAGTCAATCATGTGGAGTGCTGCGTGTTGCGCGCGCTCGTCTTATCTCCCTCGACAGAGTCGACAGTTTGTGTTTGCTCAAACAGCCGATCAGGAGGCCGACATTAAGAGACTATTGACTCCCCCCTCAGAGTGCTTAAATAAACACATATCTGCATCCGGCGCCTGTCAACCGCCCGGAGTCTGGGGACGCGCCACGTGGACCATCGGCGAGGTGTGACAGTGTTTGAGGTTCAATCAATAATAAGGTTTTATTTTTTGCTCCTTTTGTTAGGAAGCCAACATTTACTGCTGATACGCTGTAATTTTAAAGCTTTTACTCACACAAAGACACTGTATCTTAAAGCTTTAGGTCATTTTTTTTTCTTTTTCTGCATTTGCCATCTCGTCTTTCCACACAGAAGCTTGTTAGCGTTTGAAGGTAAGACGGCTCATCAGGATGAGTGACAGCTGCCCGCCTGGAACATGACTAATGAAAGGGAAAGACAGCTGGACTACCATTACCTGGGAAAATCGTCACTTCAAGTCGTTTTGTGGCTACGAGTTTAAACTATTCTCATGTCAAAAAAAAAAAAAAAAGTCAAGGGCCAAGCACGTGTGTGCAGAAAGTAAAAACCGCCAGTAAAAGTTGTGCGAACAGAACAGTAACAGTTGAACAACTGCACGCAGGTTTACTGTATAAGCCTGGCTTGTTTGATGTGGTAGATCAAACACTGTACACAACAGATCTTTATTGTCCCCCGAGGGCAGGTTGTGCAGTAGGACACAAAGGCTCTGGTTTATTTTAGATGCCATGCTTTGGGTAGTGTACTGAGAGAGAGAAAAAAAAGAGAAAACAACAAAGCTTTAAATCCACAAGTTAAAGCAGGGAAAGATGTCACATATACTGTGAAGTCGATACAAGGAAGTGAAGTTCATACGGTGTTCATGGTTGTAAATCCACTCCTATGGATGTAAAGGGCTCGTTCTCAGGTCAGCTGACTGCACACTAATGAACATTTTATTCCATTTCTTCCAATAGATGCCCCCAACGCACTGTACCTTTAACCCTCATGAAAGTACTTGAGAAACACAATCAGATTTTGCATTTCAGTTCAAATTCCAGCTTAGTGTCGATCACTTCAAGAATAATAAATAGTATGTAGTCAAACGCAATGAAAATGACTAATCAAAATGTGATCTTTCAACACAAGGCCCCTGCACCAGCGCTCACGCGCCAGGCGGACGGCGAATTACCTACAGGACACGGCCATTATCTCCACTCATACGGGGACGTAAGGTGATTATCGAGTATGGAGACGCACAAATTGTGTCTGCTGACGATGGCAGCGGAGGTGGCGAGGAATTTTCACGGGGGAAATCTGAAATTCATTTGCCCCGTTTGGTTTTCCTGCACGCGGGCTGCTAGAAATGAATATTTCCTCGCTGCATATGCTTAATGTTTATGAGAAAAAAACCCAGTGATATTAAAGGATGCAGAACAAGCACAAACACACACACTGGGGTTAGTTACCGAGCCACTGTGATCTCGCCATTGATCAGTGTGCAGATCAAAGCGAGGAGCGTGGCTGCAGAACTGTGTCGGCTAATTACCGGGTCCTGTAAAGGATTTCGGGTCTTTAAGCGTGGCCTCCGGGCCCCACCTCCGTAGCGGGGGATCCTGTGATCGAGGCCCACCAAAGACCCGACGGGCATGGGAGATGAAGCCCGCGATTATAAACACTCGGCTGGCATATGTTGCGCTGTGACTGATTGGCCTCAGCGCTGCCAGACTTCAGTGCCTCCCTGCAGAGGAGGCATCTGCAGGCCTCAGGACTGATGTTTGGTGGTTTATCGCTCAAACAGCGCACCGTCTCTTTTTCATTTCATGCTTTTCAACTTGCTTCATCACCACCGATGGCTTCACCATTATTGCTACTGATTGAGCATAAATCCGATTGATGTGGGATTTTGAAGGCAGACGCTGACATTGTTGTTTCATCGGTGACTCAGATCTGCAATGGGTCTGACATACGTATGCATGGATTAGGACCCTGTTGCGTCCGTTCACATTGGAGGTTTGGGGTCTGCTCCCTTGATTATGTTCGAGCTACGCGGTGGGTCGATGCCTTCGGGTTTACGCTGCAAAAACACAAGAGGAAAGATTGCGGTCTGCTCCATTATTGAAAAACTACAATATCACATTTTCTGCAACCTCACAGCTGCCGTACGTCTCCTTGTTACGCTGACAAAACACAGGCGGCGTTGTGATCCTTCCCGAACATTATTTGCTGTTCAGGTTAGCTGCACATGAGCGCAACTTTCAGGAGGCGGAGGAGATGTTTATGTATTATTTTTAATATTAAACTGACACATTGATGCATTGCTCTCGCTATAACTGACTGATAATTCTGTTAGCGTCTCAGTGCATAACACACACACACACACACACTGCCAGATGGCTTGCCCGTAAAGACAGCTAATTGTTTTTGAGTGCGCTTTGGATGGGCCTTTAAGGATATAAAGAGCAAAATCGACAACTTTCAAAACTTGCCAAGTTTGATAGAGGTTAATGGAAATGTTAATTGTACGTCCATGATGGGACGTCCTCTGCTACTGGTTCTGAGACTTTCATCTCAGCACGTGCAGTACTAGTATCACTGTACGCTGATCTGAAGCCTGGATCAAAGGTATTTTGGTTACTATACCCCCAATTATTATATTCCAGCTTTTCAAAATTAGGACTGAAACCTGCTGCTCATGTGCACAGACATGTGACCTGATCAAAACCGGTAGACTGGTGCTCAGCGTTTGTGTGTTGACTGCAGCAGAGGGACCAGAGACTTCTGACTTGCCCAGTTTTGGATTGAGGCCAGGTCAACCCTTTAGAAAAATTAAATAAATACAAACAGTCAGCTGTCTGTCCCTTTTCCGGGCCCCGGGCCTGAATGAACCGGGTCAGGGTCAGGTTTGGACAGAAATTTCAGCCCCGGTGCCATTTCTGTTATCGCCTTAAAAAAAAAAAACCCAAAAAAACTCCAGTCCAGCTGCGACTTTTCTACCGACCCAGAGGCTGAAAAGGATCCAAGCTGCACTCGGCACCGAGGGTCTTTTACCCGGCCGACCCCATCACAGTGCATAAACCTAACACGGAAAATGTTACCCCGACAACCTGTCACACATAAGCCGGGCTGTCTGCGTGTGCATGATGCCTGGCAGAGCACCGAGCGCACCCCTACCTCTGCTGTCAATCTCGCTCCCTCAGTGGAAAAACAAGGGCATGTGGCCTCTCCTTCTCTGCGCCGCCACAGGCTAACACGCAAAGCGCGCACACGCGGCGCTCTCCCACCCGCTGCGCCGCAGCCGCTGACGGACGCACGGGCGTTCACCGCTGTACGCTGCGCTCCCGTTTTAATTACTCTGTCTCTCTCTCATCGCCCCCACCCGCCCTCTTCTCCACCCTCCCCTTGTCTGTCTTTCTTGGCGACACAAACTGCACACCTCGCTTCCCGGCAAAGAGTTTGTTTTTTTTAAACTTTTCCGGCCAATCCACCCCTGTCCGCCCCGGTCTTTCATCCGGGCACGGCAGACACCACTGGAGGTAATCGAAAGGAACAAAACGGAAACCCCACCTCCTCCCCCGCCGACAGCGACGGAGGAGTGACAGAGACTCCGATAGCCGCTCATGCGTATAATCACATCCCGCTATTAGAATACTGCAGCTATCTGATGCCATTTGTTGTATCAGTGGGTAAAGCATTAGTGCTCATTAGTCACATGCATTAGCTCCTGGATGGGGCCTGACAGAGGAGTGGGTGTGGGATTAATACCGCGAAGGAGGGGCTGGGGTAAAAGGCGGATCTGTCGATGGAAGGATGGACTGATGGATGGATGGAGACAGTGCAGGTTGATTGACAGATCGATGAAAGAACGGACGGGGGTTTACAAACAGAACACGGACTGATGGATGGATGGATGGAGAGGTGGGATGATCAGCGGGCAGAAGAGTGGATGTCCACGTGCAGGGTTCAAATTCTTTTTGGATTTGAGATCTTTAAATGGGGAACTTGTTCAAAAAAACATTACAACAATGGTAAAGAGGGTATAGATTTGCAGGATCGTGATCTGCGACGGAGTGGATCTGTGCGTTACAGCCGAGAGTTTTAATCACTTGTGTTTTCCATCCATGACTCATCCATTATGTTCAGCCACCATGAGCTCCAGCACAAGTACCAACCGGCAGCTCTCTCTTTATCTCTGGGTTTTGCCGGTCAGACAAAAAATTGGAAAGCATCACCCCTTGATGATGGACATTTCACCCCTGTTTTCTGACATTTAATAACCCAAATCATTAAGCCCAAAAAAATTGCTGTTAGTTTAATCGATGATGAAAATAAACAGCAGCTGCCCTAATTTACTCATAAATTTCTGCCTAACATGTCTGAGTCTCTGTCACTCGCTTGCTCTATTCTTATTAAATCATATTCTGCTTCGCTATTTGCAAATAGCAACGGTCCAGTTCCCCACGGGCGTCATTAAAGTTTAATCAAATCTGAATTAATCGTGCATGCTTGTGTTGAAGCCGATCAAAATGTCTCATTAGAATCAATCATTCGGGTTAAGGACTTCCCGTACAAAAATAATAATAATAATAATAATAATAATAATAATAATAATAATGAAAAAAAACACCCCATCAGCGCTTGATGAGCTCTGGAACAAATATGTAATCAAACAAACACACTGTCACATCAGACGTGCAGAATGAGAGTGATGCTGCTTTTAATGAAGCTTCCATGTGCAGCACAGACCTGCAGACAGATGACAGGTCCGCGCTCCTGTAACTTCCTGACAAGTGACAAATGGTCTCCCCCTCCGTGTCTGTCTTTCCTCTCAGTGGGGGTTGGGGGTGGGGGTGGTGGGTGGTGGGGGGGGGTTGGGGCTGGACCGGGCCCCAGTAAATGTTAATCAATAGCACACCCCTATTAGAGACGAGCAGATGCCACCTCCACCTCTGCGCTGCTCTGTGTCTTGTCCAAATGAAAGCTCGGGTCAGAACCGCAGCTGGGTTGCAAACACACACGCGCACACACAAAGATAGATACACGGAGTGAATGATGGATGAAAGAGGAGACAGAAGAAAGGGGAAGGTTGACCGCAAGAGTAAAAAGAAGTGTGTTAGTTGAAGGTGGCCCAACACGAATCGGTGCGGAGCTGCGCCGCTACCGCTGAACTGGATCACGTAATGAGGACAGCGTGGCGGGGAACGCGGCTAATATGAAGAGATCAAACTACCGGTGCACCTCTAGGAACACGCTCCCCGGGATCGGTGCACTTAGATGTGACCCCCCGCAGGCCACACACACACACACACACACAGACCACACAAGTTAACTAGGCTTCACACGACGTACATATTTGATGTGAATTAGGATGCATTCAGTTTCAAAGGAGGCCTGGAAATGCTTCATCAATATTGCAACAGCATTTTTACCTTCAGTTCAGCACAAAAAGAAGACGGGATGGAGATGAATGGAGCAGAAAATACTGATGTAGGTTCAGGTCAAAAGTGGCAGTGGACATCTGGCAGGTAAGATCATTGTCCACCATGTCCCTCTGCAGAGTCCATGTCTTCCTCCGTGTGTTTAATGAACTAATAAGGACGTTTTGCTTGAAGTAAGCCTTTTAATTTGCTTACATGGTTCTTTTTTTGCTCCCACATTTCAGAAGTTTGTTATAAACGGTTTGACAAGTGGATGGAAACATAATTAATGACACTCGCAGAAATGAAGTGGAGAGGAAGCAGTGTTTTCTCATTTTTAAAGTAAACATTTTTGACGTGACATGTAGAAATCTGACGTTTTGCCTGCTATAAAACGGGACGTTGTCGTAGGATGTGACGCTCCCGCAATTAATAGTCTTCAAAGTTAAAGAAGTCTTTGCTCATAACTTAAGGCCTTCTTCTTGATTGTGCAATATGAAAAATCTGGCAGAGGAATTATTATGTATGTAAAAGAAAGATATTCATGAAATTTACTTGTAGTCTTAAGTAAGTTTCTTTTAAATTGGAAAATGTGATAAGAATACTGGGGTAAAAAAAAAGTGGTGTGATGAAATAGAAGTACATGTTTGCATGGAATGGAAATACTTGGAATGGAAATACTGGAAGTACAGTACTTGAGTAAGTAGCAATATTTTCAACAGTAAATATCAGAATTATTTTTTAAAAATTATTTTTATTTATTATTTATTGTTCTTTAATGGCCAAATTTCATCCATCTCTCTCCTCATTCAAATCCATTACTGCATTCTGCAGAGCTGAGAAATCCCCATCTCCAATGGCGAGTATGCACCGCTAACTTTAGCTTTGTTAGCTCACCATTGCTAGCAGCCTGCTAATGAGGCTAAAGGCGAGCAGTTCAAACTGTAGTTTACACGATAATGCAAATTTGACTGTTTTTTAGCCTCTGGTGGTAAGAATTTTTTAGAATGTATTTATTTAGATCTCAGACCAGTGATCTGCTCTGCCCTGTGATGGCGTACAGCCATGCCCTCCGCGCTTCCCAGAAACCTCCTGGCCTTTACACCTGCCACCTTGCGAGCAAAGTGATGCCAAACATCCGTCTGTGCTGCTCATCTGGCTTTATTGTTCAGCTGTAAAAAAAAAAAGAGAAAAGGTAAATAAGACAGACTGACTGGCAATACAACAAAACAACAGAGTTTCTTTTTTTGTGAAGGACGTGCATAAAAAAAAAAAAAAAACAACGCCCGCGCATGGAAAGAATACAAAGTGAGGGCTGTAACGGCGCCCGGGGGAGGCCTTGTCAAATAAACAATGAGGCGCGATTAAACGGCATTATTATATGAAACTAGCTGGAGTCATCGGGGAGAGAGAAAGACAGTGATTTACATTTGCATCCTTCATTAGGTAATGGAGTTGTTTGAGTGCTGACGCGGCGTGTCAGGACACGTCAACGCCAAAGCAGACGTTTATGTTCCCCTTGTAGCGCATCCCTCTCACTTAAATTCTACAGGCCTGTCAGGGCTGCCTGAGTGAGGCAATCGCTCACACACACACACACACACACACACACACACAGACACACACACACACGCGTGCTCTCATACAAAAAGGAGGAGGCTGTATGCATTCAAGCATTTTCTAAACTAATAAACCTGCCTATGGACTTAGCCGGTCTTAGTCTGAAGTGTCATTATAAGTGTCAGGCAGCTGTGGCAGCCTGTGAGGGGCTAAGAGGCTTGAGCTCCCACCGTCTGTAATCCCCGCAAACAAAGTACGCAGCATGCTGCTAAATAAATATATAAGTAAATAACACATGCAAACATTCTGCAACAACACACACACACACACACACAGTCGAACAGTAGGTGAAACAGAGAGAGAGCGCGAGAGTGAGAGAGAGGAAAAAAAAAACGCTGCCGACAAACTTCAAAGCGACGGTGAAAATGTGAAGTCATGTATACGGCAATCCGCCTTAAAAAGTAATCTGACACGCTGATGGCTGCGGCAGGGAGCACGTGTGAGACCCCCCTCCATACACACACTCACACACACTCACACACTCACACACACTGTTTTCACTTTTAGGGGGGCAGCAAGAAGAAGAAGCACATTTGGCAAAACGACACACACACACACACACACACACACACACAGCTCTGCTAAGTGGTAATAAAGGCCAAGGCTTATTAATGGGACAATCTGACAACCAGCAGTGCTGTGCTGAGGTTTCACACACGCACACACACACACAGTCTCATTCCTGATAGCTGTAAGTTATTGGAGAGGAGGGTAATGTTGCCCAGCAGCGTCTCCCTGCAGTCACATTTCCACTTGGAGATGAAGCAGCTAATTGGAGATGGGACCTTCTCAGCTCTGCAGACTCCAGTAATGGATTTGGATGAGGAGAGCCCCGCCGACCCCCCCGCCACCCACACCCTGCTTTACTTCATATTTTATAATCCTCTCTTCTGCTTTATCTCCTCCGCAGCCCCCCCCCCCGACCAAAATACACTTACGACCAATTCACCCTCTGTGTTAATTTAACATACAATTTAGCCTCTTCTTGAGGCTCACATCATCTGGCTCCAACAGAATCGTCTGTACAAATATCAAGTTATTATCATGGACGTTTGGCGACTGACGATCAACCGCTGAGGTCATTCTAATAAAAAATGGTGGGTCACCTTTTTGTTCATGGCACAGTGTGCCCACAGCACAGAATGTCCCTGTTTCTAACCCTGGTTCGGACAGGTGGAGGTGGGTTTTCTCCAGCTTCTGGCCCCCTGCATCAAAAACCTGCAGGTGAGTGTGATTGGTTGTTTGTCTCCACGTGCCAGCCCAGTGATAGACTGGTAAGCCTATCCAGGGTGCACCCCCCCACACCCAGTGTCAGCTGGGATTGGATCCAGCACCCTGGCGCCTGAATGAAAACAGATGGATGAATGGATTCGAAAGAATATTTCTCCAATATAAGGATAAAATGTCTCCTCATCTTTTTTTTTTTTATCCAGCTCCAGCTCACCATGAAGCTATTGAGGCATTTGACATATTTTTTTTTCCTAAAACACTTGCAGCTATTACATCTTCTTATGTGCGACTGTTTATCTCTATCTCCGTCTCTTTTCCCTCGCTCTCCTCTCGCCAGCGCTCCCGGTGCGAGTTTCTCTTTGAAACGCTTTCTAATTAGCACGTATGACACGCACACACACAGCCAGGGTTAAATTAAATTGCTGAGATACAAGGAGGTGGAGGTCAACGGCTCTGCAAAGACCGTCGGAACAGATAATTGGGAGATATATTTTTTTTTCCTCCCCTCCTTCTCCCTTTGCTAAATATCTATGATCAAAATGACACCGGATGGAGCACAGACAGTTTGGCAGGGTGGCGTGCACCGAGGCAAAGTCGCCTTATGAAATATGAATTTATTTTTAGAGACAGAGGAAGACGAGTAATTAGGAGCGCAGAGAGAGACAGAGAAAAAAATCACTTTCATGTCTCCTCTCACTCCGTCTTTTACCGAGCACTGCTGCACCTGGGAAACAACTTCACTGAAAAAACAATACATCAGGGCCAGTGCTGGCTTCACGAAACATGAGAGGATGCAGTTCCTTGACTGCATATATATTAATAACTGTCCTACACTGAATAAACAAAACAATAACAGCTGCTATTTCGTACTCATTTTGGTGTAAAACCAACTGAGACTTACTTTAAGGGTGCGTTCAGAACTCGGTTTGCTGTTCTCCCGGTTTGAAAGCGTCACTGTGTGTTTCCCTCTGATTGTCGAAGGTGCCAAGGTGCCTTTTGGCCAAGACCTCTTCAGGTAACTGTAACCAATTATACCAATTATCTCAGTACTGCTTACCTTGCAATTATAACTCTGATTTTCATATGCTTCAAAAAAGCGAGTCTTTAATCACTGTGAAGTGTGATCCGAAAAGGTCACATTTGATTTTGTATTGAGAGGTTTAGAGATCATGTCTTGCGATTGAAAGTTAACAGCAGCAATAATTAGGAGCAACAATGTCCCGGTCCTGCTAAGAATAATCCACATATTTATATATATATGTAAGTTTAAAACCTGCAAAATCCTCCATATGGCAGTTTTGCACTGTTCTTTGTGACGTCTTTGTGTTGTGTTGATGACCGACCAATCACAGACAGCGTATCCGGTCCAACTGCACTTTAGTTTAAAACATCACAATCTCTTCGACTCCTATCAACACTGTACGCACAGCTGGCAGGAAAATACAGCGGGTGCGCATCCATTCTGTGGAGGGTATCAAAGAGCATTGTGGGAAACGTAGGAATGGCACACATTTAATGTGAAGTAGTCTAATAAAGCAAAAACTCAAGTCTGAAACAAAGTAAATAAAGCAGACAACAAAAGACAAGGGGAGTGTGAGATGGGGGGGGCGGTGGCGGTGGCGGTGGCTGTGGGGGGGGGGGGGGCACTCTGGGAAAATGAGAGAGCAATATGTCAGCATGGTAACACCTCTAAAAGTCACTGAAATGCCAGGTCACCCTGCTCGACGGGAAGAATCAAACCGCAGCGCGGGCGCGCGAGAGCACCTTGCATCCCACGTTCAGTTTACAACATCACACAAATACACACGCACCGGCACATGCGCACACACACACACGCACACACCGAGTGACCGCCACCATCAACAGCTCCGTCGTGGACCGCCTGTGATTGCTTTGTTATAAGTGTGCAGCGATACTTCTTGCCTCTCCTCTTTGATGATTATTCCTTTAATAAAGCCTGTGAAGGTGGAGGGATGACGTGCGCGCGTGTGGGTCGCGCTGAGCGCGCGCGTGTTTGTGTGCCTGTGCGCGCCTCCGAATTTGTGCCGTAGTGTATGCCCCTGGCACATCGTCTCGCAGGTGGGAGGGTGATGAAGAGAACGCGCTTTAAAAATTTATTTCGGCTTCATTAATATTTCACGCGGAGGGGTGCGATGAACAAACCGATGACGACACCACCAACACCACCACCCCCCGCACACAATGCTCTGCGCCGCCTGTTGGCACGACCTGCTGAGATTTGCTTTACTGCAGAATAAACAATGCCTCCTCTAACCGCGGTCTCCAAATGGAACGGCTTGACTTTACTTTACTTGACTTTCGCTCTGACACAAACTCAAACTGAGGCGAATTCCTACAGCTCACCCCCGCCCCCCCTCATCATATCTTAGCGATCGCTGAACCCTGAAAAATCTGGAAAGTGGAAAATTCTCGGTCGCCGGGACACGAGACGTCTGCGAGGATGTAATCTTGGAGCTCACCCGCTGATTTACCAGAATCAGACAGATATTGTGTTTTACGAACACGCTGCTTTTTTGCAAGAAACCTTAACAAGAATGGAAATACACACACACACACACACACACACACAGTATGTACGACTGTGAGAACAATCCCTCCTTTCAAAATTAGCTCCACGCACACAGAGGCTGGAGCGGTGGCACTTTGAAGGTTAACCAAGGCAGCGCGGTGAGTCTTTGGAAGGAATAATCCCTGCTATTGAATAAACAGGATGCTGATTATAGACGCGTCCTCCATTATAACAAACACAAACATGTCTGCATCCACTGCTGAAGATACAACACGCTGAAAAACACACTCGACACCCCCCGTTATGTAAATAGACAGATATACAGCAGCGCTGAGCGCTATCGCTGACATCAATACATTTCTCTATCATCTGATATCGATGTTTATCAGAAAGGACAAATGGATGCCTTGTTGCTCGCTCCGCTGTAAACTGCACAGGGTTTGGTTTTGGGCGGAGGCGCGGATAAAACAGGCGACGTGATGACATTCCCTTTGAGCTCTGTGAAATTGCGTTGGGCATTTTTCAGCACTTTCGACACGCTCTAGATTAAACGATCAATCAAAAACTGATTAACTTGTCTGGTTAATTAATAATAAGAACAATCATTTCTTGGAGCCTGTGAGATAAGATTCAATTGTCATGTGAAACTCATTTCACGTACACTATATATAGTCTATGGCTCCTTCCCAACACACACACACACATACATGCATAGATGTATACATACACATAACAATGTACAAAGAGCCCCTAAGAAACAAAGCCTGAAAGACTATTTACTGTGTTTGGCTGTGAAGTGGAGGGCAGGGTGGGGGTGAGTTCAGCGGTAGATGGTGGTGGAGTCACCGGGCGGAGGAGAAGCACAGTGGAATCAGCTCCACTCATTATGGAAAGTTGGAGAAGAAGCTTTGAACCAAACGCTGCATTCAGGAACCACGGCGACGGAGGAGCCATACCTAATTAAATGACATCAGTGACACTGGAAGGAGACTTGTTTTTGTTTTTTCACAGGGGGTGGTGGTCTGTGTTAGAGGCAGGGTGTTATTTGTGTATTTGTGTAGCATTTGTGCGTTTCTAACTTAATTGATTCCGATGAAACAGTCAGGGGATTCAACCTCTGACGACCCGTAGTAAGATATGCAAAAAGGTTTCGCTGAAAGCAACACATGAAGTGCGACCCCCAAAGCAGCACAAAATTATATATTGTGGTTTAATGAGCCAGCAGCTAGCTTAGCACACAGCCCTCCAGAAGACAGCTAGCGTTAGCAGGCAAACTAAGACCATGCACGTATCTCTCTTTGGTCAGAGCTAACGGTTTAACCTACGCATTCCTTCACTTTGGCGAGCTAGCATGCGCTAGCAGGCCAAACGGACATCACCCCTCCAGCAAGCCGACTCCCAGGCGCCAGACTAACGGTGTGCTCACGCCAAAGGCTGTCCACGATGCACACCTGACTGCTGTGAAACAACGACAAAGCATCACATCAGTACAAAAGCTTAGTGAACGAGACACGTCCTGCACACGTGGAGTCCACGTTGGAGAAGGCGGCCATTTTTCAGAGATACTCCGCTTCCCCTTCGCCGGGCTGGAACAATACCACACGAAAACGGATGCCAGTTAGGATGGTGACACAAGCACAGGCAACACACCGCTGAGGTGTAATAAAAGCCTTTTTTTCTTCTGAGCAACGAGATGCGATGAACAGTGCTGTGGCCTTTAGCCTTCTGCACCAGATGTCGCAGGAGCTCCAGGAATAGTCTTTCTTAGAATGGCAGGAATGATGAATGGTCCGTGAACTGTGAAACAGTGTATAAATATATTCTATAGGAAGGGAAGTTCGTTCATGTCATACATGTATTTATGAAGGCGCGCGTGTTTGTTTCATGTTTCCGCGCTGACGAAAAGGGCGCAACAGGCTGCTTTAGCCACGTCTCCATTCCCCTCACTAACTTGGCCTTTGAGAATGGGAGAATTCTAATGAGCCCCCCCCCAACACACACACACACACACACACACACGCCATCTCTCTCACTTGCAGTTTGTTCACACACACACTCTCTCTCTCGCGCGCGCACACATTTTAATGAGTGTGCCTTGCGCTTCTTCCTCATTAGCCACACAGAGACTTATCGCAGGCATCAAATGCGATGCACCACCACCCCTGACAGGAAGCGAGTAGATCTCCCCCCCTCCGTCTCTCTCCTCCCTGTTTCTTCTCTCCGGCTCTGAGGTTAAAACATTTCATTATGTGGCCGTATCCGTGCGCCCCACACACACACACACACAAAAATATGCTCATACATCTCATTCTCCCCATCTCTAAGATGTTGACTAACTTAGATCGCAGTCGAGATCTCCCCTTCCCTTCCCTTCTCCTCTCCTCTCCTCTCCTCCGTGGGCTGAGGGAGCCTATTGTTGCTATGGCAGTGATGCATTTCTCACCACGTCGCAACGGAGAGGTGGTAGAAGTGAGACGCGCAGGGGCCACCTGCTCAAAACCCCCTCAGAGTGGCAGGGCTGAACTCGATATAGAGCCTGCCCGGCGCGGTGAGGAGGGGGGGGGGGGGTAGAAAGAGAGGGGGAGAGAGAGAGAGAGAAAAAAAGAAACACCTATGAGAGACTTGAGTAGGATGAGCTCCTCAAAGAGTTTCAAGTGTCAGACATGAATTGCGCAAAAGCTCGAGTCGCATGCTTGTTTTTGTGACAGCAGCGTCAACATGACAGCAGCCTGTGATGCACAGAATCTATCATTGTAGTCAGGGCGGCGGCGACGGAGGAGTGGAGGTGCTGGTGGGGAGGAAATGAATGAGATGGAGGAAATCTTTTCATTTTTTTTTTTTTTTTTTTCCTTTTTCTTCCAGAGGACAAGTTTGTCAAGAAATTTCAGATTAGACTATAGAGAGGGCGGAATAATGTGTGGGAATGACTGAAGGGTCTGAAGACAAAAAAAAGGGGGGGGGGATTTTTTTCAGCGCGAGACGCCCGGAGCCACAGCGGAGTCATTAGAGTAGATTTGTCACATTAACAAAGGCGGAGGAGGAGGAGGAGGAATCTGCCTTTTTTTAAAGGGTGGGGAGTAAAGAAAGACACAGACGTGGAAACAAAAAGATGCCGAGATTTCAAGACAGAAGGGAGGCGAGGGAGATTGACGGAGGTGGGTGGGGGAGATCTGAATATGTGTTAAGGTGGAGGAAAATCTGCCTGTGTCTGGATTTAAAGGACCCACCCCCCCTTAGAGGAAGTTATTTAGTTGGGCTTACCTGTCTGAGCTTCCCCATCGTGACGTGGCCACCGCTGCTGCAGCTTGTGTTTTCCCCGTGTTCTTCTCCGCAGTCACGCGAGCAGGTGTTCGGATGGAGAGCCGCCCGTCTGAAAGCAGAGGAGATTTAATTTTCCCCTGCCGTTTTACTTCAAACACGACACAAAGTGTGGCTGCTGCGCATTTCGGGGTTATGAGGAAGTTCGTATACTTAGCCCCCTCTTTGAGTGAGTTTCTCCCAGCTGTAAGTGTCAGGGCGACAACCGCTTCCCGCTCGTTCCTTTAGTTAGCTGTGAAACCTTCTGTTATCGCACTCCCGCGTCGCCGCGCCAGAAATGTGTCGACATTGTATCCTGTCATCTTTGCCCTAAAATAGTCCCCAGAAATCCAAGCCTCCTCACTGTGGCTAGGCTCTTTTTCTTTTTTCTTTTTTTTTTTTGGTGGTTAAGTGCCCCCCCCCTTCATGGATTCACTTCGCTGTGTCAGAACATTCATGCTGACAAAGGTGCTACGTGCAGCAACTCCCGCCTTTCACATTTCCTGTAAATCAAATGCAACGAGAACAATGAAAAGAAAAAGGAAAAGTCGACCCCTCTCTCCTTCCCTCATTCACTGTGCTTTTACTAGAAGAGGTGAAAACTTTTCATGGGGGGGGCTGCGGTGTCGTCTAACAATATTTTCCACGGGTTGACAACACATCCTCTGCAGATGCCAGACGTTGCGCACTATCATCCTTCTCGAGAGTGGTCTTTTCTGATGAATTACACAAAGCTGCTGAGCGTCCATTTGGCAGCATCTGTATACGGGCTCTCAGGTCTGTCCTCCCCCCCTCCCTCCCGACCTCTGCCTCGCCACACAAGCGTGACACCGGGCTCCGCATCCCTTCTCTCTACCTGTTAAGATGTTAAACAGCCCCCGGTTTGATGCTCCGTAGGCGCTTTGATCCTTTGACGACCCTGGTCATGCAAAAAAAAGCACTTGAAAATCGAGGATAAGGAGCATGTCTCAAATAATACACCTCGGCAGATGGATTTGATAGAGCCTCGGAGTGACGGGTGCTTTTTTCTTCTTCTTCTTCGGTGCAACCCTTTGCTCTTTTAAGAGTTGCATTTGCGAAATGAATCTTGTGGCACTGAAGGAGAGGGGCTTTTTTTTTTTAATTCTCCGGGCTTATCGCGCCGCCGCCTGATCATGGCAGAGGGCTGCTCTTTCCCCTGGCTGTATTAGGATTGCAGCGTTTGACTTGCAGCTAAAATCATGTTGTTGTTCTTTTTTTTGGAGGGGGGGTGCCCTTTAGGCAGATTTAGTCGAAAACCTACGGCCTAACACCTTATATTGCACGCTGGGTTTCAAGCGCTCCGTGCCTGCTGTGCGCCAGCTGAGGATTTGTGAAAGAAAATACCATGAGCTCCCATCCGCACCCCCCAACACACACACGCACAGATAATGATGACATAGCTTGTCAGAATCTGGCACCTTTAACCTTGGATATCAGCGTTTATTGCTTTCCGGTGTTAACTCGGCTGCAGATACGCGGAGCGGTTAAGTTGCCATCATTGGGCTGAGGAGCAGCCACAAGCCGGGATAAAGCAGCAGCAACAGTATCTTGTTCTGACTCTATCTCCGACACGCTGTGTGTGTGTGTGTGTGTGTGTGTGTGTGTGTGTGTGTGCGTGTAAGCCAACTCGCCCTATTGGGGAAGACGTATCATCTTGTGAAGCCTCACCAGGCAGCTGCAGGCGAACCAGCTTACCACTGATGGGCCCCCCCCACTACTGCTAATAGATTCATTCATTCCCACTAATAAAACCCAAATCACCATATAAATGACATTAAATAGGGAGATGGCACAATTTAATATATTAAAAAAAATAGATTCCCACAAAAAAAGTCATTAAACTAATTTGATGCGACAGGGCAAAGTCGAAATAATTCAAGCACTCCAGTTAATGTTTTTTTTTTTTAAAAGTCTCCTCTTCTGTTTGCAATTAAATTGGCAATTACGAGTGTTTACGCGATTGATTCCGGAATAATATCAATTCATTTCGGATCTCAGGCTTCTTCACTCATCATCATCATCATCATCATCATCATCGCAAAAAAGTTTTTGGAGGCGCGATCGGCTGCTGATTCCGATAAGCCGAGACAAGCTTGGAGCAGGAAGTTAAAAAGCTTAAGTGTTCATCTGGCGATCAGTGAGGCTGCGTGTCGAGTCCCCGTCTCGACTTTGCCAAGGGAAAAACACGCACGCACGCCCAGTCGGACTTTGTCTCCATTTCCTCATCTTTTTCCTGCCGTCGCCACTTCAATTATGGATGAAGATGTTTGATTACAACAGAAAGAAAGGAGCAGAGATGAGAGGAATCTGCTCTATATGGTGTGTGTGTGTGTGTGTGTGTGTGTGTGTGTAATCAGCGCCTCGATGGTGCAGGTTAGAATGCTGCTGATTACTCTGGATGGAGGGATGAAGACATGGGCAGATGAGTAAAAAGACTTGTTAGCTTGTGATAATGAATATAGATTAAAAACTATACAAGCGGACAGGTGTTTGGGGAGATTCAGGTGCGACTTGTCCCGTGCGTGCCGGTAATAACCACCCGCCCATGCCAAATTACTCTCCTCGCCGTGACTCGGCCAATCGGAACGTTCTCCTTCCTGAATGGCGCCTGCACTCCAGGAAAACCGAGCAGCCTAATGACACATCAAAGGATGTGTGTACGCTGCGTTCCCGTGACCCAGATTCAGGAGATGTGGGCTCAATTATTATGCTGTCAAAGGTGTGTGTGTGTGTGTGTGTGCGTGTGGGCGTGTGGATATGAGCCCCCCTGTCTTTGTGTGCGTGTGTGTGTGTCGCTGCTTTAATTAAAGCACGAAGAGATGTAAAATGCACGGCTCCCGGTTCACTGCTCCTTCTCTCTCGTTATTAAACCATCTCCAGCCAAATGACAAGCAGCAAACAGACAACCCATCCCTCAACTTGCTGTTCCAACAGCTCCACTTTGCACCAAACTCAATCCACGGATTGGAAGTAGGCCACCACATTCCAAGATGGCGGACTATTGATTCCAATGGTTGAGTTGGGGTGGGGGGGTTCTGGGAAATTGGTATAATTTTGTACGTCAGAGAGCAGGGGTGAATGATTTATCAGATTTAAACCGAAATTGCGATTATTGAAGCAATGGGATTATCAAACAGCAAAGGCTGTGATTATAAATTTATGGTGAATATTAACTCCTGACTCCTGACAGTCCTGTGCCAAAGAAGCTAGACACTTTTTGGCAGTATTTTGGCTTTGTAGGAGGTGATGTGCAGCCAACTCGATCAAATCGGATCCAATCAGCGCCACCTCCAATGGTAACGTGACCGATTTGTATCGTTTGAAAAATGAATGAATGTAAAGTTACTACAAAGTATGCAAACAAACGGAGCACTACTACTACTCCTGGTGCTGCTCAAGACGTGTTAGTTACCAAGAAGTTACCAAACCTCCACCTCTCAGTCATTTGCAGCTGTGACTCACAAAAATACCATGAGATAAGTTGCACCGTTACACATTACCTCACTGAAGACATGCTGTCTGTTAACTGCATCAATAAAGACGGCTTCAGAAATGTCCTCCGAACAATGGACAGAAGATACACTGCTACTTCCCGCACATACTTAATGTACAGGAATGTACAGGAAATTTTGGTGTTAAAAGATGTTTACAAAAGGCTCTATTTTCTTGAATGAATATTTTCTTTGTTCATTTCTTTGTTTCTTATTCATTTCACTTAAAGTGAGAAAAATTGTTTCTTTATGTAAATGTTCTGTACCATTTTTTGTTAGAATAAATACATTTTGGAACCAAGTTTTATATTTTTACTCTCATCCTTCAATTAGTACATCAACAGTAAAACTCCACCACGTTTTACATTTATACAGTGAATTCTATACTGAAGCTCGCCTTTAAAAAATGATATTGCAAATCAAATCAAATCGCAATATCTGCCAGAAAAATCGCAATCACATTTTAGCCAAATCAGCCCCATCAGAGAGGCAGTAAAGGCACGTTGCCATACGTGTTGAAGGCCCTGACGGAGGGACGCCAAGTGAGCGACACCCGTCGAGGAGAAAGAGCACATCAAATGTGAAAAGATGGATGGGGGTGGGGGTGAAAGCATTGAGCTGCTCCAACTCCCCCTTGGGATGAGAGGTATCTTCAGAGGGCTGACATGATGAAAACGTGCACTTGTTAGGGTGACAAGAATAAATAAAGAAATAAGCGAGACAAGGAGACAAGCAGAGCGGAGAATAATCAAATGCGAAAATGGCTGAAAGAAGTGTGTGTGTGTGTGTGTGTGTGTGTGTGTGTGGGGGGGGGGGTAATTTTCCAGAGAGCCGAGGTTATGATATGATGTACTTTCATCCCCGTTGTTTTTATTTGCCACCTCTCACAGGGTTTTTTTTATTATTATATCCTCTTCAAAGCCGCTGCGGCACACACACATATGGAGGCTGCCACTCAACGGCGTAGCCAATAACGCCGGGCCGCGCTCGTCAGCGCGCAGCCACGAATTCATTCCCCTGCACAAGTAGCTATTCATATTAAAACAAGCGAGGATATGGGAGGGAGAGCACATATTAAAGCCCGACGACGTCTCGCCCACCTGCTCCGACCAACCGCCCATCCGAACGTTCATCCATCCCGCTTCGGTTTTATTAAACGGGGAGCGAAGACGAGCTCCGGCCAAATTTGGCCAGACCGAGAGAGAAGGGGACGTCCCTGTATACACAGAGGACAGAAAGAAGAAGAAGAAGAAGAATGATGGAGGACAGTCCAGATGGAGGCTCACTAGACTTCTCAGTTCAAGTGTGATGTGTGTGTGCGTCTGCGATCCATCACCCAATCTGCCAGCAGAGCTCAGCTTTATCTCACGCTTAAAAAACTGGCTCCTCTAATTGGCCTGAGCGCCGCCGCCATCGCTTCCGCAGAGTTCAGTCGGGGGAGGGGGGAGCCGGTCGAGCGTGAGTCCGCCTGCCCGGGCACCTGACCCCGTACCTGCGCGAAACCTTCCCCGCGTGATGCCGGCGCGATTGGTCCCTCCGGGGGCAATCTCTGAGGCGCCTGTGGGGAGAATTAAAACCCGAGACGTCCTAAAGTCCTCGAGACCTTGCTCTGCACCCCCCCACCCCCCGCCCCGCCCGCCCCCGTGTGCTATCTAGGTTTAGCAGGCCTCCTCCTGCTCCACTGTCCCTTCTTCTTCCTCCTCCTCCTCCTCCTCCCATCTTCAATCACTCATTCTTCTTCCCCCACACATCTTTCTTCCGCTCCTTGATGTGTGCAATCCCATAATCCTCTTCATCTCGCTGGCGTCGGGGTCCTCTCCCTTTCTTCCTTCGCTTCCTTCTCACACCTCCGTCTCCAACGCACCCGTCTTCCTTCCTCCCTCCTTTGCGTGCTTATTATTTTTTCCTGTCTCTGCTCTCCATCCCTTCTTCTTCTTCCGTCCAATCACTGTTATCCGCCGCAGTCTGTCATCATTCGGTCATTACTGCTCCGCTTTGCTCTTTTCTTCTTCTTTCTCTCACGCATCTGTGACCTTTCTTCCCTCTTCAGCTGTCCTCATCATGGCTGTTCCTCCCCGCTCCTTTTATCTGTCTGTCAATCACCAGTCTTGTCCTCTCCTCATCCCTTCATCGCTCTGTACTTCCTCATATGCCGTCTGGGAGCGACGTGACACGGCTCGGTGTTTACTTTCTTTCGACATGAATCACCCCTTTAATAATGTTTTTTATTGGGTCTCGTATAAACACCGGCGTACCAGGATCTCTGGGCCAATATTTGCTTAATTATTCTGGCTTAGATACTGCCATTTAATGAAATATGAAACATAATAAAGAAATTACATGGGGGGGGGTGTAGATAATGTTAATATCCACTGACAATTTAACATATTATATACTGTAAAGCCTCTCCTCTCCTGTTTGTGGAGACATCACGGAGTTTAAGAACAGTCTATTAAATGCCACTTAATTATATGATAACACTCATAAAGCGTGCACACACACACGCTGATGGAGATAGCCCTCACACTATCACAAACACACGTGTAAATCATCATACATGCGCACACACGGAGGGAGCTTAGCAATGTCCCTCTGGAATCACTTCCAAAGAGAGGCCCTCAGTGTCATATTAAAAGGAATTACAATTAATAACGTCATTATAGGAAGCCTGACTCCGAGAATGGCAATGACCGACATTAAATGAAACCACGATAACTGTTGATATGGATACGATAAAGCCGTTAAAATATCTGATTGCCGGCTATAATTAAATGCGCGCCATGCCAGTAAACATATCCTGAGCAGAGCTCCAGGCGGATAACGTCACAGTCCGCTGCTACGCCGATGACGCTTTAATGTTCGGTGAACGACAAAATATGAAAACTTCCCAGCGCAAAAGATGAGGAATTAACTTGCATATTAAAACATCTTCTGTGTAAAAACATGAGGAAGTAAGTCAGCAAGCCATTGATGAAATGTGCTCACTACTGTGCTTTCATGCTAGTTTTTTCTTTCATTTTTCTGTCTTCATCTTTCTGATAAGGTTGTACTACTACTGCTGCAGCTGATGCAGTTACAGACAACATGGAAGCTTGCAGATGTACCGGCTATTGCATTTTGGTCCATGTCCAATCTGCAGTAAAGACTCACATGAACATTCTCGAAAACAAAATGAATCGCCTCGAGGGGCCTGTCTGCACAGAAAGGTGACTGAATATACTGTCGCATTCAAGCACTGTCAGACCGTTTTTATGTGATAGACTAGGAATCTCTGTAGGGGGACGATCAATGCCAGAGACAACGCCTTCTGTGGTGACTGTGATGCCTCCTCATCTATTCTGCAAAATCATGTTTGCATCACGTTCAGCACTGTTTGTGTTTCCAACACATTTCCACTCTGCGTCATGTGCGTCACGAAACGCTCCCACCGTCAAATTTAAACTTAAGCCTAGCTGCGGAGACTTTCTCCTCCGAGATCCCCGGCAAGTTAAATTCCATATCGAGTGGTGACAGACCAGACTTGGAGCAGACTCAGCAGCCTGAGCAGACAATGGTGTAATCAACAGCGAGCCGGTGGGGGCGCCGAGTCCTTTCCTGTGAGCACAGAGAAGCAGAGAGTCGGCGAGGAGGCGGGGGTGATGAAGGATGTTACCTGGGTGTTTGTCTGACAGCTCTTCCTCTCTGTGTCTTCACCCCTGTGGGCAGAGCTCATCAACAATATTAATCAAAGTCTGATGTCTGCTCAATTAGAGCAAGGCTCTGCTCCACGGCAACCGAACGACACGGAGCCACAGGTGCGCAGATATGCACACACATGGAAAACTGGATGCATAAAACAAGCGTCACAAGCGTGCACGCTCAGTCAGCTCTATCCTTTTTTTTCCCTGCACAAGGCGGTTATTCTTGTTAGCAGCAACAGTTAGCGACCCCTTTTAAAAGTCAAGGACATCAATACCCAGAATTCATTTAACCTGATGGAGTGCGGTGTGTGCGCACAGCATCCATATGACTGCCGACCTTAAGACTCTGCACCGCACCAAGAGTCGTCGAGTCATTGCTCTGAATTTCACAGTTAAGTACTGATGCACCACTGAAGCATGCTGTCTCTCTTTTACTAAAAGCATGATCGGTAAGTGTAAGCCTGGCACAATTGTGTGCCAGTGGCCAGAATAGCTGTGATGAGGTGATGACCTCCTGATGATGACCTAGATGAAACGTCTCAGGCATCTACTGCTTCATGAGAGTTTAGATACCTGGGGTTGCTCACTCCACATCGTGCAGTAGGAATGAACAGACTGCAGATTCCAAACAGAGTACATCAGCAGTAAGAGGCAGCCATGATAAGAGCCAGTCGAATCCTCTAAATGCGAAGGAAAGGTGCTTTACGGTTTCCTTTCTTATCTCCTTGAGCATGGGGTGGACACTGGACCATCCTTTACGAAGGGAGAAGAGATGATGCCATCCGACAATTCCTTGCAGCTGTAACATTTGTTGACCCACGTCAATAATGTCCGCCGTGGCATAATTACAAAGGCCGGCGTGAGTGCGGTCGGATTCTCTTAGCACTGCTGTTACGAGGTCTCCGTCACATCCTTCCTCGACCTTGTGACGTTCTCCTATCCAGGTCATGGAAAAGTGGATAGGAAAGAACAAAGATTTTTTTTTTCTTACTATTCAACCGCAGACAGACAATCCATCATGTGTGAGAAAGGTCAAAGTCCAAATACCTCTCCAGGATATAATGTGGATATGCTTAAAAAAAGAAAGGACTCTGATGTTGCCTCACGGTCTGCCTTCCCTCTAAAGGGGACTTTAATGGCAGCGACCCGTGTCCTGAGTCAGTATATTGGCGGGTCCAGCTGTAAAGCCCCGGGTCCGGCAGGACGTTCTATATGCTGTGGTTATTTATCCTGCCTTCATCCCTCTCTTCTGGTACGTTATTAAAAACAAACAGCTCTATACTGTTTGGACGAGCGGTGGCCTGCCGCTGCTGCTGCTGCTGCTGTCAGCCTGCGTGTCACACACGGACAGCGGCAGACTGGGATACTAAATCTAATATGGGAATTTCAGGACAATATGAGACCACTTAACACGCCTGACACACACGAGTACATGTAGCACTGGAAAGAAAAGTACGGGTAAAATATTCTGTTACCTTTCCATCTCCGACATCATAACTTTGGATGTGCACTTGACCTGAACTTTCAAGACAAGGTGTGTTTGTGGGCTGTGGAGATGGTGACGACGCCCAGGAAAATAGAAGGGGAAAAAAAATCTCAGCAGAGATTTTGTGCCAAAGTTAAAAACAGTAGGAAAGAGACGGCAGGTCTCTTACCATTTTTATATTCACCGCAGACAGGAAGTGCCACAGCGGTCGAACTACTCAAGTTAGCATTCTGCCACATCTGTTGTCCTGGTGCTGATCTGTGATCAGAAGAAAACAAAGTGATAATCTAATCTGCTGAGATCCCTGCAATAACGGGGTTGAATGATGGCCGTCTTTCAGGGCCACGGGCACAGACACGCGGCAGAGAGAGGACAAAGATTACCACACAAGAAAAATTGGGACGGAGCAGGGTTTCGCATTGGGTCAAAACTTCTGCAACACATGCACGAGGAAGAAGAGAGAAAGCGGGGCACAAGCTGCGAGGATGATCTCACCTCGAACGTTCAATCTGATGTCCGCAAAACAGGCGGTTTGGTGCTGTGAGTCACCTGCTAAACATCACTGAATCCAACCGTCATGCAAATTTCAACTGTTCGCCTTTTTTTTTTTTTTGTCAGCGCCGCCACCGCCGCTTAAAGTGTGAGTGATTGGCTAATGGAGGAAGTGTCTGCGATTCCCCCGGTCCCCACTTTGGGCCCTCGCTGCCTGTTCTTTATGCATTAGACCGGAGCACTCAGGACAGCTCATGCTAATTCTCTCCCTGAAGAAAGTAATTAGACCGCCGCACTCATCTAATGCTCGGAGGAGGAGGAAGTGTGTGTGTGTGGGGGGCGGCGGAGAGTGAGAGAATGCGTTTCTTTTGGGGAGTGGGGGGGGGGCATTTTGGCCATCGCGATTCCGTGAACCATTCATTTCACATCCAATTATGAGTCATGAGTTTGCTCCTTAAAAACTGTTGGTCCTGTATAATGAGAGTGGGATCGTTCGACTGGCAGCGCAGGGAACTGATGCAAAGGAGAACAGCGTGTCTGAGCCAAAGCCAGGCTCGCCTGACGCTGGGGCTGCTTGATTTGGGCAAAAAAAAAAAAAACAATAATAAGGATTATTTTGCTCAAAATTGAAACCCCGATTGTGTAAAATGATTACTTGCCGTCTGGGGTCGCACGCAGGGATTCGCATATGGGCGCTTTCACTTTCCATCACGATTCAGCTCCGCGAGAGAGGAGGTGCAGGGGAGGGAACGAATGAACTGAAAACGTGTGGCTGTACAGTCGATACACATATTAGTCAATGCACGGGAGCCTCTGCATTGTGCGCGCAGGATTTGGGACGTGAGCAGAGTTGCAAAACTTGAACACAGCAAAATCAGCCTTTTGTCTCTGTGACGTTGTTTTGTAATTGCTAGAAGCCAAAGTCGTTCTTGTGGGAACGTCTCCCACCAGGTTATTTCACCACAGGAGCTTTACCGTGGTCGCCCGCTGCTGTCGGGCCATGAACTACTCGCAGTCGGTGTTTCGGCTCAAGTCAGAGGTGCCGAATGGATCGAGGGTCTGTGAGCTCTGTGGTGGGGAGCATCACAGTCCGCATCATGAACTGAACGCACCAAAGTATGCTGTTTTCATTTTCCACTATGAACAAAAAAAAAAAAAAATGGAACTGATTTCTTCACAATGCATGACAATCCACGGCTAAACAACCAAGAATGAATAAACATGGGGATATTTCAAAAGTCAGTTAAAAAAAATGCAGCGACAGTGCAGAAAAACAATGGCAACTCAAAGCAAACCAGCACGCCATAATTCAAACAGGATTTTTTTTAAAAGGAGTAAAATAAATAATAATAATAATAATAATAATTAATAAAAAAAACAAAAATTCCCACTACTGCATCTCAGTAGTTGGCTCTGTTCATACAGAAATGAAACAAAAAGCAATCAAAGAATTTAGCCGTAAAAGGCTCTGAATGTCAAATCCCTGCGAGAACATCCTTAATTTAGTGATTTTCTTTCTCTTTTGTTTTTATGTCAAGCAAGTAAACAAAAAAAACCCTGTTGCCTTGCTTTAGGAAACGAGCTCTGCTTGTGTGCTTTAAGATTGGATGGTTATTTTTCACTCAAAAGGAGCTTATTTTTGAGAGAACGCCAAACGGGAAAGAGAGTTAACAACAATCCAACGCCAACTTTGAACCAATGAGAGAAGCCGCCCTTGAGGAAGGTCAGAGGTCGCGGCCAGCATCAGCACGGCACCTCTGGCAGCTGGCGGCTCGCTCGGTGCCTGGCGAGACGACACATTCGGGCCTGGCGGATGACGGGCCGTGGCAGGAAGTGCCCCCCCCCTAAAAATGGAAAGACTGGAAACAGTCTTTGCACTCCGCAGCACACCAGCGAGCACACGTGTGGACGCTGGCATCCAAAGCATGACGACAGTCTGCGCACGTGAAGGCGGGTCGAGTCACGCCGTCATCCTCCGCTGTGATGTACGTGATGTCGTCGGTTTGATTACACGCCCACGCATTACTGTACCTACTGCATGAGGACGTTTGTGTTTATTTTTCAAGATTAATTTTTCTTTTTTTTCCCCCGGGAATAATCCAGGACTACAGTTTGAATAGAAATGAGAGGAAAATGAAGATCCTAAGATTCCTGGAAAGCTCTGTACGCTGCTGCGGGCCACGGAGACTCACTTTCGTGATGTTTGTCGATGGGGGGGGTGGTATTTGGCGTTGGAGCCGAACCTTGATCACTCCGGGACCTGTCATTTCATTGTTTTGTGTTCTCTGATGGATGGGAAACGATGGGATAGGACGGGGATGTGTGCGCGCCGTCCCCCTCGGTGCCTCCCGCATATACCGGGGTTGCGCCGGGTTTCGGCTGTCATCTCGCATCATCTCGAGACTGACGCGCTGGCGGCGAACGGCACGGCACATCAAGACGGAGGCAGGAGATGAAGAACAGTGGGGGAAATCGTGGGTAATATGGAGCATATGGAAAACCCGCTGCAGTGACTCACAGACAGGGTTTGTTTAGATGCAGGCATATCTTTAACGGATGCTGAGAAATGTGATGAAATTTTGATGAAACTTCAGAAAACAATGCCTCCGTCTCCCGCGTTCTGGCGTTCGTACCAATCGGTTCAAAATGTGGCGCGGCCGGACGCTGTACGTCTCATTGATTATAACGTTCCCAAGTTATTCAGGTTTTCAGATAACGCCTGCATCAAAACCAACATTAAAGGAAGTTCCTTTTAAATACCGTCAATTGAGTGTTGGACTCCCATAAAGATGAGGGATGAAGCAACAGATGAAGAACATCGTGAAATATCCGTCCATCAATCCAGGCTGGGATATCCTGACTTTAACCTCCGTCACGTCTCAAAAACTTTCTACTACTGCTTTTTAAAATGTAGATATTAAGAACCTCGATAATCCCGACAGCTAAACAACCGCCGGCCGACCAGAAATCTCTCCGTACCTCATCTCACACTGGTGCTCATCAATAACCCATCAAACCGAGCCCGACACATGCTACGCGGTCATAAAACGTCCTGCACCATCAGTCTGCTGAAACGTACTCCACCCCCCCCTTCGGAGCAGCTGGTATTAATGATTCCGCTTCCATCTTTCGCGGCGGCCTCACGCTGAGAGCGAAGGATGCTGGGATCGCTCGGCTGGATGAGCAGTGGAAGGCCCCGCCAAGCGCCAGTTAAGAGGCGCTTTGATACGGAAACATAAATGAAAGCGAGCGGTGTAAACAACTACAGCGGGTGGACAAAATAACGGGAACAGCAACAGACGTCGTGCCGCATCTGCATCTGCAGCTCCTCTGAGGATAAAGCAGGGAAATAATTCTCGCTAAGTCTCTCGGGATTGTGGGGAAAACACACAATACACGTGTCGTTTATCCATATTTATCGTACTGTATTACCGTCAGGCCAACTTCTTCTCCCACTCATTTCTGCAATGTGTTGTTGCTGCGGAAGAAAAAAACTTTTTCCAGAGTTGTTGCATCAATTGCACCTCTCTCTAAATAAACTATCTTTGACATCAATACACTTTAAATTTGTCCTTAAAGGGAGATATGTCAGATTTACCTTCTAGTTTTACATATTACCGTCAACTAATCTTCATCTTCCATGCCAAGCTGTTTGTGTTAATTGTGTTAATTTTGGCGATCAATAATGATGGAAGCGTGCAACGGGCACGCAACTTGTGACGAGGGGTCGCGCATCCATCGTGAAGCCGAACAGGCGGAGAGCCAGGTGAAGGTCCGGCAGCCCACACCACCCCTGTGTAGAAGGCGGCCCTTCCGCTCGTGTCCGTGACAGCAACAGAGCCGTGACTCGACCGGTCTCGACTCAAACCAAACACATGAGCGCGCGGAAGGAAACCAAACAAAACGCTCTTATAACGCAGAGAGGAGGAGACGGTTATTAGCGCTCCCTGATGAGTCGCTCGGCCTCCGTCTGGGTTTTCTCCGTCTTCCGCCGGGCCGATTCAATTACAGCGGCGGTGTCCAGTGCTGCAGGTGGTGTGTGGAGATGTAAATTCAAAAGCGGTTATATGATTTGCTTGAGGTGATGACAGCGGCACACAGCGTGACTGAATCTGCGACGGCGCTGGGGAGGCGGTTACGTAATTAGACATGAAGTGAATTCTGTCTCAGCGGCATGGTAATAAACAGGCGCGGAGACAAGGCGAGGGCCAGCTACCTGTGGGGCGGGTCAAAAACTGCTGTACCTTCATGCCGCCGCCGCCGCCCTCTCCATCTCCCCGCTCCATCTCGCCGGAACACACATAGCTCGGGCGCTCGGCTCTATAAATAACGGCGCGCTGTCAAGCTGTCAGATGGATTAGCGCGCGCCGAGTGTATGAGGCGGCCTCGGGGCAGCCCCGGGGACCGGGAGACAAACTAATCATTCGGTTACACCTACAGCAGAGAGATGAGCTGGATTTAATTCGAGGCGGCTCTGCAGGAGAGCGATCTCACTGTTGTTAAAAAAACTCCCCGTTAATTGTGAGGTGACCCTGGGACCTGCGAGCGGGAGACGCGGGTGAACGACAACCAGAAATACAAAAGAGAAGTCTGTGCACTGTGTCTCGTCGGTGAGGGAAAAAAAAGACACTGATGATGTCAAGTCAAACGTGTCAGTCTCTCTTTCTTTCTTTTTCTTGTCAGCGTGCTCAAGTATTAAAGTCATTTCTCCACTTCAAAAATCTCTTTTTTTCCTCTTTTTGGTGAAAAAAAGTCAGATTTTCATCTGATTTTCTTTGTGTAAAAACTTTCACATGACGACAGTAAAAGTGTTCCTTCTGCCCGGCGACATATTGGAAATTGTTTCTGTTTTTTATTTTTGTGCAAATGCATTAACATTTAAAGATCATTTTTAAAAAAAAGAGAGTGAACTGTATCCGTACCCAAAAGAAAAAAGCTTGCAGCTCCTCGTTCTGAGTGGATCGCTGAACTCCACGCGCGCACACTCGTTCACAAGAGCCCACACAAAAGAGGAGCACACTCTGGTGCAGTGTCGGGACCCGACATGGGGAATCGATAGGGTGCGATCGATACCGCCGGCTCCTCCGACTTCACGCACACCGGCTGCCTGTGGAAGACGATGCCGGCGGCGCAGATGGAAGTTTTTTCCTGCGCGAGCCTGTTTCTGGAAAGCCATCAAAAAGCTTTCAGGTTTGACAGCCGAGAGTTAGCGAATCTCTATCCGAGGCCGACCTGAACCACTCAGCGGTGTTACTCAATGTTTCCCCCGCAGATGTTTTTTTTTTTTTTCTTCCTCTTCTCTGTTCTGTTGTTTTATTCTTCTTCATGCCTTCAGTCCTTGTGTAAGCCTTTCACAGCCACGGCCCCCAGGCTGCATCCATCAAAGCAGTCGAGGCACCACAGCCAATTGATTCCCTAATCGAATATCATTATTACCAGCAATTAGCTTGCACTATGACTTCGGTTAAAATCGCTAATTAACAAACGCGCTTTCTCGCGAACGCGCGGCCCGGAAGACGTGTCCGTGGAACCTGTGCAGCGGCGAAGGCGCGCGCCGTCCCCGCGTCGCCGCCGTTCAGGAGCTGCCATTAATCACTTCCCCCGTCACCGCGGCGCTCGACGCAGCCATCGCTACGGCGACGGGAGCCCACCTGCTTGTACCCGCCGCTCGCTCGGCAGATGGCCCACCCAAGGAACGCTGCTAATTGCTGTTGATTCATACACAACATCCAACATGCTTCCTAATGGAGACATGCTTTCTTTATTGAATAAAGAGGAGGGATGGAGGAGGGGCTTCACTTCTGTAATATCCTCCCTAGTCATTTCAGATGCAGTTCCCTTAATTACAGTATTTTATTTATGAGTATAATGTAACATGGATTTTTTTTACCTTTATGGCCAGTGATGAATTTTCCAAAAAGTCCAACTAAATGTTTTTCCTCTTAGGATTTTATGCTTTCAGGTTTTTGTTCGGGATCCCAACAGTGACTGCCTGTGGTTCTGCTATAGGAACATTTGCTGGTGAAGCTTTCCCTGTTTTAAAAACTACTAATACTAATACTGCGAACAGCTGCGGCGAAAGTATCCGACTGTTTTGCAAGAGGCAAAATGTTGAATGGAGCCACCTGTGGCCTCCAACACTGACGATGATGAAGGAAGGAAGCGAAGATTTCCTCACTTCATATTAAACGTAAAAGTAAAGACACTGTACTGGTAGGGATGCACCAACACCAGAACCAGTACTGAGTATCGGCGCGACGCTATGATCAAATGCTCACACTCTTAAATCGACTCTGATACTACATTATGGCAACGTGACCGAGGAGGGGCAATGTCTGCAGTTTGCATGATATTTGAAATCACGCGAACGCACATCGACTCACACATGGAGGGCAGCCGCGCAATATCAACACCGACCGTGTTTCTTTAAAACAGCATTTAAAAACACCACGCATCTCGCTTCATTGCCCCTCGGGGACAAATAAAGCTTATTGAATTGAATTGAATTCATCTCCCTGTCCGCCCTCTCTCTCCTCTCTCTCTCTCTCTCTCATACACACACACACACACACACACAGAGCTGAACCATGTTGGAAAGTGAAAGTACACGTATGTGATCCCTCAACAGCAGCAAGATGTTGTGTACTAAGTTTGTTGAAGCCAGACGGTGAGCAACATCTCATGAGAATAAAACACGCTTTGAAAGTAAAGTTACATCAGTACTCAGTATCGGCAAGTACCCAAATGTAAGTACTTGTACTTGGTATGAGGAAGTGGTATCGGTGCATCCCTGCTGAGCCATGTTTTGGCCATGTTGTGTTTTTTTGGTGATGCTTCAACAGAAGTTTAGCATACTGTTGTTTATCTCTCAGGGATTACTGTATACAGTAAACTGAATATAATGAGCTATTAATGTGTACAGTCCAGAAAAAACCCTGGATTACATTCACCAATATCTGTGCAACTATGGTTAGAGGTCGGAAAATAGGTAAAGGCGAGAGACAGATCATTGTTACACACATCAAGATCACAAATAACAGCCATAAATAACTAACGCTTCATAAATTATTTTCTTTTTCTTACTTCAGCTCAGCGGCCAGAGGCCAGGTCGAGCACTGAGCACACTGACGAGGCTTCTCTCTAACTTTTATGCAGAGTTTGGTTTTTGTAAACTTTGGCACAATCCAGTTTTCCTCCTCTTACAGATTGCACGCACATGCACGCAAACGCACACACTGGAGCGCACGGGCACAAGAAAAGAAAAGCAGAAAGAAAGGAAGGAAGGAGGTGACCTCAGTAATTTGTGTCGAGTCAAATGTCAGCGGAGTAGGGCGGGGTGTGTGCTTTTAGTTCGACGACGGAGGTCTGGGATGGCGGCTGGGGAGCGCGGCGAGAGCGGTCACGGCCGGCCGTCTGCTGAGGTCTTTGTTATCGCCCATTCTCTGGGCCGGTGGAGGAGACGGGGAGGAAATCAATGGAGCTGCTGGAGACCATCCTCTCGCTCGGCACGACGCTCGCACTCACGCCGCTCCCGCCGCTTTCTCCTGCGCTCTATACCTCAGCTTGACCCCCTCTTTCCCTTTTATTTCCGCTCTCCTTCTGACTGTGTGCCGATGTCCCGTCCTGCGCCGGTGTCTGCCTCTCTCGCCCGCGTTTTCTTCCTTTTTCCTCTTCCCTCTCCGGTAAACACGAGAACGCGGGCTAAAGCGCGCTGGATGTTCGCCCAGTAGGATCCAGCGGCTGAGCCTGAATGCGCGGCTTACGAGGGAGCGGAATATCATGAATAATAACTACCCGGCTTCTTACTGTAATAACGCGCGCTGCACACGGCTCGGCACAATGCCTGCACTTGTGTATTGCGCCCGGCCACAATTGCCCACAGCCATCATCCATTGTTTTGGACGTTTAATTGGAAACACAAAAGCGGCCCACGCTCCATGCTAATGCACACAGGTTCCAGCTCCCCGGGGATCTCCCTGAGATAGATTTACAGTCTAACCCCCCCCCTGGGGGAGGGGGGCGGGGGTTCGGGGGGGAGGCGCTCTACCTCCATCTGTCTCCCTCGGCCTTTAAGCTCGGGGACATAACACTTTTCTCCTCCATTAACAAGGTGTGGGCCACTGAGCAGCACTCCCCCCGCTAAAGACGACTGACCCCAGCTTATCGGACTGAATATCAATAACAGCACTACATTTTTTATGCCCCCGCTTGTTCGTATTGGAGCCTATTAATCTGGCGAGACTGTTAAGGTAAAAAAAAAAAAAAAAAGCAAAGGAACGCACAAAGCCTTAAGGTCTGATACGATATCTTCGCCCCTTTGTAACTCGACTTGTCGGGAATAATGCATGGAGGTGCAAAGTGCATTCAATATCGGCGTCGTGGGCAGCCCACACCGCCCCAACCGCTTGACATAATAAGTGCTCACACTTTGAGGGAGGAAAAAAAAAAAGCAGACTGGAATTTATTTAAAGAAACGGGCCGGGATCATTTGACGCTCCGCCGTAAACCGCTCGGAGCGCTCTGAGTATCCGGATACGCGAAGCAGGGCGTTAAGCTCGAAGAAACTGTTTGCGGTTCTGATTAAACACACCGTGAGTTCATGCATTTATATGGCTCGTGTTGTTCTTTATGCCGGCGCTCAACGACAGAGTTGTTTCAGTTAAATCTTTTTTTTTTTTAAAAATCCCCGCTGGTTTTTCAGCTGTTACACATTCTTATTTGTCACTCCTGGAACAATGCGTTTGCTTGAATTCTACCTACAACCTTCTGCGTCCTAATTATGCACGAGGGAGACCGCTGCGACCGACAAATTATTCACTGTGCACGAGTCGTTCAGTCTATATAATGTCAAAAACATCGAAAAAAACAATTTCCTCTAAATCACAAGATGAAGTGACTCGGTCGAGGAGGTTTTTTTTGACCCACAGTCTAAAAAAACCCCACAAATAATTGCAGTTTACAGTCAAAGAAAAGCAGCAATTTCTCCCAACTGAAAATCTGGAAACTAAAAATTGACAATCAACTAACAAACACTGGCGAGTAATCTCAATGCCCATCATCCGATTGATCGCGGTAATTATTTGAGCTCTAATTGTTGGGACGTCAACTGCTGAGTCGAGTTAAGAGTGCCGCCGTAAAATCGAATTCATGTCAAGGTCCGAAGCCGTTGACATGAAAACACACAACAGAGAGTCTCGTCACATTGCAGGTGACGGTGAGGATGAAAAAAAAAAAAAACGAGTGTGAGGAGACGGACGAGGGATCAGTCTGAATTTTAGAAAGCAATTTAAAAAGGAAAGAGTAAAGTGATCACACACTGCTTCCAGGAATCTCCTGCTCAAATCTCATCACAAAAAAAAAAAGCTGATGAGAAAGTGTGTGTGTGTGTGTGTGTGGGGGGGGGGAGAAAAAATCATGAAACAGAAATTTGCTTGGAGCAGATAGAGTCATATGACAGCTATGAAATGGTGATTTCTTCAGTGTAATGATGTATTCTCTGATGACAAGGCTATCACAGCGGCGCGCCGATAAAGAACACAACCGCTTTAAGAGGAGTTATAGGGATTAGCCCATTAGGCTAAATCAGCTAATTACATGGAGATTTTCTTACCGTTCCTCTGGCTAATTAATTGGAATGACTACCACCACTGTGTTCAGGAAATGAGAGATAAAATAATTTTTTAAAAAAAGAAAAAAAAAGCACGATCTACATCAGGCTGATTCAGATTCACCTGAGAGGAAGAGGAGTTTTTATTGAACTGAACGGCAGGAAGAAGCAGCTCTTAATTTTCACCTGCCGAGAAGAAAGGATGAGGAACGGAGTCGTACTCTCTGGTGTTTAAATTAGCAGCACACACACTGCACTTGCTTTAAGGAAAAGGTGAGGCCCGGTACTGTGGAAATGAGCTGCACCATATACAGAGGCTCTATTAAAAAACATTATTATGGGAGTTTAAACAGAAAAGTTGGGCTAAGTTGGGAAAAACTCTATTTTATGTCACTGTAAATTGAGTTTATAAGTCTCTCCGTCTTTAAATCTGAATAAATCCTTGGGTTTCTGATCGTCAGTCAGGCAAGACGAGCAGCACGAAGGCGCCAGCTGATGTTTTATAGACTCAACATTATCTTCCTGTTGTTTATAAATAAATTAATATTTCAGAAAAAAAGTAAAAAAGGTTCCCTAAATAAGAAGCTTGGAGAGCTCAAGCAGCAGCAAATGATAAGAAGCTGAATTCTTCCTAAATGTTTCTGCTAACACAAAGCATTTTCATTTTGTGTTCATTTATGGTTTGTATAAGTTATAATTTTTAAAAGCCCAATCTCTGATGCCTTGTCAAAAACTGGATTTAAGGTTTGGATAAACCCAGCTGAAAACGTAAAGTCCAGGACTTTCTTCAACAAGTGTTTTTGGCAAATGTGTGCAGTTCCAAGTGGTAAATTAGAATTAGTTTATTAGTTAATTCGAATAATTAGAATCGCTGCAAAGTTGAAAATCAATAAATGGGAATAAAGCATGAATGTCTTCAGAAATATTACAAAAGCAAGTGATGAGGAAGTGAGGCTCTGATGAAGTAAAATCATCAGTAAACATTTGTTCTATTTGGACTTTTGCTCTAGTATTTAAATTTAGCACTTTTCTGGCCACTTCAAACCAGTGACAACGCTTTCGCAACCGAAAATGGATTTTGGCAAACAGCGTCGTTATAATTAGAGGTTGCACCTGCGCTTTAGCCAATTACACCCCTCCACTTGAAAACACTTTAAGACCCGGGCAAAAAAAACAAAACACATCAAGTGACCAGAAACAGGTGGCCAAGTTTCTACCATTCATTTAGGAGGAAGGTTGCTGAGCCCCGAGCGAGGAAAACAACAGTAAGAGCAAAGACCGCACTGCCATTTCTGCGAAGCTGCGTTCGAGCGCCTCAATCAGCCAGGTGTAACGACTGGAGAGCGACTGACCTTGAAAGGCTCTCGAGCTGCAAATTGAAAGTCAAAACGCCGCCGGCTTTTAACCAGATCCCTCGCCGCAGATATCGACGCCCGGTCCGGTCAGTCGTTTAACTCGGCGAGACCACAGATTAATGAGAAAGTACTCAAGAAGTACAGAGCGGAGAACCCGGGCCAGAACTCAAGGATAAAGTAGAAGTAAGAGGAAAGACGGATGAGGGAGTGAAGAGAAAAAGAGGAAGAGGAACAGGCATCAACAGCACGACAGACGTGACACCTTGAAGTGGCTGTTGAACGCTCGGCGATTCTGGGAAAAAGGCTTTCCACCGCGGTTTGGGAACCGCATTAGTGCGGTGCAGCACTGACGCTGGGCGCCGAGGCTCACAGTCCGGGTTCCAGGTTGCCGGACCGGATGATGATAAAAGACGCCGGCGGGGAAAAGAGGAAGATAGACGGAGAGGGGAAAAAAAAAAGGCGACGGTGAGGAAAGAGGTGCGCGGACGGAGGGGACCGGCGGAAGGAAATTTCGAAAACCGAACGACGGGCAGGGGGGGAAGCAGAGAGGCCGGAGAGGCGCGAGGGCGGGCGAAACGCCGCACGCCGACAGACGGAACGACAGAGGAAAGAGAGACGGAAGGCAGACTGATCGATAGACGGAGAGGGAGACGGCGGGGGAGAGAGAGAGAGAGTTATAATTCCAACTCTGGCAGACTCGTTCACAGGTGTGGGTGGGTGGAAGAGGAGGAGAGAACGATGGAGAGGGTAAAGAGGCGGGGGGGGGGGATTCAAACGTCTGGGTTTTCACACCGTTAATTTAGCCGTGAGAGCCCAGCCACGGCGCCGCTCTCTCACTCTTCCCTCGCTCCTGTCGGAAACATGCTAATTAGGGGAGCCGACTGACGTGAGCGAGGTTTAAAGGGTAATTAGCATAAAAATCCTACATGCTGTATTTTTACTTTCTCTAATCAACACCCTCACACGTACACGTTTTTCAGATGTGAGAAAAAGCGGTTTGACGCAATTAAAATGAAAATTAGCATCCTGGAGACGGGGATGGTGGGGGGGGGGACAAAACGCCCCCCCACACACACACACTTTTGCATTTTGTTGTTTTTTCTCGCTGCTGCACTTTTTTTTTAAGACTCAGAAAAGGAAAAAAAAAAAGAGCGGATAACGTAATTGTTTTTACAAATAGCAGACGTGTCGAGCGACGGCGGCGCGGTGTTCTCTCGTTCTCCGCGTTGCCGGCTGACAATCTTATCTTCGCCTCTCGGGAACGTCAATTCACTGTACTCGACACTGCGGAGACGTTTTTTTTTTTTCCCCCACTCTCTCGCGCAAGTCTCTCGTGCAGTGGAAAACAACACAATCTTCTTTACATCGAATTATGATTGTGCAAATGTTGGCCGGCGCTTTGCTTGAAGTGCTGCTCGGGAGGCGTCGGAACACTGAAAGTGCACTGTAAACACATTGCAAGTGCCTGGAAATTATTATGGTCGGAGTAAACGGCACGTGAAAGAAAAATAAACACGCAAAATGGGTTTGAATATGATCTACATAACGACATGATACTGAACGGAACTTTTTCTGACGTCTCCTGAAGCGGTCGTGGTGAAATCTGCTTGGATTTCGACGTGACGTTTGTGCGGATCACAGCTTTTTTCACATGTGAGCGGCTTAAAAAAGATGTGTTCCGTGTCTTCCGCCGCGTCACGACACCGGACGCTTGAATCAGACCTTCATTTTCTTTTTCCCGTTCCGACTTTTGCTGCTCGCGCGCCGAGCTCTGTCCAAAGAAAAAAAAAAGTGTCTTGCAGGGTCAAGACGAGACAAGCTGAGGGTGAAAATAGTTGCTCTGCTCGTCTGCTGCGGCTAGAGACTCCACGCCGCCGCATGGAGAATTTCATTTTTTTTTTTATCCATCAGGCTGTAGCGGCTCCTTCCTGAGCTTCAGCTGATGAGCGGCGGCTCGCAGATTCATCCGGGGAACGGAGGCGATGATTGAGCTGACGCAGTATTATTACTGCCAGTTGATTACAAGTATAACTCCAGTTGAGTTAGCAGTACTTGTGCATAAGTATAGCAAATCAGTTCTATACGTTTTGAATCGCAGGTTGATTCTGTAAGTAAACTGTACACGATCCAAAGCTGCTTCTTGATATTTCAGATGTACAGTCACATCAAGTGTTGTTTTATTTTTGTGACTGAATAAGATAAGAGATGGGAAGGAGTGAACGTTTCATAACTGTTCTATTCCAGGACTCGTAAAGTCTTGAAAAGTTGAACTAATGTCGGCCTGGGCGAGAGTTTCAGAGCAGCCATCAAATCGCTTTCAATTTAAGTCCAAATTTCATTTTCTCCCTAACTACGTCTGAATTACTGCGGAATCTCAAGAGCCATCAGACTTCACTTCATTTCTGCTCCGACTGGAACAATGCCGCGGTGCTCGACTTCCTTCGTGAGGCCCCGCGAGGAGAGGCAGGAGGAGGAGGAGCTCGACCTTGGAGCCCCGTCTCGAAGCGCCATATTGCCCCACACCTGGGAGGCCCAAGGGGGGGACAGGAGAACCCGTCAGGCCCCGGAGCTCCGCAGATGGGCCGCGGCCTCAGCCGAGAGAGGGAGAGGGAAAAGAGAGGCCGGGCCCGGATGGGGGTGGGGGTGCCCTGTGATGCCTTTAGGGATCCATATGCTCTGATGACTCAAGCCAATGACACCAGCGACTACAGTTGGTTCAGAAACAGGACCGAACTGGGTCAACAGAGTGCAGCGGGAAGTTGAGATGAACGGGATGAAGAAGATTCTATGTTCTAATCTAAGAAAAGCCTCTGAAGCGACTGAGCCAAAAACAAACTCGGAATTCCTGCACAGAGAAAAGTCCGATTCGAGAAAAAAAGCAAACACTTCTCACACAACCCCCCCCCCCACAAAAAAACCCAAACCTGTGGCATCCACGACACTCAGCGGACTGTATTTGACAAAAGGCTCAGTATTTACTCTGCATGGAAAAGCTAACGCGCCACTGTGACCTTATAAACTTTATAGCCACTGCGGGCTCAAATGTTCAGAGAAGTTAAATATCAACAGTGTGCCTCTCTGCACATGTTTCATCCCAGCGCCCCCCCCGTCCCAACCTCTCCACCACCTCCAACCAGACCGACAACACACCACTTTCTGCTTTCATTCAGCCACATCTCTGGATGCGATATGGAGTCTTGGTACTGGTTGGGGCCGTGCGAGTCACAAAAGATCGTCATCCCAGGTGTTCTTCCTTATTGCGGAGGACAAATGAAAATGTCCACGCGCACCTCATGCTGCTTTACTTTGTTTTCCATCTCTTCCCTGTTCGTGAACCCTCTCTAACGAGAACGACACCTGACGTAAATCAGCGCGAGGTCGCCGGGGTCCCCCGACTGGAGCGCAAGGTGCCGCTGACGCTGACACCATGCGTGGCATGGCGGGCGGCGGCGGTTGCCAAGGCAATTATCGCCTCCCGCATCAGCGCTCGAGGCGCGAGACCCGCCCAGCCCGTCCCCCACGGTGATGTCACCGTTGCCATGGTCACTCAACACAAAGGCCAGAAGCCTTGCCAAGCCTGAGGGGGGGGGGCTGCTTGTACCAGCACCCCCCCGCCTTCATAATGCCACCACCCTTCAGTCCTTCTCCTCCTCCCGTGCCATTTCCCTCAGAGCTGACTGCCATCTGTGCAGAAACACTCCCCGTTTGTTTTCTCCTGCGTCTCTCATCCACACTTCTTCTCTTGTTGCCTGACGTGCAGGATGCAGCCGCAGGCGTTCGCAAACTCTTTTATGTCAGCGACCCTCAAACAGCACCCCCCACCCACCCACACCCCCCCTTTTGATAAGATTTCATTCGAGGCAGCCATATGGGAGGATCTCTGTTGATTTAGTATTGGATTTCAGGACTGACTACACTGAAAACTGTGATTACTCATTCTTACACATTCTCTAACTGGGGTCATTTTGGCTGAAATTGAATTACGCTGAATTTTTCTTTCATTAGGGGCCCCTCACAGGAACCACTTTGGAGGACCCTGGGAGAACCCCCCCCCCTTCACTTAGAAAGCCAGGGCAGCTGCGTTCAGAGCGCGAGAGACAAACAGAGAGACTTGCAACCTAAAACTAATGTTCCTTTCCTCCACAGAGCTGAATGTAATAATACGTCCTGGGGCTCGTCTCTGCAGCTGTCAGAAAGATCAAGTTACAGCCCTGTACGAGCAAGAGAGTGTACTTAACGTGACAAATTGCCATCTGCATATGTCTATATAAGCTGTGTGGCTGCTTCAACAAGCCAGTGACCTGACAACCACAGGGAAGCTTACTCTCTTTCATACTCGACTTGTTGTTATCGTTATTATTTTTATCTTATTACTCTTGTGAACATCACTTTCTTTATTTAATCTATTTTAGCTTTTATTCTTATGTCCTTTCCATATTTGGAGTCCTGCTTATTTGATCTTCATCTTTCATCTAATCTTATCTCCAGTATTTTTAGTAGAAGTTAGTCTCCTTGGAAATGTTTTGACGAGCGCCAGTCTCTCAACTGAAAGAAATCTACCTGTGATCAAAATGATGAAAAGAGGCGAGGCTTGTGTTAGCATGCTAGCCAGAACTCACCACAAAGAACAGCTGAGGCTGATGGGAGAGTCATTCGTGTTGCAGGTAAACACTGTAGTATTAGACAGAGGAGAGTTTCAACCTGCAGACTGCACCAGGCTTGAAGGTGTTCAACACCACATCTGTACATCTGCACCAAATTGCCATGGGAATCCCACAATGCAGTAAAAATCAAGTCATAAGGATACAGCATGTGGGAACCATGAACGTCTGCGCAAAGTTTAGGACCAATCCTTACAGTCGATGTCAGGATAACTCACAGGGTAAAAATATTCAACCCGACACGTGAAAATGATCAAAGTACTTTTGATCCATCCGCACTGCAACGCAAACGTTTGCACCAAATTTCCATCCGATACCCATGGAGACGATTCGCTCGAAACCCAAAAGGTCCTCTGACCTCCGTCTGACGCCATCTTTGAGAAAATGTAGAGCACATTTATACAAGGTCTGCCTGCACTCCCCTTTGAAATAGAAAAAAAACAACTGTACTGCTCTTAAACACTCAGCCATCACTCTCATCACAGAATGTGTCTGTACCTCTATGAATGCGCAGGGCACAAAGAAGATGCACTGCAAAGACTGCACGCTGGATATCACAGGGTGTATTGGGCCAAGTAAACATCAGGATTATGAGATCCCTTCCACTTACTGTAGCTCTGCTCCCTGAGGACAGGCAGCCTCGTTCGAGGGCTGTCACTTCCATTGCCCCGCTCCTCTGATCCTCTCTGTAACGGCCAGTTAAATAGCCAGTAATGCCTTTTAGCCTGTTAGCGCGGGATGCTAGTGAGCCCGGACAGACTTGGATGGACATATGGAGGGAGTCTGGCAACAGCCTCGCAGTGCTGATGCCAGCTCCTCACACACACACACACACACACACACACTGGACATATCAACACTGCTTTGTATTGGCTGTCCAGAGCTCTGAGCTGTCCCTGCTTCCCGCTGTCCCATTATCTCAGAACCTGCTCCGCACAAGCATCGCGAGAAACCTCCTCCATCTCTCCCATCGTCCCTTTCGGGACGAGAGCGGGCGTCCTGCAGGATGGAGGCTGGACGGCTCTCCGCCTTCGCAAAAAAACACCCACCCACGGAGCGGGGTGATGGGCCAGCAGATAAAGGTGAAGGTGGCGAGCGCGGAGCTGTGTTCCAGCACAGATCGCCTCCCTCCCTCCCTCACATCTTCTCCGTGTCTTGTGGGGATGTGAGTCAGCTCATTGTGTGTGTGTGTGTGTGTGTTGTCTGGTGCCTGTGCTGACAGCCAGCCTACAAATCCTGTCCAAGAGTCACAGGTTGAGTTCTGTGTGAAACAGAGACGTGTTATGGCGAGGCCAGACTGACGAAGAGACCGCTCGCTATCATCTTTTTTTTTTTTCATAATGCAAATGTGCAAATGCAGGAATAGTGCTGTTCCCTCACATTGCTCTGACCCTGGCTGGACTTTTGTTTGGGTTTTTTTTGTTGTTGCAGTGGTAGTGACATTATTGAGAGCAGGACATGGATACAATCTCGCTGTGGGTTCATGGCATTTTAAAACATCTTTCACTTCAACTGGGGTGAGAGGCAGCAGGTGTGGCAAAGCAGCCGACTGCACTCCATCTCAAACTTTATTTGAATCTTTGCCCATCATCACTCGGTCCAACTGTTACCTCTCTCTCTCTCTCTCCCAGAGAAGAGCGGCAGCATATTGGTCTGTTCCTTAGTGAACAAGAAATGCTCCAGGAAACTGTAACGACCCCCCACCCCCACCAAAAAATAAAAACTGATATTAATTTGACGTGACTTGACCTGCGACTAACCTGCCATCTACCTGTCGTTGTCGGCGAATGAAATCCACTCTGTTCACATTGTGTGAGTGAGGGTGTGTGTGTGTGTGTGTGTGAGGTGGGTGGGGGCATCCTGACACCCCCGCCCCCCCGAGCCTCTGTGAGGGTCAGAGAGCAGCAAGGGCCTGCGCACAGACGCACAATCGGCCCAGGCGTGCCCGGACGTTCCCCGTCGCACAGAATCACAACACCAATAACCGCTGCACGTCAGGGCATGTCACATCATCTAAAGGCTGAGATATAGACCAACAATAACAAAATCACCAATATGGCTGCACATGGCTGAGCTGCCACAGTGAGACCCAACACCTATTTTGAATTTTTCAAACCCTGTCGGACTTTCGCTGCCTAGAAAAGAAGTGTGACGACACGCGGCTGACACACTTCCTCCTCTCTCCTCTCACAGGGGTCGACGTGGAGATGGTGAAGAGGCGCTTCAATGCTATTTATGCTTTTGTTTTAATGAAAAGAAATCTTAAGAACAAGCTCAGTGCCAACATCAGCACGAGACATGTACACAAACATCGGACAAATAATAAGAAGCTAGGAAACATAAAAATTGATGAGGCGTATGTGATTAAAGTCAGGGGGATTCATCCTGTAGATATTTCCCCCACGATGAATTGAATTGCATGGGACAGGACAGTCCTTCAACATCTACATACAGACGCTGTTGTAACTCCAGTGAGATTAGAGCCTCCATGAGCGTGCGCACACACACACACACACACACAAACACACACATGTGAGGTGACAGACTCTTCATTATCCACTCAGAATAGACCTAATTTAACTGATTTGGAGTTTTGCTTGATGCTCTGAGCCCAGTGACAAGGTGCAGCGCACGTGGGCGTCGGGTGCGCGCGGGCGGACGTGTAACGCTGACAAGTGTCTACTTTATTCAATATGGCGTTATTAAAAAGCAGATTGATCGGCAGCGCTAGGGCAATGCACGATAGCAAGTTTAACGAAGCACGCGCTGAACTTATATGTCGCGGATAAAGTTGGACGCAGTGTGTCGAGGTTGAATGTGGAAACAAAAAAGGTGCACTCTCCTTAACTACCGTCTTGTCTTGTCTTTTAGGAAGGAAGGACAAGGAAACAAAAATATATAGTAAAAATATTATATTTTTATATTATATCAATGTTTTATTCATTCATGCTTGAACTTAAACACAAAATGCGGATGTAAAAGCCGTGTCACGTGCTGTAAAATATGTACCAGCAGTGTTGTGCAGGTAGGCATGTTATCACCCTTTTATATCTGCAACCCCCCACACACACACACACACACACTCCCCACACGTTTGGGGGGTGGGGTTGCAGATATATCTGGGCTCAATTAGTTGCACTGTCACGGCAGGTTGGTGCGCCGGTGGCTCAATGGTCCCTGCCACAGGCGGCCCGGCCGTAAATCAGGCCGCGCGTAATGGGCCTCACCGCCGTCTCCGGGGCCGAGTGTGTGCGTGTGTGCATGTGTGTGTTGCGTCCGCGCGAGGCGTGCGCGAGTCACGCCCGAGCACGGGACGGTGGCTTTCCAGCATTTTTTATCGGCCGTTTGGTAATGATGGCGCAGGGGTGGAATTGATGTGGGCCTTTAATGGCGGCCGGTAATTTGTGTTAATGCTTTCAGCCGGAGCCCTGCGAGACTTTCAACAAGGAATTTTATGCCTCCAAATGAGGGAAAGGTCACCGCCTGCTTTATTCCATCGACCAGACAGGATCAATGCGGCTAATGTTCTCGCCGTAACTTTGTTGTTTTGCCTGGTTAGAAAAATCAAAACCATATTTATGACGGTCATTTTTCCCCTTCCCTCTTGGCCCGGCCAGCAATCGGCACACGGCGCTCGGATGAAAGCTGCGAACCTACTAATCTTTATTCATGCTCCTATCATTTCAATTCCCAGCTTTGTCCCTTTGTGGAGATCTCAAAGCCCTCTCCCCTGAAATATTTAAGCGCGGACTAACCAAAGAGCAACAATTTTGGTTTAACTCAGGGGGAGGGGGTATTATCTCCGGCGAGCAGAGCGAAGCCCTGGCAATCAAAGAGACGCCTTGTGCAGCCGAGAGACGAGCAAGAGCCACAGAGCGGGGAAATAATTAGATGACAGAGATCGACAAACACATCAATAAAATGAAAGGGATGCCGCGCATGCCGAGCGGGGGCAGCAAATTGGAGAAAGCAGGAAGAAACCTCCTGATTTGGGAAAGTTCATGCATCCAATCAAAAGCACAGCAACACAGGTAAGTATTGACCAACATTAGCTGAACTGTAATTGGCTTCAGATTAAACAACAACAAAAAAAAAAATGAGGCCGCTCAGGAAGCAGGTACTGCAGGACTATATTTGTTTCTATTTATTCAGCCAGAACAAACAGCTTTCATGCAGCCACGTCTCGCTTCCTGCGCGCGGCGGCAGAGAAGACGTCTCTTTTATTCCTCCAGCGGCCGACGCGCCGAGCCTTCGCCTCCCCGGCCCCTGCGCCGATGCGTGGCTGTATTTGTGTACTCACAATTATGTGCGTTGCGTGAGGCTGACAGTGTCGTCCGGGGCGGCGCCGTATGATAGATGGAGCTGGATGGAGAAAATCTCCGGGGTGCGTGGCCGAGAGAAAAATCAGCAGTGGGGGGGTGGGGGGTGAGGAGTGGTTGGGGGTTTGACTGACCCTGTCACCCCCCCCAAGCCTTCCACTTTCCTCTCCATCCGCCATCCTGTTGCACATATTAATGATTATTTTACCTAATCAATACATGTGGTGATTAGTTGAAAAGCAACCTTTATTAGCGGACAGCCTCTTCAGATGCCCCATCTCGTTTCAGAGATTATTATCGTTCGTAATTCACAACATAAAATGAGATTACAGTACGATATCTAGTTGAACTTGGCTGTTATATGTTGGAGATGTCTGACAATCAAGGCGTGGCGTCAGTAACGGCCTTCTCGAGCAGAGTGCGTCGCTCGCCAGAGGCTTCATTCCTGATAAATGCTCGCTTTCTGCCCGTGAACTTGTGGATAAATCAGCTCAGCGTTCCTGCAGAGCGCGAGAATCTCACAGAATTACACCTGAACTGTACCGCGGCGAGGAATCTTCTCACGCGGCCGCGGCAGAGCGGCAAATTAATGACTGATTGCGAGGGCGGCGCGTTACAGGAGGATCAGGAAGGCTAAAAAGACCAGATAAAGAGCACAAGTATATTGAGTTAAACATACTGCCAGGCTCTGATAAAGGTCCAACCTTTTCAGTGGAGGCAGACCTATTGTGCGACGCTTTGTCACATGTCAGGCAAACCCCCGACAGTTGACATGGTTACCGCCTGCTTTTAACACTGCATTCATTATGTCTCTATAATGTCAAATGAGTCCTTGAATCTATGGTAAGTGCTGACGAGCATCTCAGGCAACAGCTCCGAGGCCTAGGCAAATGGCTTGTCATTAAACAACTCCGACTGAAGAGCTGACTTAATTTCCCTCCGGGGATTAATTCCTGAGCATGACACTGAGCGTTAAAAAACACATTCCACCGGTCACCGAGAGATTGAAACTAAAAAAAACAACCCCAAACTGACAAAGGGATCGCCAACGCGACACCTTCTCGAAACCACGAGGCCAAAATACATTATTCCTTCCTTGTTGCAATGAGGGGAAAAAAAAGAAAAGAAAGAAATCACATTACAATTCAAATGTGTTCATTTAAAGGGGCCCTTTTAAAAAACATCTTCCAGGCATACGCCGCCGTGTGGTCCTTGGCTGTGGCAGGAAATGATAAATAATAAAAGGGGCCTTACTTCATTAGAGGGTGACATTATTTTGAGAACAGATATTGCGCTACGAGACAGAGTGTACAATAACACAATAACAACCGTCGCCCGCCGCCGCCGCCGCCGCCTCCCACCCTCTCTCAGCCTCTTGCTGTTGACAACCCAGGATTGGATATCTCGCGGAGTGCACCGGAGTGAGCGCTGTACACAATACAGTATGGCACTCATAATAACGCAAAAAAAAAGACAGATATTTCCCAGCGTAGGCCGTAATTATTTCTCCCTGCGTAATTTAATCCGCCGAGTACATATTCAATTCCGATCCGGGTTTCTTGGTGCGCTGCGAGGTGCTCGGCGCGATTGTCTCTGAAATTGGATTATGATAACCTGTCACCGCTTTAATTCCATAAGATATTAGGGGGCGGCGGCGACGGCGGAGCGGGGGAGTGTATCGAGGAGGGCGGCGGCGGGCGGCAAGGGCGATGGGGGAGGGCGTCGGCGTGGAGAGACGTGTTCAATGCATGTTTCATTCCGCGTTTCCTCCGGGGGGGGGGAATAATGCGTGTCTGGTCTGACCTCTCAACACACTTTATTTCCTGATCCCTGACATACCCTTTAAATATCCATTAACAGACACAGAGAGGGGAGTGCAGGAGAGTGGGGCAGTGAGGGGGGGCGGGGGGCCCGAGGATACTCATTTCTGCTTGTTATGGACTGCCGACAGAGGAAGGTGGTCTCCCTCCGTCTCTCCTTTGCTAGCTGACTAATGGACGAGGTCAAACGTGCTTTATTTTTTTTCCCCCTCTCCTGTGTTGGCTGCTGCACGTTTAATCGTCTCCGGCAGGCCCCGCGAATCCAGCTTTTGATCCATGGTGTTTGCTGTAGAATTTAAGGGTCAGTTCACTGAAATTTCAAACTGACAGATTTTCTTTTTTTTCCGTCGGGCCAGATAGTATATATGCATCCGTTCATTTTCTGTGCCGCCTGTGTGTGCAGGGCCGTGGGGGTGCTGGAGCCAATCCCAGCTGACATTGGGCTGCATATTGACAAAGAATCTGATGATACGAGGCGTTCAATGTATCATGATATATTGCGATTGTTTTATTTTGCGTGACACGGCTGTGAGTATTCTCATTCGTCATGCGTGAGTAAGTATAAAGGAGACAAGACCATGTGCATACAGGCTCGGGGAGAACATCCAACGCCCACCTGAACCGGGCTTCAGTCCCTCTCCCTGTGAGGCGCCTCGCGCCCACCACCCACGAAAACGCTGGAGCCGAATGGAAATCTGCTTCATGTGGTGGTGAAAGCTCTGAGCTATAGGACGACAGAGGGAAGACGTTTTCTATTCGACAGCAAAACTTCAGTCAGTAAAGTAAGAGGGTGTGAAAATACAGATTCAGAGCAGATGGATTTCAGCATGTTTAAGGAGCCTTTTGCGTGGCTACACACCCAGATTTGTTTTTATTCAAAATAATAATTTGGCTAAACTGACGCTTTAACCCTTAGACGCATAAGTGGGCTCGAAAATGGGTTGTTATTCTTCAAAACACAAAAAAGTATTTATATTTTCATATTCCAGGTATTCCTCATAAAACATGTTTGTGACATGAGGCCATTGCATTTTTTTTTAAATTTTCATGTATTTTAAGAAATTGCAGCTTTTGTATCACTACCATTAAAGTGGTAAATGAACATGTCAAAAACGAAAATACTCTTTTGTTGATCAAAATATAATAAAAATCATCATTTTTAACCAAAATTAAAGATATTTCTTCAGTTTATTCTGGTCATTTTTGACCCCACTCATGGAATAGTGTTGGTATTGGTAGGTCAGGCATCCGAGGGTAAAATACGAACGTGACATCATAAGTTCCTTCATCTGTCCCCAGTGTGACCAGAGGCTGCTCCTTTACTCATCAGCGGTCATCTGGATTCAGTTTTTTCCCGCGCTCGTGGCAGGTTTCTGCCACTGCGCTTAGAGAGACACATCTCTGTTTGGCCTTTGTGCCTGCTGTGCCTTCTCAACTGGACACAAACGCCAGGCTGACATTAAGCGTCCTCGTCATACCCCCCCCCCATCAAATACAAACCAGGGGAAAAACACCAGCCTCTCGCCCTCGTCTCTTTTAGAAGTGCAGCAAGTTTTTGCGGGGGACGAAGTCAAACTCCAACTGCAAATATCACTGAACAAAGTTCTGGATCAATGACCTTGGAGCCGTCTATCTTTTTCCTTTCCTCGCTAAAGCTAAAGATGATGGCTCATTTAGATAATGCCTCCATCCTCAAGTGGACTCCCTCTCATCCAGCTTTGGATGGCACTTCCTGCAATCATATCCTTTGATTTTTTTTTTTTTTTCTTTGCAAGTTGCTCGAGGTAAAAGCTCTGTTCAAATGAATCCCGATCACGGCATATTACACGCGAGCACTCACATTTACCGCGAATTTGTCCTGTACTCCTGCTTTTATCAGCCGAGAGCAATCAAATCAGGCCCGCGACAAAGCAGGGGCGACCAGACCTTGCCTGCTTCACCGGCAGGAACCATTAGACCTCTGTCTCATCCTGAGATCAGACATGCATTTAGGTAATTTTTTTTTTTTTTACTGGGGAAACTGTCCGCGGCAACATCACTTACCACTGCTGCAGCTGAGTTAAAAGCTGCAAGGGGACATTTCTGCATGTCTGAAGATGACAGCAAGGACTTAAAAGTGTTTGAGGTTTGGGACCTGCCAAACCTGAAATTTGATAATGAAATCGTAAAAATCCTGCCTGTCCTGTTTGTTCCATTTGTCGTGCCTCTGTCGGTGCGAGACACAGAAGTTGTTCCTGCACAGCTGGACAGTTGGACAGTATTCTGTAACCGAAACCCGCGATACAAACGAACACAAACTCCACCGGAGCAACGAAACTCATTTTTCATTTCAGAATGAACACATGGACATCACAAAAATGTATTCAGTGAAGTCAAGATGGATGATAACCCTGTCAACAAATTTAGGGAACTGTGGTTCTTGGTGGGGAAACACCTGCCAGGGATCCAGGTTTGAACGATGACGTCAACCTCGGTGCGCCCGCGTCTCGACCTGTTCATCCTGGAGTCTTCGCTCCTCTCCTGTTCGCGACTCCGTACGCGCCTCTCACAATAGAAGCTCGACTTCTGTAACTTTCATCATGTATGGAGCATATACATCATTCAAGACTACAGACCCCCACCCCAACCCCGCACACACACCCAGAACATATTATGCGCAAGGATGAAGCAAAAAGAAGGGAGGATGCGTCTCCCCAGATTCGCTCCCGAGCTACGCAACGGCGTGCAATGCACTTCAAACGAAGCCAGTAGATGTCACCGGCTATTTTTTGCCTTCAGACGAAAAAAAAAACCAAAACCGCACGGCTCCTCTGGCTCCCGGTGGTACAGTTTAGAAGAAGTGGCCCCCCATGCGTGGAGCCGGGTGTCTCCGTTGGAAGCCTGCCTTGCTCGTCTGTCTCTTTTGAAACTCGGCGGAAGAGAGACGGCTCGTGACAAGACACTATGATCCACATCAGTTAGCATTAGATCAAAAAAAAAAAAAAAAAAAAAAAGCGTGCTCTTTGTTTCAGGGCTGTCACAGGAATGTGAGGTCTCCATTTAGAAACCTGCCTCCCAGGACCTATTTCCAGCCCGGCTTCTTCCAGCGACGGGTCACGGGCGACGGTGACCACGAGCCGGCTGATCTGTTCAGATGCTAAACATTTAGAAAAAAAAAAAGGCCTGCCTCGTCGGCATGGAGCTCTTCTCCTCGCGATGCCATGTAATCTGAGCATCAGTTTAAGTGCCAGATTTGAATCCAATCCGTTCATTTAGCCGCTATTTGACTTGACTAACTGCTTCTTTAAACCCGCGTCGGAGCTAATGATACATTTGCGCTCAATTTGTTAGGGGACTAAGTTGAGCTGCGTTAAGAGGCCTGTAGGCATAATGGTCTGTGCTTACCTATGCTTTAATGTGCGCTGAGTAAATCCCATTTCCATCAGCCCGCTCTAATCAAAGACAGAGTTAAATGGATGCATGATAAATAGACTCTTTACTTCTCTCATTACACGCTGACGAAAAGTGGACCTAATAGCTGATCGCTGCAGAAAAAAAAAAAATTTGAAGCTATGAAGGGACTTTTTTTTTTTTTTATTCTCAGTGCCGGTCCCTGTCGCTCTTTTCCTCAAAAAAACCCCCAACAAAACAGCAACACAGGCTTGTTTCAGACAAGCCCAGTTATTGCAAAGCCACACAGAGGCCACAAAGACACAGGCTTTTATAATGCCAGCAGTCAGAGAAGATTAAAAAGCATCTCTGCTTCTTCTGGTGTTTTTTTTTCATCATGGCAGATACATCACAAAGGTGGCGGGGTGAGTGGGGAGGGGGTGTTTGTGTGTGGGCAAGGAAATGGCGACTGATTCTTCTTCTTCTTCAGAGCGCCGATTCAGAAGTTGGCACCACTTCCACTCCGCCGAGTCCTCCCCCTCACAAGGCCTTCGTCTCTCTGATGTCTGCGTCGGCTTCTCTCCGTCTCTGAGTCTTTCTCTAATTTAATAATCCCGCTTTGAACTCTGCCGCGCGAAAGGCCTCCCTTTTGTTGGCTGAGCAGGCGGGCGAGGCGTCACGCGGCGGGTACGGGTCGGGGCGGCGGTGGGGGGTTGTTTAGAGGGGGGTGCAGAACGCAGCCTTTCCCCCGCAGCTGCTGTGAAAAGGGAAGCGTACGGAGACCTGACACTCGCAACTCCCGCGGTTCAATCCTTCCGCAGCTGGTGTCAAACACAAAGCACCGGCGGCCTGAAGACGGATCGGCGTTGTCCTCGCTGCGCGTTAATTGAGCGGACTCCCAACAGGCTCCCTCGCAACTTCGCGATGAACAATCGGGGACGGGCGGAGTCATTACCGCGGTGAGAAGATGAAGTGAACAAAAGTGTGACTTTAGCCTGGTCTTGAAAGGCAGACGTGGAGGGAGTGTGTCGAATAGCGAAATCCTCCGTCGCCTTCTTGGTTTTGGTCGTGACCGTGGGACACACAAGAGAGACTGTGGTGTGAGATGCAGGAGACCTGGAACTGAAGACAATGAAAAGGTCTGCATGAGTCACTAAAGTCACGTGTTTTTTAAAAAAAATCTTGGGTATGGGGGGCTTTAGAAGTGCTTAATGCTGAGCCTAAATGGAACAAGTAAGGTGTTGGGGTTAATAAGCGGATTTGATCAAACTGCTAACCCCCCGTTGACCCCTGCATTGGCACAGTGTGGGCAGGACGCTCTCCCTGCGTGCAGCATTCGCCGCTCTTTGAAACACCAGCCTGAGGTCGACTCGGGGGCAGCGGGGCACCCTGTGTGAATGCAGACAATCAGACAGATCTGTGCTGAGGTGCGCGGCGGCTCGGGCTCAGTCCGTGACCTTTTCTAGACGCGCGTGTCCGTGCGCGCGCGCGTGCAAACGCTGCGTCTGCCGCAGTGCGTGCGCTTTTGCCGAAAGGGCCGAAAAGATGAAAAGGAGTCTGATGGGGGACGAAAGCTGGAGAAAAAAAGAAAAAAAGTCTGACTCGGGCAAAACAGAGACTTGGCTTCATGGAGCAGAGAAGAGCGAAAGAGGAAGTGACACGAGAACAGGTGTAAAAGAAAGTGGAAGGAAGACGGGTTCGGTACCCAAAGGTCTTGTTTCCCCACACCAAATCTGATGCACTCCTCAGCTATTTCTTTCGCTTTTAAATTAAATCATCACGACGATCGCTGACTTAGGCTTGGCTCTAGAAAAAAATAAATCAGTTTTGCATAAAGCGTCAGAAGTGCGTTCTTCAGCAATGCTTCTGAAAAGGCCCGCGGGCATGTCTTTTATTTCAGTCGCTACTGAAGAGGGGCGGCTAATACAAATCCCCGGGATTGATTGTTCACAGTCTTGAAGGATTTCAGGCTACGTTACAGCTCAGGTTGGCAGGCTACAAAAAAAAAAGTTCTCACATCGACTCGAGGGCTAAATGTACCTCGGTTTAAACAGTCATTGATCAAAACTGGAAATCTATTCCAAAATGCGCCGATAACAAGATGTACGGAGCTGCAGCTACATGATCTTTTTAGCAAAAGCTGTCAAAGTTTAAGTTTGAACAAGGTAGAAAAAATAAATCTGGATCTCAGACGTCTGGTCATGACTAACCTGAGGAGACAGGTCAATGTCCTCGCAACAAGAACGCACTCACTGTGTCCGACAGCGTCACCCACATTCTCTCTCCCTGACCAATCCCAATAAAGAAGGGGCGGGACTTCAGCACAATTAACAGCGGTGGAAGAGAAGCTGGTCCATGATCGATATTTAAAATCAAGCGTTTGGAGGGGCGTGACGCCACGTCTGTCAGGATGTCAGGTCTTTTGTCACAGTCGGGAATGAAGAGACTTCTCCGCGAGGAAAAAAAAAAAAAGCGTAATTGCCAGAAGACGGTTTTTGTAACCTAGCAACAAGCCGCCCGCGCGGACATGGGCCGTGAATTGTCTCGAACCGTCTGCAGCGCGTCGGGCAGCCGTCTGGTGAGCAGAAGTGACGGGAGAGGGCGCGAGCGGGGCGTTGACACCTGGAGGTAAATGAAAGGTGATGTGATTGTTCTGTCAGAGCGGGGAGATGCTGGAGACGCTCTGCAACGGCTGCCGCGTTCGCGTTCCCTCCACGCTCGCAGGCTCACAGCGAGCGTGGAAGGAATTCAACAGATAGATGAACAGAGATATACAGAAAGGTGCGCGTGTGTGTGATTCCCGCTGAGGTGAAAGTTTGTCTCGTTTTTTTGCTCAGGAAAATGCTGCTTTACTAATAATAACCTACAAAGCTTACAAAGCCGCTCCTCGTGCTGAAAAGAAAATCAAAATGCTCCGCGTGATGACTTCAACAAACGGCGTGACTGTTGATGGCTCTGACATCTGCTGCCCGAACAGTGGGGGTCCAGCTTTCTCAACAAGACCTGCGAACAATAAGTCACTGATTTATTTCAGCCGGTAAATACGGTGCGATGTGCGTAATGGTCCTTTAGAAGCACATCGTTGAGGCTCTGACCTTCTCTGCTCTACATTCCTGTGAACTGTTAATACTGGAAACAAGCTATAGTCCAGACGGAGGCTTGCTCTTGATTCAGTCGTGCAGAATGTATTGCCTGCTTCTGTCCTTTAATCGCTACAATTGTATGATTTAACCCGCTCGCCTCGTAAACCCTGAGCTCTCCAGATTCCCACCTTATTAATCTATAAAGTATCACGTAACACTAAGATGCCCATCTTCAAGTTTCGAGTTTTGTCTGACCAAAAGCGCAAGCCCCCGAATTTTAAATGCAACAACAAAACCAAATGCAGCGTGTCCTCACGTGTCGAGTGACTGATAACGTCCTAAATCAGCGGACTTGTCCGTTTTTAATTGCTGCAGTTGTGTTAACAGTGTGTAGACACAGTCGCTTGAATGCTGTGTTGACAGAATAAAACTAAATCTACCAACGAGTCCCGAGACCTTTCCGCCAGGCGGGAACAAATAACTTGTATCGTGGATTACATTTAATATGTGACAGCTTAATGCATCTCCAGTATGTATGTGCGCTGAAATTGGATTTCCCCTTCCCCCTTCCCTTTCCAGAGCAGCCCGGCAGGCGCGTCGCTTTCACCTGTCATACACTTCTTAAAAACTGTCGGCAGACGCCTCGTCTGGCTCGTCCCCTATCCCGAAGCGTCTCCTGAGCGTTCCCGACGAGGGCGTTGTGCCACGCTAGAGCCGCCAGCCACCGACGGGCGCTCCATTCGATTGCTGCCGCGCCAATGCTTTGTCTTTATCTGAGGAAAGAGTCGCATGCAGCGACAAGGAGGGGGCGACATCACATAGGGTCACACCGGCTGTGCTGGTGCCCTGGACTGAGGGGGGATTGGGGGGGGTTATTTCCAGCTCTGCCTTTAACCTTTCCGTGCAGGTGCTGAGATTTCTGACCTTTCCACCGTGCGGTTCCCCGCTGCCTTTGAATGCTTCTGATGGTTACGGAGTGGAGCTACCCGGCGTGTGTGTGTGTGTGCGCCGATAGTGCGCTTTTATTGTGCGAGGTTTCCTGTGCGTGACCTTGTGTGTGTGTCAGAGAGTCCGTGGGTGCCGGGACGCCGCGCGGCCCTCGTGCAGGGAAACTCGGTTTGACACGAGCATAGTGAAGATTACCTGTGTCCAGACAGTTATTGCCTTACAGACAATAAGAGCCGCCATCACTCACTTTTAAAGGTCAACGTGCTGAAACAAGGGGGGGGGGGGGGGGGATGCTCCGCCAGGCCGGAAATAACCTCACAAAAGACCCACAGGGGGGAGGGGGGGGGGTGAAGGTGAGGGGAGACGGAGATAGAGAGATGGTGGGTGTCTGACCCCAGACACAGCAGGTGTCCATCAACCTGCTGACCTCTGGCCCAGATTTACCTCCACCCGCTCCAGCCGGACTCACCCTGTGATCGAGGCAATGCCACCCCCCCTCACACACACACACACACACACACACACACACACACACACACACAATCGTTCATTGTGGTTTTCTTCCTCTAATACTGAGCATTTAAAAAGGGTCCCACCTGTTTTATTATTTATGTTTCTGCAGCACAGCTGAGCAGCGCACGCTTCACCTCAGGAAGGCCGACATAAAAGCTGGAAATCCATTATTTAATTCTTATAATAAATAGATGTTTGCTTTTTTTTTTTTTTCACTGATCTAGGTCAACATTGCAAGAGGAACTGCCGAAGTGGGGCCACCCTTGTTGTAGTTGAAACGGCTTCAGGTGGGCTCCAGGAAAGCGACAGCTTTTATTGACTGCCTCCCATAATACTCAGTATCATGTACGGACGCTTCATATTCCAAAAGATGAAGACAATATTACACTTTTGAACTGAATCTTCCCCCGACAGCAGTTTTACTACAACAGAGTCAAAAGCCAAAGTTGCTCCGGTTGCCCATGAACTAAAACTCGGGGATGTTATTTGTCTGTCGCTCCCTTGATGAAGCACAACATGCTATTTATTGGACGGCTAATGTAGCTGGAGCACAACGGTTTACTGTGAAACAAAGGGTCTTAAATTCTGCTCATTTCAAACCTGGACAAACACGTTCATCCCAATTATATTATGATAAAGAGGGTAAAAAGGCGAAGGAGTGAAGATGACGAAGTACAAATGCTGCATTGGACGAAAATTATGCAAAGAACATATTTCAGTGAGAAAAAGTTAAATAGTCTTGAGTTTGAGGCTGAAGTTCATACCAAATACCACACAAACACACACACACACACACACAGAGGATCAATACGTCTTTCAGCGAGCTACTGCTGTTGTGGCCTGAATGTGAATAAACAGTTGTATATTTCAGTTGTGGGTCGATAGGTGTCGACAGATGAATGGCATGCAAAGACGCCTCTGAACAGGACAGAGGCACCTAACTGCGCGCGCGTGTGTGTGTGTGTGTAACTGAGTGAGCCCCCTCCCATGTCCAACTGCTCTTTCACTCTGAGGATCAATAGGCGTGATGGATTAGTGTCAGGTAGCGCACACTGGAGACACACGCTATCAAGCAACAACTGGTCCTATTCAGAGCCGCTTCCATCACTCTCTGCCAGTCACAACTTGTTTCCTCGCACCGTTAAGGCCGCCGCCCTGCGTCACGCTGCTCCGACACACAAACACGCCGAGGCTGAACCCCACCCCCCACCCCTTGACATTTCAGTGTGTTTTTGTGAAGTCCACCGCGTTGTGTGCCTGTCGATCAGAGGATGGAGCTGATTCTTCACACAGTGTCCTGTCGACGCTAATCGATTGTAGCTGCGGTGCCGGGCGACAGCGGCGCAAAAGGTCCGCGGTTTCCAGCGCTGGACTCCTGACTGTCCTCTACACACACACACGTGACACAGGTATTTCATGCCTGGGTGTGACCGGCGTGAAGGCTGATACACGTGTCAGTATCCAGCACTGTCGTTCAAACTTAAGGGTTAGATTCGCACATTCATAGCAACAGTTTTGACATTTTGGGAAACATGCTTATTTGTTAGCCGCTAGATGGGAAGATCGATACTACATGTGCACCTGTCGGGTGAACAGAGGAGCCCGCGAGCTTCCGTTTGCACAAAGAATAAAGATGGATGCAAACGGCTGGCACTCCAGAGATCCTCTCACCTGACAAGCTGGAACCATAATCATTTTTACCTTAAAATGACTTTTGCGTGGAAATGAAACCGGACAGAAGTGAAGCAGAAAAACTGTCTTAGGCTCCATCACATACAGAAACAACTGTGTGCACGCGCAACTACTGTTAGCACGACTCTGTGATCGTTAGTTCTGTCTCTGCCCTGCTGGACTCCGAAGTCAACACCCACCCCCCCTCGGATCCAAGCAGCGTCTCTGTGAGCGTAATATGATCGTATCAGAAAGAAATAATGGCAGAACTAATTTTTTAAAAAGCCAGGTTGTACCACAGTTTCTTATTCCCTATCCACCCGTACGCACACGCAGCCCGACAAACACACGGAGCTAATGATATTCGTGTGGCTCACACCAGGTGCTGGCGTTTCTATGCCCTAATGGCTGAAGAACACAAAGGCCCGTTTGAGGCTGTCACTTTGATCCTGGCAGCTCGGGGCTCCCGCGGCTCCGCCACACTAAAACCTTTATTAGCCATATGCCGGGGACATCAGAAACGAGTCAATCAGCATTTCCATCAGCGCAGGGAGGGATTCAGATCGCAGCAGAAAACGCTGCCTGACCTATATTTGCTCGCAGAGCAGTCCGGGGGTGCGCGTGTTCGTCGCGAAAATACAGAAGTCAGTCAAAGGTGAAGTTCGCCCCGGAGCGAGTTTTACATATTCTCATTTAACGAGTCAGAACGTGGCTGGGAGATATCCTCACATGTGTCATTAATTCCCACAGGTGGGAGGGACTCGCTCACATTTTAACAACACCTTCCGTTCTCCGAGCCAGGAAGGAGGAGGATGGAGGTGGCTCGCTCCCAACAGGAAGCCGCACACCCCGAGGATCGCTCTGGGAAACGTCAGCTGAGCTGTTCAGCTCTAAATAGTTGATTTCTTTAAAAAAACAAAAAATCAACCCAATTATTATTTTTGTCAGCGCGTTTGAGAGAGACTTTTTCATTGGCCCGAGCACGTGTGTCCAACCATCCCCCCTCCCCAGCAGACCTGACGTTGGCATCTGCGTTGACAGGGGGGGTACACAGTCACATGGCGCACACACTGAGCGATGCCCGGCAGAAAGAAAAGAAAAGAAAGAGAGACGTGGACGAGCGCAGGAGTCCCTTGATATCTGTAATGGGCGGCTGATTAGAAAAGCAGAAGCACCAAAACAGGTAATTCTTCTTCTTATCGCCAGCAAAAAGAGTCAGGCTCACACTTATCTCCGTAATGACTCCAACTATAATTAATGAGCCTTTTTTAAGAGTACAGTGAGTGGAGCTGAAACCGCACACACACAAACAGACACTATCTATTCACAGAGGACTTTGGTAATGATGGTAGACTGAACGTAGTGGATTGAAATTCTCTGGTGAAATCACTTCTTTCTTTTTTTTTCCCTTCTTTCTTTCTTTCCTATTAAAAAATAAACCAAAACTCTGTCCAAGGACAAGCGGCAGCTTGAGCGGTGCCGGCCTCTGATTTCTGATCAGACGACAGATGGAGGGAGCACATGAAGTCTTCTCTGACGTCAGGGAGTCTGAATGCGAGGCCGTGTGATGGTTTTGGGGGCGGTTTTAGCGCTGACGATGCAGAGAAGAGCGAGCGGGGTTTCCGGACACCTTTTGAATTTCCTGCCACGGCGTATATCAAAAGGGAAGAAGTATCAAGCACCTCGCAGGGTCAGGCAGGTGTGCTAATGAAAGGTGAAGGAGGTGGGGCAAAGCAGCAGGCGCAACGGCTGATGTCCAGGTCTGCGGATATGACGTCAGGATCTCACGTGGGTGAATGTTGATACCAAGAAAACACATGTTACAGATACACACTGCAGCGCTGCAGCGTCAGCAGGCTGAGCTGGACATTTATACTGAGGCCGGTCCATTAAAACATGCCTGGATCGGCCCTGATACGATCCTCGGGGGTGGACTCGGGACGTCTCTGCAAATGATCATCCTCCGAATGTTAAATCGGTGGAAGTGTCGGGACGCGCCGCATATAGGGATGAGAAGAAACGCCATCGAGATCACCGACCGCCGCGAGCCGCCAACGCGGCTCCGGGTGACACCTGGCATCAGGAAATTCCAGCTCCTCTCAGGCAGTCATCGCATCGCTACACAAGTGCTTTTTCCACATATGTAACAAAAACAAACAGAACTAAACAAAAGGCCACTCAGTCATTAACTCAGTGGCGTACTTGACCTGCGCAGGTTCAGGAACTCCGGAGCTGAGTGCATCCTGTCACATCCACTTAGCTCTCTGCAGATGAGTTTGTCCATTAGGGTTTTAATTTAGCTTTCAGAAAACAGCAGCATTTAATTTAATGCTGTTGTTTTTTTCCCCAAGCCTTCGGTGGGAAAGACTTCCGCCTGAATGTTTACCGAAACTTGTCGAGCGGCCGACGACAACAGTTGCACCTCGCGCTCCCACCGGAAACCAAACAAACAAGTGTGCGATTTGAAGACTCTTACAAATCACCGGAGGAAGTGACTAAAGCAATGCCACGTTCCTTACAAAACGCTCCATATGACAGGGCTGTAACGACACGGCACCCGCAGCACCCCCCCGCGGCTCCTCGTATATTTTCAGCCGCCGGGGCTAATGTAGCATCCCTTCGAATGGAGGGGCTCCACGGGTGAGTTGATGAGTAAACCTGCGCGCTGATGGGCCCGCCGCTGTGTCGGAGATTGGAAAGGATAGGGAGGCCGGGGGTTCTTGTTCAAACACGGGGACGCACACGGTTACACCGCGTCCCCCGCGTGCGCGCGCTCTCGCGCTTTGCTGGGAGCCAACCTGTGGCTCTGACACTTTGTGTTTATAGCCGGGGCCCCCGCGGCACAACCTCCAGTTAAGGGACATTTGCGGGGGAATGAAAGCCACACAGGAGGTGATTAACTCTGATTTCCAACTGGAGGTGAAGTGGCACACGGAGGGTCTTTCCCTCTGCACAACTCTCCATTTGTTTGTCTGCGCTGTCGGCTGTAAAGTACACAATTAAAACTAAAATCTTTTGCTCGGCTCAATCCAGCTTCCTCTGCATGTACGACAAGATTGTTTGGACTCGAGGGACTGTTACATTCATCTGGACGTAATGCACTTGGCATTCACCAGCTCCGGGGAGGCCACTTGTACAGTGCAGTTTGTTACTTGGCTGCGTGAGAAACGGATCCGCGGTAAAGACGTCCTCAAGAGAGCAATGCTGTTGTTTTGAAGGAATTCTCCACCACGCACACAAAAAAAGAAAGTGTGTTTTTCACCTGCCTTTAGTTCTCGAAGGGTTAGGGACTGAATACGTATGTACTGATATCCTCCGTATCTTCTCTTGTTTGTGTTTGTGCAGCTCGTGTGTCTTTAAAAACGGTCAAGTAGTGGAAAGGTGACCCACACCATCAGAATTCAACACAACAGTTAAAAAAAAGACAGTGAGTTAGGAGACAAAGTATCTTCTGTCTGAAGGCTTACCGTATCTGTTGTGCGTCAAAGTCAAAAGGACTTGGCAAAAAAGCCAAAGGAAATAAAAAATCGTCGTTGCATGACAGCTGCAGACAGCGATTTTGTAGACGTCACTGCCTGTGGATCCACCGTACAAGAGGTGAACTGTAAAAAAACAATTCAAACAAAACATCTTAACGTCTTTTGGAGCATTTTCCCACACTCTTTGCTTCGATTCCTTCCCGTTCTCTTGCTCAGCTGTTGGGCTTTTATAACCGTGAGTCTCCTAACTTGAATCCAGAGGTTAAAAAAAAAAAATCAAAAATTTTAATTCTCGTGTGCAGCGACTCTGTCTGATGTTGAAAATTCATACAGTGAAAATCCACTGGCAGGAAGGGCAGGCGGCCCCCGCTGCCGGTCGCCAGCGGAGCGAGCGGCAGCTCAGGTGGCGAGATGCGCGGCGTTGGAACAGATGCTTCCCACTTTAATTACCTCACAAAGAGCTAACTTTCCCGTGATGGAGGAGACGCCAGGCACAGCTGGGTCCTGACAGAGGCCAGGGCACGAAAAAAAAAACAACAAGGCGCAGCCACCAACACGCAAAGACCCAGAAGAAAAAAGGAAAAACCTCACGCTTCATCAAGATGTATTCAAATATATTCATAGTTAGATCTGTCAAATGTCAAGTGAGCTAATCTGGGAGATGGATTTTGTGGCACTTGAGAAAAAGTCGAAAGCAAATCTGGATCATAATGAAAATAATATCTGGGATTGTTATTTTAACTTGGGGGGGTGGGGTGGAAAAGGCAGCTGCTGTCAGGCAATCACAGGGCCAGAAAAAGTTGTCAAAGTCAAAGATGAATGACAGGATGTTGGTTTTCATTATTCTTCTACCACTAATTGAAACTCGAAATGTTCAGCAGTATTGTGTTGATCGTGATGTAAATTAGACAAAAACCTCACATTTCAGCAGCTGAATTTATTTCAAACTATCACATTTTCTGATGAATCAGTTATTCTGACTCAGAATATCGTTGTCGTTTGTTTGCATCTTATTCAACCACTTGATGTTGCTTCAGTGTCAAACCCAAAATTACAGTGATGTTTGTGTTTACTGTCCATCACCTGCTGTCATACTCATTTCTCCATGTATTTACAAGTACAAGTAAATCTAAATATTCAATTTAACTCAAAGTCTGGCTCAGATTCTGCCTCAGACTTTATTTTTAAAAAAAGCAGACTGGCTCATTGTTCCCTGACTGCCAGAGCTTCTTTTTTCTGCATTTCCATCTGATCTATCATAAATGCAAACACATAAGATCATTTACTGTGTTCCTTCATGTGCGCCTACACGTGCAGCGGAGATGCTGAAGCTGAGGAATTGTAGTCTCTTAAAAGCATGCGATTAAATCGCCCTCCGTGACCGGTATCCACGGCGCACGCTGGCGCCGCGCAACGTCGACGCCGGTCACGGCGAACGCCCTCGCCAAACGTTTTAAAAAGCGGAGAGCGGTTTGGATCGCCAGCTCAGACGCAGCGCGGGTTCTGGCTTCGGGAGATAATGCTCAGATGATACCGGCTGGTTCTTCTGAGAGGAATTGGCGTGCAGTAAACAATAGATTTCTAAAGTGATGTGTAAACTAGTTTTCAGCGCATTTGCCAAAAAGCCAAATGCGTTTTATTTTAAGTGCGTTTTGAAGCGCTGCGAATAACGAGCGATGATTTAAAAAGGAGGGCGGGATCCACCTCTTCCGCCGCACTACAAATCTGAGTGGATTTCAGTCCTGCTGTCAACCTCGAGTCCGACCAGCTGGCTCGGTAACGATCCGTCACCGAACTCCTTTCCTCGTGAAGGGAGGCGTCTCCGGGGCGCGTGCGTTTTAACCGACGCTCGATCACAACGTGTGACCTGCGCTTTGACTGTTTCTGAAACGTTAATGGGAGAAGAAGCTCCTCCCACCTCCGCCGATTTTGGAGGGGTCAAGAGCGGTCGCCTGCACATCACCTGCATCTGCAGTGAAACAGAAACTTCATAACAACGTGAAGCTGTGAAAAACACTATTTAACTTGCAAAAGTAAACCCCCCCCTAAAACAATGGAGGCTGTGATCAAATATACATGGACCTTTCTGCTCTGTCGCCCGGCGGCGCACGGCTGACTTACAGCTCACCTCATCATCCAGCAATGCTGTGACACAATCAGAAATAAACTCCGCCGCTGCTCTCTGTCAAATGCATCATTACGCCGCTCTGTGTTTGTCTTGTTTTTTGGTTTTCTAACAATGCCTGCTCTTGTGCAATACGGAGCCTGGCAAAGCCGCCCCTGTAGACTTGTTGTTGTTGGAGGCCCGAGGTTGGGCAAGACGGCCCTGGACCCAGCGTTTACATAAACGAGCCAATTTAGCTGCATTTCTGAGAACTGGACGGGCCGGCTGGCAGACTGGCTGCTTTCACCGCACACACAGGCGCGGGCGGACACTGACACAAACTTACAACGAACCACAAAACAAAATCGAACAGTCCAGCGGGCCACGTTAGCAAATTACCGAGTGGCAGAGATGCAAAACGAGATATCTTTACTCAGCAGCGACGGCAGTGGGGGTCGTGCCATTTTCCCAAAATTTCAAGGTGAAAAGAAAACAAGAGTGGAGACGTTGAGAGAAAGCAGGCGAAGAGGCAAAATGTCACAGACCGGTGCGACGACGAAAGACGGGGAAAGAAGCGTTTCTGAAAACAAAGGCTGCGCTGGGGTTGAGAAACCCTGATGTTTCAGGGTGTTAGTGTCACTGTCAGCTTGGCCTGGCATGAAAGCGGGGTGGGGGGGGGGGGGGGGGCGGGCCAGGCCGGGCCATGACAGGCCAGTGACTGAGGTAGAGAAAAGGCTGGGAAGATGACAACAACTAAAAAAACACACACACACACACACACACACACACACAAAGAGTGGTTGTGCCAATCCGGTGCCAGTAAATTGCTCTGTGCTGGAGAGCTTAGGGAGGCATCAGAGAGCCCGGGCAGCATCCTGCTCTGAGCTGCGCATCCCAAGCCGACTGAATGCGGGATGCTTGGCCCAGTCGGCTGGATCAGCCACTAATACACAGCCTGGGACCAGGGAATTACTGAGTAAGCACTGAGCCACGTACAGCCGCTAGCAACACGCACGCACCAGCAGGCGTGCAAAACTGGTGGGTGGTGGTCACAGGAACGTAGACTGTCCAGCCATTAAGAAGAAAAAAAAAAACAGGCAAAAAGGTGCAGCCAGATACACTGGCGTACTCTGCCATGGATGCTGGAGCTGGGCAATGCACAACAAAACAATATACAAACAATTAACACAACACAACAATTTTCAACTCATTACATGAGCTGGAGTTTGCTGTCCACCCACAAAGTCGTTATAGCCACCGTGAGATTCCGCTTAGACAGTAATGCTGAAACTGTGCCAGGCCCGAATGACATCATCAATAGTGGTGCCAAAAATGAAAAAAATCATTCACAATATTAATCAGATCTCATCAGTAATGAAGTGTGAATGAACCGTCCACACATCCACAGCTTTGACACCTTCAGTTTTTGTTTAAAAAGTGAGTGTGTCTGAGTCACAGCCCTTATAGACCTGATTTTCATGCGAGTAGAACAGTTTGGGTGTAGAGTATATGATGGCCCCCCCACCCACACCATTTGAAGGTTTCCTCTGCTACAGGCACTGGCCTACTTCCCACAGTACTCACATCTGGCAGAGACACACAAAACCCCTGGAAGGTGCTTTTAAGAAACTCTTGTTGATATTTAAAGCTCTTATTCGCTCGGCGCCTTGTTGGAGCTCCTTCCTGTGCGATATAAGGGAGTTTAAGTGCACTGGCTTTTTTTTTTTTTTTTGACTGTGCACTCTTCATCCGCGGTTTCCGGCCTCGAAGGAGCACGAGGATCGATGGGATGTTTAACATACTCCCTCTGCTTTTTAAAGCCTGCGGCGAACAAGCCCCCTCGCCATCGACCCCCCGAACCCCACCCGCTGGCGCAGATCAAAAGGAGCCCCTCCCGTCACGTGACCGCCTTACACAACGCTCACGGGAGGTCCTCTTCTCACCAGGCCGCCTCCCACTTCCTGCTCATCCGCTGGTTACCAAGGTGAACCATCGCCATGGGCAACGGACCAAAAGAGAGGTAGGAGGAGGAGGAGGAGGAGGACCGGGAGGAGGGAGGTGAGTCGGAGAGGAGATGTGAATAGATGTGAGAAGAGGGCATGAAATCGATGAGGCCGTGCAACAGCTTTGCGGCTCATGTGCCCACACACTGGGATAGAGATGCAGACAGGGGAACACACACACACACACACCGAAGTAGAGAGTGAGATGACCTGGCATTCACAACTGCCAACAATCTCGTCCACATTACGGGAACGAGCGCGAGCGATACACACATTTCCTCGCTCACAAGTTAAATGTTTCATCCGTTTTTAGAGCGAACGAATTAATCTTCTCCACCTCAGCTGACATGAATATAAGTTTTAGCTTTAACTCTCCTATAATTAAAGCGGGGCTGCGGCGCTCCACGCAGGAGATTTTAAAGAGTTTAATTTTTCCGCCGAGCCGAGTGTTGCGAAAAGGTTTCGTGTTTCTTTTAAATGTCACTCCGCTAAAAACAGGGTTGCGTTTGAGCAGCAGTAGGACGAGTGATATTTAACAGGGAGAGAAATTAGAGAGGCTGCGAGAACACGCCGCTTTTGTCAGCCTCGCCGCCGAGGATGTATTTATAAAGACGCGACTATGGCAACAGCTAATACCTGACTGAATTAAAACGGTGTCACGCAGACACGAAGTCGCCACACAGGGATGATGAGAAATTAGTTCATCAAAAGTTTTCCACTCGGAACAACAGGTCGAGAATCATCGTGTACCTCCAGTAAAATTAAAACAAAAGTACTTTATTAAAAAGTCTTTTTTTCCCAACCCCAACAGTTTCATTGGTTTTTAGTTCAGTTTCAGTTATTTCCTCAGAATAAGGTCTCTGGACCACCATGGGAGACAAAGATTGAAACGACTGCCGGTTGAGTTAAACGGTCCTAAAAGTTTCACAACTCATTGGGAGTTTGGGAGTTAAAATACACACATCATGTACCCATACTCCACACAACGAGCATCGAGCGGCCAGTTTGTCATCGTGCATGAATTCTGGGTCCTGAAGTTCAAATGATATTGTCTCATGGTGGTGGTGGGGGGGGGCAGCAAGTTTCTGCACGGGTTCAAAGGCTGGGGGTGGATGTTCAAAACAAAGGTGCAGCAGAAGTGAAAGGAAAGCGTGCCGCTCGGTACATTTCTGTCACAACGACACCATGCAAATTGATGAACCTTCATCATTGTCGTCATCATCCCCCCTGCTCCTTGAAATATGGTGTTTGGACAAAGAGAAGCGGGACACACACACACACACACACACACACACTCACCCACGCTTAATGCACTGAAACCATCAGGGTGACGGTCAGAGTGACACCTGGCAGCAGTTGGACAGGTGAGGTCGGGCGGGGCGTCGGGGGTGGGGCGTCCCGCTCTTGTCGACAGCCTGTTTTCAGAAAAGAGACGGGAATGAGCAAAATTGCTCAACTTTTGTGTGTCTGTAAATCCTGTTGTTAGCGAGCGCCAGCATGTTTATTCATCTGGTAGATGAGCAAATACTTGAGCTTGAGCCCTCCCCAGTGGCAGTGCAAAAAAAAAAAAAAAAGGCACGCACTGAAACGCTAATGTGAGCTAAATTTTATAATCTATATTTGATCAAATGCTCCTTTAATGAAACCACCTCCGCACACTTCACCGAGTGACAGCCCTCCGCTCCGCCACCGGCCGCACGCCGGGGGAGGGGGGATGGGCGGGGGGGGGTCAGCTCTCCAGCCGCGCGGTTCCAGGAGGGGAGACGAGCGCAGCCGCACAAGAGCCTCCATTACGGCTCTGGCACAAGAGCCCCGGCTCCATTATGGCTTTCGCATAAGGGCCTTCGCTCGGGCTCTTAGTCATTCTAATGAGCCGTGCTCCGCGGCTCTGCACAGCCTCTGACTCGCTGCGCGCCGAGGCCCCCGTGTAACGGCTCCCACGCGACTCCGGGCGGCCCCCTAATGCGGGAGAGCGCTCGACGAGGATTGCGATTTTTTTTTTTATTTCTGTAATTGTGAAGCTTCAGAGGGCTCTTAGGCAGAGATTTAATGGCGTCTAATGGAATCTCATCACAGAACAAGAGAGAAAAAGGGACAGAGAGGGGGAGAACACTGACTAATGTCTCTACAGACTGTTGTTTTGCTTTTTACCCTTTAGTTCTGCAATTACCTTCTTGAACGATACTTTGTAGAAAATGTCTTGCGCGTCCCTTTTTTTCGCGTGCACGTGTGTTCATTTGTCCTTGCTTTTAAGCGTGCACGCAGTAAAGGTGTGGGGGGGTCGCGATCAGACGGAACTCATACGGGAACAGTGTGTTTTGATTTTGATGCTGTTGGTACTGGAGGTTGTTTGTCTTATAATAATCGCCAACTGGGAGCCACAATTCACCCAACAGGTAATTTACCAGTGTATTACTGGAAAAAAGAAAACACAATATGTGTGCATTTCTCTTGTATCCATATCTCCAACTCCCAGATGGGCTTTTTGGACTTTCCTCGTTCCTCGCTCAACTTTTTTTATTTTGTTATTTCCACCTCAAGCAACAAATGACAGCACCCCTAACTCTCTTTTCTCTCCAAAATCCCTTTATCCCCCTTTGCAGACATCTCATATTTCTCTCGCTCTTGACCACGCAAAGCAGTCCCTCTGCTTTTTTTTTTTTTTGTGTGCGTCCCAGCCGGTTCAGGTTAAAGCCTCCCACTCGCGTCTTCAAATTTTTCCACCGCAGTGCAGTTAAAAATGACAAGTTACTGCAGTGTCAGCGGTCACGGTTAAATGCCAGCCGGGCAGCTGCCTCTGAAGTGACCCGTCTCAGTGCAGAGACCAGAAAGCAGCGGCATCGTCACCGCCGTCGCCGTCGTCCGAGGGTGCAGACGGAGCACGGCAGCTATGTAAAGCATAAATGCGTGGTCCGCTGCCACATAAGCCTTCAGACGAGGACACAAATAAAGCTGAGGCGATGCAAAGCTTCAAGAAAGTCGTTCCGCCGCGAGGAAAACGTCCTCTGACAGCGGTCAGTATAGAATAAATTAGGCTCATGAAAGTGGTTTTTGCTCTTTTGGGCCGAGAGGCACTTTTCTCAGCCGAGTACCTCCTGGCATTATCAGTTTCCATACATCAAATCCTTAGCTTTAATTAAATACCAGACTGCGACACATCGATGACACAATAAACAACTGTAAGTGAGAAAACATAACAAGAGCGCGGAGCAGTGGTTTGTCTTTTTGGAGAAAGAGAATGGCTGCGCACTACAAAGTAGATTATGCACACAGACGTGTCACTTGGGAGACAAAGCCAACCCGTTTCTTAAGTCTGAAAATCTTATAATTTAAATCTCATTTGAATTTCTTACTTAATCATCTTAAAACAAAACTGCAGCTGGCATAAAAACAAAGATACCACTTTTCCTTGTTAAGCTAGACAAATCCTGTCTCAGCCTCGGTTTCTGTGACTCTGAAAGATTTCCAAAAAAACCCCCCACACAGTTATTACAGTCATTATACCAAGGAGGCACCCAGCTGTGTCCTAACACACAAACCCAATCACGGAAGCATTCATACTGTACTTCTCATGAACACAGCGCCTTGGGCATTATTGTAAGGCTTTGACTACTTCACATGTCCACACATATTGCACATTTGAGGGGGAGGAGCTACTGATGAAATCTATAACTTGATATGTCATTTTATGTCATGATGTCACGATACAGAATCTTTTTTTGTCTGTTTCCAACATGACAGATATATATTCCTTCAGTTAGATTAAAATTAAAATATGTGTGCGCTTCTGTTTTAACAGGCAGTCTAGGGCGTTACAGGATATTAGCAGCTGTTTTGCATGCCACTATGTGGGAAATGTCATGAGTGTAATGTTTACATGGAACACGTGGTGCAGTGCGTTCCGTTGATGCATTGCTGCTGCAGCAGCAGGGGGCGTTCGGCGGAAAGGCTCCGGGGCCATTAAAAGATCAAAACGGCAGCGCGCCGTTTCCGCTTCCTGCGGCGGTGCGCGCGTGTTCGACAGGCGGGCGCAGGCAAGCGACATGCGTGTTTCCCGCAATGCATGGAGGCATGTGGCGTGTTGCATTTGACGGGGACGAGAGAGGAATATCTACAGAGAAAATATATACAGAGAGAGAGAGAGAGAGAGAGAGAGAGAGAGAGATCAAAGGTTGACACGCTGACAGGTGTCTCTGACTCACCTGTGAGCGTTCGTAAGCATGCACAAGCTCAGGAATGCAACACACACACACACACACACACACACACACATACACACACAACAGGGGTGACAGCGTGGAGCGCCAAATTTACATTAATAAGACTTCTTGTTTTTCCCCCCGCTTAGACAAGAGATATTTGAAGCATTTATTAAATTATTAATCTTTTTATTTATTCATTTAGTCAGTCAGTCAGTCATGTTTTTTTCATGGCTGAGAAGCTCAGTGTAATTTCATTGAGCTACCAGATGGTTGAGGGTTTAATTAACAACTTCAAAAGCAATAACTGGAGAGCCGGCCAAATACACACACACACACACACACTATTAGCTGCCTATGCAAAAGCCCCGCGCAAGCACAAACGCGCATCGTCCACGCTTGCTTATTAATTCATAGTGCACAGAAATCAAACAGAAAAGACCGGCCATTGTGCGCTCGGCGCGTTTATGTACGGTTTCCTCTCTCCTCCTCGTTACGGAGCGCGCTCCCCGAGCTCCCCAGACGGTCTGTGAAGGCGATAGTTGGGAGCGGAGGGGAGGTGCTGTGGATGGGCTCTGGGCTCCCAGACTGTAAGTCACACCCTGCTGATTGGATCTTACTGGCCTCTTGGGGACAATAAAAAAAAAAACACCCCATCTTCTCTTCATCCTTTACTGGCAACCACAGCCATTATTCCGCTATAATGACATTATTTTGATTGGCAAGGCAACAGTGGGCCTCCATCTGCTCGCATTAAGCATAGTAATCAGACAGCACTGGGCAAAGAGCCTTTAACCCAGCCTGATGGGGGGGGGGTCGTCTCTGGCTGTTTTCTTCAGACGTAACGCAGACAATCCACAGATAGTTGCGGTACGTCGCAGCTCCTGCGGCTGCTCTCGGCCCGCTCACCAACGTTCGCCGGCCAGAAACGGATTCACGAGAGGCCAAAATGGCCAAAATGGAATTCTGGGGAACAGCTGGCATCGGTTCAGTGAACCCTACGGTACGGCAGAATTCCTGCATCCAGTGTCGGCTGCCAAAAAAATCATTATTTGAGCCACGTGAAGTTGGCAAGGCCGTCAGAAATTCGGTCCTACCTACAGGATCCAAAAAAAAAATTTTAAAAATCCAACAGTGGGGACAGAATTTGAGCAGATATCATGCCTGAATGATTCTCTTTCAGTTCTTATGGCCTTCAGATACTGAGAATAAGTTGTGTGCGAAAATGATTTCAGCAAAAATAAGGGTCCTATGTTTACAATGTCACACTTGAATTAAACAGAGGAGCAACGGTGACAGTCATGGGGCCAACTTGAAGAATAACTCAACCCAGAGTTTGCATGTGAAGCAGTTGTGACCCCACGATGTAACTCCTCCTACCTTAATGTATATTTATAAGTCAGGTGTAGTACTGTACGGGTTGGTTGGGAGCACAGCTGCTGCCTCTGCCTCCTGCCGCTCTCCATCCACCATCCAGATGCCCTCGTCTTTCCAACTGGGTCCCCGTTTCCCCACTTCCACGTCCACCCGTCCTGCCCCGATCGTCCCCCGCCCACTCACACACCTGTTCTCCACTTTCACCCCGCTTAGCATTTATCCCAGTTAGCTCCACCTGCTCTGCGCCAGATCGCTGTGGGCTCATTTCATGCCATACATGCGGAATTCTTCTTTGCCTTTTTCGCTACCCAGAGTAGACTGGTTTGATTTTTTTTTTTTTTAAATAACAAAAAACAAGATGAAACTGGACGAAGACACTGTGCCACAACTTGAAACTGGCCCCAACCTCCAGCCAACAATACTAGATCAAGTCAATGGGGAATCTCGACAGTTGGCTCATTAAAAGTTCTGCTGTTTTCTGCTCTTACTGCAGGTCAGGAACCCAAATGGCTTGAATGCGTTTGATATCCAAAAAGAAATAGTTTAGGTCCCTGTTGACTTCCGACTGCTGCCAACAAATTCTATCAGCAGGCGCCAGTCAGTTTCTTAAATAAATCACATAAAAATGAGGGAGGGTTGGGGGGGGCTCTTTAGATGTTATGACGGAATCCCTGATTAATAACAAATATAGTATCTTATGAAATTCTGAGTTTGCCCTTTGGATTAACGAGCGTGTCTATGCGCGCGCGAGCGTTCACTCGGCCGCCGCGCGCACAGACGGCGTCCATATTTCCTCACTGTCATCCATTGTTTGCAGGGTAAACAGGACAATGAGGATCTTCAGAAGGCCCCCGGATCAATGTCTGTCCTGCTGGAAATGTCAGTCCAGTCTGTTCATTAATCTTGTGCCACCGAACAAAACAAAGAGCTTTGCTAGATATTGGACCATCCACCATCGCTTTGATAAATAATCCCCCTTATCTCACAGCAAAAAGGGAAATTGCTTACTGTACAATTTTGCCCCCTAAGCCTATGTTCCTCCACCTTTACTTTTCCATTAAGAGCTGTATAGGAACAAGAGGTGCCCAGGAACTATTTGTGTGATGGCGGTGGCCATAATGAAGGGCTGCAGGTTTTCAGATTCATGTGCAATTAATCAAGCTAAATTTTAATGTAAATCTTTAATTTTTTTTTTTAACCACCTGGTCAGCTCAGCAGATCCTCCGTTTCCCCCATTTTCACAGGAGGGGCAACAAAAAATAAAAGTTGGTTCTTTCAGTCATTTAAACAAATTGCCGGTGCGTTCTCTTATCTGGTGAGGATGGATTCGTGGTGTTCGGCCTATTAAAGGCCGCTCAGAGTCACCAGTTCTGAACAGCCCACTGTGTTTTTCAAATGTATTGGGCCCTTTACTTCAGGGTAACATTTCTGTGCGGATTTACGCCCACAGATGTCAACCGTTTCTTTTTTGGAATTTTCTGATGTACATGATGTGTCATATATATTTAGACATGGAGGTGAGCAGAAGCCATTTTCCAAATCCAGCTCAACATGGGTGAATAGAAGCCCATCTTCCTCTGCTGAATGTCACATGTGCCAATGTTAAAGAAAGCAATTACCCACCGCTGGCATGTCCTGGTCTGTGGATGAGTAATGGATGGCGGGGCGGGAGTGTCTAGCCCTGATAAATTCTACTGTCCCCCTGCCTTATTAGTACAATGAGTAACGGGGGGAGGGGGAGGGGGCTGCGAGCTAAGGTGATAGACCATAGGGGGTGTCAAAGATAAACCCAGATTGACAGCAGAGCGCGGTGGCTAAATGCTAATGTACCGAGTGACATTTCCGATGCCGGCCTGGGTTAGCTTGGATGCTGCTGGCGTGCTGACAGACAGAGCTGCAGAGATGGGGGGGGGTTACCCAAAATATCAGTGCACCGACTCTGTTCTTCCTCCTCATCTTTTCTTCATTTTTCAAAATGGAAAGAAGGGGTGAAGGTGGAGGAGGTGAGGGTTGAGATGCTCTTTTTTTTTTTTTTTTTTTAATCACGCGTTAGCAGCCTGAGCTAATAACAGGTGCTTCAGTCATTGATAAAGAGAGCGAGAGATAAAGACGGCACCATGAGGAGACTGGGGGGCGGAAGCAGGGAGGAGTAGAAAAACAACACTGATATTTGCCTTCCCATCAACCACCTGAGGAGTTTAGCCCGGGTCCGACACTCTGTCCGCTAAATCCCCGAGCACTGCTTTTGTTGATAAACCCTGCGCCTCCTCTCCCTCTCCCCATGCGAAGGATTTCTATCTCTCCCCTCAATTTCCAGGAGTTGCCAGACCATTACAGACAGGAGAGAAACTTCTGCGACTTTTTTTTCCTTGGTTGGGAGGGGCTGGGGTGGTGGGAAGTGGAGCGCCTGTCGAGGCAGAGCGAGGTCTCATCTTTCTGGGTGGTCGGACGTGATGGTGTGTTGAAGCTGTGTCTAATTGGCGGTATTTTTAACGGCGAAGTGGTGCGTCAGCCAAAGAAACCTCCAGAGTTATGAACGCCACCTTTAATGGAATCTAATTAGTGGACGGGTGTGCTAACAGGAAGTCAGTGAGCAGAACAAGCATCCGAGTGTGTGCGTGTGTGTGTGTGTGTGTGTGTGTGTGTTCCTTATCTGATTGCTCACTGAGCAGTTCTGATACCTAATGCATTATGACAGAATATGTGCGTGTGTGTCTACAAAGAAGCAACGTCACAGAACTTTCTCAGAGATTGGCGGAGCGTACATATTAAATAGAGGACTTATTAGAAAAGGAATTATATACTTAATTAGGGCTGCTACTAACAACGCTCTCAATATAGACGTCTGGTGTGATGTTACATTTAATGAACTGTTTGTCATGCTCTTGTTTAGGCCGAGCAACCGTTCTAACCCCAAACATTTATGAACAATGAGGGGAAAACTCAGACGGCGTTCAGTTCCCATCTTTTAGAAGCTTGAGTCTGACAAGGTTTGGGCATTTTTGCTTGATAAATTGCAATTAACCAACTATTAAAGCTGTTTTTTTAAAATCATCTTTAGCTGATTGCCTAATCATCCAGTCTGGTCCCAGACACCTGTGACTTACTGCAGCACTTCAAACAGGTCGAGTGAGAACGACTGAGAGAAACGGCGACGACACCTTTCCGCGTCGGAGCTGCGAAAATACCCTCAAAGATGGCGACAGATGCAAATGATGCGGCTTGTCGTAAGTCGACTCGCAGGAATGAAAATGTACTCGACTGACGTGAGGGATGTGGAAATAAAAAAAAGTTCAACTTAAAAATTCACCCCACCCTCATTGAAAATGACCTGAATCTAGGTATAGGAATAAAGCATTTCAATCCAGAGCATGTCTTCTCCCAGTCTCAGTTTACGTGAACTGGAGGCCTCGAAGCTCCACTGCACATTATGGCTCCATGACTGACTCCCATCTAAACTCAGAAACACTGACATATCTGCTTACTCCTCCTGAAGTCAATGTAAAGCATTCTGCAAAAAGGTCAATCACCCATGTAAAACATCAATAAAACCAAACTTCCTTTACATCTTAAAAACCGTGACTGCAGACGCATCAGTCATGAATGACTGGTTGGTGCAAAACAAAAACAGCTAACGTGAACACGACGGCACACAAGCAAAACGGCAATCGAGTCTGAGCAAATAACTGATCACGCGACCGATCATCCATCCGCGTTTCGGATACTTGTACCCATGATATTGGGAAATCTGGGCGTGTCACTCCGAGTGAATGACCCCAGTTAGCCCGCAAACGCAGGCGACGCACACACAGATTTCCGGTATTGTTTTCAGAATTAGACGAAGACAGATTCAAGAGAGATTAGTCTTCTCAGGCGACATAATCAGATTTGGTTTTTGGCCCTGAGCATCCTCTGGAGCAGCGCTGATCTGATCTGATCTGATCCCGTGGTTGAGCACAACAGCAAGAACCCAGACTTAATACCCCCCCCCACACACACACACACAAACACTTTTATTTCCACAACTTCCATCTTCCTATTCTTTCTCTTCAACCTAAAAAGAACTTTATTAAACTCCCTCATTTATTTTGGTGCTGGCGCTGTGTCGTCCTTTCTTTCTTTCATATCTATCTGCTGCTCGCTTTCGTCTTTGCTCTGTACCTTGAGTCTAAACGGGGTTTTTTTTTGCTCATTACTGCCTTCTGGAAGCGAGGGAGAGCGTCTAAAACGAACATTAAAAGACTGTTGTGTTTATCTGTGTATTCACCGTGTTGGAAATGCCCACTAGTCAGCTAATAATGTGTGTTTTCACGACGAACCTTCCCACAGAGTTTCCACCACACACTGAGTTCATTACAATAGATCAGTGAGGGGAGAAAAAGGAAAGGACGGACAAAAAAAAAGAAACATGCGTACACACTCCCACAGATATGTATAATGGGTCTTCCTTTTATGATGAGCGGCGGTAATTAAAAATGGCAGTCTGTGTAACACGGCGGGGCGGAGGGAGGGGAGGGAGGAGGGAAGGGAGAGATGGGAGATGGACGGGGGGGTGGGGGGGGTGGGGTCTGGTCTGGTCCTCCTCTCTTTAATGAGGATCCTAATCAACCCAGCGGAGGCTGCCCTGAGACCCCCCAGGTTCATTAGACCAGAAAAACCAGACTGCCAGCAAAAGGAGAAGAAGAAGGGAGGGAGGGGCATGGGACCGAGCTGCGGGAAGAAAGAACGAACGAAAGAAAGGAAGAGGCAAAAGTTTTTACCGACTGAGGAAGCAAAAGAAGTCTTAGAGGGGAGGCAAAAGAAAGAAAACATCCAGGGAGAGGGGCGGTGGAGAGGGGAGGATGGCCAGCGGAGATAACAGCATGGGTCATTGGGCGAGTCACGGCTGCCATCGATCCCCTGATTGGCTGTCTGACAGTTTCAACACAGCTGCCAAACACTTTAACACGAGGTGTCTCCTGCTGCGTGCGTCTGTGTGTCAAAATGAGTGCAATCTGCGCCATTCGCAGCGCACGTCTTTGCCACCAGAAGTGATGTCCAGCTTCCTCGGCAGGCTGATAACAGCACCTTACAGCTGCACCGACAAACACGCACACACACTGCATCCCTTTTCCCAGCCAGCGGTCCCTGTGTGTGTGTGCGTGTGCGCGCTGAGAGTAACGTTCGATGACGTGTGCACACTGTGAGGTGAGAGTGCTGCAAAGTGTTATACCAGCCCTCAGTGCTTCCTTTCCTCCTGTCCTCTCACATTGATTGGACAGCGGGACGAGGGACACGCATCGCTTCCAGCAGCACGCCCAAGTCAGCCCCCCCTCCCTCTCTAAATGCCAAGGCGCAGTGTGTGCGTGCGCGCGCGTGTGTGTCAGCGCTAATTCTGTCTGGGGGAAATTCTCGGATGGGTGACACTCGTCCAAAACACCAGCACACACACACACACCACACACAGAGGTTAAAGGTCACTAGGAGGCGGGACAGAATGAAGCCTCTTCCTGAAAACATGCTACCGCATGACATAAACGTGGTGAGTGGAGACGTGTCTCTCAAGCCACTGTCAGACGTGCTTTATGAGATAAAGTTTTGGCTGAAAATAAGATAACTTTCAGTGGTTCCATTTTTTTTCAATAATTGCTTCAAGGGACTGTAGCTGTGTGATTAGCAGCTCTTTAATATTTTATGCTTCTTTTTTTCCTTCCTCGCCACTAGAGCTGTAATCAACCATCCACCGTGACAGAGTCCAGGTATTTAAATGTAAGAAATCTAACAAATGAAAAGCCTGCGTGCTAAAACTACTCAATAAAAATTGTACTTGAGGTGCCTGGCCAGGAACTGCTTTCTGGCCCGTGGGAAACGCTGAGTCACAGTAAAGATTTCAGGATGTTTTGATATAATTTGTGTACGGGCAGAGGCACTTATGGGATCGACACTTATGGTCAGGATATCCACATTCGTGGTCTGCAAATGTAGGGATTTACACCAGAGTTGTTTACTGGGGGAAACTGGGGACACGGCTAAAAAAAAAAAAACAGCCTGGTGAATGTTCAACGGTGCGAGGCTTCGACACAAAGCACCTGTAAGTGAACAGGTTTCAGCTCATGGATTTGGACCTCCAGGGGCCACCTGGGCGGCGCTCTTTCAGCCAGCGTGAGAGCAATGATTGCACCCCGGGGTGCTCTTTGGCCTCAAATTTCTTGGCTCTCCTGCAGCCAAAACCAAAGCAACGACTCCCAACAGACACCGCCATCACGTATCAGATCCTGCGCCGTGTTAACATCTGGGTTTTCTGCTAATGTAAACTGGTCTCAATGAGAGAAAATCTCTGAAAGATTATTTTGTGCTTTACTCCAGGTCATCAAGTGGTTTCAAAGATTTCAGTGACAATCTGAGCATAAGTTTTTTTTTATTGAAAGAGTGTTTCTGTGAGATCGATTCAACCTGCAGTATCTTTTAGAGGCGTCATTTTGTGGATCTTTGGCCACAGCAGCTGGTATGAGTCAGTCTTTCCCCGCTGGTGAGGTTTGACTTATCACAGTTTGCCTGTGTAGGGGATACAGTAAGCCATTTTTCCAAACCTGGTCCCCTCTCCACATTAATTATGACGACTGCGTCATTTGAAACTGCAGGCAGCTTCGCGAGGCTTTGAAAAGTCACATGCATCTCCTTATTACAGTTAATCGCGACTCCTACGGAGCAACCTTTATTATTTTTTGCTCGTGTAAAATCTCTTTGAGAAACCAAAGCACATCCTGAAGTCTCTGCTACAGCCGATTAAGATGTTTAAACAGGTAAATGGACCAGTTGGGATTACACCTGTGAAACATTGAATGAGAAGGAACAGGATAAATGTATTAATTACTCAAGTTGGCTGTGGAACAAAGTCGAAAACGCCGAGTGCTGATATATAGATGCACGAGCCATCCACCTGTCCTGCCCACAGCTACGATACAGTGTCTACTCCACCAAGATTCCCATGCCAGACAACAAACATTCATTATGCCAGAGACAAACAATTCACATTCTCCCCATCTAAATAGGCATTACAGCTTAGAGGAGTAAACAGGATTCACAAAGGAGCTTAAGTCTTTAGGATGCCGTGGTGCTTTTCTTGGCTTTGAAGATACTGAGGCACCTCTCCGTGCTAAAAATCGCTCCCTGGGTCGTATGCATCTCGCTGCATTAGAATAATCACCTGTTTTGTTTAACTAAATTATGTAAAGCAGGACTGCATTATGACTGAGCAAACAACTATTTTTAATCCCGAATGTGTAACTCGATTAAACGCAGTTTAATGGCACCCTCCGCGACGGTGCGGGCACAGCTAAATTGATACATACTTTACGCAAAAAGTTTGCCGCTTAATAAAATTTGTGCATTTAATAAGCAAATTATTCTAATCATAAACCTCTTGCCAAAGCAATTAGTGATAAATTATAATCTTATGATAAATTATCTTGTGTTGACAGCCTGGGGGAACGCTGCAATCAAACATTAATTATTCATTGGGTAATTAAGTTCATAGGTGTTTCTCCCTCCCTTTCTCACCCGCTCCCTCGCTCTCTCCATTCCTGGGAGGTGTAGGTTGAGTGTCCGGAGTTTAGTCAGGCAAAACTTTCCATTGCATCACTTTGAGCTCAGACTGGAAACACCTGGAAAACTAGTCTCACCTTTAAACCTGCTGATCTGTATAATCTGACAAAAACGTTTTAAAACTTGATCAAACCAAAATATTTCAAATATTGAAAGACATCAACGCTGAAAACTCTTCGCAGTCTCCATCAAGAGTTAAATAAAATAAAAAACAGAATTAATCACAGATAGTTCTGTGAGCCAAACTTTGAGTCCATTGCATTGGGGATAGAATTTTAAAAAGCATGGTTAACAAAACAGTTAAATGAACATGTGTTGCAGACTGCTGCAACCAAACTTCTGCTTTGTCTTAAAAATGTCAAAAAAAGTTGAAAATGCTGAGCGCTATTTCCAAAGATGCAACATTTTTAAATTGTTTAGTCATCAGTACAAAGCCCAAGAGATTTAATTCTGATCATGTAACACCCACAAAAAGTCTTGAAAAGAATGAAAAAAATCTAAAATCTAATCAAAAGAGTTGCTCCTGGATGTTGAAATCATTTCTGCTCTAAAAATACACTTACAGATGGCGGGTGGGGGGGCTCGTAACTCAAACTCGTGAAAACAGCACAAAACGTGAGTTGACACAGTAGATGCATAATGTTGTGAAAAGAGATGAACCCAAATTTGGAAGATAACATCTTCAGTGTCGAATGAGAAAAATCTGACATCAGCATCTCATTTCGGTAGCGAAGACTAAAGACAGTTCTCCACAACTGTATTCAAACCTGCAGCAGCATTCAGACAGAAAAAAAAACACTTTCTCATGACGACATGTAATTGACAATTCAAACCTGAGCACCTCACAACGCAGACAGGTACTGTATTGAGTTCTGAAAATAACCGGCCGGCCCAGATATGTCAGATGGGGTTGAAAGGACAGAGCGTGTTTGTGGGAAAACAATGCCAGCATTCATCAAGTTCAATTGCACGGAGGAGACATCAAACTTCAACAACAAGGCCGGCGACGCAGCTCGAGATTCGGGATAGGCTTTTTTTCCCCTCTTCATCTCACTGGGAGAGAGAGCCTATTACTAATAAGAAAGATTTGGGATGAAGACATGAGGAAAATGAAAGAATCAAAAGCAATAATGAGCTCTAACTGTCCCGCTTTGTTTTTCGCTCATAGCCTTTCTCCAGACGCCCGACCAGGCTCCATCTCTCTCTCTCTCTCTCGCTCTATGATGGAGAGGCATGATGCTGCCATCTAAAGGCAGAACACAATTTTTACTCACTGTTCTGTGTGACGGCACTGTGGACAAACACCTCATTGCAGGTTTAATCAACGCACCTCTCTCCTCAGTCTAAGTGAAATACCTGTATAAATACCAATATAAACAACGGGCCGACGGCTTCAGAGTGCCGCTCATCATCAAGGATGTATGGCTAGGCGGCCGGGGGAGGGGGCGAAAGGTCGAGAGGGAGGAACGTGAGGAATTTGATGCCGCTGTGCCTGGTGTACAGGCGGGAACGCAAAGTCATGATAACGCCGTAATCCCTTGTAAGCTCCCACCAGGTATGACTGCTGGACAAACATACATTTAGTGAGGTAATTAAACCGAGCCTCCTGGATGGCTGATACTCTGCATGACATGTTGGCAGGTGCATATACAGGAAAAAAAACCTGCAAGTGTTCCGAGCATAACAACAATATCTCAAATAAACATTGTGAAGTTTAAGACGTGAACCTGGGCAACACTTACATGTGACAGAAAAGTACATGCATCCATCACGTGGCAACAATAAAACCCGTTATCTGACTGATGGGCAAGTCGCAGAGCCCAGTTCTGATTGGCTGAGGGTATGGTTTATTTTCAGATAACCGCACAGCTTCATTGACGACGTTGTGGCCTCAGCCGCCCGGGAGACTGTTACTAGGAAACAACTTTTGCACGAGCTGGATTTGTAAAGCGCAGTTCACTCCGTCAAAGACGTATGCAAGGTTTTCAGTGAAGATATACATATGTTCAGCGAACGTGCTGTGTGAACAAGCGCTACTTACATTCCAGTCGCTGTCACGTGGCTGCGGGACGTTTCGGGCGGTTCACTGTGAGCCTCTAATCAGAACACATAAAAGTTATCTTTACTTTTGATGCCCAATATCCCATCTCAATATTTTCAAAGAATTTTCTCATCAAATCATCTGCTCTCTGACGACAAGATAAGCCAACACAATGATTCATCTGATCGATGACAGTTTTAATCCTGGTATTACAAACATACTTTGGTCCGAGGTGTCCCCTTGTACAAAATAAACATACCTGGCAGAGAGGTTCATTATTTTCTTACATTGGTACAACTAATCAAGCATTGTTATCCAACAACAACAAAAAAAGGACGGCCAAACTCTCTTCTGCTAATTAAAAGTAGGCATCGTTTCAGAGAACATCCACGCGCGCACGCACAAACACACTCATCATAGTTTAATCAGTGCGGATGTACTGTGGAGACCCTCTCCCCCTTCGGTGCCAGGCACTATTGTGGTGATGACTGCACTGGCATATTGATGTCAAGTCTTTATTGTGTGGGTTTACGGGGGAGAGGGAGTGTTGATTATCTTGTAACCTTTCCACCCCTCTCTCCACACCTCACTTCCTCTTAGCTAACAATGTCGATGCCCGTGTGTGTGTGTGCGTCTGTCTGTTTGTGTGTTTAGTCTAATGAAAGCTACAGGCCCACCGCTTCCCCTTTCGCATGTTCACGCCAGAGCCTCAATCAGACTCTCTCACGGCTGCATCCATCTTCTGGGTCCCTCTCATCCCTCGCTTACTTGAAAAAAAAAAAAACGCTTTGAAGGGTGTTTGTGTTGCTCCCCCATGTCTGACTGTCACTGAAGCTGCTGCCTCTGTCCTTGTTCTAAACCCAGATATTAAAGTTACACGGTGGCAAAGATGCAGGGGGAGAAAAGAGGAGAGATGATAGAAGATCTATACACAACAGGGACAAAAAAAAGAAGAAACGGGGGTGTGGGAGAGTAAAAGGAATAGTTTCTGAAAGTCAGACATCCAAAACAGGCATATAGATCATAAAGCCCGAGTCACGGTTGGATCTGCAGACAGCTCTCACAGCAAGAGAGAGGGAGAGATGCTAATAGAAAGAGAGAGGATGAATGAGCAGACTGAAGGATGACAGGCATTTTGCTCTTCCATCAAAGTCTATTAATGCCAACACCCCCCACCTTTCTTCTGTAGTGTGAGTTTTCTATAGGGCAGGGGGAAGAGCCGGGGTGGGGGGTGGGGGTGAAATTATAACATCCTACAATGCATTGCAACACAACAGCAGCTTTGCAAAGCTCTGAACCTAAATCCCAACCATTTATGTTAACTCGAACACTGAAAGGATTTGGGACAGCTGTCTCACACCCAGTGCATTAATCATAAACTGATGTCCAACTACCTGTTATCAGCACAATAATGGTCCAATCTACTACACATGGGGTGTTGGGGGGGCTGGGATTTAATCATTTCACCCTGTGCAGTCCATTGCATCGTAGTGGATTTCAACAAATTCTGATTATCTGTCGAGGCCACATCCTGACCAGTCACTTTTGTACGCCACACAGGATCTAAAGAAAATACCAGGAAGCTATAATCAGTGTATTTAACCTGACATGCCCCTGAAAGGACCAAAGACATTTTCAGAGTTAAATCTGACATCGAATTTGAAAAACAAAAATATGCTTTGTCCAATCCAATGTAACGAGACAGTTTGCTTAAATGTGATTTCCCACTATCCAATCAATGAAAAAATTACAGAAGGAAGTTGCACTTGCCAGAAAATGTCAGTTTTTTTGGCAGAGCCCTAACGGCAACCTCTGTCCTTTCACCTTCTATTTTAATAAACTGAAAAACACAGCACATGGCCCGAGAGAAGGAGCTGCATGGGGAAGAAAATTTATAGACGTGACAGTCTAAAGATTCATTTACGTGAATGCACCATCATTGATCCCATCACTCACATAGAGCTTACATAGAGGATAGATAAAAGGTGGGACAATAATAAATGCTTAAACATACTATTCAGAAATCCTTTTTAGATTGAGCATAAGAAATATGTGAGATACTGTATTTCTGTCTTCCATGAGCTATAAGCCATGGTCATCAAAAGTCAAAGCAAAAGACTTGAAATATTTACCTTTATTTGTAAGGAATAGATCGTGTGTGAAAGTTTGAATTAAATTACAAACAAATAAACGTCATCGCGATATTCCAGTGTTTAGAGATGCACCGGTAACAGCCAACAGCGAGTACCTGTACAGCAGATGACTATTACAGTTGAATATTGATCACAAAAACTCAAGGCTCTTCTGATGACATGTTAACAAGTAGGTGATGAGCAACATTAAAACCTTTAGTATATTAAGAGGAAACTGGATTATGGCTGCAGTGTAAACTGAAAAAAAACATCATCTGAAGTGGAGGTAGGATATGAACATGGATTGTGAGCGTGACAACCTCAGATTAGAACAGGGGTGTCAAACTCATTTTATGTCAGGGGCCACATGCTGCCAAATTTAATCTCAAGTGGGCCAGACCAGTGAAATCATGGCACAATGGCAAAATTGCAGACTTTTCTGACTTTTTCATTTTTTTTTTTTTTTACACTTTGCAAAATCATCTCGCTCCTCTTCGCTCGTCGATTTTATGGCCCGCAGGCCATGAGTTTGACACCCCTGGATTAGACCGTTTTCACAGCAGACGTTTGGACTTGTCATGGGGTTTGAGGGGGGGCACAGGTGTGAATAATGACACTAATGATGAGCCGCATACCATTAAGTGTCCGCACTCCACCGTGTCCGCAGCACAGCGTCCGGGGGGGGGCTGGCTAACCTGAATGGAACGCAGCCCGTCGTTAGCGTTAATAATTTCCACCTGCGTTTCTCCTGCTCCGAGGAGTCAAAGCGGCTGCGGTGGGAAAAAAATAGGTCGACTGTGTCCAGTTTTCGGTGAAGTTAAGGGTTAAATAATTACACATATGTGGGGTGACACCACACGCCCAACAGAACCAACATGTAAGCCGCAACATGCAACAAAGAAACCGCTTTACTCATAACTCACACACTCAACCTAAAAGCGTTATCGTTGGAGTTACTAAAAAACAGCACCAAAAATTACTCCGGTTAAAAAGTCTGCTATTACAATAAAATATTGACATATATAGACACATAGTCAATACCCAAATACACCACATAAATGTATCTAATATACATAGCAGGAAAAAAACAAAGCAGAAATTAGCATAAGCAGCATAGGCTAATGAGGGAAGCTCGTTAGCAACACATGCCTGTGACCGACAGCAGGACTTCACCCTCGGTGAAGCAGAGAACTGGGCAGACAGGAGCTCATGTGGTTGCCGCTAAAGTTTGCCAAAAAAAAAACCCAAGACACTTACCTCCCGCAACTCAGTTCCAGGGGCTAGTTTAGTCTGCAGTCAACAAGGCAGCCGCAGGCAGCCATTATTCCTCCGCAAACCTAAGTGACCGGCCTGTTGTCCACGCCGCAGTCGGCATTGTTTTCAGGCGCGTGAGCCCGAGAAGAAGCGGGAAAGCAGAGTCCCCGCCAAACTGGGGGAAAAAAGCCCAAAACAAAACTGCGCAGAAAACACCGGTTTCCCGGTGTGCGTTTCATATATGTCATAGGAAGTGCTGTTTTTAAACTTTAGCACTGCACCAGTACTTGGGTACATGGTCCTAATTAAAAACTTATTTTACTAGCAAGCAAATCCTTTTTTTATTTTCTTTATCTATGCTATTTGTTATTTTATTCTTCTCAGGTTAAGTAAAAAAGTCCTAATGGAAAACACAGTTCTGTTCTCTTTTATTTCATAATAATTTTAAGGGGGGAATCCACAAACTTTTAAAATTAAAAGTCAGAACTGCTACTTATTTAATTTGCCTAATCTTGATGCTATACTTACTTTGCATTTACACTAAATTATCTTTCCCTACCAACTCGATGTTGTCTCAAAGCTTTCTCTGCTGCTTTCTCATTGCCAGGTATTCTGGCAGTCATTTCTTCTTTCTTAATTTATTTGACTGTTTCTTTTTGATTACTACCACTGTCATTTAGAGCACATTAGATGAGAAGAAATCAGATATGCCTTGTATAGTGTGTGTGCCATATCTTAAAATTGTAAATATATATATATATATATATATATTTCTGTGACCATTAAAATGGCCAAAATTCCTAGAAATGTAGGACATGGCCTCAGTTTCCTTAATGGAAACTGCAGCCATTTCCGGAGAGCCGACAGCATCTGTGCACTATTAGAGGTGCAATTAAATTGAACACAGCAAGCCTAAATATCAGCACTAACCTCCAAAAAAATACTCCAAAGATATACTCATTTATGCTTAAAACCTACTAAAAGTAATGAGAATATGTGAATTCCTTCAGTTTTTTATATTAATTGCACTAATTCTACATTTGTGTGTGCAGCAGTAATAGCCGTTCTCTATATTTGTCTCACTTGCACTTCCCCGCGTTCATGGCTCTCTATCTCAGTTGTGGGGCGCTATACAGCCGCAGTAATTGCCACCAGAGCGATTGCTCCTCATTAGATGCTATGGAAGCTGTAATTGGCCATCCCAGGCACAGCGATCAATGCCACCGTTATTACCGGGATTTCAGGCGCCCAGGCCCCAGACGGCAGACCCAGCCGAGGCCAAAGGGGAACTGGAAGGCAGCAAAAGGGGGAGGGGGGATGGTAAAGGGGGAGTCTTCACAGCTTGTTATGGCTGCACAGAGACTTGGACAACTGCTTGTCAAGTTGTCTATCGACAGCGTCCGCCATGCATCCTGCTCTTTCCGTCCAGCTCATCGACACAGAATCCGTCTTTCAGGCCTCATCCTATCGCTCACCTTATCTCATTAACAGGACTCTCACTCCTATTCTCATGCCGCCGCACGTCAGAGGGTCATACTGTGTCCAGGCAACAATGAAAAGTCCCAGTTTTACAACTGTTACTGTGATTGAGTCGTTGCTCCACTGTATCAGGGAAGGTCCTAAATGGGGCCTGCTTTGGCTCAGGAGGTAGAGCAGGTTATCCCCTAATCAGAAAGTTGGTGGTTTGATCCTTAACTCTTCCAGTCCAGGAACCCAAGTACTTTTTCTAGTCAAGATACTTCAATTTGAGGCAATTCAATAGATATACCATCAGCATATAAGTGCTTTGAGTTCTCAATTAGACTAGGAAAACACAATTTAACTCCTGTCCGTTTATTAAAACTTTTGAAACACAATCACACATCATCAAAAACGCTCCTGCACACTTAAGCAGTCTTGGCGACAGGCGCGTTGGTGGAGAAAGAAAAGCCAGCCACAACCTGTCTGTAATGTTCTATATTTAGCAGGTGAAGACAGTGTTTGGGTGTCTTTCACCACACCACAGAGTGCGGTCAGCTGCTTAGGACTGGCTGTAGATTTTGGAAAACACAAGGTGTTATTTTCTCTCTGACCAGCTTTCATCAGCCACAAGCTCCAGCAGTTTTATGCAGTCAAGCTACAGGTTACAACTGCGTCCTGTGCACATGAGGCAACAGAACCTGGATCCCACTTATGAACCTGTTGAGCTGAAAAAAAAGAAAATATTATAGAAGGGAAAAAGACAAAAGGTGACTTGTCCAAAATGATTGGAGAATCAATGTTTTGTCACACATCCTCAGGGAGGACACATTGTAGCCAGAATTGTCTCTGTTACCATTTTTACCCATGTTTCGTGGTGGATAAATTCATCACACTGTTGGCTGAAAATCTTCCTTCCCTCATAAAGGCGGACTTGACAAAATACAGTATATTGGAATGCATACTTTCCCACTTTGATGTGAAAAAAAATCTTTTTTGAGATATTTTTACTTCTATACCACAACAGAGCTATTGAATCACCGTGACCCCTTCACAATATCCCTTTAGTTTACAACACCCTCAAATGTTGTCTCTTTCAGTTAGATATAATTACGTACATTTTAAATGGATGAGCCAAGGTTTTTATTACAACTATCAAAGTGCTGCTTTGCATTCACTTTTTTAAAAATGTGGATTGGCAGACAGAATTAGACAGGTAGGCGGTAAAATGTATTTTTTACTTGGTGTCAGTTATGCAGGCTAACAGCAACGCAATGCTAATGAGACCCGACAAGCAATTACAAAGGGTTAAGGCAGTGAGGTGGTAATCAAAAGGCAGGTGATGGGTCATCACACGTGGGGGAGCGGCATGCAAGTGACTGATTTCAAAATGGGTTGGAAGTAGTGGCGTCAAGAGGACAGGTGAGGAATTGCAGCTCCAGGCTTTAAACCCCACCCACCCACTGTTTTTTATGTGGCATGTAAAGGCTCGCTTATGTGTCATCTGTTGGGAATCACCTCTTTGGCATGACTTGACATGGTCCAGAATGATGGGCTTGTTACCAAGGAGCAAGGCAACACATTTTATCACCCACATCCTTCTGGAATATTAATCCAGAGGAGAAAAAAGAGAGAGACAACCAGTTATGGCAAAATATTGGTTCACAAACATTAACTAGCCTGATGTATGATTTCTCACCTGAGGCAATATCATTCCTCTGTTGGCTTCAATTTCCTGTTGAAATAAATCAAAGCATTATCAGTTCAAATTCCAATTTATGATGGACTAATATGCAATAAGATGTTTGTAAGGAATGCAAATTATACTGACACATATTTTTTTTAAATTTCCTCTATAATAGCGCTCAAGTGAGCCCTAAATTGTTATCCCAATATCAGTTTCTGCTTCATAAACTGAAAATATGGCACGTGTTGTTTTATCAGATCCAGAATTTCTTATCTGAGCTCTGGCAAACTCTGACTCCTCAGCTCAAAGAAGATGTCAAGAGCTTATTGAATTCTGAGGCAGATATACCAACCTTCACCATTCCACAGGCAGCGTGGCCTCTGATAATGTTTGAGAGCTTTGTAGCATTTTCAGTAATTAACAATGTCACCCCCATATTGTGTGGTGGCCAATGGTCAATGTCCACAAAAGCTGTAATCATGCGGCGTTAACTGTAGCAGCCCGAGTCAATAAACTGCGGCTCAGGAAAATATGTGACTGGGAATCTGAGGATGCAGGTTATTGAACATCCATACACTATGTGCTGCTCTCACTTACACTGATTTCATTCTAGTGTGCTCTTTTAAATGGGTTGAAGACCTTCAGAGAGAGTTGCTGTTATCTATTGAACAAATGTAAACATACATGGAGTAACGCTCTTCATCTGTGTAGAGTGAGAATCAGCATGCATGGCTGCAGGGAGGTGCATTTGTTGTGTCACACTGCCCTCTTTAGGGTGCATGCAGGATGTCAGTGACAGCATCAGGCGCGGTGGGGAATCAGACGCTGATGTAACCACTGAGGGGCAGAATCTGCCTGTTGGTAAATGTTAAAAGAGCGCATTTGTCCATCTGTGAACCCACATGATGCTTTTGTCCTAGATTATCTTATTAGATGGTTCAGACAGCTTTGTCAAGGCCAAAGCTCATGTGCCTGCTTAGAGTATGACCTACACAGGGACATTTAGGCCTCTAATGTTAATGCAGTGAGAACTATCACTGATTTTTACTTGTATAACAGCTGGAGTAGGTCAAAGTTTAGGTTGGCATCCTCAGTCACATACTACAATTTGACCCTTCAAACATTTAGAGCAGAGAATCTTAAGCTTAATCAGCCCATAATGAACCCTTTACAGTGTATGCATCTTAAGCCATGAGTAAAAGAAAAACCTTTCTCAGTTGTATTTGAATTTGTTGGATGAAAGAGTTCAGAGAACTGTGGGACAAACTTCTGTGTTCGGATTCCTGAGAAACACATAATTTATTGATGAACTGTGTAACTGTATTGACCAGGTGTCACCCCCACCGACCCCATGATAATTACAAAGTTTACTTTGAGAAGGAATTGAAAATGAAATTTAAATGAAGCCTTTTTTTTATTAATGATACCCCTGGGCGGTTGGATTCTGCAGCGCTCCATGCAGAACACAGATACTCCATAATTATCTATCAATCCATCTACTAAGTGTCTGTTCCTTCTTATTCCAATTCAGGGTCATGAGCATGGTACAGACTGGAAAATATATGGAACACTGGAACACAGGCTAATGTTGTGAGCTAATGTTACGCTGCCAAAAAGGTGAGGACTCTTACTTCTAAAAGACTGGAACACAGATTTTTCAGACTGCTACTGTCCCTCTATTAAATACCAGATATTTGCTGGTGACCGTCATCCACTATCACTGTCAATTAAGTTTTTAAAATGAAAAAAGTGCGATGACATTTTATTTTTATACTTCATTGTATGTCGAAGACCAAACATCATATTGTCTGTGCATCTGCTGATGTGAGTGGCAAGGTACTGAAAAAATTGCTCTCACGGGGATAAATAAAGTTGTATTATAGGTTGACAAAACCTTTAGAAAAAAACACAAAAGCTTTTAATCCATGTTACAGAAATGCAGCCTTGCATGACCCAAACACTACAGGTAGGTCGGTTTGTCTGTTGTTGCTTTCCATGGATCCACTGTTCACCTGCCTCCGGGTGTAAACTGCACTGTTGTTTGTTTTCATTAGCAGCAGGGACGTGTTTTTAACATGTTGTGTATACACGATGCCCCTGAGCTGCATTCACCAAACCAGATGAACAGACGCTGATCCTCTGATGCTGAGTTTAACAGTGAACCCCTGTGCTGTGTAGCCCTGCAGGACTCCATCCCTCCACATGATGCCAGTGTTGCCCTGCTGAACACGCCTGTATTTGTTCTCCTGCCCTCACCTGCAGCCACCAACAGCTGACTGACACAAGACAGCTAATATAAAGAAAAGTGGATGTAGTTATTGATAGAGGTAACCCCTGAGCTAGATTATCTAGTTCATCATGTCAAAGCTATATCAGTTTTCCAAACAGAAATGATGGATATGAATGACTTTCTTTCCACCTTTATGAATATGCCAAACCCATTCCCTCTGTGCTGACATGTCCTGTGGTCACATTTTGGATGAGAGTCTGGCATCCCCTCCATCTTTTTACCCACGAGCCCATCACACCCCCTTTCGTTCTAATGCATTATTGGTCCACTCTGTTGGGCCCAGGAAGCATTGGGAGATAAGGGGGGGAAAGGGCGGAGGGCCAGGCTGTGTGATCCCTCAGATAGCACCTAATCACATTCATTACATCAATTAGGGCAGGCCAACACAACACCGGGCTGAGAGTCAGACCTCCATCTCCCCGCTGATCGATGCTAAACACCGAGCACATCCTCCGTTCTTCCACCTCCACCCTGTAGCCCCCCCCCACAATATACTTACTCTCACCTGCCAAACTGGTCCTCACCACTCGTATGGTGTTTATGACCAGTTGCAGTTGCAGAATTTAAACTAGGTTTGTTTTTTGAAAGCTGGCACCAATAATTCTTTGGTTTAAGTTTCCAATAGCTGGCTGATAGATGTACTTTGGGTTTTAAAAACAGATATTTAAAAAAACCCAGCACAGATATTTATTTATGTGTTCCATGTCTGAAAACAAATTTTAGACTATCATGCAATATAGTATATATGCAATATAGATGACTTATAAAACAGTTTTAACCTCCATGTAAAGTTATAGGCCCCCAATAGACAGCCAATGTAGAATGATCGATAATGCAATAAAATGTAATAAAAGAAGCTGGATCAAATCTACAAAATCACATATAGTATATAAACACAATCCAAGTATATTGACAAACCAATCCATTCAATAGTGGTGCACTTTAAGTGGTAAGGATATTAAGTGGTTTAAAGCAGCAGACGAGTGCACATCCTGAAATCCCCTGTGTGTAACTCAGTCCATAATAATGATTACCAAAGTAGAAATCTTTAAGAAGGCAAAATTCAGTATCACGCAGTAGTTAAGCTCTGCACAATGGTTTCTGAATGATACGTATAAAATCATAATCTTGGCTGGTTTTAGATGAAATTTCAACAGTATCTCTCTTACTGCGACAAACCAAAGAGCTGCTTTTTCTTCCTGCTGATAGATAACAGAAGCTGAGGCATTCAAGCTCAGGTGTGGAGTCAGAGAACCTCAGGTGAGAAATTTAAAAATAACAAAAATCTTGAGGACAATTTGTCCACATCTGCTGGTTCTATAATCTCAACAGTGGAATCCTCTTTAGGAGAACCAGCCATTAAGATACCGTTCCCTCTGCTGGTTTAAAGTTTTATTTTTAAACATCAGTGTAACTATAATATGTTGACAGTCATACTTCTGTGTATTTACAGTAAACTGCTGAGGCCAGGGTCAGTATGACAACTGAAATATTAACATTACATTTTGACACAGGGTGTGGCAAAATCTGGTTAAAAATGCAGGTGCCACCTGTCTGGAAAATTAATGCTCAGTCCAGGAATTTCCAGTGGAGTCAAGGTAAAGATACATAGATAGTTGTTTTACATATAAGTTTTTGGCAAAATAGGCCCTGTTTCTTGTGTTGTTTTTATGTATAAATCCCAGATGTTGGAATAATTGGCACAGGAAGTGATTCAGCAACTCTAAATTTCTATTTTGGATTAATAATTTGTACCTACAAATGAATAGTTCCCTGTCATGATTTGTGCCATCACAAAGCCTGTCTGTGCAGACTGCAGGTTTACACCACTGGCGTCATTTGTATTTTCAGTTCAAGCGATGATGCTCATGCCTTTAAAAACAAGCAGGGTGGTAATGTAATGCATGAGTGCTGAGGTATGCTACAGGAAATTCTGCATTTACTGGAAATGAATTGTTGGAGGAAGATCCATGTCCACCCACAGAAACACGTACACCTCAGTTGAGGGGAGGAGGGTCATACAGAGGTTGTGCCTGTATGGCACATTGGTAATGAGTCCTTAGGTTAAAACCACATGGTTACATCAATAGCATGTTTTACTTCCTGCAGGTGTTGCGTGTGGAGGGTGAGCGTGTGACACCCTCAGGTATGACTGTCATTTGGGGAATTCTGCCTCACGCATTCAGAGAGTCGATCAGATGTCTGAGTCACATCCCCGGTGTGATGGACAGGTATGCGTTGAAAAGATTCCCCTTTATTGAAGGGTAAATGACTCGTGACCATCGGGTGTGCTGTACAGTATGTCTGCGTGCACGTATGTGTGACCTGGCCAAGTCCTGGCCTCCTCCTGAAAAACCTTCTGCTTTCTTCCCCCGGCGACAGAAAACCTGGTGACACCAGGATGAGCGACAGGCGAAGAAGAGGAGAAATGGCACGGAAAACTGGAGGGAGATAAAATGGATAGATAAGGACGGGGCATCGGAGAAAAAAATGGGAAAGTGGATAGATTGCGACAGAAGAGGGAGAGAGAAAGAAGAAAGGAGGGGGAGTGAGAAGAGTGATGCTATTGATACACTGAAGCTGCAGAAAGAGGAGAGGAAGGTGCACTCCATTTCTTCTCCTCAAAGTGCTATCGGAAGACATACATTACAGTGACAGCACTGTGAGCACACCAACCACATAAAAAAACACACACACACACACACACACACTGCCTTTATTTCATCTCACACAGATAGTTATTAATAAAAAAACAGGACAAAGACACACACTCACAGAGACGGAGAGGGAAAAAACAGATGAGAAAGTGATGGAGAGTCGGAAAAGGAGAGACGGAGGAGGAAGATCATGTTGTGAGGAGGTTTGTCCGCCTGACAACGTGAAGTCGAGAGCAATGGGCCTCACACCTCGATTTGTCAGTGTGATGAAATAAGCTAGCGGCCCCAATCACACACTGCACACTGTCTTCTGACGTGACATCTAAAGCATCTCCTTTTCCTCTCTCGCTTCTTTCCTCTACCCTTCCAAGTGTTCATTTACGCCCCTTATTTCTCTTCTCGCTCGCAGACTCTCCTGCCCTCCCCCACCCCCCCTCCCCGAGTCTCGGTGTTATCAGTATCTGACACACAGTGAATCAGGGAGTATCTAGCGGCCCGCTATCAGACCTCTCTTCATCTCCCACTGCCCCTCTGTGCTCAGGCCTATCAATCAGAGAGAGCCACTGCCAGGACAGATGCCACCGGCGCAACTGTGGCCACTGACACAACTCGTGTCTGCCCCAAAAACAGTGATTAAACACAGCTATAACACAATTAACTGGCGTCATTCAGACACCGCAGCAGAGAACAGTTGAGGCAATGTTCAACAAGTTAAGTGGGACTGATAATTAATGAAGTAGTGAAGTTATATCTTGCATATGAAAGATTTTTCCTGTTTTAAAACTTTATGACCATTTGTTTGGATGAGACCACCAAGACAACCCAAAGTACACAAATATCAGTTTTGCATTCATTTGCCTTATAAAGCCCCCAAGTCACACATTTGAATCAGTGGGCTTTATTTTTTATATAAAATTGCTTTGACTTTCAGAGATGGAAAATTACAGTTGTGTCCTGTTAAACCTGTCACCTGCATTTGAACTGTCAAGGATTTCAAGACTCGTATGGGCCTGACATGTATTTATTAGTCCAATTTAACAATTTCTGTTTTTCAAATCTCTCTTTTTTTATAGTGATGTCCCGCCGTCCTCTTGAGTCACATGACAGCCTCTGCTGACTGTAACATAAATCAAGCGCACTTCCGTGCTGTCAGGCGGTCCGTTTGAACTGCGCACCCCGCTTCGCTCGGCCTGGCTCCGACCTGTCCGTGAACCTTGCTAAGCTAACGGCTAATGGCTAACTCCGTTTCTTTTAGTGCGGAGATGCTAACGTTCCCGGAGCATTTAAGCTAATGAGCGAGGCCGCAGGTTGTCTGTAGACTAATCACGCCGCCTCAGAACTTCCGAGTTCCCTGTCATGTTGTTGGACATTTTGGATATTTTCATTACTTAACCTTCAGCAAAGTAAGTAACAATTACTTAATGTTGTGAACTCATGGCTTGGCAAAAATATTTTTTAAAAATAATGCTGCGACTGCTGTTTAAATATAAAACATATCCAGGCCAGTGCTTAGTGTACTTATTTAGAGAGGAAAGAATAATAATAATAATAATAATAATAATAATAATAATAATAATAATAATAATAATAATAATCATAATCATAATAAAACTATGAAAAGTAAAGTACAACAGCAGTCTATCTGTAACTTCACAGCGTCCCACCAGTGCTGTGAGCTAAGAAACAGTCCCAAAATCTCCTGAAGTTCTCCACTTCATCATTGAGTTTGACCAACATGTACATTTCTTTTAGTGCACGAGATGCTAATATTCCTGGTCACCCGGAGTCAAATCATGCCACCTCAGGACCTTGGAGTTCCCCATCACGTTTGTTGGACGTTCTGGATACTCACGCCTTCTCTCCAGCAAAGTAAGTGCTAACATTTCCTGTATGTTGTGAGTTCATGTCTTGGCTCTGTTTAAGTTTGGCAAAATCATCAAAACAAGAAAGCCGCTGCAGCTGTGTCGTTTACTAATTCCTGCTGCTGTGCTGCTGTCACGTGGCTATTTCCATTGCTGTGCAGTGTGTGTGTGTGTGTGTGTGATGTGTTGGACTGGTTTTGTTGTGGGTCGTTATGTGCGTGCGCATGTCCTTCTGCAACACTGACACGGTAAGTCCACCTGGCTCCCGTCGCACCACCTGGGGTCGTCAGGTTTTCTCCACACGCTTCACATTCAGCAAAGCTTCTCATTCTCGTGGTTTTACACTCCATCCCACTCCAACGTTCCCATCATCTGCTGAGGTTCACCCGCTGCTTATCAGAGGAATGTAACATCTCTGGCCTCAGACTCTCACCTGAGAGCCTGGGGCCCACGTGTTGCTGCGATGCTGGGGTTTTTTCCCGACACACAGTGCGATGACGTCTTCGCTCTGCTCAGTTGCTGTTTGTGTGCTGCATGCTGTGACGCTGCCAATGCTGTTGTGTTTTTTTTTTTTCTCCCACTGCTGTAAATTGTGAAATAATAATGGATTGTGCATTGTGGTGCTTTCTCACTGTGGATTTCCCCATTGTTGAATGTGACTCAAACTATGATATCTCTTGGCTGTTGATGTTTAAAGTGGAGTAGCAGCAACTGCTGGCTGATCATTTCTGCTGCCATGTTTGCATTTATGTGGCTGTGCTCATATTTGTCTAGGTTGTTGATTGATGTGTTTCGCTGATTTACATAATGGTATAAATGTTAGCGGCTGAATTGTTTTGCTCCAGATTTCTCAGTGGGTGGTTGATGACTCGTTTTGCAAACTCATTTGTCAGTCGCTTCCTCCTCCTGCTGCTCATGTTGCATTTCTTAACCCGACCCCCAGCAGCCACCTGTTAGTTTTGATTGTCATTGTGCGCATCTCTACGATCCTCGCACTGAAAGAGGGAGTAGCGTGCATTGTGTTGCTTTTAGTTACGGCAACAAAGTTCATTTTATGTTTGGCTTTGATAAAAGTGTGTGTCTGCTATCATGTCCACATTCACATTTTTCTTACAAAGATATTTGTCCGGTAATTGCACTGGTTAGGACTGTATTTACGTTACCTGAAAGGCTCAAGATGAAAAATTGTATGATTGTTCCTGTTCATTTGCTTGTCTGTCTGCACCACAACACCTTCTTCATCAACCCTGAACAAGCTGAAATTATGAAATCACAGCAGTTTTGCCACACACACACACACACACACACACACACACCTGGATGCTGTTCTTCTGTGCTGCTGTGCTTCCTCTAATGCTTTGTAGAAGACACTTGATGATCTTTGTGTCTCAGGGAACAGTGTAGTATTTTCTATTGTATTTATTCTATTTATCTTGCTCTTTAGCACAGTTACCAGTGAACTCTGACCTCTGACTACCCTCTCTTAATCACTCTACACAACTGTTGCTGCTGCTACGTTTATAAATACTTATATTAAAATCATATTGACACTTTATCTTTTTATTTCTCCTTGTATGAAATTTAAAAAAAAAAATTTACTCTTTCATTCATTAGCTTTACACTCGTTCGAGGACCATGTAACACTTTTCCATGCACTGTATAATAAACATAAAGTTGAATTGAACTGAAGCATAAATCATCTGCAAACTGCAATATCTGCATTAGCATTAGCCTTCAAAAAGTCCCTGGCCCTTGAATCTTGAATTAGCTTAAGTCTGACGCACAAACGTGACGATAGCGAGGGATAAAAGTATGTTTGAGACTCTCATCTATTATTGAAGAGGCCACTAGATCCAGATCGCATCAGGCCTGGGACAGTAGATAGTGTTTCATGGTGGCTTTGTCTTTAAATATTCCCCAAGATTGAAAGCTTCAAAGTAAACTTCAATTACTGCAGTGATTAGATCTGGCCTGCTCCATTAGAGGACATTCTAGCTTGTGTGTGTGTGTGTGTGTGTGTGTGTGTATGTAGGGGGGTAGACAGTGAGGGCAGTGCGAGGACTCTCAGACCCCCAGCCAAGGAATTACTAAGTATTGATCTTGCTGCCACAAGCCATCTGACAATGACATTATAGTTGTGCGGCTTCAGAAGAAGCAGTACAGTTCAGCACCGGGGCCGATGTAGTCCCTGCAAAGCACTTAGACATGGACCCGAAATCCTATTTCATCTGGGATGGGATGGAGAGCAGAGGGCTTCTGCTGCTGCTGGGTTAAACTTCCAATTTGATTCAGTTTTTATCATTTTGTTTTGAAATACGCCGCGGCTTTCGCGGAAGAATTGAGGTTTTCACTTCTGTTTTCTGTTGGTTTTTTTTTTTTTTTTTGGACAATGTGGCTTTTCATATCAGCTGCTAAAGAAACGTGTTGTGCAGCGGACAAAAGTTTTGGAGCTTAACAAGCTACTGTCACAAAGGCCCGAATTAGTGACTGAATACCTGTGAATGTTTGTTCCTGTGTGTTGTCCCGAGTGACGTATATGGTGTGGGGTGTATCGCAATGCATGATGGGACAGGCTCCACATCCCTGTGACTTACTGAAGGATGTTAGACAGTCTTGGCTGCGGCGAGTCAGTTTAGACTACGGTAAATCCAGCGACGCGCTGACGGTAGAAAGTGGCAGGATCCAATCAAAATCGAGTTGTACAGTAGGACACATCATTCCAGGGCAGAGCGGCTGTTAAATACACACTGTTGTGAATAGCAAGACAAAAACTAAAAGACAGAACAGACAATACAAACGTGACAATGACAGACCTTTAACTTATTCAAGTATTCAATACCGCACGCTGTCAGCATCCATCATTTTCTTGTTTTTTGCGTCATAGTTTCTAATTACCTCATGTCCAACATGGAGGCTGTCTGTCAGGTCAGGAAAAAGGCAGGTAGCCCTGTGCCCCCATGTGATGTTCCCGCACCTCTGGTGGTTCAGAAGCAGCGTGCGGTTCTGGGTCGCTGTAGACCCTTGAAACCGGCAGATTGACGAGAAATGATGGGGGGGGGGGGTCTGACCTTGATAATGACGGTAATGATCCTGATGGTTTTCCTCGCCACAAAGCCAATACTGTTAATAATGACAGTGATGATGATGGATACGATGATGATGGTGATGATAATGATGATGGCGCTGGCACCGCTGATGCTGCCGATGATTGGGGAAATGAGCGCGTTGATAAGGCCCGCAAAACATTTTCTGCCGTGCGCGCGCTACTGTAAGTCTACACTGATCGTCCCGCCGGCCATCTTATCTGCCGCATCGCGCCGTCCGACATCCACTTCCCTTTCCCCTCCTGTTGGCGGGCTCCCGTAAACCATTTTAATAACCTGATCACCGCTGCGCGTGCATCCGCAATGGCGAAAAAATACAATTATGCAAGCGGCGTGAACATCTGGGGGAGGATTTGACTTAAAGTAAAAACAGTGAGGTGAGCCAGAGAAGAAGAGGTCTTTTTTTTTTTTTTTTTCAGGGGGTGGGGTTGAAGAAGAACATGGGCACTCAAGTAGGAGAGGGGAAGATGGAGACGGAGAGGGAGCGAGCAAAAAGGCAGGGGGAAGATAGATCATGGTCCTGAGCGATTGTGACAAGCATAGACCCTATCAGCCGCTGTTTGTTTGCACACTCCCCTCTCTGCATTAAAGGAGCCGTCCGGGCCGCCGGCAGGCCGCGAGCGCTCCATCTCATCACCTGACACGCCAACAGATGTTATGGGCTGATAAGAGCCCCGCGGCCCCCTTTTTCCCTTTGCATCTACGATTACCTCCGCACAAAGGAGAAGGGGGCGGGAAGGAGGTGGAATGGAGAGAGAGAGAGAGGGAAGGAGGCAGAGGAGGGAGGAGAGGAAATCAAATACTTCATGATGGCCTGGTGTTAAAAAAAAAAGAAGAAGAAATGAAATGGATGGAAGTGGAGTGTGTGCACGCGGGGGGGAGGGTGGGGTGGGTGGGTGGGTGGGGGAGATTGAAAAAGGGAATGAGAGGAGGAAAGATGGCGGGGACCCACTCATTTGTCCTGTATGAAGTGGTAAATGGCCTCGCCGTGCTTCCTGGCCCCATGCTGTTTGTCTCCGTCCTAATCGGCTTATTCCATAAGCGCTGCCGCACCATCGTCATTAGGCAATGATAATGATATTATTTAACAGGGGATGAGAGAATTAAGGAGGCGCGCTATCTGATGGCGAGTTTTGTTCACCGCCTCATTTCCTCATCCTCGGAAAAACCTAGCCTTTCCCAGTTGATAAGAATTGTTTTGCAATTGTAAAGATGCCTTAATGACGGCCACATCCATCGGCTTTATTGCTGGGGAAAAAAAATCGTCATTGCTCCAACTTTTATAGTGTATTACAGGGCTGGTTTGCTCTCTGAATAACACTAACTAAATTGGGATGTAAGAAAAAAAAAAAAAGCCGCACTATTCGGAACATTGGTCTTGTTATGGCAAATGTAACCCAATCACTGCAGCAAATACACACATATCTCTTCTGTTGCTTCCTCCTGATCACTAATTTATGATATAATTTGACAACGTTTCTATATTTGTTCCACTAAACACTTTGCGTGGCATCAAATTACGGCTCACAAAAGATCATAGAAACCCAATATCATGCATCCTATTCTCAGCCAATCTGAATGGAGAGATTGTGTTCCTTTTTTCTTTTCCACTGCTTGGCTCCGAGTCTGGGGGGGGTGGCGGTTGGAGGGCGGTGGCGGCGGCGGTGGTGGTGGATGACATTACTAAACACAAATCAGCCAATAGAATAAACAAACTCCGGGGGGATAAACAACAATGCAATCTCCATCTACGCGTAAACAATATGGAGTGTGTGCGCGTGTGTGGCTTCTCTTGATGAGATTGAATATGTGCAGATGATAAGCCAACCAAGGTAATCAATGCAGTAATGATGAAGGGGGGGGGCTGGCAGAGGCTGCAGGGAAAGGAGGTGGGGTGGGGGGGGGGGGTTCCCTATCGCAGGCAGTCATCAATGGAATTTCTAAAGCACCTTGCCCGCCCTGTGTTTGTGTGTGTGTGTGCGTGTGCGCACGGAGCAAAAGCGTGACAAACGCGTCATCTCGTGTGCGACGGAGATAAGCTCTAAATAATTGCGGTCTGACAGGCCTGAATAATGGCCAAATTAGACAGAAGGTGCACATTATTACGAGCGGCAAACATTCAAGGCTGGGTTTGAGATGTAGCCGGGCTTGATTAAGGCTTGCGATGATGATGCTGATGGTGGTGTTAGACCCCCCCCGACCACCCACCCCTCCCGCCCTAATCCCATTTCGTCTCTCCTCTCTACTTTTCCCTCTGTCGTCCTGTGGATTAGCATCGTGGGCCTGCTCCGCCGAGTTACCTGTGGACGACCTCCTGTTGAGCGGCAGCCCACACACTGAGAGTAAAGGAGGGATGAGCAGGGTGAAAGAAGATGAGGTGTTTGTGTGTGTGTGTGCGGGCTCCGGCCGTTGATAATCGGTGGATAAAAAGAGCCGTACAAGGTCAGGGAAAGGACGAAGACGCGGCGGGGCGAAGCTGGGGGAAGGGGCGTGAAAGGAGCGATGGCGGAGAACAGAAGGCAGATAGAGGGGGTGGCGGCTTTGATGTGGATCAGCCTTGGGTTTGGTGTTTTGTCTGCGCCGCCGTTACGCCACGCTCAGGTAGAAAGATGAGAAAAGGCTCCACCTCGAGGCCTGACCCAAACAAGGAGCCTGTATCCGCCGTGCGGATCAGAGCCGTGGGTACGGCGTGACCTGACGGCAGAGAGCCGGGCTGAAAAGTGACTGATTCAACCATGAAGTTTGGGGGGGGGGGGCAGACTGAAAATCAATTTCTCCACCTGACATAAACCTCTATGGCAGAAATCAGAGCATACGCCAAACTAAATTACATCAAGCTGATGCCGTTTCTCTTTGACCTTTTTAAAGGGAAAACCCCAGATCACGCTCTCTTCAAAAAAAAAGAACCTGGACCTGTGTTCTGTGGTGCAGTTAAATATGCATCTCATACTTTTAATTCAGTTATTCGCCTTTGAATAGAGCGCAGTCTCCTTTTACATTACAAAGGTTGGGTATTCCTTTTGAGCTCCCTCCGGGCCCTCCAGCTTCCCTCGCACGATCCGAAACGCGCGGTCGGTCCGGTCCTCGCAGAGCGGCGGTCCCTTCGGATCAAGCGGAGCGTGCTTGTGACGGTCGGCCTGCCGTTAAATACGAGGTGACGCGCTACAATGACGGGTTCTTCCACACGTTCATCGTATGTGCTGTTTGCTGACTGTGCAAAGACAGACCGTTTCCGATTTGGTGTTGCCCACCGCCGGTTGTAAAACTAACTCGTCGGCGAACACAACCCAGCAATCTGCGCCCCATGAGCTCCCACTTCCGGTGTCTTTTGATTCGCTCCTCTCAGTTTCCACGCGGCAAACGTAAGTCTCCCCGGAAGCGTCTCAGTTAGTCTGTTTGGAAACAGCATTCACTTTTTCTTCTCTTTTTTTTTTCTCAATGAGATGAGATCGTTTCAGTTTTGGAGCGGAACTCCCCAAATCTATTTCAAACACCCGATCTGATACTGTATCACCAGGAGGAGTGATCAGATCCACGTCCATAATCTCCGCGCTGATCGCTGCCCAAGCAGACGGTTATCTTTGCGCGATAGTGATTGGGAGATTAGTGTTTTTAAATGCTTATCCGTGTAGGACCCCCCTAACCCCCCCCCAGGTAGCCGGGCCCCAGAGCCTCAGTTGAGTCGCAGCGTCACATCAGAAACACACAGAACCAACATGTTGGCTGTCGGGGTGAAGGAGGGAGAGGATGGAGAGTTGGGAGGGGGGGGGCTGCAGTGGATCATGTACATAATCACTTGTTTATCACCAGAGCATCTCGCCAAATCACTAAAACACTGCTCTAATCACAGGAACCAGAGCAGCTGCTCTTTTACTCTGTTAGACCTGTCTGGGGTCAATTTAGGATTACACACAGAGAGAGGTTTTTGATAACGGATTATTTCTGGATTAATATCTCCTAATATTTACTGTCCAATTTTGGAGTTGATGGAAGGCGTGGCATCACGGATTTTCATAGGAGAAATGTACATGATGAACAAAAATCACATGTATTCGGTGTTTCATGCAAATATCTGTACAAGTTATTGTGGCAAACACCATGTTTCACATCAAAAGGAGGATTATAATTTTAAGTACGGTGCTTGAACCAGGAAGTGATGAGTTTCCATTCTGTGAAACAGCTCTCGCTCCGTTATGGGACATGATCACCAAGGATAACATGCGTGCATCCTGTTGTGAAATCTGATCCAAAATGTCACAAGAATCAATTCAGGCAAAGACAGCCAGTGTCATATTGATCAGTTTAGCAATAAATATGCAATCAGCCTACGTGCACAACACTTCACCTCGCAGGGACCCCCCCGGGCCAAAAGCGACTTCGTGTCTGATCCGAGTGCATGCGACTCGAAGCGAAGGGTGCGGGTGTTTCTGCGTTTGGGATCGCGATGAGATCAAATCCTCCGTGCACAAAGAGCTGCCCGCTATGTATCAGCTGTCCTCATCTCCCTCGCCCCGGTAGGAGATGTTCCAGTGGTGGTAGGATGGAGGGGGGGGGGACGCCAAACACAAAATAAGCCTTATCTGCCCCCGGTGCTCGGCTGAGATTAGGAGAGGAGGGGAGGAAGCCGGCAGAAAGGAAAGGAAGAAGATTCCAGTGGGAAGCAAAGGAACTTAGAGGAAAGGTAGGGGAGAGAGGATGGAAAGGGGGAGGGAAAGGGAAGGAAAGGAAACGAAGCCAATGGAACTAGAGAAGAAGGTAAAAAAGAAAGGCGTCCTTACAAGGGGAGTAAGAAGAAGAAGAGGAGGAGACGTGGGTGTCAGATGATGGGTGGACGGGCTTTTCCAGCCAATTCGGAAGCCGCTCCACGCTTCATAACTCCCCGCTAAACGGCGGCGGAGTCGACCCGGCCTCCCTTTTTTTTTTTTTTTTTTTTTTTTTTTGGAAACGAGTGTCTATCTTCGGGAGAGAAGCGCTTGTTTTTATGATTCCATTACCCAGGCGAGGTGCGGGGCGAGAGGGTGGCAAATGGGGGAATTTGGGAGCGCTCGGCGAGCGGGCGCATGGGGAGAAAAGCCCGTTTGGGAAGCGGCGGTGGAACTGCAATCTCCGGAGTCCATTCTGTCCCTGCCGCCCTGTGATCCCCACAGCAATTAAAGGCGAGGGGGGGGCACAGGGAAGTCCAACAAATCACGCCCACATGGAGATGCACTCGGGCTTATGAACCACCAACATATTCCACCCGCTTTCTATGGAAAGGTAGCGAGGATAAAAAAAAAAAGAGACCGCGAGGGTGCAGAAACTGCGATTTAACTCCAGAGTCCTTGAAACAGCGGATGAGAGGGGATTCAGACGGATCACAGCAAAATGAAAAATCATTTCACTCTTATTACCCTACTTGGGAGCTGAGTTCCCTCTTCTCACCAGTTTATGCTCAGTGTGGACTGTTAGGATGATGTCATCAGGGTTATATAACCTTTTGTAAAGTGCATTCACAGGAAAAAAAAAAAGTCCTTTGGTTTCATCACGTTTCGGATCTGGAGTTTGAGTTCTACTGGTTCGTTTGTGATGATTATTCCTTTAACCAGTCTCTTGTAAGACCTCAGACTTTATGGAAAGTACCAAAAATATACACAAGTACCCGTGTGGTGCTGCAGGGCAGGACGGGATTGTGCGAAAGACTGAGGAAAAAACTTCCCCGGTCGTTTGGGAAGCTCGTTCAGACTGCTTTGGGGATAAAAAAAAAAAAAATCTTACGTACAGTATATTTGTTTTTCTTCTCTTCATGTAAACGTTCACATTCATACCTCAGGAGAGGACATCTGCGGCAAGACAAACACAATCGCCGGAGACTAAATCAATGTTTCGCCGAGTAATACGCCCACTGATTTCTCACTCTCGTCGCACTCTTTAACACAAATTCCATCACTACGCACGACGAGTAACACAAGTTTTGTGGTTCCCCCTCCGGAGGACGCAAGTTGTGGAAGTTTTGCGATATTTTGATCTCCGCCGTGTTTTCTTACTCCTACGCCGTCCAAGAGGAGGAAAATAACACCCTCGTCTGGCCAATCGCGGCGAGCGATAGCGAGATTGTCTCCATCCTCCGTCGTAGGATGATCCTAAATCCACGTTCCATCTCTCCTCACACCCCCGGGCCTCGCTCTAAGTCCAATATCGCCAGTCACTCTTTAAAGCCGTGCCAGCGGCCACCCACTCCAGCTCTTATCCCCTCTTCTTCTCCTCCCCTCCAATGTCCATCAGTCATTGTTTCCTTCCCGTCCTCCTCCTCTCCTCTCCTTCGCTCACCCCCCCACCCCACCAACCCCACCATCCCCCTCCTGCTTTGATCTTGATTTCTGACCAGGAAATATCTACCGAGGGCCCGTCCAGCTACAATAACATTCAATAAGAGAACACAAGGGTGGCCCAGACCGGTCGGCTGATAGCGCCGCGATTTATGGGACCCCGCTCGCTTCTTCGCCACGACAACAGCACACCCGAACACGCACTTCAGACTCACGCATCACACTTGAGCGTAGCACGTGCGTCTTTCATATTCTTGAGCATCTGGCGTTGTCTCTCTCACGGTTTTATTGAAATCGGCCCAGAACCTGAGGCCTCTGATCGGCTCTTTTTTCTCAGAGGCCTCACTGGGAGACCAGGAGACAAAACCACTTTCTGCCCTGAACAGAAAAATGATGCATCAACTTCTATTTATTTCAACATCAGGCGGGACTTTCGCATTCGTTCAAGTTGGCGTCGCGGAAACCTCGCGCATGCGCAGTACGAGCGTAACCTGTGAAGGAAACGAGTTTAAAACCCTCTCAATCTGTACATGCAGTCTACATTTCCTGTTGAAAGTGCAGCCGTGGCTCTCTCTCCCCATTCATTCAGATAGGGGCTTGATCTTTGCCCGAAATAACTACTAGGGGGTGTAGCCAAGATGGCCGCCAGGTAGCAAGACTAACCTATGAGGCCTTCATTTACAGGGTTCAGGTGCATAGAAGGAACTTTAGATTTTTTTTATAGCTCTGAACAGGTTACACAAGGCCTTACAAATATGCCATGAGGTCATACTGTTTTGAATTGCCTCTGTGCATCTGTATCTCCAGCATTTTCCCTCTTGCAGGTTTAATCAAATAGAGCTTTGTGAAGCTTTGTTCCTGACTTTTGTGGCAGGGAAATAGCTCAGATGTTTGTGGTCATTTTTTTTTTTGTCCCACAGTCCTGAAAACAAAAGTCGCTCCGAGCGTGAACCACGAGTCTCTCATAGCGCTTTGTGTATGCTTGCATCCAAACATCCTGTCTTTACAGGCAAGTAGTTGGACGTGGAGTTATTCCAGGTTTAGGAGTTAAAATTTGTCAGGTTTCGATACCTGGCCGAGGTTTTCTGCCATCGGCAAGCTTCCGCCGAAACGAAGCGGGCGCCACCGTCCTTGTTACTCCAGAGAAACTTTCCATCTGACATCTTGGTCGTGCTTTGTTCCTCGATGCCGGAAAAATAAACGCGGCCGCTTTTGGCTCGAAGCAAACTACATCGAATCAAACACAGGCTGGGCTCTAGTTGTTGTTGTTGACACTTGTCTCAATCCCCTTTGTTCCAATGTCCATATCGCCAGCCCACCGCACACTTGACGCCTGTCCAAACAGGACTACAAATGGCTGCCGTCCCCCAGTCCCTAACGCGGTGTGGGACCGTGCACCGCTCCTCAGCCTGCTCTGGAAATCCGCTGTGACCAAACGCCGTCCGAACGGGACAAGAAAAGACACCGTCCCCTCATGCCTGGGCCGCCCCCCCGGGGGGCTGGAACCGAGTGTGACGCCTCTACCCACAAAAAAACGGGGAATCGGCCCCTTTGCGCCCACACTCCCCCTTGACCGTCACCGCTACGGGACGCACCTCCTGAGATTCGTTCCCCGTCCCGGTCGCGGTCCCGCTGCGGTTATCTGCTCAGGGCCAGGGAGCAGGGGCGAGCGTGGGACGGAGGGGTTGGACTGGGGTGGAGGGGGGGGTGGGGATCCGTTTTAGGACGGTGAGGGATCATCATTGTCTCCCGTCTCACCCTGTCACTTACTATTACCAGCCTGCCGGCTGACATCCTGTGTATTTCTGCATGTGCCATTCCACAAAAAAAAAAAAAAGGCGCTGGATGTGTGGTCTTGGCATCGAGCGCGCACACGCGCACTTTACAAGCGGGCGCACACACTCCCGCTCTCCCTCACACACAACACGCTCTCCGCGCACAAGACACAGTGTCAGCACTACAGGCGCTTCTCGGCGAAAACCTACACACGGGATTGTGAGCGGCAGCGCTCTTCCCAGCAGACTGCGTGTGGGAGGGACAGAGCCACAGGCGCTAAGTGTCTCTATAGCCCATGTGAAATCAAATGTAGGCTGCGATGAGCCTCCAACCATACCAGGCACAATCGCACGGAGAGGCAGAGGGAGCGGGAGCTTTAGAAGACCACCAAGGATAGCAGCATGGCACAGGATGCCGGGGCTGTCTCCGTGTTAAGGCCTTTTTCTTCACTGAATACCAAAGTATTCACCACTTAAAACAGATTAAGAGCTCGGGAATAAACAGGCCTGACGCTGCCGAAGTGGTGGTGGTGGAGGTGGGGGGGGGCACAGGAGGAGGGTTTTGGGGAATTAGAGAGCAGGACGAAAGGGAGAGAAGCCTTTCGGGAGATAACGGCGCGAGAAGCAATCAGGATTGTTCCAATATTAAGGAACAAAAGGGGGGTGGAAAAGAGACATTTGGATTGTTTTCATGGGAAAGGAGCTACTTTTCCTTTCCTCAGAAGCTCCGCTCGGGACTCCAGCGAATAGATAAGATTGTCAGATGGTGTCTGCGGGAGTGCGTGTTTTGTTTGTTGCGCAATAACATCTCCGAAGGGCGTATTTGAACCGCAGCCCGCCGGCCAACGTGAGCCCTCGGCCGATACGGTCGGCCTGTTCATGTTGGCTGGTTTTGGAGATGGCGGAGGTGGACGGACACGTCCACCATCCTCTTCCTCCACAGTTCCCTGTCCAGTGTTGGCGTCTGTTGGGACAGAGTGCTGTGTGTTTTATGTGTGTGTGTGTGGGGGGGGTGTATCAGATAAGACTCCTATGCATCTGATTAGTTTCCAATGGGAGGGCGTGATAATAACGGTTTGCCATTTTTGGCCCGTTATTAGTCCGGATATAAGCTAGTCAGCGCTGCCCACTTCTGATATAATGGCTGTGATACAGCCTTCAGATAACATAAGCACTCAGATCGCACGGGGATTCATGGAAGTGTGAGTAAGAAAACACAAATGAGGCCTTGATAGAAGAAAACAGCAGACAAGGCGGATGCGAAGGAAGGCCTGAGTGGCGCAGTCTCCATTATTTTCTTCACCTCAGAGTGCATTATGGTACTTAGACACAAAGAGTAGCTTCTGTCCAGTCAGTGAGGTTCATTAAGTTGGCTTATTGTCAGTTGATCATCAATCACCAAGATTTAAATTCAGTTTTGTGCCATTGATGATCTGAAACCAAATATTGCGCTGATAAAGAAGAAGAATCCCTCCCATCGTCAGACTCTGGCTCACGTTGGGATGAATGACAGTGGCTGAGGCCCCTGGGTAGCCCAATAATTAGAACTAATCTTGACCACACTAATGGGAAAGAAAGCTGAAATAATTGAAATGGAATGACCATCATATTACATCACGTCATTGCAGTGTTCGTGATTCCAGAAGATCCCAAGATTTTCACCTGGAGGAGCATTTAGGTCAGAAAAGAGCATTTTCTGTGGCCATTTTATTAATAAATTATGTGTCAAATAAGATTTCGGGAGTTCTTTGTTCTGAATTCTGATTCAGAAAGTGAGATTTTGGACATAACTAGTGTAGCAGTGCACAAACTGACTCTGGCTTTAATTTTTAAAAATCCCCTTTACAATACAGACTCGGTGAAAGTTGCACCCCGAAACTTTTGACAGCAGCTGCAAATTCACAGCGTGGAGGTCGGCACGCTCTCGCACAGACGCCGATGTCATGGGATTCGATGGAAAGGTCAGAACCGGGCTGGATCGGATCCCACCCGAGGGAACCCCCCCCCCCCAAAAAAAATAAACAGCAGGCCTCTGATGAAGCTGTAGGGGAGTTTTGAAGCAGCAGCCGATGAACAAAAGAGAAAAGAAAAGTCAGAAAGTGAGGGGGAGGCTGAGTGAGCGGCGGGTGAACAAAGTGGATGCTGCAGTTAATCCCTCATCGATTCAGTTATGCTTTAAAAAAAAAAAAAAAAAAAATCTGTGGGCATGGGAGACCTACAGAAAACACAGCCGTCTCTTCAAATAACATTTAACTAAGTTGCCATAATGATGGAGATGATAATCGAGAGCGCCACCAGCCAGTGTGGTGGGTGTTATTGTCCCTTTTATTGCCCCCCCCCCCCCTGCTGCTTTGATTTGCACAAAATATGTGAGCGGGAGGCAGATGATTTCCATAACAAACACACACTTGCCGACGCACGCTTCCCCTGGGAAGTGTCAATCTAAGTGGGAGAGTATGTTGACATTTATAACCATCTGGGGGGGGCACGGTCGCTATTTCTCAGCTGTTTAACTTCAATTAGGGAAGGGCGGGTGGGGCAGAGGGAAAGAGGGGAGCGGGGTGGGGATGGCGAGGGGGGGCGACTTGTTACCGAATGGTTAAGTGGCAGCAGAATAGGCGCTAAGGGGGGAAACACATTTATGGGTGTCTCCTAAAGAGTTTGCATTGTGCCCGGGCCTTTGTGGCTTCACGGTGATGGAGGACTGCTGATGGCTGTGGGAGATTATGCATTGACGGAGGATGTTAACGTGGACCTGGGTGATTACAGCCGGCGAGGCCTCGCTCTGCCTGGAACTTACGTCCATTCACCTGAAAGCCAAACAAATATCGCCGACCTTTCTCTTCTTTAAGGTCAGAGCCGGACCACACTGCCCAACATTATAAAAAAAAAAAAGAGATGGTAGATCTCGGCGGACTGGACCAAGAATGGAGAGACGGATAGACAGAAGGGAGGGAGAGAGGGAGGGGGACACACACACCAATAATAAAATGATGAGGAGGGGAAAAAAAGGTCCTATTGGACAGGAAATAAAGTGTGCTGTCAGTCAGGAGCCGCGGCGCTGCCAGAGTCACATCTCCCAGGTTATTGCTTATTGTTTACTCCCCTCTGAAAAGGTCAGAGGTCATGGCGACCACATCTATTTTTCTCTCCCACCCACTCACCCCATTCTTCTCCGAGCGCGAGGAGGAACAAAGAGCGACGGCGGGGCGGCGGTGGGGGACGGCTGGCGGAGGGAGAGGGATGGGGCGTGTGGTTGGAGGGTGAGTCGGTGGTGGTGGGTGAGGGAGAGTGGAATTAGAAAAAAAAAATATAGAAAGGGAAAGCAGCGATCAGACAGCGCTGATAAGGAGAGGAGGCAGGGGCGGGGTGTTGCTGTGAGCTTTTGGGGGGGGGGGGCAGCGGTGGCGGCGGCGGCGGTGGTGGTGGTGGGAGGATGGTGGGAGGAAGGGGGGGGGGGTGATGTGTGTATTCAACTCCGGGCTGACTCCTCTTATGCTAATACAGCCAATTTCCTCTTTTATTTCATTTCTGGAGCCGAAATCTGCGATCTGCGATAAGGTTGCCGTGGCGACCGCCTGTTCCCCGGGCGGATGCGGGCAGCCGTGTGATGGAGATGTGTAAGTCGGCGGGAGCAGCAGGGAATGAATAATTTAAAACTCCACCAAGCTGAAGAGATAAGAGAGAGCAGGGCTGAGGCCTCCCCCCCGCTCCCTCTCCCTCTCCCTCTCCCTCCCTCCCTCCCTCCTTCACTCTCACTCACTCACACACACATACACACTATCCCTCGCCCTCCATCTCACTCTCCCTCACCCTTCCCCACAATCCATCTCTCCACCTCACCCCTTCTAACTCTCAATCCCTCTCTCCCTGCACTCTCCTTTTAACCCCCCCCACACACACACACACACACACTTTCTATTTCTCTCTCCGGACATCTAAGGCTTCATCCTCCAAAGCGAGCTGACCTCCAAGGTCAAGGGCACGATGGGTAATTGAACTGGCGGTTTGGGGCGGCTGGGATAGGGCCCGCGGATGGAAACGGCGGGAGACCAGAGCGGAGGATGATGAGGTTGGCGGGCGGAGGAGGAAGGCCTCGCTCCAATTCAATCTACTTGTTTCTCCTCCTGCTCGATTTTAAAACGTGATGAATTCTTAACCGCCGCTGCCGCCGCGGCGCTCCGGCTGCCAAGTGCGCGAGCGATTCGGCGAACTTCGCGCGCTCCAAGTTAAGCCCACTTGGCTCGTGTCATTCTTGCACTAGTCGCTCGAACAACAGGCGCTCTCCAGCTTCACAATGGCCCAGCCACTTGAATGTAACACATGCTTGGAATAGCTCAGTGTTCCAGCTGAACGCTGCTGCTGTGTAAACACACTGATGCTTCGTTGGGTGACTCAAGATGTCCTGAGACGCTTGCGTGTGTGTGTGTGTGTAGTTAGCGCAGGTGAGGTGGCCATTATAAGAAATCACGCAGCCCAAAAGGTTTAACAGTATTTAAAAGCAATATTTACCTTGTCTGTCTTATTGGAGGCTGTACTTTTATTTAAATGTCGAGCGACGTACGTTGCACTGTACCCGAGTACAACTTGATGTGCGGAAATGGTATTTCCATTTCGTGAAACATTATTTCAGCGAATTTCAGATTGAAAGATTTGACCTATTGACATTTTGTGTCCAAAGCACGTGTGGCGTTTGAAATCTAATCGGCTAACAGCATTAAGAAGCCCCAACCTCGACCTCGTAGCGTGTACTTTGACTTTCAATACTTGCCTGCTGATTGTATTTCTGCACTTTAGCTTCAGTGAGCTAACGCTGACAGTTTCCCGTATGTCGTATTCTCACGAAATCCCACGAAAAGACAAAAACACAAGTCTTATTCCGCTGTCGTGTAAAAACTATGAAAACATCCTCCATGTTTGTCACCCACAGTAGCCACAACACACCAGCTTGTAAAAACCTGTTGCTATTTGTTTTGACTCAACTACTTTTTAAAGTACTACTTTTTCAACCAGGGGCTGATCGGATAATTTTCAGCCACATGGTATTGGATTATTGGATTAATAGGAGATGATTTAGGACTATCTAAATAAAGCTGAGTCCTGTTAAGGGCAGATGGGGTCAGCAGCTTAGCTTTCACAAAGAATATGTAGCAGTGTGAGCTTTCATTTTTTTTAAATTCAGAGGTTCTGGGGGCGATCATGCAGGCCAGTGGCTCGGCCCACTCAGCAGGTCTGGGAGGTGTGTGTGTGTGTGTGTGTGTGTGTGTGTGTGTGTGTGTGTGGGGGGTTGGCGTGTGTTACGTTACATCCTCGACTCCTGTCTGTCTGGCCCACCAACCTGTTTTCATTCCACAGCTGCAGCACAAGGCTTTATCGCCATGGAGATAAACCACGGTTATAAACACCCCGCGGGTCACGTCCAGGTGAGGGGTTCACGGTGAGGTGTGGCTGGCCTCCGCCCCCCCCCCCTCCAAGGGGGAATGTAGGTACCGATCCTAAAAAGACACAAGTGGAGGGGAAAATCGGAACAAAAAAGCTGATTCATAAACAAGCCACACAGGGCGCCCGCACAGGTAATCTCAGCCCAAGCATGAAGCCCTCATCCCAATGGCGCCAGGAGGCAGCTTGCCCCGCCAGGGTGCACATGCACGGAGGTGAATTTTTAAAAAAAAGAAACACCCCAAACAATATATTTTAATTGCATCTTCAACCCCTCGATATGTTCGCCTGCAAATGAAGCCTTGAACCTGGCGTAATGTCGTGTAAATTTCAAAGCTTTTCTGAAGCGTGTTTTGCAGCACTTGTCTCTCTGGAGTCTTTTCATCTGAGCAGAGCATCTCAGCCCACATCCTCCGAGGTCTCCTTCACATCAAGGGGGGGTGGGGGGTGGGGGGGCAGCTTGTTTTGTCTTCCGAGCGCAACATCTCGCATTCCTCCGTCCACACGCTCGCAGATCAACACGCACGGCCCGGCAACAAACAAACGCAAACAAAGCGGGACGTGCAGAGATCTGAACGTGCAGGTTCCTTCCTTCCTTTGCTGCAACAAAACGGACGCACTTCCTCCGCCGGACACATGGTGGCACTACGTACTTGGTGGAGACCCGGTGAGACCTCCCTCTCCACCCCCCCCTGCCTTGAACATGGAGTCCCATGGAGCAGAGCAGGGGTAGATGCACACACACGCGCACACACGCACACACGCACACACACACACACCTAGCAGATACTCCAGATTACATTGATAATACCAAAAATATTGGCCCATAGAAATAATACAACACAGCGATAACGGAGTGCTATCTGGTTTGATCGTGATACCACAACTAAACGCAGGCAGAATATCAACTCCCGCAAACAAGAAATAAGAAACTGGGCCTCACATCAGTGAGACGACAAAATAAAAACACGACTGACACCCTCAATCTGACACGAGTTGAAACCCCAGTAGCTCTAAAAAGCCGCCGCTGAAAATTACACTGGATGTCTCCGAGTGTGAAAAAGGGAAGTGGTGTTGCAGCTTCCCCGATGTGAAGCCATGTAAATGGAGCAGTTTTAAGAGGCTTTTCAAGGCTGTGTGCGAGCAAATATGATTTCATTAAACAGGATATGAGCCCCCCCCCCTCCTTTTCTGATGGCTGTTAATCTAGATTAAGGTTGTGTCAGGATATTCGCAAATAGATGCTCGGAAGAATTGAGCAAATTAAACACACCCCAGTCATCAAATCTATTCAAGCAGGGTCAAAATATAGAGGAATTCCTGCTCTTCATTCAAACATTATTATCTCTTTAATTAAATTATTCCCAAATTATTTCTCTGTTAAAATTGTAATCTTTATAAAGGAATAATAATAACTTTAATATATTTGTCTTAAATGGGGAGATTTGCCTGCATGGGATGCACATCAATCTGTTTTTTTTTTTTTTTATGAAAGGCAGTGGTAGATTTACATTTGTTTAATTATTGGATGCCTGCGATCGTCTCTATCTGAGCTGCGAGTGTGGAAAAAAAAGAGGAATTGTACGGCCTCAATTAAATCTGATGTTAATTAAATCTGATCTTGTTTTGTGTATTAATCAAGCGGCAATTTTAATCTAGTGAATACACAGACTGTAATAGGAAATGTGGATATAGAGGGAGAGCAAGAATTATTTTAATTTCATGCTTGTGAAGAATGTTTTTTTTTATATATTTTATTTAGCTGAGTTGCATTAGTTCCTAATCTCCCCCCCCTCCTTTCTCCATGTCTCTTTATGCAATCTGAGCATCAGCTTCATCCAGTGCTAAACGTCTGCACACATATAAAGAGAATGTGAAACAGCCTGCATGAATACGTTCAATGAGGTGTCTTAGAATAAACTGCCGGTGAGTTATTATGTGGAGAACTCTTCTGTGGAAAGGCTTCTTAAAATTAATACTCATGTATGAAGCTAATATTTCATTTGCCCCCCTCCCCCACCTTCACCTCCACCCACTTGGAGGCGTGTTTGCATGTAAGTGCTCTGAATTTTATTTATTTTTTAGAAACTTTTTTTTACGGTTAATCTGCATTTGCGTGCCTACCTGTGTCTGTGTGTGTGTGTGTGTGTGTGTGTGTGTTGCCACAGAGCCGCGGCTGTGTCAGAGTGTTAATTATGTTTACATCAGCATTAAACTGCGCCTTTATCAGATGTACTATTCCTTTTTTTTTTTTTTCTTCAGAGGCAGGTTCTTGGTAGAGTGACACCAGAGATAAGTGGGAAAATTTTACTCTGTGGTCAGCAACTCTTTCCAGATACGCCCACTTTATTTCCTCCGGTTGTTCTACGCAAACATTCCTCCTGAACGCAGAGATAGGGAGGGAAACACCGCCTCTATCCAAACCACATTAGACTAATTAACAAACTCATTTAAAGCTGGAGAAATATTGATTGCCATACATTTGGAGACGTAGAGGGTGAAGGTTGGCGGGAGGAGGAGGAGGAGGAGGAAGTCGGGGAATAAATAAATAAGAGTCTGGCAGGTGTATGTAAATTGTTTGTTGGCAATGGAGAAATTTAAATTACAGTTCAATCAGAGAGGAGGAGGAGAGAGAGAGAGAGAGGGGGCGAGGAGAGTGGCGAGCACCCTGTGATTTCCCGTCTCCACGCTTAGTTGATATTTCACTGGGTGAGGATTGAGCGCTACGGGTGCATTTCACACCCTGAATGAGAAAGGCAATCTCGCTCAGCCGACTAGAACAATAATTAGAATGGAGATTAAATAAAAATAATTAGAAAAAGTTCATCTAGTTTTGATGTATTAATTATTCAGCCCCTGCTTTATTCCAAGTCTAATTATCTGCTTCAGTGAAAATGCCAAGATTTTCTGTGAGTCATAAAAAATTACATTCATGTAATTATGTCAGCAATTTGGGGGGAAGTCAGCTAAGCAGAGCGTCGTCTCTCTGCCCCCCCCCCACCCACCCACCATCCCCGCTCCACCCCCAGTTTAAAGTAAGTAACTTCTAACTACTTATAACTTATAAGTTAATACAGTCCCTTTCAAGCCAGGGGTATAAATAATAGAATGCAATGGGAGATTATTTACTCTTTAAATGAGGAGCTGCTCTCCCAGCTCCCCGACACTTCCCGCCTTCACACTCACATGCTCCGCACATCACAATGAAAACAAGACGACTTTTTATCCATTCTTGGTCAGTAGATAATAATTTGCATATAAATGGAAATATTTATTGTGAAAAAAAAAAAAAATAAGGAAAGGGAGATGTAGGAAGTAATATGCTCATTTTTCAAAAACTCATGGGGCCCCAACTGTGATATCTGTATTTTAGGAGTCAAGCAGTTTAAAAAATAAGACGAACTGAATCTCAAAAAAAAAAAAAAAAAGAAAGAAAGGAAAAGAGAGGGAGAATAAATAAATAAATAGCGGGAGAAGAAAGGGAGAGGGGAGCCGAGGGAACCTTTTAAGATGTTTACTACACAAATGGAGTCTCCAGAGAAGACGGCGTCCTGATGAAATATGAGAGATAGCTGTCGACATTCTGTACTTTTCTCCTGGCTGTGTAGATGGAGGCAGGCAGGCTGGAGGACTAAGCTGTAATGACTTCCCTTCCTCCACCTGACTCACCGGGGGAAACCAATAAAGTTACAAAAATAAACTTTACAGATGTGGAAAATGTATTACCAAGATAGGAAATAGGTGACTGCACTTGAAAAGGGAAATCGAATATTGAAGGTGCGGCCTGAAAATAAGAAAAAAAAAAGTAAGAACCTTTAAAAAAAAAAAAAAATCTAATTGTAAACACACTTTACATTTATTTTATCCAAACTATAAAGTGAAACATAAAACGTGTGGATATCTTTTTTTTTTTTTTTTTTTTTTGATAAGGTGGCATGGAAATGCAAACCTTGCCTTGTGCAGGATTTCCTGTTTTTTGGGAGTCTGCATGAAAATTCACGGTGCAAACATGTTACACCGAGCTCTCGCCGAAGTCGGGTTTGTTAGGTCTCGTTAAATTACCATTCAGAAGCGCGCTTTCAAACGCAGCGCGCTACAAAAACATTACAATAAGAAAGTGCAGACGTTCTGTCTGGGGGGAAAAAATACTGTTTGGATTCATTACATTGGTGCCGAGCAGCGTCTGTGCACACTGCGGGTCGGGGGCTCCTGCGTGGAACCAATATGCATTTAAATAAAATGTATGGAACCCTATGTGCACAGTGCAGATGTGATTGTGGAGGTGTGTGTGGCGTGTGTGTGTGTGTGTGCGTGGGGGGGGGCACATGTTAGCCCAGGCTGATTGAAATCGATAGGAAACAGGAAGAGGTGTTGAGCGTTTCACAGCCTGCGCTCGTTCTGGTACAGCAGAAATGGTAGCGTGCTTGCTCCCCATGTAATGGCTTCACATGAGCATACATACATATGAAGGCGCGTCGCAGCCGATAAGAGCCGAAGCTCTTTTTTTTCTTTTCTTCTGTTCGGAAAGCCAGCCGGGGGACTCCAGCTGTCGGGGTTCCCGTTGCGGCGAAGCCTTTCCGATTCTTCTCCATTTCGACGCTCGTCCCGAGTTTCGGAGACAAACCGCGGCTTCTTCAGATGAGAATCGCGCGTGAACGGCAGGAGAAGCCGGCGTTTTTTGCTGTTAGTCAGAATTTACTCGTGTCTCGTCTCTGAAACGGCATGAATGGAAAAGATGTTTTACAAAAGAAAAAGAAAATTGTTCCAGATTTGTTCTCTCTAATCTGTGTTTTTTTATTATTTCAGAAGTTTAAGTCATGTCTTATCTCAGAAACGACGCGTGAATGGGAAGGATTTGGACAAAAGATTCTGCCATCAGTGTTTTTAAAACTTCAGGCATTGTCAAACATGTACAACAATCAGCTTTTCTCCAGGCGTGCGAGATTCGTCATTGTGCATAGACCTGGAGCCTTTTGTGAGTCTGAAAACGTATGAAAAGTTTCCTAACTGTGTGGTCTCTCTGACATGACACGTGCTGATGTTTTGGCTCTGCGCCACCTCGACGACGAGCAGCCTGCATCATTCGCCCCTCGCTGGGGCGACGCCGATGTACGAGGGTTGATTTTTACCTACCTATGTGGCTTTGAGCATATTTCTGCCACGTGAAAAGCATTTGCGTGGCAGAATTGCGCGTCTCATCCTGTGTCGCCCTGTAGTTTCTCATTTGGTTTCTTTCTCTATCTGCCTCTTGCATCTGCTGAGGAGACACCATGTTAGGAGTGGTGCTTATCAGGCCCTGATCAATGCAAGCAGGAAACATTACTGATTAGAATATGAACAGGCCGCAGAGAGAGAGAGAGAGAGAGAGAGAGAGAGGCGAAAATATGGCCACATGCACACATGCAGTTCACGCCGTGAGGAGATATTTGGCCTTCTTTTTAAATTTCCTCGCAAAACACCGAGTCATCCAATTTGAATTTCACACTCCGACCACAAGCAGGAGAATTTGCTCTTAATATGTGAACGAGCCGGAGCGTTATTTTACTCTCCTTCAGTCGGGATTCGAGTCAATAAGGAGACGCACGAGTGTCTAATTTCGAAGCAGCCCATTTCTAAAAGCTCACCTGAGCAACTTCTCCACACTCAATAAGGAGTTGCTCCTCTTGCTTTTAAGAAGCAATGAAGTGTGTGTGTGTGTGTGTGTGTGTGTGTGTGTGTGTGTGTGTGTGTGTCTGTGTGCGTGTGTGCGCGCAGGTCTCCTCTGCATTGTGAAACAGGTGGAAGTTGTTTTTTTAAGAAGAAGAAGGAGTCAAGGAGCGTAAGTGCACTTCCACCACCATTGTTACAGGTCCAAACATGGGCCACGTATTTAGTTTCATTTACATACGAGTCATTTATTATTCATGAAATGTTTCACTTTTTTGCAGCTGTTATATTATTATTATACTGAGGGGCCTGTTTGATCGGCGTACTGTCCATTTTGCGCTGTTTGTCCTCGGTGTGTCGACGCAGGACAGTAAACCCGAACGGGTCGAGTTCTTTCCTGTCCGCACGTTGCAGCGTCTTTGGGCAAGGCAGTGAATCCCAAGCAGCTGCCGTCATGCGTGTTAAAACGCGACCGCCAACTTGTTTTTTGTGGCAGGGTGCGGCGCAATTCCTAAAGTCTCGCGCTCAAAAAAAAAAAAACCCCAGAGAAACACGGCGGCGGTTGAGTCGCAGTTGAGTCTCAGTAAAGACGGCTCTTCGGTTTTCCCTCGCGGGAACGTCGGACTCCGCGCAAAACGCCGCGCACGCGTGTGTATGTTGGCTATTAACCGCGTTTAAGATGCAGATTAAAGGGGAAAGCAGTACAAGCCCCGGCCAGTGAGGCGTGTTGACCTACCTGCGGCCTCCAGCAGGGCCAGAAAAAACACGCGCTCCAGTTTGAGGTATTATTGATGCAGAAATGAAACAGGAGTTCATATTGAAGGCTGACTGAAAGGAAAGTGCCACGGTTGCAGAGATATATACGGAGTGACAACGTTTTTTGCGTTAAAGCCTGTGTCATATAGAGAAAGTAAGTTGGGTTGACGGTGCCGTGAACGTCTTTGAAAAAAGACGAAACAAAACAGAAGTGAAACCGCTTCCCTTCCTCGCTCCTTCGCCCTCGCCGAAAAAACATTTTCTCAAAAATATCCATTAACAACAATCAGTGACCTCCTGAGTTCCCAGTTTGCGCGCTGCCAACAAAAACACAACACAATCAATCCAATTTCTGCCCCTAAAATATTACTGCCACAAATTACTGCCACCCATTATTTGTATTATTATTATTGTTAGTGCTGCTGCCATTTTGACTGCTAAAAACCAGAATCAGGAGATTTGTATCTGAAAGTCAACTTCCTGTTGTTGGCCTGGCCATTCTGTCATAATTGTTTCTTGCGCAGCAATTTAATTTTTTTTTTGATTATCCAGATTAGAAGCAAAAAAAATATATATATATGTGCGTCCGCCGGAGCGTTTTACGACCTGAGAAGGAGTCGTGATGGTGAGGAGTGTTTTCCTTAAGATTGCTATTTAAAGGCCGGTTGTCTTTTGGCCAACAGAAGGCGCCAAGTGGGGGGGGGGGGTGGGGGGGTCCAAAAGGAGGCCTATCAATTACTGACCTCAGTGGTCACCCCCTCCTGACTCATTCAGACTCCCCTTCTCCTCTCACACACACACACACACACACACACACACACACGAAGAGTCACAGGTTAAGTCCGGCTTTTTTTTTTTTTTTGGAAGGATCCCAGGGTGAACATTAATTTCTTAATGCATTTGGGTTCCCGGGGGAGGTGTCCTCGGGAGTACACCACACGGGACCGTTCTGCTAACTCTCATAATAGGGTTGAGTGACCGTGATGCGCGCACACACACGTATGTGCAGTTAAAAAAAAAAGTTTGATGCCAGGAGAGCGCCCATCTAAACAAATCATTCTTTAATGACTCCCCTTCTGGCGATTTCCTTATTCCGGAGGTTCCCTTTTCCCCTTCTTCACGCTGTCACGCTCACAGATACGCGCGTGCGCGGGCAAAGCAAAATAAAGCTGTCATTAATCGGCGAGCTTGAGTTCCTCCTCGTCGGACGTTTTGTTATTGCTACGTCTGAACCGAGGAGGAGGCCCGACGGCTAATTGATCGACAGGCCCCCTGGGACCCCGGTTATGATAATCAATATTGACACATGTTTTCTGCCCTCGCCGTAACTCGTAAACATCCTCCCCGCGCAGGCAACCGCGCCACCGGCCGGGGTATGTGTATGCCCGCGGCGGCCAAACAAAAACAGCCGGCGCGTTCAAATTTAGACTGGAGATGAAATGGAAAATGTCTGACAGACGAGCCTTTGACCTCGGCGGGCTTTAGACCGATGATTCAGATACAGACGCGTTTTTCCCGACAGTAAAATGTCCCGCTTTGTAAATGTCTTGGTGGCGAGTCTTCAGCTGGGCGTTTCTGTATCAGCGGCTCACTCTCAAATGGCAACGCTGGTATCTGCTGCAAAAATCTAACCTTCATCTTCTTTTTTTTTTCTTTCTTTGGCATGACAACATCCCAATTTTAAAAATATTGCTCAGCCCAGATTCAGTGTCTAGCCTTTGGTATTGACCTACTGTGCAAATATCTGAGAAACTAATATTTATTGGGTGGGGGCGGGGCCAACAAATTGTTCAAATTAAAAAAAGTTGGCGTTTGTCTGGGACTATTGTTCTCAGCTTTTTCGATTTTCCCGTGCGTGCAGGAGGTGATGACAGCACAATATGGCAGCAGTTTTGGAAGCAGAAGGTCAGGGTCTTGGTGGCATGAGGGGAGGGGCGGGGGGTGGGGGTGGGGGTGGGGGCGGGGGGGTGAAAAAGAACATTTGGGTCAGCGAGCAATTACCAACGCTCTCCATCACAATAAATGGACCCCGCACATACTTCCCCTCAATTAATGCATTAGAGGGGTCAGGGGTTATGTAAGCACCATCCCCTCTGCCAGAACTGGGCGGAGTGTCATAATCCAGGAAGTGGCCATGCTCGCGCTTGATTGGCTGCGCGTCAGTGTTTAGCTTGCGTGTCAAAAGCTGAAGGTGGGGTGAGGAAAGTGCTGTGCTGGATCTTTATATTGAAAGTCCTTTATGAACGCTTTGCCGCTCGGGCCAAAAATACCCGTCGCTCCTTACGTTTTACTGGAAGCGCACATAAAAGCTGGAGTTTTGACGGGGCAGAAACTGGCCTGTTGACGTGACATCCCAGAGAGACGCACTTTAAAAGCTTCCCGAGAAACAGTCGAGTATACATTACACGTCTGACCTGCGCGGCCGGTAATAATCCCACAAGTTTAACAGAAAATCGTCAGGAGCTGAAGTTGTGTTTGGATAGAGCCCCCCCCCACCCAATCAGGAGGGGAGCAACACAAACTCACTGAGCCCCCCCCCCTTATCGTTTGATTTATTAAAATAGTCATGCATCAGCCTATGATGGTTTTCTCACACCGGCAGGTAAAGGTGCAACACCCCCCCCACTCCCTTTCTCTCCCTCTGCATTTTTCTAATGTTAGGGGTGGTGCCGGTGGTGGTGGTGGTGGTGGTTGGGTGGGGGTTAAAGCGCCTCGGGCCAAATTCCACATACACGCTGAACACGTACACACACACACCTCGCCAGTTAAAGCTTTCGAGGAAACGGCAGCTGACCCCCGCTTTTCTCGCTACGCCGGCCTGCGACAAGAATGTGCGCGTCGTAAAAAGTTCCGTGCTCATCTGCCGGCTTCATCGCGAGGCCCCTCCAGTAGTTCATGTGCTACAGGTAAATGCAAATTACAAAAAAGTCATTCATATGTATGTAGGGTGTAAAGATGGACAGATCTGAGGTTAAATTATCAGAACGCTGAAAGGATTCTCTTTTAATCGTACTGCGTAGTTGGAAGTTGGTCGGACGCGTCTGACCTCGCTCTGGACGTGATAAACAAACACGACTGAGCAGCGCACTCCACGGCGAGTGAGGTCAGATCTCAGAGCCGCCGTGAGTCACCCCGCCTCCTCCTCCTGCACCGCATCACTGAAAGGCATCTATCAACAGTGGAGCTGGGGATTTGGGGATTTTTCACAAAAACAAATGTACGTGTGACGGGCTCATTGTCCAGACCATTTCTTGTTATAGCTACTAGCAAGACTAAGACTTCTTTTCGACTGTAACTCAGTCTTTGTATGTGGCAGTCCTTCTGCCATCTGCGCCCCACCACTGTGTAAAGTTTTCTCTTTAACTCGGCGTAGCCGCAGGAGGGGCTCCCGCTTGCCCTGAAGTTCACGCGTGACAGCTTCCGGCCGGGCCGCGGAGAGAATCGGATTCGTTCCTTGCGCAGCGCATCGGCGTGGAATCTCGTCACGCAAACAAAGAAGATATTTGATCAGAAAGAGAAGTTTGTGGAAAGTAGGACGTGGAAAAGATGGAGCAGGGCCGCGCTCCGTCACCACCACCACCACCACCACCAGTGAATCATTCACCAGCAACGGCACTTAAAACCCTCCCTGAAGCACTCTTTACATTTCCGCGTATGAGTGTGTGTGCGTGCATGTGTGTTTACAAGGGTAGTTGAGGCCATGTTATATTAAGTTTTAAGGGAGGGTGTGTGTGTGTGTGTGTGTGTTGAGGGAGGAAGGGAAGTGGGGGACAGAGTCTCTTTCTCAGTGGCGAGACTTTGAAGTCGGGGCAGCTCTCTCTTTGAGGTGGTCTATCCCCCGTTCTCAACAGCGTTAATCATGCGTGAAGAGAACATGCTCACTCTGTGGTTGACCGGGCATCGCCGCTGATGGCTTCCCTCAGTCTCTGTGTGGGATGGAGGGGTCGGGGCTCGCGCCGGGTGGGCGGCGGCAGCAGCGGCTCCGATTAGCATGGCCTTAGGCTAACGCGGGAAAAAAAAAAAGAAAGAAAAGAAAAGCGCAACAAATAAACAGACGGGGTCAACTCGTTCAGCTGTGGCTACAAAGGTAGGAAGTTAAGAGCGGTTGGAATTTACAGGCAACTCTGCTGAAGATCACGTTTATGGATCAGGCAGTCATGCAAAGAAGCAGTCAACGTGGCCAAAAGTTTGTGGACATGCTTTTGGTCTTGGCTTTAATGGTTTGGGCTTCATCCCTCAAGTTCCCAGTAAAGGGATCTTAACTGGAGCTGTGATTGATTCTTATTCACAGCACACGGCTTCAATGCCCCCGTCAAAAGAAAATGATGCCACTTTTTTCCCCAGTCGCACTTATTCATTTCATTCATATATGTCGGATTGCATAGCCATCAGATATCAAATGAGCTAAGTGCATGAAGAATCTGATAAAAAAAAAAAAAATCTGTTTAAATTTCACACACTTTCATTTACGCTGAGCCACATAAAAACGGCAGCATGATTGCGACCATGTTGGTTTTTCCTGGGTTGAACACAAATCAGGGTCACCCCCACTCCAGTATGGAGAATTGTGGCCCAAACTGTACAGGGAGTGCCAGGAATGCCACAAGAATAATAACTTTTAGATGCGACTGTAAAAGTTTATCTCGGTAGCTAACAGCAATCTATGAGCTAATGTGGATCACTGGCACAGATGAGCTACAAGTGAGACAGAAGTTTTATTGTCTTCCACGGATCCTTCGATGATCCCACGGATGAAACGGCTCATTTCAATCAGCAACTTGAGCTCTTGTCGCCGCAGAGAACAGATGTTGCATGTGGCTACTTCCAAGGAGCAGTTACACTTGGAAGGAGTAAAGATGGTATGCATTTCCACGTTTCCAGTATCTGGTTGGAACGCATCTCAAACTGCCTCCAGAGCAACTGGATTTCGCTCAATCATGAACGCTTCTTGGATACATTTAGACTTCGCTTTGTTATTGAGCAGCTGATAGTTATCTGATCTACCCATGAAGTGAATAAGTGTAAATGGTGTGTGGGGGGGGTTCCCAATTAACATGAATGGCAGAACATGGCTGGCCTGCAAAGTAACTTGACCTCCATCCAATCCAACACATTTCTGGAGCCAATTGGCAGCCAGATTCTTGTTAGAAAAACTTCGTGACGGGCCAAAATGCCCATGGTTTCGGAATGAGACATTCAACAAACACACAGATCGCAATTTTTGGGTGTCTACATACTTGTCTGTCGTGTATATTTATCAAAGCAGGGTAATTCGGCTGCCTGCAGATATTAATAACTGCACTGGGAAAATGGACTGTTGGACGCGTCGGGACAGAAGTGTACGGGACTGCAGGCCTATGAGGCAAGGATATCAGAGGGAGAAAGGGCACGAGAGAGGAAATGGGGTAGGGGGGGGGGGTGGAGGACTTTGAGCAGGGGGAGGCACAGACAGTTGAGTCATATTTCAGGCCTGATTGGAACTGACAAAGTGTTATTGGAGGACTCGGTCCCCACAGCATTGTTTGCTTTAGAAAGTCAGGGCCAGATTTATTATGACTGAAAAACATTAGAGAGATCGGAAGTGGGGAACAGCGCAGGGAGCACGGCATGTCTGTCTGCACACAGAGAAAAGGAGCTTTAGAGGACTCATATAGAGATGTATGGGCCAGATCTGACATTTTACGCCGTTCATAAAAAAGATTTAAAAGTCTGGTGTTGAAAACGCTAATGCAGTCAAAGGAATGGCAGAGTATCACCAGTATAAACCTGTCAGTGCCCACGGCCTGGGCTTCTCCATTAGTTCAGTCATGGAGATAAATGGCTGCCATTTGCCATGTTTAGTATTATGGCCACTGGGGTTGAGGGGCTGAGGAGACAGATAAGCGTATACATCTCAATCGTATATACTCTTTTTAAAAAAAAATACATGCTCCAAAAAAAGCATGCAGTGCCTTTGTACCAACCCAGACCTGCTTAGCAGGTAACTAGCTGCAACAGTGATCAAACTCTACATGGTCTAATTGTTTTGGTTTAAAGTTAAGGGGAGCAGCAGAACTGGACTAATGACCAGAAAGGTTGCCAGTTTGAATCCCAGACTGAACCTTTCAACCCGAGCGGGACAAAGCAGCGGCGCCGTGCTTCGGTGTTCAGAGCGAAGCATCAGCTCAGCGTCTCGCTAAAGGGCTCAAATGCGGAGATTGGGCCATGGACCCATCTTTCAAAGAACATTTAACCTTGATATGGCAGTTCTGAAGGAAGCCACGAATCGTCAGTTGTGGGGAACTGGTGGTGTAGAGTTGGCGTGAACAACAAAAAGTGAATTACACTTGCAAAGGATGAGTTGACCTTCAGTTTAATCTTTGTAGGCAGATTTAATTCATCGACGTAGCTGAAATTACCCAAACCTTACGACAGAACCTTAACTGAAACCTCCAATGTCAGTGCAGTCATAATAGCCCAAGCGGCTAAGATGGATATCATAGAACTGCTGCAGCATCAGCGGTTTGATTCTGATTGGAAACTTTGGCTTGCGTGTCATAACCGGCTGTTTCTCTCCCCGCATTTCCTGTCTGCGTCTCTGCTATCATCAGAGAATAAGTATAAAAAGGAAATTGGCCTCGTAGCAACTAATAAAAGCATAATATGAAAACACAGAAGGTCATGGGGCAGCTGTGAAAACTGGTAGCGTGGGTGATCCGTTAACCGGGGGGGGCTGGCGGTGCGACCCCTCGCCCCGCTGTCTACGTGTCCTTAAGCAGGACACTGACAGGTAGGCCAGTCCTCTACTGCTGGCTCAGGCTGCTGACCCATTATGTAAATGTATAAAAATATATAGAGGTAAAATAATTAAAGGCAAACTACTGAAAACTAATACTGAAGTTGTAGCAGCTTAGCTTCTTAAATAGGAAACTGCCCCCAGCGAAACTGCCCAGTCATGTCGTCCATGCCCTGGCTGCACTCAGACCGGCCATGTATGTGTATGAGGCGCTCGCTGGAAAAGTACATGTTGCTTGCTCGACGTTCCTCCTGTTTGAATAAAGCTTTAGCCTAAAAAAAAAAAAAAAAAAAAAAGAGAAGAACTCAACACAGGCAGAAAAACAATGGCAGCCAGAGCAGGGCGCTCTCATCCTGGCCTGTGCTCACACATGTTTTGATAGTTAATGGACAGTGTGGAGAGGCTAAGCTCACTGTATTTGAGTAACCGCCGCCTGACCCCCACCGCCGCCCCCCCTCCCCAGCGCACACTGGGACAGTGAACGACAGCGAGCGAAAAAAGGGATGGAGGAGAAAGAGGAAGGGAGAGGGAGGGGGGTTGTGGCGGCGGCGGCGGCGCGTATTCGGGTCCTGAATGAATGAAGGCTCTGGCCCGGTCGTCGCCCTGTTTTGTTTGGCTTGGCAGGATCCGTCCTCGCGGTGCCGTGGCACGGACGGCCAAAATCAGCTGACTGCTGCAGAGTGTTCGCTTTGACGCTCCAGTGTTTATTAGTCCAGTGGTTGAGTCAGAGTTAATAATTTGAAAAACGGTAACTGAGCGAAAGTAAACGCAATATGGGAACACGCTGGATAAGGTATGTATAGATATGTATGATAATAAATAAATATGTTTCAGCTGAAACTAATGTTAGTCAATTATTTGCAGATAGACTGAAGACTGATTAGCAGCTATTGATTAATAAAGTGATATTTTAGGCAAGTAGATGGGATCAGTGAATATTTTCTGTCATATGTGTCACTAAATTGAATATCTTTGGATTATGAACTGCTGCTTAGACAAACTAAGACATCTGAGGACATCATCTTGGACTTCAGAAACTTATGATGGACATTTTATAGACTCTCCATCAAGCTTCCCAACACAGCAGGTTCTGCTGAAGCAAAAGCTTCGGAGAGAACGATGATAAACAGAGTGGAGAGATGAACCTAAAATAAAGAGACGGGAGGATAAAGAAGGAAAAGAAGAAGAGTGAGCTCGGGGGGGGGGGGGGTGGAGAGGGGGAAATGGGCTGGCAGACGTGAGCAACCTTGGCTGCGAAAACCTCATTTTTTTTTTTCTTTCTTTCTTTTTTTTTTTTTTTTTTAGTCGGAGAGAAATCCAGCGAGTCCTGAGCAGGTGGTACGAGTGCCAAGAACCGAGCTGCCTGACAGATGACAGAGAGACAAAACGAGGAAGGCGGCGAGGTGACGTGAGGGAAAGAGAGAGAGAAAAGGCCGCAGGGTTCCTCAAATTCTTTCAGGCGACAGACCCAGAAGACTTTCGGCATTTCTTCTGAATAACGGCGGAGAAATTATTCATGTTATTTTGATCCTCGGTGATCCGCCATCAAATTATTACGTGACCCTCTGTTTCATAGAGGTAGGGGTTCAACCTGAGTGCCACCACTTCATAACATAACAGTCATTTTCAGCCCCCCCCTTCCGCCACCCCACCACCCCAAAGGAATCTGGTCATATCCGTACACCCCCCACCCCCACCGAGCCTCTCCTCTCGGCTTGTGTCCCTCCGAGCAACAGCGAGGGTGGGGTCTGGTTATGAGGGAGATAAGTTCACGGTCTGATCCCACGTCGAGGGCTCCCTGGCCGGGTCGCGGGGTCGCGCGGGGGTCGGCGTGGATGTGCTGATCTGGGAACGATTAGCCTAATACGATTAGCCGCGATATGACACGCCAGCGGAGCCAGGTGTTGGCTGAGGAGAGCCATAACTCTGAGGCTGCGGACACGCGCAGGAACCGGAGTGTAGGGGTTACGGATTCTGGGATTTGTCCTGTGCCAGACATACTGTTACGGTAGGCCGGGGGCACGAGGGCGCTTCGCTCGGGTTACAAAGATGACACTGGAGGTTTATCTTATTTATTACGAGAACCGCTGTTGCCCTGAGGACCGGAGCAGTTTAGGCCGGTTTAACCCCGACAGAAAACTCACACTGTATCATCCAGAAACATGACGACAACAGCAAGACGTGTTGTGTACGTACTGGAGCTGGTTCCCGGCTCTTTTTTTGACGGGTTGAACTCGTCACAAGTTGCGTTACGCGTCTGAGGCGGAGACAAAGAATGAAAAAGATTGTTTGTTGCCAAACAGTGCAACCATGCTTTATTTAAAATGATCACAATCGAAAAAACAAATCAGCAAAAGGTTGAGAACTGCCATTCATGACCATAATTCTTTTCTGATTAAAAGGGGCTGTTTATAAATCCTCTCCTCAAATGTGTCACACTGCAGAATGAGCGGTTAGACGCAGAATACCAGAAGTTGTGTTGTTGGGCTGTATGTGTATAACTTTGCAAAAGGTGTCAAACCACCCACAACGTTTCTTGTGATGTTTTCTTTTTTTTTTTTATTATTTCAAAGGGACACTTAAATGTCATACATGTTCCCGTTATTGAGTGTAGCTGCAGCTGACACGTGGGTGAACTGCACCTTTTAATAGCTCAGCTCTTCATCTGAGTCATCAGAGTTGTGGGAGCAAGATTAGCAGCGAAGGTTTTCTTGTGTAAGGATACATGCAAAAAAAAAAAAAAAAGTCACCCACAAACAAACATGGTAAAGATGACAAGAGAGATGAAGGGGGCTGATTGTTTGACCTTTTGACCCGGGTGTGGGTGCGGGCGGGCCCAGACGGGGCAGACACTGTTGGTTCTGGCCGTGGACGCCGGCTACATTATACGTTTTCCTGAAACCAGAGGGAGAGAAGGAAGTCTGGGCTTTTAAAATAAAGCGGATATAATTTTTTTTTTTTTTTTTTTTTAAACGTGGGAGTCTGGAGCGTCTGCACGAACTGCACTCGGGGACCTTTCTGACCCAGATGCCTCGCAGTGGACGCGGCGCTCTTCGGGCTAAGTTAAGTCAATAACAGCTGGGAAGTGCCAATTCAGGTGCTGTTTTTTCCGCGAAACCACCGATCTCACGTCGCCCAGCTTGATGTAGCGAGGGCCGCGTCAGCCAGGTGGTGCCGGGCGTCTCATCTGTGCCCGTCTGCGCTCTCCGCTCGTCGGCACATTGTGCCACGCGCGCTCACGTTACCTCGACTTTCACCCCGAGGAGGAACCAGTCAGAAGGAGCGGCACGGCCTCCTCGCCGTTCACATTTAAGTCTGGGCTTTTTACTGGAGCAGCGGCCAGCGGTCGCAAGACTCAGGCGCTACAGGTGTTTGATTGTCGATTGTCCTCGACACATGTCATAGATTCATCTGAGTGGAAAAACTTCGTCCTATTTTGGCTCTTTACTTGAATTTCTTGTTTCCATTAGTTTATTTTTCTTTTTTTAAATTCACAAACAGATGCATTTGCTGCCACGTTGTTTTAAATGCTCCTCTGTAGCTGTGTTGATAATATCGCTCCCCTAGCATGTGTGTTATTTCACCTTAATTGAGAGATTTGAGAGTCATTCAACAACGCAGCGGCATGTTTACGTCGCTCTTGTATTTTATTGTAGGGCCACACAATGTGCGCATTATGAAGTCGACCTTAACAGTGTCTTAAATCTCGCAGCGAAACAACGGTGGGACCACAAAGTCTCTCCTGTTGGAACACCTGGCTGATTTAAAGGGGGCTCCTGGAGGACCCCGAGGTCCGGGGGGCCGAACCCGGAGCTCCCTCGGCCCGGGCCCCAGGGCCGCCCCCGTCTTTTGTCCGCGGGACGGCGGCGCTGCTCGGATTCCTCGCTTCCTATTCCAGGCTCCGTAAGAGAATACCCCAACTACATGGGGTCCGAGGGGCGGTCACGACCGCAAGTGCGTGTGAACGTGCGCATTTGTGTGCGTGCGTGTTTGTTGGTCTGCGGTTTTAATTGAGTTAGAGGGGTGGAGGTCCATGCGCTGCAGCTGGCTGGAGCTGAATGGTGCACCTGCGTCATTGTTGGGAGCGCACCGCCACGACCCCTCACCTTTGACATTTGGCCTGTAACTGTAAACCTGAAATACTGAAATACAGCAGAAAACCACCAGACCCGCACGTATGTGTGTATGTGCGTGTGAGAATTTGCATTGTGTCCGCGACCGGGGCGTGCACCTACAACTCATGCACGAGGCGTGTGGCTGGGTCATCCGCGGATTCCGTTTACCTTGAAACTTCAAGGTAGCGCTCGCTGATTGAAAATGCAAAACTTCCTACGCGGGGGAGAACAATAGGGTGGGAGTCCCACGTCCAGGGGCCTCAAACAAAGGGCCCAGGAAGTGCACAAAAGCCTGTCTGGCAGCTCCGAACATGTGAAGCCAGCTGTGAAGGACATTAGGCCGCGACGCCGAGACCCCCGAGAATTACAGCGTACAGTACGTTCCGAGATGAGAACCCCCCCCCAGCTGTCCCTTGAAGAGCGGGGGTTAATACTGGCTTTATTGTTATTCCTGCCTGTTTTTTAAAGGACGGACGGGAGGGGGGGGCGGGCGAGCCGTGGGAGTAATCCGCCCGTCAGCACTCACATTAACGGCCTAATTGGTCTCTTCTCTCGCAGTCAAAACGCAGGCCTCAGCCTCACGGAAAACGCTAAGCCCCTCCGAGCCCCTCGTGCTTAAATACCCGAGAAATGCATGATGTCTCTGTGAAGTGGAGCCGTCACTGCCCTCCTCTCCCTCATCCACATTGTTGTCATTCCTGTTGTGTTTTTTTTTTTTCTTCTTCCTTTTCCTCTTTTCTCTGTTTTCCCTCCATCAGGCCGCGCGTTAGACGTGGCAACGCCTCAGAGCCAACGTGGGTTTTCAACCTCCTGGTTTTAAGTGGGTCATGTGTTGTCAACCAAAGGGCTAATATTTATACAGGACATGATAAGCAGCATTACATACAATCAAGAATGGCTCATTTTTTTTTCATCTTTTTTTTAAAATAACTTAATAAGTTGACATGCTCTTGCTCTGCAGGGCCCTACAGTATGTCTTAACGTTGGTTTCTGGGGTTGAGTTCCTTGATTAACTGATTACGTCATCGGTTAATGAGAGATTAAGATGACAGGGGATGACAAAACTCGTGGGCCGAGTCCAAACCAGTTGTTGCGCGCTCCGTCCGGACACGACTGGACTTGTTGTCGTTGGCTCGTGCAGCGCAGACCTTTTTGTTCCGCTCTCGCTGCCGTTTCAAGCCAAGTTGCAGTCTGAGGTGTTTAAGCCTTGCTCGAGGGCACTCCAGCAGGACACGAGAACCTTCCACTTCAACTCTGTAACCTTTTTTTTTTTTTTTACCCGTTTTCACTTAAACTCCCAAGCTTCCCCCGGCTGTCCCTGCAGCGGCAGAGTTTCCCCTCGACGGATGATGTAACAGAGTTAAAAGTTGACGCTTTTTTTTTTTTCCACATCTGTCGCCCTCCGTTTCAGACGCCACCTACAACACCACTTTCCACTTCGTTAGCACCGCTATTAAATCCACGAATGATATCGTCCTTTTTGTTCCAAGCACAACCCAAAGCTTGTGGAAACATGTCATCATATCCCCAGTTTGGATACACTCTGACTTTATCCATGATAATCTAATTGTTTAGATGGCAAGCAGCATTTTCTAAGTGTTGGAAGTGTCGGCCCGGGAGCTTCACCCCCCCCATGAGTCGTGCGCAGCAGAGGTCAGCCGCAGTGCAAACGCAGCTATCTGCAGACTGGGGGTTAGCCGGCTAAATGAAGAGATTAGTACAACGTGAACCGCCACAGGTGGATGCAGTTATTCTATCATTTCCTAAACGTAATTAAATCAGCAAAAGAGTGAGAAACAGGGAGGACGACTGTGAAAAGAAATAAGCGACGGACGCCTGTGGACGCGGGTCGTCCCCGCGAGCGGCCGCTCGGTAGTTTAATTTTCAATTTAGCCCCTTCTCCCGCTCCCCTTCACACACTGCACTGGTGCTCCCTCGCCAGATCGAGCCCCGCCAGGGGAGGTTAGGGGTTGGAGGTTGGAGGTTGGGGAGGTGAGGGACTAGAGCTCAGTTGGCGCTTTAGTAGGTTTGTCTGTGTGTATGTGGGGGATTTGGGGAGAGCTCATGTGTTAGTGTAACTGAAGCTGTCATCCAGCCCCAGGGTCACCTCCCCAAAGCACGCCGGCTGTCTCTTTTAATAGACTAAACACATATGTCTCTCTGTACCAGCACATGATGAGGAGTGAGGAGCAAGGGGGGCGAGGGTGTGGACTGACTTCATAATTGGCCTGTCACAATTTCCTAATGGTTAGTGGAAATTGACGATAACATGAGATGCTGCCATTTGGCCACGCGTCTCTCCTGCACTTTGATTAGCAGGAGCTGCACTCATTTTCTGGCACTTTTCCCCTGAACGCATCAGAATCGAACACGGACAAGCGCCTGAAACCGGCCTGTCCTCTCTTTGGTCAACACTTTCAGTCCCCCCATGTCCCGCTGTATATAGTGCGCATCACGAAACAAGTTAGAGGGGGGAAAAAAAAAATTGATGGTTGGCTGATGCAACATTGCACATGCTTGAAATGCTAATGACTCATCTATCAGAGGAATCAGACAGCAGCGTGTTATCTCAGCCAGTCACCCTCCAGTTCATATGCAGAACAAAGTACCAGGTCCTCCTATCATGCGCTTCAATTCTGCATGTTCCATCCAGAGTTGTAATTATCTTTGTTAGCGAAGTAGCTTTAAGTTTCAGTCCTTTTTGAAAGGAATGATGCAGCGTCACTTTAATGATGGGGACTTTGCACTGCTCTAAATGAGGGAAATGTATTCATTCATACTATTTTGCAATGCTGTGTTTTTATAAAGCATATTAAGAGTTCAGGAAATGGCAAGCAAGACTCGTGAATTGGGTTTTGAGTAGAAAGATGATCCATGTTTCCTCTTTCGAGATGTTGCTCAGATGTGTTTTTATGTCTGTAGCTGCGGTGCCTCCGGACTGTTAGTGCATCATGATGCCATGCGATATTACCGCTGTAGTGAAGAAGCTGAGGAAAGTAGGTTGGCAGTGATGTAAGCAGTTGTAGGTGGTGTGAGAAAAAACACTTATGTAAAGCAAACTAGCGATTACGACTTCATTTTCCTGTAAAGTGCATTTATGATGCAATTTGCAACGTAAGGATATTTAAATTCGTACCGGAAATGCATGCAAGCGCCTGAAGTCTGCAGGCATCATAGAAAATGAACAGAATCAGCCGTTAGACATTTTAACGCTGTGCAACAAATAATGCATCCAAATGTAGGTCAATGTGGCTGTAAACTGATTTTGTTTTCAGCTGCACCCCTGCAGATGTTAGTCAGGCCTTAGTCATTCCATTGAATGAGTGTGTGATGTGTGAACGAGATGTCAGCTCAGGAAAGCTGAAAACCAAACTGTTTTGTCATCATTGAGACGCTACAAACAAACCGTACCTCAGCACAGAATCACTTTTGTAATCAGAGATGGCTTGAAAGGTGGGCTGCATTATCATTTTTGTTTTTCTTGACTTCAGTGTCAGCTTCAAAGAAAAAGAAACAAGTAAGAAAAGTGTCCCAGGCCACTTTATGGCAAAATATGGCAAATTTCATGGCCTCTGTTTGTGACTCATTTGTTGAATTCAAGCTGACCGCAACTGCTGCTCCCTTTGAGGGCATAAAACGGTAAAGCTAAAGGGAACCCTTTCAAAGTGACTGGGGAAGGAGGGCTGGTATTGGATACCAAACCAATTATTAACCAATTATCTCAAGGAAATTTAAATCAAAATCAACTGGACTGGTTATAAGTCTTTGAAGACGTTTCACCTCTCATCCAAAAGGCTTCATCAGTTCATGCTGGTCTGACTAGGGCGTTCTAATGGTCAGCTAACCAGTTAGCTGGGTTGATTAGCCTCTGTAGCCATTGCAATGTTTACAGATGACACCGAATTTTTCAAATAAAGACAAATGATTTGTGTTTGGTTGTTGCAGTACCTACATTACTGCCAGAAAAGACTGCAAGTGATTTTAAGTGAACTAAAAACTATATTCTGATAAACTTTGGACAAAGCTAATATCAGAAGAGCATGCCTACTAGCTTACAACAGTAGCTTTTCATTGATGTTCGCTAACATGCTAAGCTGATATTTTGTAAACATGTGACAGATGAAATGGAAATTAATCACTTTATTATTGTTATTATTAAGTATTAGATCATCTTCAGTGCATGAACCAGATGCGTTGCTAATAATTTTTCATATTTACGATAACTTTTCTGTACCCAGTACTTCGTTGAGGCCAACTTTGATTAAGGAGGGTTTTTTTGAAGGAGGAAGAAGGGAAGAGGAGCTCATGGGTCGGGGGTAGCGGTGCAACAGAAGGGGTCCAGAAGTGAGATAGAAGACACCCCCCTTCCATTCTCCACCGCCCCTCCAACCAGGCAAACAGGCTCCTCAGAAAGCTGCTGGCTGGCTGTGCTGTTGAACTTGGCCTTGCCGTCACTCGAGGGTAACCCAACACCCAGCACAGAGGGGCCTGACAGACCTGGGGGGTGGGGGGAGGTGGGCGGTGGGGGCGGAGGCTAGGAGGGCAGGGGCCCGCTGGGACGCAGAGTGCATTTCAAACCCATCAGTGTCAGTTAGTTCACTAAGTGGTGACATAATCACCATCGCCATGGCTGCTCCTCTGGGAGAGCCAGGCAGGGGCGGTGGGAGCCCCCGGGCCTCCTCCTCCGCCCCCAGTCGCCCCGCTGGGGTGGGGGCGCTTTAACTAAACTGTTCTCCTTTTGTAATGATTCTTATTTCTCTGGTCCCTGGTAATAGTAGGATGTAGTACAAAATAATCCTAGTAATACATAAAATAATAACGTAGCACCATGTGAAATTCATGTTTTTACAAGTTACATTGTTAAAATAAATAATGCGCAAAATTATCACGAGATGTTCTTCCATTATAGCATCAGACAGATGGTTATCTAGTGTAAAAACATACAAATCAGGTCCAGTGCTGTTCATGTTATTGCCACATGCGCATACGTGCTTCTTAGTCGATTAATTATTTTGTTAACGTGTTCTGAAACTGATGGAGGAACTGTGTGGGACTGGTAACACAGAATTTAGTCATAGCTGTACACCGCAGCGTCGCCAGAGCCGCTGAACAACTGCCGCTTGCAACTGTGAGCCTTAAATGGTGTTTTGTCATTTTCTAAAAAATCATTTAGGAAGAGGGTTCATCTTGATGCGCCCCGACATAAACATGTCCTAATGAAGTCGCTCTTGCGCGGTGATGTGCGGCAGTGAATCCGCCACCGTTTTGCTTCCTGTTTCAACCACATGAATGCTGAAGGAAGTCGTCACAGGAAGACAGCAGGTCTGATCCAAATGACTGGCATGACTTTTCACACAGGACTTGAAAGCGCGTGTTTTTCACATCTCACCTACATGTTTCCACTTCAGAATGTGACAGAGGGAAGGAGCCGGTGCGACACTCTCTCCTCCCTCCTTTCTGCTGCTGCTCGTAAGGCTGCAGGCCTCCTCGTCGTTGTTTTTTGTAGTAGCAGCATGGATTGCTCTCCCGCGGATGACGGTAATGAGTCACCTTGGTTTCTCTTATATGCACACAACAAACCAAAGATGCAAAAGGAGTGCGTTTTTCTTCAGAAAAATACCCCTCTCACACATGAGGTTGAGGTCTGGTCCGGTTTACGTGCAGCGCCTGGCTTTGCGGCCGGTGTCTGACTGTAGAAGTGAATCTCTCAGGCTGCAACAGGACACTTTTTAAGAGTGCAAATCACAGGGGATAACTTTTACTTGTTCTAAAAATATGTATCAGTTAATGGGATGTATATACAGTAAATGTGAATGACTGCACCTGGAACTGATTCTCACCTCCAGGCACCCATTCATATAAAGACAAACATGGGATGTTCTGTTCGGCGCCTTATCTCAGCTGCTAATGGCATGCAGAAAAAAAAGAAAGAGAAAGTAGCTCGCTAATTTTTTTTTTTCCTTTTCTTCTTCTCATTTTTTTGCGACTTTTATCTGTTTGTGGCTTGTATCTGTTAACACTCTAACCTAGAAGTGCTGTGCCCAATCTCAGAAAAGATGGTTATCGTAGCGCGAAGACTTCGCCTCGTCGCCGCTGCCGTTGTCGTCACCTGTGTGCCTCCGCGCGCCGATCTTTCAGTCCACTCTCGCGCCGCCGCTTGGACATTTTCCAAGCAACTTGGGATGAAATGTGAACTCGTCTCAGGATGACGTGCGCCCCCCCCTCACCAGTAACGCCCTCCTTTCCATCAGCGCGGGCTATCTGACGATGGACAAGACAAAGGAGCTTATCAAACGGGCTGATAACACAGCAGCCAATTAAGATACGCCGCCTTTATCGCACAATATGTGTTCACTATCACTATGAAAGGGTGAGGAAAAAGAGAGGGAAATGAATGGGATCGCTACCAAAACAGAGTATTTTGAAATGTGTCATAGGGGTGGAGGGGTGTGTGTGTGTGTGTGTGTGTGTGTGTGTGTGTGTTGGGGGGTCTTCCTCGCCACATTTTATGCTGTGGACATTTTTACACATTTGTAAAGAAAAGCACTGGTTGAGGGACATGCCCCGTGTTGGGGCAGTGGGCACTAGATGGCACTAATGAATGCTAATTACAGCCATCTGCTTCTGTGAAAATGATAATTAATTATTTGTCTTCATAACTCAGGTTTTTTTAATTCCTCTTGACAGCAGTTTAACAGAAAATTAGCGGAATGTTTTTGTTGTATTGTGACTAGGACCATACTGTATTTTTACCCTTTAAAACACATATTTCAGATTAAGATTATTGTAGATAGAGCAATTACATGTTTTTCCATCAGTCAGCACAGAACTGTGTGCATGGTATTTCTTTTAGCAATTCCTGGTGTCCTTCCCTTGCTTATTTAGAATTTTTAGAACATTCACGAGATGATCTTATCATGATTACAATTCCAGGTAATCTGGCGTTGACCTCCTCTAATGCAAAATTCAGACTCTGAGTGTATTTTGTGTGTGCAGGCGTGGGCATCATGGCTTCTTCAAGGTTTCAGACGTTTTCTTCTTATCTCGCTTTGAGAAAGCCTTTTTTTTTTTTTTTTTTTACGGCGCTGAACCCAAACTGTTTAAATAATCTAAAACTGATATGAATATTCGGTTATTTACAATGAAACAAGCAAAATTGTGAATGAGGATCCACACAGAACGTCTTGAAGAACTGATGCTCCCGTTATAAATACGTCCATCATGCCAGCTGTGGCTTAGAGTAGCCTGATTAGCCTGTAGCTGTGAACATTTAATACAGACCAGCACGGATTCAACAGGTGCTGGGAGCTCGGTCCGGTACGTAATCGCTCCGGAGCCCCTCGCTTTGGTAGATATGGCCCGAGACGTGTCAACTTAAGTGTACATGCGAAATCTCTGGCGCTTACGAGAAGGCCAGGGAGCAGAGCGATAGTGGCGGCCCGCGACGGCAGGGGTTAGTTATCGTACAAGCGGGGGGCGCAGCTCCTCGACACGCCGCCCTCCCCCCTCGCGGCCTCTGTGCCACGGCGGCCCCTCTAATCGCCCATCTGGGCTCCGCACGCCGCCGTCCTCCTGTTTGTCGTCGGAGCTTATCGTAGGCAGGGGCTTAATCTGCACCGGTGATAAGATATGTGCCGCCGTACGCACACACACATGCACCCTTTAGAGACTCCTCGCATTCGCTGTCGCCCCGCGATGCTGCGATATACGTGCGCAGTTACTGTTTGCATGTTGTGCATTCAGACGTTTCTCATCTTTTTGTCCTGGTAAGCACTGGGAACTCCCCTACATGTTCATTAATTTTTCAACATCCTGTTTCATTAATGATGCAGGAAAATGCAACGCAACCGAGTGATGCAAAGGATGTGGCGTATTGCTTAGTTCGCTCAATTTTTTTTTTTTTTTTTGGGGGGGGGGGCTGATCCCGGCAGTGTGAGTGATGACATTTATCCTGTCTGTCCTCCTTCCTACTGGGACTTTTTCTTGTTGCCTCGCTGATCTGATACCATCTTTCCGTTCTCACACACTTTGTCTCATTAACAGCTGAAGAACAGAGCAGAAAATAAAGAGCAAAAACATCTGATTTTAAAGATTAGATAAAGGAAGAGTAAAAAAAAAAAAAAAAAAAAAAAAAAGAAAAAGAGAGGTTTATCTCTAAAGCGTGCACGTCCTTGAGTTTCTCTGAAGGCTGCCATATAAGGTCACCGTCTCTTAGGCTCTTCTTGTGGTTTAGGTAAGCCGTGAGAGCCGGCAAGACGTGAGGAGAAGAAGAAATGGACAGAGAGAGAAAGAGAGATCATCTTGGCCCTGTTGGCGTCTCTGCAGACTGGGGATAGAAAGTTTGTAACGCAGCAGCAGAGCCACAGAACACACTCTGAACAGGTGATGACAATCAGCAACTTTCTTTTGACATGAAACGCAACGTTATTTGAAGAAGCCCAAACAGCTTTTGTTTTGCAGAAGGTAGCCAAATTCGACTTTACTTCCTCATAGTTTTGAGGCCTCTTTTTTTAATGTAAAAAAAAAAAAAAAAAAAAAAGTGTTGTGGTTACCCTGACCTTTGCTGTGCAACATTTGGTGAAGGTGACAAAGTATAACCTCATATGAACACCGAAGAATGAAATATGCGGCTGGCATGATTAATATATCTATTTCACTTGAATGGAAAAGTCATTCACAAATAATTTAGTCATCCTACTTATATGACAGACAACCAAATAGACTTTCCAGATTTTTTTTTTTTTTTTACAAGTCACGATTTGAAGTTGTAACGAACCGTGCTTTGCAGCTGTGTGTCAAAAGCAGCAACCCTCATGAAACCCGTGTCTTAAAATAGCGTTAAATGTGTTGAATCAGCACCACGTTAATGACAGAAAGACGCGGGCCTCTGTCGGCTTGTATTCTTTTATCTGTCACACCACCATGTGAACTCCAGGAGATGCTGTCAGATAGAAGCCGCGGGCCGGGTGTTCCATGCAAGAGAGCGCTTGGGGGGGGGGGGAGCAGAAATGGCGAGAAGACCGTGCTAAGGTTGCAGGCGAGATGTCGGTGACGGCGGCGGAGGGGCCGGAATGGAAACCTGAGCGAGCCTCTCTGCCACCGGCTGGACCATCGCCCATCTCTTCATCGCAGCAGCAACCCCCCCTCCCCATGCAAAATATGTTTACAACACACAGATAAGATCCTGCACTCTACAGCCACGCACGTCCACACTGGGTATTAATAGAGGCAGAGTCCAACACAACGATAATTATAATGATACGGTATTTAAAATGTTAAAATGGTTAAATTGTGACTCATCTGTCAGACTGAATTCATTCTTCTGATTATCAGCATCTTCTAGTTTTATTTAGTTGCTTTATATATATATATATATAGATAGATAGATATATATATAATTTTTCTAAAGGCTGTGTGCAGCATTTCAAACAGCCTTTCTCTCTCTCTTCCTCTGTTTTAATACATATTTGCTTATCAGATGCAGTGTGAATATCGATTTCCTGGATACGTGGTGATAAGGTCTTTACAAGGCCCGCTCCCTTTTATGAGCGCTGCCGAATATATTATCCCACCGTGGATTATTACTGCGAGTGATTAAGCCCGTAGTAATTCACAGGCCGAACTGTATCGATAAACACGCAACAGTGTGAGAGAAAAGTGTGGGGGGAAAAAAAGTTCTGAGCTGTTTGCCTGGACGCACAAATTCAGATTTAATGCAAAAAAAAAAAAAAAAAAAAAAAGTAAACCCACCGCTGCAGTGCGCTGTTGTGTGCACGCTCTGCAAGTTCCCCAGTAAACAGTTTGAATTGAATACAGTACTTTGTGCATATGTGTGTGTGTGTGTGTGTGTGTGTGTGTGTGTGTGTATCAAAGGAACAGACTTTAAGGAGCCTGTGACGGAGCCGTATAATGGCGCCCGATGACAAGGCAAGCGATCCGGGCTAAGTTGGAGGGCGAGCTGGCCGGCTGTAACCTAAAACACACACACACACACACACACACACAATCACAAAAACACCAGTTGCTTCTCACTTTCCACAGTACCTGACAAATATACTGTGACTAAGCATACGAGTGAGGGGGCAGCATTTTCTATGAATTCTCCACCAGTTTGAAAATCACTGGAACTGCTCACATTTTGCATAAGAGGTTCATACCTAGAATGAGATCTGCAGCGTGTGTGTGTTTTTGCATAATTTTTCCTGTGCGGTGAAAGTGCCCTTTTTTTTTCCCCAGGGTCTTTGTCTCAACAAGTTCAAAAAATTGAAAACAGCAGAAACGGAAAACACTTTCAAATGAAGAGTTTATTATTCGATGTGATTCACTAACAAGTCATGAATTCATTTCAACATCTTTAGCAGACACAGTGCAATAAATATGCTTTTTTTTAGGGCAGTAAAATAGATTTTCCTCCCCATACTTCATAAAAAGTGAAATAAAACGGAGTTGCAGCCAGGATTTTCTTGTGTCCTCATCCTAAATCATTGGAAGTCGCTTGTCATATTTACAGCTCCTGTGAAAAATGGCTGCAGACGTACGATGGAGGGCAGCACAATGCCGCCACAAGGTCTTTCCAAGACAAGTATGATTACTGTTGCTCTCTTGCCCTTTCATGCCGGCTTTTTATGGCACACTTTCAAACGGCACAGCGCTGGCTGTAAAACTGAGGGCAAAATAATAGAGAGATCAAGACCTTATCACATAAGTTTGGGTGTGGAAATTTCCCCCTATATAGATATATATTTTTTTCTACCCTGGACCTTTTTTATTTTATTTTATTCAGGACAGGCGGTGTACAGTGCGTGCTTGTGAAAATGGGAATAATCTCATGCAGCAGATTAAGTGGATTAATTAGGGTTTTATTCATCAGGGTGAATTGGTACCTAAAGAGCTTCCCCCTGCAATGACAAGGATTTTTCACCCTTAATTATCTCGGGCTGCGGAACGCGGTCCTGCATGTGCGGCGCATCGACGAAAAGCAGGAGGCGTATCGCCCTCTGGTCGCGCTGTGGAAATGTGAATCTGTACGCCCTCTCACGACGACTCAACTTTCATCTATTTATTTTAAACCGCGACTAAAAAAAAATATATATATATATATATAATTCTCTTTTTCCTGTTGTGTCAGGGTGCTTCTGTGTGAAGGCACATTGGACCGCAAAACTGTTTATCTTGCGATCACCCCCCCCCCACATCAGGCCCATCTCTTATCTCCTCATCATTTTCCACTTACCGAGCCCTCTCTCACACAACGCTCTCTCTCTCTCTGTCAATATCAATAACAAGTAGTTGTTAGAAAACCACCTACCACTGTACTGTATATGCATACACGTGTGCAAGCAGTTGACTTTAGCACAGACAAAAATAACTTCAAGGATGATGGTAAAGTGTTTAAAATGATGCTACGCCCTTTATACACGCTGCAAATTGCAATGATAAATTATATCCATTGAATTGTTTAGTTGCTTTCTTGCAGTTTCACTAAAGTAAACTCTAAAAAATGAATTTAATGGCATAAAGTGCTCATTTTTTAAATTTGGCTAAATAAATCCAGGATTTAAGTCTGTCCGACTGAATGTAATTTAAATTTTTTAAACTTTATAATTGCAGGAATAACTAATGTTTATTACTCTTTTTTAAAGTGTCTTTTCTAAGGGTACCTATGATACAAGCCATAGCACAGCACAGAGTGTAAGTGTGAGAGGCTGCAAATGTAGAAAGGGAAATAAAAGTTTAGAAATCTCTAAATGATCAGATGAAGCAGATATAGCTCATTAATTCTACCACAAAAGGATAATATCAATAAAAAAAAAGGACTTCTCGACCGCTAATGTGAAACTACTGGCGCGCACAGCCACTTGGTGCTGTATACTGTGTGTGTGTGTGTGTGCGTTTCATCTTTGTTTTCAAAAAAAAAAAAAAAAAAGTGGTGAAAGTGCATCTTAAGGCCCATTCAGGCCGGGACACAAACGTGGACTTTCTCAAGTTCCCGAGCACAAAGGAGCCTCGAGGAGAAGCCGAGCATCCCCCCCAAACAGGCAGATAACGAAGTTGGGGTGAGGATCGGGAGGGAGGCGGCGCGGTATCGAGAGAGGACGGATGGGTACTGGAGAGTGGGGGTGGAGGGGTGGAGGGGTGGAGGGCCAAAGCAGGGTGGGTATTCACCGACCAGGTCAGACGTAACGCTTGACTGGCGAAATGTCTGATACACATCTATGGTCTTTAGTCTCCCTCAGCTGACTGACAGGCTGCTCTGTGAGAGGAGTGTGTGTGTGTGTGTGTGTGTGTGTGTGTGTGTGTGTGTGTGGTAGGCCTTTCCTTCGTGTAACGGCGAGAACACCACTGTACACCGAATATCACCGGTGTCGGGTGAAAATCTTTGGACGAACCTGCAGAACCTGGCTTTTACAATTTAATTCTCGTTTTAAATCAGCATAAACTTTAATGAAGTGCGTTCGAGAGGGTTTTATTACGGGTCGGAAGAGTTTGAGAAAGCGCCTCAGCGTGTGGGCGCGTGACTGTGCGATCTTTCAGCGACTTTATACCGCAGTGTGTTGTGCTCATAAAACTGACAACTGACTGCAAGGATGTGAAACTTTAATAATCCCCAAGAGGAAGTGTTGCTATTTTGCTTTGACGGTAGCGACAGGCAATAAAAGTAAATTAGTAATTAGTATATATTTTTATAAGAATTGTGTATTATAAACAAGAATGTGGGTTAACATTAGATTTTTTTTAAAAAAACTACATTTGAATAATAGGTAGATTTTAAAAGATACAGTTTGAAAACAGTAGCCACAAAAGTTGGTAAAACTTTCTGGAAAATGAAGGTAAAACTCAAATGCATAAATTATATAATGAGAGAAATGACTGCTTATATATATACACACACACACACACACACACACACACGCACACAGACACAATGTGAGGTCGCCTTAACAAGCTGCCGACCTGAAAAGTCGACTTTTCAGCGCAGGTCTGAGTGCAGCGTCGGTGGCCCGAGCACGACGACAGTCATCAAAAACACACACAACCCTCTCACTGTTCCTGCGCGTGTGCTCGCTCAGCCTGCGAGCGTTTAGCCCGGGCCCTGCGCGATCGAGAATGAATGAGAGTACATGGAGGCTGGTTCGTAGTGAAACTTCAAAGCCTCTGTCGATAAGACGCATTTGAATCTCTCTCTCCCTATCTCTGCCTCGTCAGCACCATTTTTTTTCCTTTGCTCCCCCCCAGCATGGACGCAAGTCGCATATCTTGGGTGTGAAATGCATGTTTTTAAAATTATAGCTCGTTCACTTGTAGTTTTGGAGCAATATTGCTATTGCTACAACCTTGTAAAGGAAGAAAAAATAGGTTTGAAGTTCCAGAAAGTGACAAACGCTGCAATGTCAAATTAGCAGGAAAACAACTGATTTTTGATCGTAGCTCTTGAACAGAACACTTTAATAAATCATATGTACAGTTGCTGAATTTTAAATGGTCAAGAACCTAATGGAATATGATGTTAGATGTGAAACAGTGATAGTGATACTACAGTCAATGAAGTTAGCATTATTGCTGTGACAGTTGTACATTGGGAAGTAATTAAAGTTAAAATGAGTAATCGGATTATGGTTCTGTGTCATAATAATGAAAGAGTTGTTGGGGCATTTTCTACAGGGAGTCAGTATTCTTTAATTCTTTGCATTTCTAAAGCTGCTTTAGTAAATTGCTCTGAAATACATGCTTGATGGTAAATACACACTGTAAACTAATTTCAGTATATAAAAACCAGCTATAGGCTATGCGTCAATTGAACTCAGCACTTATTTGCATTTGAAGACTTTTCCAAAGTGTGTGTGTGTGTGTGTGTGCATCTGATCAGCCATCATCACCGTAATCTGACAAAGTTTGTCGTGTCTCCGTTTCCTCCCATCGTTTTGTCCGACGCGTGCGACTTTGAGCGCAACTTTTTGCGTGGCATGACTTTCACCTTGTGAGGATGTTTTCGTCGCGCGCGTCTGCCACAGGTGGAATTATTTGGAAAGCGGCGTTTCAACGGGGCATTGCTTCACGTCCCCCCCCCCCTCCGCTTTTGCGACGCAGTTTTGTGCGAAGGCAATTTGTGCGCAAGAAAAAGATCTGACGGCCAAGCCGTTTCCAATCTGTGAAGGATGCTTTCCTTCGATAATTGCGTGTAACATGAATGGCAGTGACTTCCTCTTCCTCTCTGTGTTCTTCATCACATTCTCTCTCTCTCTCTGCTGAAAAAAAAAGTAGGTCACCAGGGATTTCCTGCCCTCAGACGTTTTCTTTCCAGCCAACACCTGGCCTTTGTAATATCACTTTGGCGAGAGGAAGGCGCGTGTGTACCATATGTATGTATGTATGTATATATTTCTTGTGAGTAATAACCACCCTGCGGGGAAAGTTAAAAAGCGACGCTGACCTTGGTAAAAGCAAACGGGAGAGAAGAGACACTCCTGAAGACTGAGCCGCTGCAGCTCCAGGCTGGGATTTTTAAAACGCACAAAAACAAACACACACATTTATTCCTCTAATTTTCCCAATTTAAAGTTCGCTCGAGAGATGCATTGAAACAAAACCCTGGAGTTTTTTTTTTTTTTTTTTTTGTCAAAATGAATTATTAACAACCCGAGGCTTACCTTTGCATTCCTAATTACGTGACGCAAAAGAAAGAGGGAGAGAGCGAGTGTCACCGTGAAGGAGAAATCAAGTGCGGGGAGACTCGGAGGGAGATAATTCACAAAGTAGGTTACAGAAAAAAAAAAAAACTGCCTTCAACACCCCTGGCCTCAAAGTCTTATTTCTAATTTGGAAGCATTCTGCAAGTGCTGTAGTGATAGTCTCAAGAACATCACACACCTTATTGTTCATAAAAGGAAAATGTGGGCTGATTTAACCAGAAGAGTCTTGAGTGCGATAGTTTGATGAGTGACTTTCACCTTAGGTTCCTCTCTTTTTTTTTTTCCTCTCCCTCAAGACTTGTTGCAGAGGTGTCATGTCACCCACAGTGGGTCTGCGATCAAAGAGACGCCGGGTGCAGTTGAGTGGGAGGGGACCGGGTTTTTGCGGCGAGCTAAACAAAAATAATTCATCATTTGCCAGCCGATGGTGGGATCACAGAAAGCTTCTCAGAACAAAAAGGTTCAAGAAACACCGAGAGGGGGGAATGCTCACCTTTTGCTTTATTCAGTCTCCCTCCCTCAATCGCACACACACACACACACACACACACACACACACACACCTCCGCGGTACACCTTTGTGCTCGAGAGTCATACCGAGAGGATGGCACAGTAAGATTCTGAGAACGTGATTGTTTTGCTTCTCTCACCTCTTTGAATGAATAATTTTCCATTTTCGGGGGCACAGATGAATATGTTGAAAAATATGTCAGGGTTCAAGAGGCCTCTCTAGGAATTACAGAGTCATAAATACAGAGAAAAATCAAAGAGGGGCAGCTCCATCTCTCGAGACGGAGCATGCTGCCTGCAGGAAAAAAAAAAACACACACACACACACACACACATGCGCGCAAACCCACACACACTCTTTGAGAGTCAGTTGCACCACTCTTCCGACCTCTCTGGATGGAGTGGATGAGGTCGCGCGGCGCGCCTCGCTCTCCTGCTGCTGGGGTGTGGTTTCACCCTCCTTCTCCGTGGTCATCCCTCACCCAGCCCCCCCCGCGCTCCACGCGAAGGGCGCTCGGCCACCGTGACAACAACATGCGCCGCGCAACCGCTGCCCCTCTCGCACACGTTCAACCGAAAACAACAACCACATGTTTGTGTGAGTGTTTCTAAACAGATGCAATTGCTTGTGGGTGTGGGAGTCCCGCAAGGCTCCTGGAGATGGAGAATGAGGGAACTTCACCAGAATAATTTGACTCAAAATGACTTACCCAGTCATGGACCTGGCTTTTCTAGTCTTAGTTAAGCTTGTAGTTGTACTCATATCACCTGCCCTGGCATGATGTGTCAGCCATTGCTTTTAGCAGGGCTACGGATTTCTGCTTGCATGCTAAATATCGCAGCAGAGCTAACAGCATTGCTATGAGCCTCATGCTAGCATGCTAATCTTAGCATAGTGCTCCAAGCAACCCTTTTCCTGTGCACAGAGAGCTACTTGAATGGCCGTAGACTCGTAGTCCTACTTTGTATTAGTGTAAAAAAATAAAAAATTAAATAAATGGAGTGGTTTGATGCACTCGGTTCAGATAAATGATCCATTTTACTATTACTAATACTAATAAACTATTTCTTTGGTTAAAATTACAATATTTAAAGTTATGCTTTCTGGTTTTGTTACAGTATTCTTCATCACCAACAAATGTCCTCAGCTGGGTGGACATGGTGGAGGTTTTCAACAGGAGGACATGCAACAGGCTCTATATTTATTGATTTCTTGATACAGATTGTCAGGAATAGTAAATCTTGGTGGCTCCGTATGAATTGTCTGTTTGTGCGAGCACCGGAGGGGTTTATCAAGTCCTGCACAAGGCCCTTAGACTGTTTGGACTGGCTCTGACTGTAAGGATTGCACAATGTTTTTTGCATGTGGAAACTTTTTTTTTCTAATAAAGAGAAAATCACTTCGTTAGAAAAAGTCAAGGTCACACGCGCTCCGTGCAACCCATTAATTAACTGTTGGTATACTGCGGCGCTGGCCTATCCTCCCCATCGTTCTGCCTCTCAGTTTCAAATCAGGAGTTTAACCTCCAAGCAGATTCTGCTCACGCTGTGGCAGCAGACCTGGCCGTGCACCATGGGAGAATTACCTCCCATAATTATACTGCAATTACGATGGAGATAAAATCAGCATTATTCTAAAAAAAAAAAAAAAAAAGAAAGAAAAAAAAGAAAAGTTTAAATGAGTAGCAGGAGGGAGGGATGGAAGGACTTGGAGCTTTAGAGTCTCTGAGGGGATTGGTGACAGTCCTGTGAAACAAAAGGAGGCAAATGGACAGAAAACCTTTCTAATTAAGCACAGAGAAAAGATGGTGTCGCTGGTAATTATAAAAGTGTAAGAGATTCTTAACTCAGTTTGAGGGTAATTTTGTTTCACTTCTGGAAATTTTAAAAGTTGAGTCCAAACAGTGAAACTTAAGCAGTGGAAAAAAAAAGAAGAAAAAAAAAAGCCTGTGGTGTTATTTCTTAGAAAATGTCTGCACTGTCACCAAAACCAATGTTCAGCAAACTTGGCTGACCTTTGGATATTATCATAATGTCGTGACTCTGAAAGAAAAAAAAAACAAAAACCCAACATACAAACACGCTTTCCCAGCCAACCACTAGGGGCACTGCGAGCGCCCTCGCGTTTGAATCAGTCCTGGCTGCAGCAAGAAAAGACAGGGGCCTGCAACAAATAAGCTCTCCCTCCAAATCTCTTCAAACCGCCAACCACCTCCCAAAAATAGACTCCAGGAGCTTTTGGGGCTCCGCTTTCCAGCCAGTCATCCTCGGTGACGTGTGCGCGCAGCTTTAAGTCTGGAGCTGGATGGCAGCAGACAGGACATCTGCTCTTCATATCCGCCTGGTGTGTTGCACAAAGTGGACTCTCTTAGCTCCAGCCATGAAGCCCAGCGGCTGCGCGGCGGGCACAATTCCCTCTCCAAACACAATTCGGAAAAGGGACTTGTTTATCCAACCATTCGAGGCTCGGATCGGAGGGAGATAATGTCTGGATGGGTTTGGTTCTCCTTTCCACGCAGCCGCACACATCTGTATCTCAGTTTCCCGGTACAAAAAAAAAAAAAAGCCCCGACGGAGTGGTTTAAACTGAGCTGGTGTACGATATACAAACACATGCAGCGGGAGGACTGCACAAACATAAATACACAGGTAGGCCAGCGGCGCACACGTTGCCAAGCACTTAAGGAAGACATTGGTGGTCCGTAATAGAGCGTTTGGATCGTGGATGAAAGGCATCAACCTCTGGGAAGGGAGCAAACATCACAAAGTCACATTCAACTTTTTTTTTTTTTTTTTTCCCCACCTACTGTTTGAGAAAATCTGTTTCTACAGGTCACAGAAAAAGTCCATTTGTAATGCTTTTTCATCACTCCTGTGTCGCATTTCTTTAATAACACCACAATCTCAAACCTCCCGTCAACCTTTTAAGGTCAATGTATGAAGGCAGGGGGAAAAAAAAAATCAAACATTTAAAAAGCGGCAAAAATGATTTATAACCTGTATATTTCAGATATGAAATGGCCGCGGAGTATCTCCCGGCGATGCCATTACTTATTTCTGAAAGCCCACCTGATTGTAGTCAGACAGGCTCACCTAAAAAACACCTAAAACAGCTCAATAAAGCACCTTGAACCGTGATTGGGATCTCACTCATATTCCCTCGTCACAAAGATGAATGCATTTGCAGAGAAGGGATGAGCGAGGGGGCTGACTTTTAATAAATTCTGCATCATGGTTCCGCCGCCGTGCCCACGAGCCTGTGACAACTGCATTTATTTAAAGACAGTTTGATAAATTAATTTGTTGGGTTTTTTTTTTTTCTTTATCTGAAGAAATACATTCGCCGGCGAATAATGATCTCGACTGAAAAATGGAAGCGTTACAGCCGAGGACGGGCGACGTTGATTCCTCCGCTCCGTTTTCATTTTTCTTGAAATGTTTGACGGCTGCGAGAAGAGACTGTAAGTCAGGAAGCATATTGGCAATAGTTATTGTATATCGTCTGTTTTATTCATTGTACTCTGATTATTTTAATGAAACGCATTTTTCATCACCCCCAAGCTTTCTATTTGATCGCAGCAGTTTTTTTTCATGCCACGTGAATTCTGTGTAAGAAACAAGAAAAAAAAAGACAGAAACCAGCACCAGGATCTCGATAAGACAAAAAATGTGCAACAAGACCGACAGATCAGATAATTGGCCGGAGGTCACACGCGCACAAGCGCGCACGCATGCAAACGCGTCCGACAACATGTCGAGCCGTCGAGAAAGAGGCGCGTGGTGAAGCTGAAGTGCGTCTCTTTTGTGTGTGAAAAATACTTTGAATCGAAGCGTCCCCGCGTTCAAAAAAACAAAACAAAACCGAACCATCCGTAATATCAGTATCAGCTGCATCTGCACACATTCTCAGGCCGGCCAGCAATATCCTTCAGAGGACAAAGTGTACGAAATGAATCAATAAACTCAAAAGCCCTGAAATCTCAAATCCATTAGGGCTACAACGAAGCACATATTACTTCAAAATGGAGTTGCATTAAGTGTCAGATGCCCGTGATAAGGATGCATTCATTTGGGGTTTTTTTCGGTGGGTGTTTTTTTTGTTTTTTTTTTAATTTTTTTTTCCCCCAATGGGACACATGAGTGGTAACTCCTTATCATTCACGCCATAAAACGCTATCTGCGTCTCTTATCGCCCGTCTCTGCACGAAAAAGGAACAAAAAAAAAAAAAAAAAAGAAGAGCTCAAGTATGACAGGGAGGGAGAGAATGAAAGAAAGAAAAGCAAGGGGCTGATAAAAATCGTTGCTGTTGCTGTGGCCGCGCACACCTGTACGAGTGGACACGGATGCAGCCTCGATGCGACGCGCATCAAACAAGGCCACGGGCCTGACATGTGCTTATCTCCCCTGCAGCCACCAACGAGCAAGTACAAGCGCCGCTCCAACCGCACCGAAAAAGTACAGAGGAAATCAAACTGTTGCAGAGGAGCTCAAGTTGTTGGCTTTCTCTCTCTCTCTCTCTCGCTCTGTTGACACTGATGGCCTCTCGTCCTTATCTTCACTGATGAACTTGAATCCTCTTCCGGCCAGTAGCTTTGATCAGAACTGTCGCAATATGTAAATCCCCGCCCCCCCCTGCGAAACTTTTGAAAATTAAACTGGTTTTTCCTCCTCTGCTGCATCATCACCACTTTGAATGTGAGAGAATAGGGAAAAAAAATTTTCATCGAGCGGAGGGTATACGAAATTAAAACCCACTCTGGAGAGTGTCGTGCCTTGCAGTTTGTGAATGTGATACAACGCGTCGATTTTTTTTTTTCTCAGCAACCCGATGCGTCGCTCTCATCCGGCCTGTTTTTAATCTGAATCCTATGCAAGGCGTAACCTTAATCTCGCTGCCTTTAACCTTGCCGCCACCACCACCACCACCCCCCTCCGCCGTCTCTATCTCTCCCTCCTTCCCCTCTCTTGTTCCATCTCTTCGCCCGCGTTTGTTTATCCAGCACTCTCTCGCCGCCTCTCTGATGAGTGTTTTATCTCGCGGCCCACCTTTTCACACCGCCGCGCTCACAATCACGAGTATCGCCCGTAATTATCTCGCCGTATTCCCCCTCCTCGCCCTATCGTCGGCGTTCATCTCGGCGCTGGAATTATATGTGTTTCAGCCGGGTGCCACCGCGCCGCCCCACCCCCACTCCCACAGGAGGAGGAAGAGGAGGCGTGTGGGGGGGGCAAGCAGACCCAGGTTGGGTGAATCTCGTCGTGGGTTGGAGTTGTTGTAGCGACGGGCCGGCCTGACCTGCGTCGCCGTACGGCAGCCCAGACCCACATCTCAGGTGTAATTACTTTGTTTCACAGCTCCCTTTATCTCCCATCGCCTTTGCATCTGCCCCCCCCCACACACACACACACTTTCATACTCCTGCGCATAATATAGTTGTGGTCGCTGTCAAAGTCGCCTTGACCTTCCTCCTCTCCGCCGCCGCCATTGTGCCAATAAGAAAACCAATTAATGACTTATCCGTCCATCTCAATGTCAAGTCTTTTTCTGAGGTGTACTATTATGTCTGCTTCGCCGACGTGCCGTTAATTAACTCAAAGCGTTCGCCTTCTCACTTCCCCAGCCTCCCGCCGCTCACTTTGCCCGACTGCGCCGGCATTCAGGGCCGCATAATAGCGCCGGAGGTGCGAGGCGAGCGGCGGGGCTCGCACAAAACCTTAAACTTCTGAGAGCAACAGAATGTAGAGGGTGGATGTGTGTGTGTGTGTGTGGGGGGGGGTGCGCAGAGAAGGATATGAAAGGATTTAATGAACAAGATGTCTGCAGGAGAATTCAATGGAGAGGCCAGATAAGGCTCTGAAGTCGTCAAGAGTGGGCATCCGCCTCTTTAGGTGGAAACGACGGAGCGGTAAAGCCCCTCTCACCTTTCATGATGGGGGGGGGGGCAAACACCGGCTTGGGGGTGCGGACGCTTGCACGTTATCGTATTCAGATTTCTTGAATGAAATGTCAAAGATGATAGACATATCATGTTTTTTTTTTTTTCCGTTAGAGCAGCCACGTTGACCTGAGCCTGTGATTGAGCCTCACGTTCACCTACCAAATGATTTGACCTTTTTTTTTTTTTTTTTTCTTTTACTCGGACAAAGAATTCACGCTAAACTATAAAACCTTGCATAACCCGTGGCGACGTTTCACTGTTGGGGCGCCAAGCGAGATGTCTATCTGTTTCACTTGTCCCCATTTCCATATTTATTTTAATTAGAATTTGGCAGAGTATTGTCCTAGGGGATAACTATTATGAAAATCACTCCCAATATCCTAATATATAAAGCAGAGAACTGTTTGTGTAGTGTTTTTTTTAAAAAAAGAAAAACTTTCTAGTAATAAATTACATACTCACACAGCCAGAGTGAGGAGCCCGCCATATCTTTTTAATTTTCTAAAAGCAATTCATTGCTCCCAACACGGATTCAAAACACTAATTAATTTGTATTTGATAATTTGCCCACTTCCACGGCCGTGACATAAGTGTAATTTTTTTTTTCTTTTTTAAACTTTGCACCGCATGCACAAGTTTAATTAAGTGAGAACTCTCTCCACATTATCAACATCATGAATTGTACGATTTTTATAGAGGGAGGAGGAGAGGGGGGGGAGGAGAAAGAAGTAGGTCTGCGAGGGTCTTTCTCCGCTCCTCCGCCGCACTCCCACAATTTTCCCGCATAAAAGAGAATTTTCCGAATTGAAGAGGAGTGATTTGCTGGAGGAGGTGTGCATTTCCAGTTAATTTTACATTGACCTTGTAGAAAGGGATTGTGAAAGAGCGTGGATAAGTTAAACAGTAAATGAAAAAAAAAAAAAAAAAAGAAGAGTTAATGCACCTTCATCTGCCTGCGCTTGAACTGTCTCACTAACGGACCATCCGCTCCTCCTCCTCCTCCTCCTCCTCCTCTCGGCTTCAGCGCCATCACTCTGCGTCGGGACGCCTTTCACGGACCCACGGCCAACCTACATTTGAGCTAAATTGTACTTTAAACAAGATTAATGACATTTTTGGTTACGGGGAGGGGGGTCGGGGATGAGAGGGGGGTAATTGTCTGCGTTTTCAAAGTTCTGACCATGAACAATTACGCGGCAAACGCGTCCGTCTTGTTAAAAAAAAAAAAAAAAACCTCCAGGATTCAGTCAATTTTACCTGTGTGAGCAGCAGAGGAGGATGTGGGTAGTTGAAGTATATGTTGTGGTGTGAAAGAACCTGATTTTCACTTTTTAAAAAAAAAATAAATTACCACCACCCGTCTGTGATGTCTCATTTGCAGGCTTGCAACGGACCTCGCCAGCTTTTGTTTTTTCCTTTTTTCAACGCAGCTGCTTTTATTTTGTAGCGAGCCCTTAGCTTCTTCTCACGCTCCGAGCAGACAGCAGGTTGCGCAGAACTGGCTTCACTTTGCAGTGCATCTAAAAAGCCGCGGTTCTGAATTATTATACAACTGCACTGCGTATTCAGAGGCGCACTGTCTTCAGGCTCCTGTACGCGTCATAAGGCTGCAGCACGCGATCGGAACGTCAGTCAGCCTTTTGTTGTCACAGTAAATGTGGCCCTCACTAATGCCCTGCAATGTACATGTTGGAAATTATTAGGAATGGTCAAAAAATTAGGTGTTGAGCTGCTTTTAAGGTTGCACATGTACAGGTGATCAAATTACTGTAAAACAACTGGTACATAATAAATGTGAGGGTCTTTGAGGCCCCTAAGGTCTTGGGGGTGGCAGCACATATGCCTGCTTTGTTCAGCTGTAAAATCCCCAGAGCCCTGACAAGTTGTTTCCAATTGCTTCTTCTGTCTGACCTGAGTGCGTATTTATTTTTGTTTGTGACTGACCTGCTTGTTTCGGCGCTAACGTAAAACAGAGTGTCACCGCTGCTCGTCAGGATCCTAAACAGAAGCGCTAAAAGCTCTTGCTGTCCAATCACCAAAGCGCGATAGCCTCGAACGTGTCCGTTTCCCCTTTCACCCCCCCCCACACTCCCCCGCGGACTTCGCTTCCTCTTCTCTCCCAGTTCTGTCCCGTTTGTCACGAGACAAAGACTTGAAGGGGTCCTGGCCGGGCCCTGAGCCCAGAAAATCATTTCACAGGGCCAATCAGAAAGGGGGCTGATCCCAGCGCAGCCATTAGGGAAACCTGAGCACGACCCCGATCACCCACCCCCCATCCAGCCACCCCCAGCCCGTCTCTCACGGCCTCTTTCACGTTTTAGACGCTCTACAAATTGAGCATCATCCTCCCCGACCGTCAGCAGCCATTTTTTGCAAATGACGGACCCGGGAAAGAATAGAGTGGGGACAGACATGAAAATGATGTTCATCGGGTTTATGGAAGAGATGGGGAGAAAGAGATACAAATTAAATATCCTGGCTGTCTAGAAGGGGGGGGGGGTTGTTCTCTAATCCCCCCTCCTCTCCTTGTCTCCTCTCTGAGCCCCAACCTTTAGTTCACTGACTCAAAACCGTGATAAAACCCTATTTCTCCGCTTTCATTCTTTCACTCGTCCCCTTCTCCTCTTCGATCCCGCCACGAGGGAACACTCAGGCCTTTGTTCGCTGAATTGGTTTTCAGATGTTATTTTTTTTTCTCTCTCTCTCTCCCTCCACTCTTTCCCTCTCTGAGAGCATGTGATTAAAATCACCTCAGTCGTTTAGCACTGATGCCTTTTGTCTCTGCGGTCCCATTCTGCTGGGAGTCAGAGGGCTTACCACTCTACATCTAACAGGTAGGACATAATAGGATTTCACTGCTGCTCTTCCCTGCGCCGTCCGTCTGCATATTTGGAGCTTAAATACATGCATATGTATAAATTAAGGCTCAGGGCAATAATCTGAGCTTTTAATAAGAAGCGGTGTATAATTTTAACTTTTAAGTCTTGGGGGGGGGGGCTTGCGAATTCTGCTGCGAATAGGAACATTTTTCCATGTCCAAACATGACTCTGTTTGGACAAATTATAGTTTCATAAAAGGTTGTAGCGCTGCACTTCCTCCTGAAGAACAAACATGCGTTATTCATGAGTAGGGGTTAGTGCTCCAGCTTTGGCACCGGTGGTAAATGAATCAACAGATGACCGTTAACTCCACTGGCAAACATTAAAGCTCTGCAAGTTAATTACGGATGTCGGAGTAAAAAACCTAATTTTCTTTATAATAAATTATTTTTTTTCCCTCTCTTCTCTTTGTAATCCCTTGATATTTAATTCTGTGTGTATACAGCCAGGCCGTTCTCAGGTTTCTGCTTTGCCTGGAATAAATGGAAGATGATGAGGCCATCAGAGCTGGATACAAAGAGAAGAGGTCAAACAAAGGAGCCCGGTTTTGGAAATGTACTTTCCTAATGGGCGCCAATGTTCAGCGCCAGTGCAGGAAGTAGTGTGTCCTTTTGTTTAGCAAGCCGTGGTGTGTGCGGTGCATCCCACTTTCATATAGTTGAGTCTTTCCCCAACTTTACTCCTAAACTACAAAGAGCTTATATCAGCTGGTATCTAAAGTAGAGATGCGGTCAGATTAGTAATCTTAATATTTACTGAATAATTAAAGCAGATATTCCTCATTTAAATCTGTTTTGCCATTCTTTTCTTGTCAGCTGCTTGTGTTTCAAGATTTTATTTCTTGGTTGTTTTGGTGTTTTTCTGTTAAATGACAAAAAATAAGGTACTGTAGAATAAATTTCCCAAAGTAAGGTATCAAAATACATATTTTTACCAGTACCAGCTGAAACTCATCGCAGGGTATCAGCACTTGCATCTTGTATCCAGGCCTACGGACTTTAATAAGCATCTGGGGAGCAAAACAAATTTGATTAGATTTGACTTCAGCCTGATCTGAGAAAATCTGAGGCGAGCCACTTTATTCAAAGCTTTATTTCTTAGTTTATTCCTCTGGCTGCCGGGGGTCACCTGTTGCAGTCGTGATGTCCAAACTGACATGATCCGGGATGAGCTCCGTGACCCTTTAACCGCCCGTCGTCTCCTCCCTCACGGAGGAAGCCGGCGCAGTGAAAAGAGAAAAGCGGCAGCGGTCTTTACTTGTTCTGAGGGGGGAAAAAAATTCCTCCTTTCTTCTTTTCCCCGATTCCCTCCTCCTCCTCGTCCTCCTCCTTCGCCACTGTGTTCCCCTCCGTTCAGCTGCCAAAGGCCTTGATTAATGGGGCGCTTTAATTAATACTTTTACAGTACTTAGAGCGCAGACCTCGCAATTAGCGTTGGCCTAAAGAGTGTAATCACCTGGGCTCATCCAGATCCTTATCCGCAGACTGACTGACTGACTGACTGTGAGCCTGCCCAGCAGTCAGTCATCCACTCAGACGGAGCATGTGGAAGCTTGTACAGCTTAGGCGCTCATTATGGTTTCAGAGGAATATTACGGCCTCGTTCTTACAACTCTGATCCAGCTCTTCATAAAGATTTTTAAATTGATTTTGCGGTGGCCTGAGGTGTTTACTCACTTTTCATACCTTACCATTCAGCTGAGGGGAGGCAGTCCAAAACTTATTTGTGTTTTGAGACAGGCCCAGACCTTATTTAACGCAAAAGCCTGCATGATTGACGTGGAAGATGTTTGTGGGGAAGTACACACGCCGGCCGGCCCTTTTCTCCTCACACTCGTTCTGTCAGTTCGAATGCCCAAATGGAAATCAGATCCCGAGTTTGTAAACCTCCGCACGCAAAGGACAGCAGACTTCACCGAGAGAAAGCTGGACTCAATAATGACGTACGTAGCTGTCTCGGCGCATGACAACTTGGCCCCAGTTACTAACTTTCAAACTGATCACGTCAGGGGTGCAGGGCCAGCCGGTGTTCACACTGATTAGCAGGGACAATATCATCGTGTTTATCATCATCACCATTTATCTTACGCTGGCACTTGGACGTAAGTCAAAGTTTTATGATTTCTGCGAAACCCGAAACCTGATTATGGTGGTGGAGAGCAGGAAAAAATAAAAACGTTGGTAACTGGTTGGTGCACCAAACCCGGTCAGCTTCGTTTCCCTCGGAACCGCGGGTCAAACAGTCTTCAGTGTGATCCAATGATCGCTCGCTTTCAGTGTTTTGGTGCAGTGCTGTATTAAAATACCAATTAAAAAGTGAGGCCGCATCTACTACATTGACCTCTATCATCGTGTTATGTATTAACGTGCCAACGGAGGAGCCAATGCTGATGTTGGGCCTTTCTGCAGCAGGGAGGCTGAAATAAACTGTGTTCCGTGACGGTAAAGTTTCAGCTTGAATCCACAATGAGGCGTTAATACGCTCGGTAAAGAGCGTATAAAAGCAGCACCTTTTAGTCTGCAGGCAGGGTGAGAAACTCCATGGCATTAATTACAAACTGATGAGGCAGGATGAGGCTTTATCGTTTCTGTTTGGTGGTGGTGAGGGGGGGTAATAATGATCACAATTCCAGCAACTTCTAATTAGAAAAACTGGGCTCAAATCTTATCAGGGCGGCGTGATGCATGTGGGACACAAATCGCTTTCGGTGGCGCACACACGTCTTGAAATAAACATTTCAGTGTCGTCTTTTTTGTGTGTGGGGTTTTTTGGGGGGGGACTGTTTCGTCCTGTCCCCCCCCCCACACACACACACACACACACACACACACACGCTCCGAGACGGAGCAGCCGGTTTAAGCGCATCAAGTCGACTGCGGATTACGTTTGTAGATATTACCCGAAGAATCAGCGGTGCGCTTTCTCAAAAGAGACACAGACAATTACAGATCTGATAACCCCTGAGTTGTATCGCAGTTGTTTGCCATGTGTTTACGCTATCTGACACGGCTGAAACAACAGCACAAATAAGAACAGAGGGGGGGGAGCGAGATTCTCATCTCAACTTTCCCGACTTGTCACGAGCCCCCCCCACCACCACCTCAAGAAAAAGAAACGGGCCGAGGCTGGAAGGGACCCAAAAAAACACCGCCGCCGCCAAAAATTGCAACACACAACGACACCACTCGTACAAACGCTAAAGCGGCCTCACAACAAATTTCTCTTGAGTTTGTGCGTTTATTGGCAGCTGCTGCGAGTGTTTTGTAATACTTAAGAGGATATTTCCACACAGATCAACAACAGCTTGAAGAAACCTTTCCGAAAGGAACGTGTGCAATGTTTTTCTCCTAAATTGGCACGACAACAGCAGGTTTGTCTGTGTGGTGTCTGTCTGGGTGCGTGTGTGTGACCTCGGGGCGGAATTGCATACAGTATATGACTCATGTTATGGCAATGACACAGTACTTTCACTCAAGGACGTATCATCTGCCCTGCAGGTCAACGAGGGGAAAAAAAAAATAAATGTTTGTTTATTCTCTCTGCGGTTCATGAAATTTACACGCCCAGCGTTATGATTAATAGTCAGTTTTGTCACCGGTTTTATTAATGTGAAAACAGCTGATTTATGGAGCTGCGTCTAGACACGGCTGTGGTGGCGGCAGATCAAAAGATCGACTCGAGCGCGCCCCGATTGTTCGTCTCCGGGACGAGACGGGCGACGGGTTCTGTTGTCATCAATCGGCCCCGACGCCGCGCTGCGTGCTCGCCTCACCGGGTGGCTCCTTATAAACGGAGTCGTTACAGTGCTTTAGCCAAGACTGCGGTAAATCAGGGACGCTGACAGGCCTGGCGGGGCGGCACAATTAATGGCAACGAGTTGAAAGACGGGCGGCACAGGCTAATATTTGATATTGCTCTCTCAACTGATCGACTGTATGTTTGCAGCTGTCATATTGGGGGCGGTTGCAAAATCTATTCCGGCATATTCTCTTAGATCCTAAGATCCTAGGCCGTAACAGCCGTATCTGTCCAAAACATGGTGGGAAAGTAGCTCATTACAATACCCGCACACACACACACACACACACACACACACACACGATCATAAAGGTATCTACTCGAGGAGAAATTGGAATTGGCCACTCCCTTGGATCAGTCAGAGTATTCCTTTACCGTGTTTCTGCAGGCTTGGAAGAGGATGCTGAAGGGTTGTGAGTGTGTATACGTGCGTGTGAGTTTGCGCTCGTGTGTGTGAGGGGGTTGGGTCGGCTAAGGCTTGGGGGATTGTCCAGGGAAAGTGTCTGCTTTGCCGTCCCTGGCTGAGAGGTAAGCCTTGCCGGTGGTGTGCTGAAAACCGACCGCGCTGTCGCCGGACAGCGGAGCCAAAATCACTGACGCGTTTTTAGAAAGGGCCCCCGGTGCCGGAGAGGACGGGGGTATTAAGCACACGCATGCGCGCACACACACACACACACTCACACTCACACAAACACACACAGTCATGTCCGTGTGCACCTACTCGAACAATGCTCAAACAAAAGCGCAGGCATATATAGCGTAACACGGAGCCAAAGGTACGCCCTCGAAATGCGGGTGCGCAAACGTGCCGTGCGTGCGTGCGCACAGACGCGCACGCGGACGCGAACCCACCCCGCTCGGAGCAGCGAGCCGAGCCGTCGTGCCAGGTGGCAGGGGGAGGCTCTCGGCTGAGAACGAGCGGAGAGGAGGAGAGGCTCTTGGCCGGCCTTGAAAGCGAGAGGCACAAACGGCAGCGCGATGCCCAGGTTTGGCTGCGGCCGGGGGAGCCCTGGAGGGGTTTCCTGAGCACGCAAGCGGGGGGAGGAGGGGAGGGTCGCTGGGACCGATTTTTTTGGTTTTGGGGGGGCTGGGGTGGGCTACTATTGGGCCGCGGTCAGCCCCCCTTCTGTAACAGAGAAGTGTGATCCCAGACGCGGCCGTCCTGTTCTGAGCCGGACCTCCTTGTCCGCGGGCCCGGTGCCGCGGCGGGGACGGCGATGCCGCAGAGCTGGGCTCGCGCACGGGCGTATTGTTCCCAGCGTCGGCGCTACATGCTAAATAAGACATAGCTTTTCCCACTAAGCCGTGCGTGTGTGTGTGTAGCGCGGCGGGTTTAGGACAAACGCTATGCTAATTATCTCTGGAATAGAAACACAACACCGGGAGATAAGGCGCTGTGTGTTCGCACCCGGCCTGCTGAGGTGATCAGATAAGGCGGAGCTGACTGGATACAGTAACCAGATGGATTGGGTGCCCTCGCAGGCCAGAAACCACAAAAAAAAGAAGGTCAAACTAAGGGAATCTCACGTCAAAACAGAAGACAAGGAAACCCCAGATCGGCACTGATGGGTTCTTAACACAGACCCAGATGTAAAGTCTATTTATCTGCTGCAGTGTATTCTCGGGCCACAAGGGAGCTCCTCATCTCAGGACACCCATTGTCCTCGCTGCCCCTGAACTCTCCAACTACCGCAAACAGGATCAGGTCCCGGCGGAGGAGAGCCTAAGAAAGAGGAGGCAGGTGGAGGGGGGGGGAGGAGGAAGAGAAGAAGAGACCAGGTGGAGGAGAGAGGAGGGCTGAGAACACCCCCCCAAAGGAAAAAAAAAAAAACGAGGGAGTGAAAGATGTGAATTAACAGAGTGCCGGTGAGGTAGCCTGGTTGGGGCTGGCTGACGTAAAGTGAGCTGTGGGGCGTGTAAAGTGAGCAGGGGGCTATTTGGGTCGTTTTCACATGGAGCCTGGCCAGACTCCAGAATTGAGTGAGGAGCACAGAGAGAGAGAGGGAGAGAGAGAGAGACTCTTAATGGCTAAGCCTTTCACTAGGCCACACTGCAGTGAGCCGTAATTGAAGGTAATTGTTGGGAAGAGCCGACACACACAGCTTCCCCACTGTTCCCCGGGCCGAGATGGACAAGCCTGGGATGACAAGGGCGGGAGAAAAGGGTGGAGGGGGCGGGGGGGGGAGAAGGTGCGGAGGTGGCGGTGTTGAGGGTGAGGACCGTGGGGAGGCCGGGGCGAAGGGGAGAAAGAGCAAGGAGGATAGAGAGGGGAGATTGCATTACCCCACCTCCACCGTCCCCGACTGTCCTACACGGCATTTGTCTGCTCGCACAATTGCGTAATTGTGTCCCCGCTAAATGGTCCGAAGGGCTGCCGCAGCGTCCTGGATGCAGGTGGGCAGGCTCGGGTGACAGACGGGACCGGACTGAAAGAGGACGGGAGAAAGGAGGCGGTGAAAGGAGACGAGGGAAAGGGAAGGGACGGGGCGGGGCTGAAATGGCGGCGGCTTGGACGACCGCGAGCGCCGGCCTCGCGCTGGGACACCGACTTCAACAACATCTCCCTGAAAAAAAAAAAAAAAAAAAAAAAAGAATTTTAAAAGATTTTTTATTTTTTTCACTGAACTCTAGTAAATTTGATCTTTTTTTTTCTCCCCCGGAAACCTTCAATGAATACATTTCGCTCTTTGTCACACACACACACAGACATTTTCAAATAGATTCCATGAGGTTGTGCCGAGGCGATGATGTTCATGTGTGTGAGCACTCAACTGTGTTTGTGTGTGTGTGTGTGTGTGTCTGTATGTGTGTGTGCGTGCGCGTGTGGGCAGGAGATGGAGGAAATCACCTTCCCCACTTTGCCTAGCCTCCTCGGTTGGATGGGTTTAGCTCCATGAGCGCACTGGAGCAGGAAATCCAGATTCGCAGCCTATCAGCGAAATAGCACATATATGACTCCCCGGCCTAAGACGGTCTAATCAGGCCTGCCAACCCCGCTAACTCCACCGCCATCATCACCGGGCGCCAGATTGACTCCCTGAGCCCAAATCGCAGGCCCCTGCTTTACACCATAAAATGATTCCTGTATTGGTTTCCTCTTAAACCTGGTGAAGCTAATGCAATGTAATGTAAAAATTAGAAGCACGGTGCCTCCGCGCCGCGCGTGTCAGCAAGTGCAGATTCGACCGGACGAGGGATGGAGGGACGGACGGACGGACGGATGGAGAGAGGGAGGGGAGGCCGACCGGACTTATTGAAGGGGAGGGGAGAAAGAAAAAAAAAAAAATCAACCCAATTACCCAGGCGAGCTACTGTTCTGCGGTCTCTTGTCAGTGCGGCTGATGAATGTGAAATGTTGTAATTTGCGAGCGCTGATAGTGACAGAAAAGTGGCGCTAGATCCGGTAGAACTGGAATTAGAGGAATGAAAGGCGGGATCCGATTTTCCCCCCCTATCACAAGCGTGTGCGCGCGTGTGTTCGCTAAATAAGCTCGCTCGTCTTTTATTTCGGGAGTAACCTTTTTTTTTTTGCCTTAATTACCAGAGTATCTGTGATCCAGGGTCCTGGTGTTGGCATTGGGAGCGGCAAAGGGGCGCGGGGGTAAGGGGGTGTGGGGGGGGGGGGGGGCACATACACATCAGGACACGCTTTGATAATTAGCCAAGCAAAATGAACTTTAATTCTTCCTTTTCAAATGCTAGATCTGGCCGGTAATTACCGCTGTGTAATTAAAAGTCCCAATCAATCTGTTGGATTGCAGCGTCTCAGTGAAAGAACAGGAGAAATTAGACCTTAATCCTCGGAGCACTGCCTCCCCGTCGAGCCCCACGACTTCCCGCGTCCCCTCGCTCGCGCGGCGCTTTGGCGTTGACGTCCGTTTTCGCATCGCAGCCCTCGACCCCGACAAAGACGAACCCCCCCCACACACACACACACACACTTTTAGCGGGAACTGCTTCTTCGTCTTCTTCTTTTATTCCTCCTCACCTCCTCCTGCTAAAAATGTATAATATAATATAGACCATTATGTTCTTTAAAAACTCATTACAGCGTTTGAAATGGGAATCTCGGGAAGTCTGTTTAAATATTGCCTCCTCCGCATTGTGATGAGATGGGAGGGGGGCGGGGGCGTGGGGGGGGGGACACATCGGGGGACGTGGCATGCAATTAAGAGCAGAATGGATTAGTTTCCTTTTTAAAGTTATTGAGACACAATGAAGGGAGAGGCTTTCTCTGCGCTCGCCCCCCCCTCCCCTTCTCTCTCATCATCTGTATTGATGGCTCCCCCGTAAGCCCCTCCGCTTGCCCTCTCCCAGTTAATGACAGTTTGCATTTCACACCGCGGGAGCCGAGGAAAACCCTTTGGCCTTCTCCTTGCGAAGAGCGAGGAGATAGGCCCGGCCGGGAGAAAAGAGGTGTGACAGAGCCGTTTGACTTCGTCGGGTCGCGGGGCTGTCGTGGGGCGTGGAGAGGAATTAGCAACCGAGACAAACATGTCAGAAGAAGGACTAAAAAGGCATTACGAGTCTCTCGCATGTCATCGCCCATTCTTCTCCTCTCACGCCATCACTGGAAGTCACGGGAATCCGAAAAGTTTGCGACGCAGCGGAAATTATAAAGCTTATTGTGTTTGTGAGGGCTGTTTTAAAACCAGGCTGTTGGGAAAGAGGCTGCTGGAAGCCACATTCACGTGCACAGGAGGGCCCGCTGGTATAAAAGGAACACATCCTGAACTAAAGAGATATCTGCCCTTATTGAATTCACTGGGCCTCATAACAGCAGGTCATACTTGAGTTCTGTCGCACCTCGCGTGCACCTACGAAAGCGGGCGGGCCTTGACCTGAGCCCCGGCGAGCGGGGCTCGTCAGCGGCCGGGCGGAGGGAAGCCGCGAGGGCGACATGACGGTGACGGCTCCCAGCTTGGCATTTTTGTCAGGGGAATAACCACAGACAGAAGCTGCAACATACTTCGAGGAAGTATTGTTCATTGTCCACGTCGCTGACTTCCTCCTCACCACACAGCTCTATCAGATAAGACTGAGCGTCGAGACTTCCTGCAGCCGATCAAAAACACCTTGCCGCTCGTGCCAGCGAGTTTACTTCTGTTTTCGACTTGAGCCTACGATACTTACTTTAGCTCCAAAAAGAGGAAGCAATTGACAATTTGACAGTTTTACCTTTGGTTAGTTGTGATAAACTGTGGCATTGTTCTTTAAAGTTTTGGAAACGGCAGCGGTGTCTGCTGTTCCATATCTGTAAGATTTCCCCACTTTTATGCACTGAAAGCTTCTCCCTGCCTGATAGGACAGTATCTCCTTCACTCCCAGGTCTTACCTTACGCTTCCTTCTAAACCGGGGGGGGGTTCAAGAATGTTCTGAGGAGCAAGAATTTGCAAAAGTCAAGGAACTGAACGCCGTCACGGTGGCCTATGACGCTCTCAAACCGCTAATATCATTCTGTATAGGCCTAAAATGCTGGGCTTATGATTAAACACCAAGCATATATTAAATTAAACCTCCCCCCCACCGCCACTCCTTAAAAGGATAGGTTAAAAAACCCCGCATTAATCGTTTCAGGTATGAGAAGTGGTATGATAATCAGCCTCGTTTTGGAGTCTATCCCACCGCGGCTACGTGGCCCCGCTAATCCAAACGCGGCTCCTCTCCTGCGCCCGAAAGCCCCCCCCCCCCCTCCTGATCCCGGGCTGAATTCTAATGATTGAAATGAAAGGCATCAGCATGCCAAATCACATAATGGGGAAAATCCAGAACAAATGCTGTGACCCGCACCACCACCCCTCCCGGCCTTTCCTTTCACTGCGCCGCGTCTTATCTGACTCCTTATTCTATCAGCAGAGGCGCAGCACAATGGGGACACAAGTCGCGCTTCTTTATGAAATAGCGCTTACCGTCGTGCTAACGCACACAGGTGCGGGTAAGGCTTAAGAGCGACAGATCTGTTATTGATCTCGTTCAAATATCAGTTTTCCAAGTAACCGATTACTTATGTTTCTGCCGTGAAAATAAACGCAAATACAAAACAAACCTCCAGAGCTTGCAACTTCAAGATTGCAACAATTACAAAAATTTTTTTTTTTTAAATCCAAGAAGGCGGAGCCCCACACACACACACACACACACGCACACACGAAGCGGTCCTCCATCACTCCTGCCACCCCTTCATCACAGCAGAGTGGACTAATCACTCACTCTGTATCCTAACCAAAACAAAACGGTGCCAACCAGTAGCTTTTAGCCGTGTTTACACTCCTAACTCCCCACCTCCCCCCCCCCCCACCCCCCACCCCATCCACCTCTCCCTCCCTCCCCCAGTGGGGCTCGTGGCGGCACGGGTGATTAATTTGGGCCGTGCAGACAGGTAAACACAGGCCTATTTACATGGCTTACCCGCCACCATATTTATACTCAACAGGACTAAGCTTCAGATAGAATATCCTCAAAGCTCCCATCTGTTTATTTTCTCTAACTGCTCCTTGAGCTCCGTCCTGACACCCGTCCTCTACCTTGCCCTGCCCCCCACCCCCCGCCCGAGCTCCTCTTCCCTCCCTCCCTCCTGCCTCCAGTCCTGACCTGCCTTACTCTCAGGTCAAATGTGGGGCAGGGAAGTAGTCTTTTTTTATTTTAAGTCAAGTGACGCGTTCATGATGAGGCCTCCTTTGTAAAAATACATGCATACATACAGACGTCATCTGTTTGAAGTGTCCTACTTCTGACCTTCTCATAATGTATGCAGAATGCAGTGATTTAGAGAAGTTAACATCGTTTTGGTAAATTGTTTTATTTGTCTTGAGGGTAATCCAGCTATTACTTGTCTCCCGTTTGCCAAGTTTGCGTCAGTAGGTGAGGTTGTGAAACCTTCTAAGTCAATCTTTAACTATTTACTATCTCATGCGTTTAAAAAAAATTAAACCAAAGCCTACATGCATGAGATTCCAGCTTTGAACACACCAGCACTATCAGCAGGGAAAGTTTGTACATCTGATGTAATCTTGATGCGGGGCTGCAGCATTTCTAAACCAAGGTGTGGTTTCATTTTTAATGATTTTGTGGATTTAGTAACAAGCTAACAGATTTTTAACTGATGAACAGATTTCAGTGTAACCATCTATGTCCTCCAGACAAAAGCATACCTCTGCATCACCTTCCCGACAGCGGCCCTCCTCCCTCTCGCATAGCTGTAGCTATGAGCTAAGAGGTGAGGGCGGAGGCGCTTCTCCTCATGCTTCGCATTCCTTGCCGCCGCGGCAGGCACGTAGGACGGGCCCCACCTCCTGCACCTGAGGTCAGCGTGGGGAAACCAGGCCAGAGGTGGAGGCGCGCGAGTCACGTGACGCCTGTGAGCTTGTCTTGTCATTCTGTTGGGCTCGGGGACAAGATCTCTGGACCATTTTCTGTGAAAGACGCAGAAAATACTCATTGCCGTCACTATTTTCACGCAAAGCTGAATCTGCATCCCCTCATTATGCCAAATGTGCTTCAGTAGCTTGCAACAGGTGCAGTGTGTCGGGGTAATCTCCAGCCCAAATGTCCTTTTTTTTCCTTGTGTATCTTAAATTGATTGTTGGCGATGAAGTGCCAGTGGAAAATCCCCCGATACAAGCCCTGCTAAGTGGCATTATGCGCATATACAGAGTACATACAAGTGGCATTAAACACATACTATACATGCGTGCAGGATCATACTCAAAAAGTTGTGCATAATTTAATTACTGATCCTCAGATTTTTTTTTGTCCGCAATCCGATCTTTGAAGATTTACTGTGCATGCAAAATGGCAAACATATTGTACAAATGTCTCTCTCTCTCTCTCTCTCTCGCTTTCTGCGAATCCCATCATGCCTTTGGGGCAGGGATAATTACCTATCAACACTGGAGTTCCTTAAAGGGGCGTCCAAGAGCGCACGTCGCTGTCTGTTTGTCTGGGGATTTTTATTCCCACCACCTCGTGGAGATGATTTGTCTATTATCTCGCTGGATTTGCTCCTCTCTTCTTCTGCGGTGCATTACTGCAGTCATAAAGCTGCAAGGTCAGGGGAAAGGCAGGAGGGGAGGGGGGGAGGGGAAGGGAGGGAAGGAGTGTGGGGGTGTTGTCTACAGGGGAGCTTTACCCATCAGAGATGTATGATACAGTAACCCGTTATACACTCACCGCGCCGTGATAAATCAGCGAGTGTGGTCAGAGGTAAAAATCCATCATCTTTATCATCACTGCTGCTTTCTTCTTTTTTTTTTCTCCAGTTCTGTTTTATGGATGCAGTCGTAGTGGAGAGACAGGGGTTGGGGGTTGCGCTGTCCACGCATCTTTTCTCGGGGGGGCCTGGGGATTCATCCTTCAGCTGTCTCCCTAATTATTCTGAAGTGAATGTCAAAGAAAAGCACTGATAAAGTCTTTGAACGCCTCATTCAGAATCAAGAAACTGCCTGAAGACCTTTTTTTGATGATGCCCCCGCTCAGCCTGCTTACTCGCAGCACTTTACTTTTATTTTGGCTCAATTAGTCCTTGGACTTCATGTTGTTGCAGTTAACTATTGCTTCCCCTCCCCTCACCATTAATATAATTTTTCATGTAGAAAGAAAACACTTAAAACACTTAAGCATGGTTTGGAAATGAAGCGCTGGACTTGTGCACCCGTGCATTACTAGGTCCGTGTTAACGTCCAGGCTTATTGCTCCTGTGGACAGACGTGTTGAGCTGTCACTCAAATCCAGAGCAAACCTCAGCCCTTTCAAGCTTCCAGTCTGCATGAATGTTGATATCTGTGATCATTTATTCTAGATGTTATGAAACGCTGTAAAAGAGATGCAGAAGGCAACACATGGAAGCACTGCGGGTCTTCATACGCGGATGCGGTCCACACCTTCGCGTTCACCTTACAAAAAAAATCACAAAAACAGCCGATGTTTGGGCGACGTCCAGTTAGGCGTTCTGGGAAATGTATTGAAATCACTACGGAGGCAGGAGGGCGAGCACTGGAATATCTTCCACGTGACAGATTGATGGTGTTTAACGGTGTCAGTCTCTAAAGGAGGATTTCGTCGTCACGACCGGCGACGTAATCCGCCGCCGTCCGGTTTTCGTGCCGCCGCAGGGTGAGTGCCTGCGGAGCGAGCGGAGGGTAGCTAAGGGTCATCTTTTCTATTCTACATGCAGACACAGTGCGGCTAATGCCATACTTCACAGCCCGGCCTTAATCAGCCACCGCGCTGACAATGTAATTATGGAAGTGTCCAGGCGCGGCGGTCGGCCGGGGAATTCTAATTATTTACAAGGCTGAGGAAGAGAAGCCCACGGTTCATCTTTAAAAAAAAAAAACCACGGCCCCACTCCCTTCACACGTCCAGAATCATCTCGACCGGAGGGCCAGACTGAAAAAGCGTTAATATACAGAAATAGAGAAGTGGTGAAGAGAGACAGAAGGAGAAAAAAACCTACTCAGTCTTAAGTGTCTGCAGAGGAAACGGGGAAGAATTTGGCGGATGCAGACTTGATTTTGCAGCTGCATTTATCTGGAGTCAGTCGCACAATTTGTTGTTCGTGTGTCGGCCAACTTAAAGGCTTTCAGTATTTGTCTTTATGAGGAGTAAAAACTGACCTCGTGTACAGTGTGTTTAGATTTAAAGGGACACATCTTTTTGAGTTGATTCATGCTCAAAGGACTGCGTTACTGCGAGGGGAAGATGAAGGGCGACACATACTGATTTTACATTTGCGCCGTCGTTAGAGTTTCTCACTGAGAACAGCCTCTTTCTTTCATTTGGTGTCTTTTTTTAAAGTTTTTTTTATATATATGAAGGTAGAAACACCTCAGGTGTTCAGCAGGGTTGAGGCTCAGGTGACGGCGCAGGTAGTAGCATATCATTTAAATCATTCAGGAGTTACGAGACCTGCTCTGCGAGTTCAGTCGGTCAGTGTAAACAGATTAAGATCCCAAAAACAGGAAAAAAAAACCCTGCATACATCCTGTAGGTGTGACAGGTAACCAATAACCTTTATAACAGAGAGCAACCAAGTCAAACACGCCGGGCTTGTAGTCTTTATCCTCTCCACTTCACTCGGCAGCTGGAAGAGAGGCAGAGCAGCATCTCTCTTATCTGTGTGTGTGTGTGTGTGTGTGTACAGTAAAAAGCCTAATCTAATCACCGCACACTCTCTGCTTCCTCCAGGTGTATTACTGTACCAGGAGTGTAATGCAGAGCGAGAGGGAGGAGAGATAAGTTATATTGATCTGATGCAGCGATTGTCACTCCCTGCCTTGAATAGCTAATCTCTTTTCTCACGGGTCAGGGGGAAAAAAAAGGCGACCGGCGGGGGGGGGCAGCTTTAACCACGGGGCCGATCGACAAATTGTTTTCTGACGCCTGGCGATCAAACCGCAACCAGGTTGCGCTGGACGTGAAATTGTGTCTCCCAGTTGTTGTTGATGGAAAGATGGCGGCGATGATAGCTATGAGTTTGGGGTGGGATTTTTTTGGACTCTCTTATTGCGCTGGGACAAGAAACACAACATTTAAATATCAAATGCTTCCAATATCTCTTTGTAGTTTGTAGTTGCGAAGTACAAGGACTGTAGGTTTCCTCCCCCATCACTCCCATTGGCAGCACAGAATGAAGGGGAGTGGCCAGTATACATCTTGACTGATTTGGCTTTTGCACCCCAACTCAGGTCTTGCATTGGCATTGTTTCAGATTATGTCTCATATTCTGCTGTTTGAATGAGGTATTTGGAGACCTGAAGGGATGACTCTGCATTATCCGACAGTGTTTTGTCTGTTATTCCTCTCCCAACCCCTCAGATGTATCTTACAACCCCGTTTCTTGGGGGTTTTGTGGTTCAGTCAGTTTCTCATCATGGCTCTTGCTCAGATTTGAATTGGTCCAATCTCTTTGTTCTACGTGTGGTCCAGGAGCAGTTCAAGGCTTGCTTACAGTCTTGAGGTCACAGTTTGTTTGGGGGGGGGGGGGTCATCTCAACTTCTCTGCAGTCCAGCTCCTGCACACTTAAACTCTACTCACTTCTCTGATGTAGACTACCGTGCAAACGTTGCATTTAAATCATTTCAAGTTGAGAAGTTTTTCTTCTTCTTCTTCTTCTTCTTCTTCTTCTTCCCTGTGTCAGATGCGGTCCTCTTGTATCGTCTCTTCATCTGCCCCACCTCCACCTGCTCCTCCTCCTTTCTACACATCTGTCACCTCTCCCTCCCCCACATCTCCACCATGAATCAGAAAGGAGGGATGGATGCGGCGAGCACGCCACAGTAGTTTCCATTTACCAAGACCAAACATCGGCCGGCATATCTCTGACACCAAAGGGTCTGCCTGGGTGCCCTCTCTCTCTCTCTCTCTCTCCTCTCCCCCCCCTCCACACCCCACCGCAGCACCCCCCCCGCCATCTCCTTTTTTAATATAGAGGCTGGAGATGAAAAATGGTGTGCTTTTGTTTATTTGCCACCGATGCAAATGCGACCACAGCAGGATTAGTGAGTTCTCCATCTCTCTGCTGATAGCGGTGGGAAGAAAGAGGGGATTTTTATGCAAAAAAGATCTCTCCCACCCTCGCTATGACAATTGCAATGCATCACTTCATAGACAGTTTTTAATCTGTTTCAAACCAACCACACTTTGAACTGCTGGGAATGCAAGATATACAACTGTGGGTATACGCCTGTGTGTGTGTGTGTGTGTGTGTGTGTGTGTGTGAGAGAGAGAAAAGGGTTACTCGTGTGTATGTGCTGTATGTGTTTTCCTGTGATTAATCTTTGGAGTTGGTTTAAGCACACTGCTGACACAGCACAGATCTCCCCCCCCCCACCCCCCCACCCCGCCCCCCTCCTCTCTCTGGCTAACTTTGTCTCTCTGTCTGAATGCCCTTGGATTTAGCTTTGAATAACAAAAAGTTTGTGTCCTAATTCACTGTTGGTCCATTGTGTCCGACTTCTTTTATTTTTCTCATACTGCGCAGCGAACTTAAATTGATCAACAACAAAAAAAAAATGTCCGCGCGGCTTAAGCTACTTAGATTTACTGTACAGACTCACGTATCTCTGGGAATGAAAAAAAAAAACCGAGCAAACCTTAAATGTCGCTGAAAGCGGCACAGGAAAAGATTTGTTTGTGGAAAATCTTTCCTTTTCTTCACGACAAAGTTGAGGCTGAAAAGAGAAGAGCGACCCATCCGTCCAAGGACTTCGCAGTACCATCGTCCCGCTCGGCAATAAATATTCTGAGATGATTAATTAATATGATTCGCTCAAATGGACGTCATCTGTTCAGACTGGAGACATAATGAAATATTCTCTTACACAGGTACAAAATAAATGACGTTTAAATCTCAAGAACCCTTTACAGTGTGGGCATTTCAGATTTCTGATATTTCCATGTCTCCCAACAGCAACTCAGCTCTCAGCTGTTGTTAATTGTAGTGGCGGTCTAAACCTATAGCACAGTATAAGCCCTGTGAAAATGAAAAATGCGTCCAATTTGACATATTTGTCAGTGCCTAACAGAATGAAAGAGATGGGTGTGTAGCCCCCCACTCAGAGTCCGTCTTCTCGCAAATAAAACCTGTCGCTCACTTTCCTTTACGTGTTTCCCTTTGATTCCACGTATTCAGACGCCGCACGTCAGATCAAACCTTCAAACATCCATCACCCCAACCCTCAGAAGAAAAGGAGGAAACGCCAAAATCCCAAACCGTCATCCGAAACAAGCTTTTCGCTTGTCGTCGCTCCCGCAGACAGATACAGCAAACTCTTTCAGTTTCCGTTTAGGATTTCTGACTGACTACACAATTATCAAGGGCTACGGGCGTTATGACTGCATATCATAAAACGGGGGGGGGGGAGAAAAGGGGGTAAAGGGAGGAAAACACGGGCCTGTTTATCTTCCCCGCTCGCTTGCTGGCATCCCGAGGAGAGTGTCTGGCTCCCGGTAGATACCAACGGGACGACACAAAGGCGAGATAAAGCGTTAAGACGTTTTTCCTTTCTTTTTTTTTTTTTTTTTTAAACTCATCAAATTTAATAAGCCTCATCTCAGACACGCAGGTATTCGGCGCGACACTTTTGGGGAGGGGGGGGAGTAAACACATCCATTTTGTAAGCTCTTGCACAAAAAAAGAAAACAAACCTCAAACCTGTGGATGACACGCATTCTAAACGTGTCAGGGTGACAATAAGATACACTGTGAATAATAGAATAAACAGATACATATTTTCCCATATGCCTCTCTTGCAGCCTCTGTAGTTGACACCTTGGCGGCAGTGATAAAAAAAAAAACCCCATCAGAAATACTTTACTTTCCCGAGCTCCGCCCTCCCTTCCTTCCCCTTGTTTGGCAGCAGACGGAGCTTACCTGTTAGACTGACACCTAGCATTCGAGTGTGGAAACAACAACAACAAAAAAAAAAAAACAGCTCGGCGGGATTTAATCAGTCGTCATTACGGCGGAGGAGAAAGGGGCTGCGGCACAATGCTGACACAAAGACAGTCTAAGGGGATCTTTGTGCTGTAAATGTGCCTCTCACAGTGGCTGCGTGACAGCTGACGGCGAGTCGCTGAAACACTGATCCACTGTTTCCTTGTAGAGACATCAGGGTGAATACAGAGGTGCGGTGGCGTGCGCTGAAAGCTGCCTCAAAGACCTGAATGCTGCACAACACCTGCATGGCTGCTGTGGCGGATTAGGGTGTCAACGCGCACAATGGGCTGAAGGAACTCAATGCCTTTTGACTCGCCTCACCCCCACCCCCCCCCCCTCCTGCCTCCCTCATTCGCTCTCTGATACCCCCCCCCCCAATTGTCAACCGCTCTATTTTATTTATCACCACAACAGCTCAATGGGGAATTAAAGGGGGAGAAAATGGCGACAGGTTATTGAAAAATATTTATACACTTTGAAAAATAAACATTTTTCAGTTAAAGTTCGTTTCAGACGGGGATTATCCAAGGTGACGGAGGTTGTTTGTTTCCGGCACTCCACCCCACCTGTGCTCTGCGGCGGAGTTCGGCGACGTCTGCCTCCGGCTGCAGCCCCGAGCCCGTGGCGGGAAAAAAAAAAAAAAAAAAACCAAGATGGTGGAAAAACGAACCCAAGAAAGTCCATTTCAGCGCAACAGATGGAGCGGAGGAAGGGTGCGGGGAAAGGGATAAGGGGAAGGCTGGTGAGTCTTCGGCGGGAGACTTTGGCAGGACGGCAAAGAGCGCCGGAGCCTGGCAACGCCACAAAGGACGGCGGCTCTCGATCCGGCTCGGCTCCGCACCTCTCTGGCAGACATGCCATCACAGGCTTTGTTTACATGGGGCTGTGCACCGCTGGGAACCTTGGGGAAAACGGAGAATGTGGCGCAGTAGATGATGAACAACCCGCCCTGTAACCTCGTGGTTGCGCGTCGCACTAAATTGGCGAAATCTGCATATTATTCTTTGGTTTTGTCCCCGTCCGTCGGTGCCGGGTGATCGTCGCTGCTGCGGTTTGGCACAGGTCGGCCTGCAAAACACTTCAAGTGCTTCCATGACAAAGCACAGAGGAGACAAGGAGAATGGCTGTATGTAAAGCAGCACACTGTACTGGACGTTATTGTCTGTTAAACCCTCTCAGAACTGATCTGGGACGTCATGTCACACAGGCCAGATTTTTGCCTCATTTTCACGTTGTGTCAAGGAAAAAAGTTCCCGAGAAAATTCGAGAAATTTCCGGTTTTTCATTGTTGAAAATCATTTTTTAAAACTTGATCCGAAAACAAAAACGCTGGCACCAAATTCCCTTTTTAAATCTGTCGAGGTTTTGTGATGTGGAGGGAAAAAAAACAAACACACGCGAGGCATTTTCCACGAATACACAAGCATGGGTAAAACCTGTTAGTAGAAAACAGAGGAAAACCTGACTGAAGATGGCTCTGACAGCCCGCTAACGTTCACACACACACACACACACACACGCTCTGGATAAAAGGAGTAACTCCAGTTTAACTGCACTCACCCTCCATATTTTATGCGAGTCAGAGTAAATCTCTTTAACACCGCCGCAGCCTTCCTCCCTCGGCTGCCCTTCAGTGACAGTGTTAGCAGAGGAACAGTAATGCAGTAATGGTATCAGAGAATGAGGCCCTAAGCGCCGGGTCTTTGACGGCCCGCCCGCCCGATGATGGATGTCTTCAGAAACTAAACGTCCTCCGCAGCCCAGAGCGCTGCTGTTTGCGTGTTGGGATCCCCTCTGTAATGCCACGATGGATATTTGAGAATGGGAGTGTGTGTGTGTGTGTGTGAGAACACGCACGTAGACGACTTTAAAGTGTGTGTGCGCGCGTGTGCTTTTCTGTGCGCGCACGTGCGCTCAGACTTGTGTGTGTGTGTGTGTGTGCTGCTTGAATGAACTTGGGGAGAGTTGAAGGCTCTTAGCGTGGAATGTGAGGGATGTTATATAAACACATTACCGACAGTACCAACGTACAGCCATACACACTGCTGGCGCCAGCCCACACTGCATTAGCTGACATTTTATACAAAAATGGTGAAAATGGAGCGTCTGAGGGAGCGGCGCAGGGTTTTCTGGTTCTCACCAGACTCTGTTTGGGTTGACGCTGTTCTCCTTTTAGCCTCCGTTAGACGTTTGATTGCTGACTCGGCCTCCCAGAGGGACTGTCACGAGGTGCTGCGGTCACTCAGCCCCGCTTATGCGACCTGACAATTTAAACGGGAAGTCTAAAGGATTTGGTAATTTCCATCAAATGCGGGAAACGGGGGGAAGTCGGTCGGAGCGCCGCGCGTGATCCGGTTACACGGCGGAAAAAGCGAGCGTTACCAATACCTGCGCGCCGGCATGAAAGCATCTCCTGTACGTTTACAGCGCGGTAAACAAATAAAGAGGGAAACGGGCACCCTCGCAGTCCAACGTGCGCACGCATGTGCGCGTGCGCGACAAAAATGAACACACTGACTTTGAAAAAGCAATTAATTCCAGATAGCATGGACATGAAAGGCAGCGGGATGCTGTGAACATTAAAAGGCACAGAAGCCCGAGCGTTGCTTTCTCCTGCGTGTCTTTAAGGCTTCCTCAATCCAGGCCCTCCTAAATAGGATTCAGTAATGTCCAGGTTGCTTGTTTTTAACTTCAAAGATTTCCCACCACACGGCTTAAGACTAACACTGAGAGAGAGGGTGGAGGAAAACACTGACAACTCATTAAATGTCAATGTTCACTTTATTACATTGTGCTCGGCATGTCGGCGACACCAAAGTGGTTTCGCTCGTGACACGGTAAAGGGGTGGGGGGTTTGGAAGTGACCAGCATGCGAGGAAAGCGGGCGGTGCTTTCTACCCCCCTCAGAAAGAGAGCTGAATTGGCATTATTGATTTCCAAACATTTTGATGTTGAGTAGATGTGAACATGACCCTGTCAGCGTGTGGAAAGTGTTTGTTGCCCATAGCGACCATCTGCGGCAATTACAAACCCAAATGTGCTTTTAGGAAAAGTTTTCCAAAACAGCCGGTATACGCGTTTTCATTTCTACGTCATCCGGTGAGAGTCCCGGCTCCGTCTCCGCCGGTGCCGAGCGACGGGGACGTAAACCGAAGACGCTGGCCTCGGCCCGTCCCGCGCCCTGCTGTCCCTCAAGCGCTCCCTCTCAGCGCGCCTCGGTTGTCTGCCGCAGAGGCGGGACCCAATCCAAGACGGGGGGGCGGAGAGGAGCCGGCCCGGAGAAAAGCGTGAGGAGTTGTGTTGCAGGTGATGAAGAGGAAGGAGGAAAAAAGGAGGAGAAGAAGAAAGAAAGAAAGAAAAAAAAAAAACAGGAGAGCGGTGGCAAACCTGTCTGCTGCTTATGAATTTGTGAAACGGCTCTTGAGCGAGATCGCCTCTCACTTTCTCTTCTTCCACCCTCCCATGTCCTGACCCCCCCCCCCCTCCCGCTATAGAAACAAATGTTTCATCACCGGGGGGACGAGCACACAGGGATGTTTAACCAGGCGAATGGAGTGCCTCCTCCTTCTCCTGGGCCGCCAACAAACCGCTGGCTGGGAGAGCAGCCAGGAAGAGAGGCAAGAAAGCAAGTCTGAATGTCAACTGGCTGGGCTCCGGCTGCAGCAGCGCTGTGTCCCGACACACTGAAAAACACACACACACACACACACATCCAGGCGCCCATGCACATCGCCATGCAAGTACACGCGGCGCTATACATACAAGCAAACATGCGCACATATTCGCCCTGTCACGCTGCTCATGCCCGGAATCAGAAAGAAGACTACACGCCACGCACGCGCGCACACACACACACACGCAAACACACACGCACAGCCCCGGTCCCCTGGCAGCCGCGTCTTTCCACAGCGCAGGCCTCTGATACTGAGGCTGAAGGAATTTGCTGTGGATTACTTCTGGACTGAGGCGGGCAGCTTTGGCAAGGAGCGGCCAGGCCACTTTGAGGATTTTACCGGCAGCGGCAGCAGTCGCTGCTCTCCCAAAAGCCCCGGGAGCCGCCCCGACGCCGGCAGCGCACACACACACACACACACACACACACACACAAAATCTCATCAAGTTGCGCGTCAAGGATTCGTCCGAGAGAACCGCCGAGATCGACGCTGCGTATCGATTGAATCGATTAAATATCAACAATGTAAGATTTGTAAGGTTAGCTCGAGGAAATTGTAATATCTGCTTCCTACAACGCCTCTGGAGCCAGCGTGTTGGGTTACCAGATTGTGTGTGTGTGTGTTTGTTAGTGGTGGCTACAAGTGAGGGAGGGGGACAGAGGCAGGGGGAAAAAAAAGACACGGAGAGAGACAGAAATGCCTATGACCTGTCCCTCGGTGAAGTGCTGTAATTATCCAGGGAATGTCAACACTTCCTTTCCTCTGCCACTCCCTAACAAAGCTCGCATTGGTCATGTCAGGAAACTGTGTCCCGTGTGTGTGTGTGTGTGTGTGTGTGTGTGTGTGTGAACATGCTCCGTTGGCCCCCTGAACTTTGTCTAAACCATTTATCCCGCACTTATTGCAAAAAAAAAAATCCCTCCATTTATTATTCATTTTAAAATTTAGAAATTTGTTATTAATTTCCCCCTTTTCTCCCCACATGTCCCCCAGCCTTCCGATTCCGATGTGAAAACCTCTACGCTAATAATCAAGCTATCACAGCTGATGAAGATGAAACGGAGTGAAAAAGACACGTAGGAGGAAGGGGAATAAACGGCAGTGGAGAGTGGATGGAGGAGTCAGGTTTCAGTAGGGGGCAATGCTAGGCTACGCACGGAGCGAGCCGAGGCTGACTGCTCCCAGCAGCAGCAGCACAGACGACACACACACACACACACACACACACACACACACACACAAGCATCATATTTAACATCAGCCGTACAGCATGTTTTTGCTGTCGCCGGACAACAACCACGACGTCGTCGCGGTCAGCGTGGTCTCCGTATCGCACAAAATACTGTGAGAAACAAAGGGCATTCCTGGAAAAAAAATACCAAAAAAAACCAACCCCAGCGTGTGGGTTTACACTGTAGATTAAACACCGTAAACAACTCGGTGTGAAAATGAAAACGGAGACGGTGTCTGTCGCTGCATCTGTGTACAAACGGACAAATGACTGACATGAGAAAACAACTGTTGACGGAGCTGTCGAATCGTGAAGACCGCAGCTCGCTTTTTGCCGTCACGTCACAGCTCCCCGTTCTTGTCTGTGAGATAGAAGGCCTCGGAATTTTGAAACAAATAGCGTTCAGGAAATATAATGCACTTATGCTAAAAGTATTGCACCCCCAACGCCCGCCTCGCCACATCCACACTCATCAGCAGCTTTTAATCTGGCCAGAATTAGCATATTCAAATGGTTTTCCTAATGACTTTCATCTGGCGAAAAGGTAATTTTATACACGAGAGTAACCTTCAACTTCCAGCTGCCTAAGACAAAGCTGAGTGCAGGGGTGGGGTGTGTGGGTGTCGCGGGGGGCAAAAGATATTGGTGCTCGATAGCCGCTGCAGCGCACCAGCCTGTAAATGGTTTTAATAAGGTTGTTTTTAATTGAACATTTGGGTTGGAACTTTGAACTGTACCTATATGTTGCTGATGGGGGAGCAGGAGCTCGGAGCCTCGGTGTAAATGGCATATCATACGCTAATGTGGGATTCAAATGATGGGGCCGCTATTGGGCAGAAGGTGGCTGGAAAGCACACACACACACACACACACACACCATGTGTCGGTATGTGTGTGTGTGTGAGACGCACAGAGCGATTCCAAACGCACGCAAAACTCTTTTTGAAATTTTATTCTTGAGTACAAAAACAATTAAGAGCAGTGGTGCTTTGATGTTCAGCGCTGCCCCGCAGGTCAGGAGGGAGAGTGTTTCTTTATCTTAATTGAAAAAATTAAATCATTAACCTGATGCCACTGTTTCTGAATGACAAGTCCTCGGCGTTTCCCGCTCTTTCCCCGGCTTTGCCCCCTTAACTAGCAGCGAGAGAAAGAGAGCGCATGAAGAGCTCGACAAACGCTCCAGAAGAAAGTTGGGGGGGGACAATTTCAATAACACAAGGAAAAGAAAGTTTAGTGGGTGTAATTTGATTAATAATGCTAAACGGAGACGGGGAGGGGGGGGGCGAGATAGGACCGAGGGAACAAATTAGCCGGCGCAGCTGGGGAAGGGCTCCGTTCGGCAGGGTATCAAAGGCTCGCAACACCGCCTCTCTCCTCCACGCCTCCGCAAACCCAAATTGAAATTCGGTATCTTGTCACACGAGCTTCAGAAGTGTCCTTCCCTTTTTAATTTCGCTCATTCATTCTTTTATTTTTCTCAGGGAGGAAAAAAAAACATGAAAAAAAAGAGTTTTTTTCATTTATTGGTCGAAATCAGTTATGAAGCGCTGGATCAATACTATTAATTCTACCAGCAGGGGGACGCGAGAGATAGCCATCGCGCTTTCTTTGCGTCCGACTGCGTGGCTCGACGGTTTAGTCCGAATATTCAAACTCAGATGAAACGACTCGTAAGAAGCTTATGTGACTCATACAGAACGGACTTGTACGTAATCAGTGATTCTGAGCAAAAACAAGAACCAATGAAGTCACAACTCGCAGCAGAGATGCGCGCGATTTCCTCGCAGAGGTTAGATTATTCTGCCCACGACACGCAGACGTACACATCCAGATAACGCCTTGGCCTGCACTGAGATGGTGTGTGTGCGCGCGTGTGTGTGTGTGTGTGTGTGTGTGTGCGTTGGGTGGGAGTGGGAGTCAGCTTGTCACAACACATCTTGCATTTAGCGAGCTAATCGTGGGAGACGACCATGTTGTTTTGATCACCTGTAGTATTACGGCTAATGTAAATAAAGGCTTACGCTGCAGGCCTGTCACTCCGCCTGCCTGTCTGATGGCTGCAGAGGGTGGGGGGGCGCTGGTGGTGGTGGTGGTGGGGGGGTGACCAAGGTAAGAAAAATCACTTCTCCTTATCTCTTTTCCTCTGACCTGAAACAGTCAAACTGCGGTGCATGAAGTCACAGAGAAAAGAGCTGGCAGAGGGGAAAACACACGCATGACACAGTAGACAGTTTTGGGGGTGGGGGGTGAGGGGGGGGCTCCGTGTGGTGATGCATCATTGTCAAATTAGGGGTGATACCTGTGTGTAATTACCGTAAACAAAGTAAATCATGACCTGAGTCCTGTTCCTGCTCCTGTGGTGGAGCAACAGTGGAAGAACACATAAATGAAAGGTGTTGCTTTGACATAGGCTAAGAAGTGTTATCATATATAACTATATATATATATATATATGTATACATGATATGATTGATTTTTATTTCAAATTGTAGTCATCATCATCAATGTAGTGAAGTAAAGGTCCAATATTCCCCCCTGAAACAATACTCAAGGTATTTATTTATTTTGCATCACTGATAAAGCGCATTCTGCAGTTACCAGAAGATTGACAACAACCCACAAATATTTCCATTAAGCTAGTTAACTATATTGTACTGTAACTGACAACTGAGTAATCAATAAGTTGACCAATCAGCTGTTGAGATTATAATAGACCATTCAAGTTTTTTCTTCTTTATTGAGTTTAGTTGTGACTTTGACATTAAGTGCAGCTTCAGTGCTGCAGAATGTTGCAGCACTGAAGGGCTGCAGGGTGTTTGATAGTTTCTACACTTTATCTGGTTGCTTTTGTGCCATAAAGCATTTTTGCTTTATGCTCTAACCTGAGTGCAAAGAAAAAAGCGTAAAAGTGCAGTTCAGTCTGTTGCTCTTACTTTGTTTACAGTAATTAAACTCATGTCTCTGAGGCGAAGTGATGATTTATTGATGGTTAAACACACGGCAGCTTGAAGAGAGGCAGTGGCGATGGGGGGGTGGGGGTCGGGGGTAGGCGGCGCCGGGTTCGTTGACTCCCGCCGTCGCACCTGTGTCTTTACACCCTGTTTCATCTGCAGTTTTATCTCAGCGCGTGTTGCAACAGTCGCCTCAAAAGACCAGCGCGACCCTTTCAAGTCAGCGCCTCTTTCCCACCGCAGCATTTGCCATCTGCCATCTGGGCGACGAAATCCTCCGGTGGAACTTCCAGTACAGCTTGTAATTTCTTTCTTTTTTTTTCCATCTGATATCTGGCATCGTCGTGCGCAGAGCGGGGTGAAAGAGAAAAAAACACACACACACAAAATTTCCAAAATAGCAGACGTGCCTGGCTTTCATCACCGCCATTAGACCTTTTTCTTTTGCAAAGTAAAATATCAGTATTTCAAGTGTGTCGTCTGCAAAGGTTAAAAAAAGCGACAATATTCCTTTGCAGACGCAAGAATATTAGCGACAGAGGAGCCATTGTGGCGCAGAATGAACATACTTTTAGTTCATCTCAGGGGTGTAATGATGTCATATAATCCCACATCCATATCTGCAGCGACTCTGCCAGGCCACACCCATACGTGGAGACTAATATAATGACTTTATATTCAGCCCAGCGGCACACAATATAGGTAGAATATGCTTATTCGGCCCCAATACATAAATGTGTCATCTCTCGGGCGAAAGCTCTCGATTGTGCCTTGAATGAGGCAACAGGATCCCGGCGCACAATCGTCTCTGTCCGTGAGTCTTTCAGAAGTTGAAGGATTTCATACAACACTTTTTTCACCGCCGTCTTATTTTCTTCCCTTTTTGAAAGAGAGGGAGTTGGTTATGATTTTTTTTTCCTCCCCTCTCTCCCTCCCTCACCCCCCGCTCCCCCTCTATACGGGTTTAACTTGGGCTATTTCAACCCGGCTGAGAGAAAAAAAAAAAAAAAAAAAAGTAAATGTGTTTCTAGGCTGCTTTCAGTCTGAGCTGCACAACTTATCTCCCTCTCCCTCTTTGTTATTAAATGCAGTGAGCGAACGATCGGCATTTCTCTAAGGGGACACAGAGAGTGAGTCAAAAATCTAAATGGGGAGGCACACTCCCTGCATTACCATAAAAAAGGGGGAAGAGGTGTGTGTGTGTGTGTGTGTGTGTGCGGTGGTGATGGTGGTGGTGGTAGAGAGGTTTTTTTTTTTTTTTCCAAGCCTATCTCTTGTGGAGGGGTGGTCCCGAAGCCCTTATCGGTTCACCAACAGGAGAACGGAAATGATTAACATCTAATTTAACCCAATCTCCCGCTCAATAGGCCGCCATTCAAAGGGGGCCGCATCCATATGTATTTAAGAGGTAATCACTGTCGGACCCCACGCTCTCGTGCCCCCCCCCTTTTTGTGTGGCAGGATGACACACACAAACATATTTCCATCTGAAAGGCGGGCCTCGGTGGCTAGATTTCTGAGGGAGAATCGCTGGTGTTATTGTTGGGTTGTTTGTGCAGGGAGGAGGGGGGGGGGGCGTCACTGTAACTTGCTTTATAAGTACGTGTGTGTGTGCGTGTGTACATTAGAGCGAATGCGTCCGTGTGTAGCAACGCTGTCTGTGGAGAGGCCGGGCGCCGCTTCTGGCCTTCTACCCGTGCATCGTGGGAGTGGTGTCAAATCCATCACTGCAAATCTACAGCCACGCTCGCGATGCTGTAAGGGAATAAAGCGGCTGTAAAAACGACTGCTCTTATATTCTCCCAGCTGGTGACGCCACAGAAAGGAAAATGCACAATGTTCGTATGCAAACAGTCAGGATTTTTAGCTTGTTAAACGTGTAAGTGTGAAATTGTAATATTTGGAATACGTCTGGCAGATGAGAGGTCATGGATTCGCCAAAGTTACTGAGCTGAGTGAATGTCTGCGGCAGATCTACTATTAGAAATATTTCACTGTGGATTTAAGGTTTTGGGCCCAGAGACGCTGCATTTGTTACTGGGAGGGGGCGGGGTTCCATTTTGATCCCTGATCGAGCTTGTCTGGCCACACCGAGCTCAGCCAGTGAGGCCTCGTCTTTGCATCGAGTTTAACTGATCCGAGAGAATTCATCACATGCGTCATATCAGGTGTCATCGTCTTTTTTTTTTGCGCGCACGTGTGTGTTTGTCCAAGAGACTGCAGTGTGTTTGAACTCGCCTCCCGTCTGTGTGCGCGAGCAGTGGATAGATTGCACCGCCTTTCATCCTCGCTGTGTCTTTTAAATCTAGCAGGAGACGACTTTCAGATTGGAAAAAAAAAAATTTAAAGATTGCCTGGGCCAAATGCAAGGATAAGTGAGAATGGAGTATCAAGAAGAAGAATTCAGGCCACTTTTGAATGGAGATGAGCGTGTGTGTGTGTGTGTGTGTGTGTGTGGGGAGCAGGGCTACCGTGCATCAGGTTTAACCCTGGGCGAAGCCTGGCAGAGGCACCTCTTCATTGTAGGGGTGTGTGCGGAGGGTGGGGGCGCTGGGGAGATCTCTCCGGAGCTTTCTATCAACACAGATTACATGCATGTAGACGCGGTCAAAGAGAGCAGGGGGGGTAAAGAAAAAAAGTAAGTGTAAAATAAAGAATCAAAAGGGTCATGTGCAATCTCAGCGATGGGGGGTGACGACAGGTTTGCCTCACACCTGAGCCGTATTATGCATTCCACAAACCCCGCGCACGCACACACGCTCGCACGGTGACCGGCGGCGGCAGGGTTGTGTTGGGTTTTCTCTGACAAGGTGAACTTCATGCATCGCGTGCATGATGTATAACTTCAGAGCGGCGAACAAAAGCCGGCCAGACAGAGCGAGAAAGAAGAGAGGAAGAAGAAGAAGAAGAAGAAGAAATGCGGCCCTTCTTCTCTTTCTGTCTCTCTCTCCCGCCGTCTGTTGCCGGGGTTTTTGTCCTTTCTTTTTCTGGCGAGGTGACAAAGGCAGCGCTCGGTAGGTGACCTTCGTCTCCGTTTCCTCTTTTATGACAGTACAAAAAAAAGAAAACAGGGTCAGGTTCATTCATCTACCACTTCAGACTGCCTTTTCTTTTTTTTGCAGTGGTTAAGAAAAAATTTTTAAAAAAGAAAAGAAGGTAATTCATATATTCTGTCACAAGACTCGGTGAAGAATAAAATGGAAAAAAATCTGAGATAAAAAAAAACTGAATCCAGGATCCCTCAACAGACATCTCAAACCCTTTATTATTTATTTATTTATTTTACAGAAAGATTTTCCGAAAGTCGAAAAAAGGCAAGTAAAACGGGGGGTGAAAAGAGAAGGGAGAAAACCGTCCATTAACCAAAAAAGCAATTTCTGTTGGTGTGCGCCTGGCTGCTCCAAGGTTCCCTGGCCGGGCTAATAGCCTTTCATTACAAGTTTCCTCCCCAGCCAATTAGAGACAGGTCCGTGGCCGTCCGGCCCGCCGGCCCACCGCCACGCACGCTTTGATCAGCTCTCTGTTCACTGACACGCGTCTAATGACCGGGTGGGGGGTGGGCAGAGAGAGGGTGGCCTGTATTCACACATAGCTACACACACACACACACACACACACACACATTCTTACAGTGCAGCCATATACAGCAGTGAGGTAGAAAAACACTGATTTTATTTCAAAAGACGGATAGACAGTTTAAAGTCCACAGGCCCCGATAGATACTGCATTGTGTCTGCATTGTATCCGTACATGTAATCACATGCACACACACACACACACACACACACACACACACACACACACACACACACACACAGACACAGACACAGACACTGGGTCCGAAAAGGAGAAAACAAGCCCAGTAATTAGCAAATTAGACCAAACGGAGGCTTTGGTCTAACTTGCTGGAAGCTGCTCCTTTTCTTCTGCCCTCACAGGATTTAAAGCCGGTCAGCGCGGCGAATTCAAACATTCCTGCCATAGATCAAATAGTTGTCTCTGTGTTTGGTGTGGAGGGCGGGGCTCAGGTGAGTTTGCTCCTCCTTGCCTCTTTAATCATTTACGGCGTTCGGCTTTACGACGTCCCGTCCAGACAGGGTGTCAGTTCATCTGATGCACGACTGCGGGGAATCAGCTCGCGCGTTACCGTCGTCTCGAATATTTATTGTTCTTAAACGATGACTGAAGTTTTGGCCGATAATTTTCAGGGGCAAAGTCGAGGCGGCCTCGCAGAGACGACGCCACGGCTTCGAGTTCGCCTGATGTAAACACGTCACAGCAGGCCGGGTCGTAAATGATCTCCCTTCACCTAAAGCTTAACAGTAAAGGTCATTACACATTTTACAGTGTAATGACTCTAATTAAACTGTAAAACACGTTGTTACTTTTGTCACTGCAACATAGTTCACCTTGAGCGCATTCATGACAGTAGTCCTAATGTTTTATACATGTCAGTATATCTGTGATGCAGAAAGAGTGGATTTTATCTCGTCTTGTCTTTTGTGATTTTTCCTGGGCGTAGCCGGGTAAAATGTCCTCACAGAGTGAAGGAGTGTTCAGCGGAGGCAACGCCAAACCTTTTTGAATCGTTGAACGTATCAGAGACACACGGGGACGTCCAGAGAATCAAGTCTTTTTCTTCCAAACTCTTCTCATTCCTTCTCATCAAACTGTCTCTCTGTCCATATTTCATTTTAGGCTGGGTTGTGTCCCACCTGTCTGCCGTTGTGTCATATCAGGAAATGCATCACATTAGGCAACAATGTTAGCACCTGTACATATTCAAAATGACCCTTATTTACTGCATTTGATCACTTTTGCGCAGATTTCCGGTCGCACGTCATTGCTGCGCCGACCTTTGCCGTGTTGACAAGGATGAGACACTGTATCCTTCGAAGAGGGAAACAGAATGAAACTGGACGCAAAAACTGCAATACGGCATCGGGGCGAATCTGTTTTGGGCCCGACACGTATTTATGCAACAACGGCGCAGGTGAACGCAGAACTTTTTTGTTGTCTGCACACAACATTAAAGCGGCTGGAAGGCAGATAAACTGGAGACCAATACTATCGTGTGTTTTGGGACACCGTGTTTAGACACAAATACTGAGACATTAGAAGAAGTTTGCATGGGCGTTACCGTGACGTCTGTGTACGGGAGCAGTAATAGTCTTTTTTTTTTTAGAGCGAGGCAGAGGTACTTCAGCTCTGTGGCCGATTTGATAAACTGTGCGTTGGACGGGACCTGAAACGTGGGAGCGGAGCACAAATCTGCAGCGAATTGGCACAGTATTAAATTACAGTGCATTACAGGACATGCTGGTTGAACTAATTCCGATGGAGAAATTGCTTCTGTTATTACACTGAAGACATTTTGGTGAGCTCTCTGTCGGGCATTAGTTTGTGTACGGGTGTGTGTGTGTGTGTGTGAGTATTGAGAATAAGAAGAAGAAAGATGAATGAAAAGGAAGAGAGGATTTTTTCATGTTCGGAAAATGTTCCACAACCCGAAAGGAAAAGGTCATTAAACTTGTTAAGACGCACGCACCAGCTGTTTAACACAGATTGTGACATACATTAGGCGTCTACCAATTCACCACATTATGATTCCAAATGAATTCTCATTTAGTTCTCACTAAACTCACTCACTTACTGTTCTGTGACCAATAACCTGGAAAGTGCCCTGTGGAGCTTCTGTAACTCTATATGGAGCAATGTTTTCATGAGAGGGCGTTTAAGTCTTACTTGAATTCATCTTCACAGATTTTATTATCTTTTTGTTTTATTAGATCTACCCAGAAAGTGAAAGAAGTTTCACAGAATACGACGCCACGCCTCAAAATACAAAATGTTATGCCAGTAAATGGGCAAATAATGTTGATTTCCCCATGAACTGCAAAAGCGACAGTATATATTGTGCCATGTATCTATTAATGAAAAAAATTCTCCCTTTCTTGGACCAGTTATTTTGTTTATTTTCTTGTAGATATTTCTTATGATCTGATGTATTAATCACAAAAGACTTTATTAGTTAAGACGGTCCTTTTGTTAAAGGTGCAACCAAAAGTTGAAACTATAGGTGCAAACTTAGTTATGGATTCAGGAACACGTTCAGGAACCAATGCAAACCAATCCTGCATTCTCTTTGCAATACAAGATATCAGATTCCATACGGAGGCCCGTTCATTTCTACTTCTTGTCAAACCTCTTCTGTACGTGACCGGAATGAGAATCTCTCCGCAAAACACGAGGCCTGAGATAACAGCGTTTTGTCTGACAGCTACTTTAGTGAGAAAATGCTTTGCGTCTGCGTTCAAAAGCCATTATGAAATCTCTTTATCTGCGCTGTTCTACAAACGATCCACCATTGTACTTAGTTAGTCAGTGGAGTAGTTTTAATATCTAAACTGCAGGGTGTTCACCGATGTTGCAATCCTGTTTCTGTAAAACAAAGAGCAGTGAAGTAAGTGAATTGGAAAACAGTTGGATTGAAAGACAGATGAGAAACAAAGACAGAATGTGTGTGTGTGTGTGTGTGTGTGTGTGTTGAGGAATGTCAGATGTGTGTCTGTGTAAAGCCGCTGTTTATGTTCGTGCCCAGGTCAGCCCCCACAGGTATGTTTCAACCACAACATTACCTCCCACTGACCCCCCTAATGGACAAGGTGAGCGAGCAGTCAGCGGAAGGGTGTGACGCCCCTAAAAAACACACACACACACACACACACACACAGACCCAGGCTGACACTCCCCATCTTCTAAACTACAAGTCAAAATAACGACATTAATCTGAAGTCGGACACAAACCTAAAATTACCGCCTCTCAAGACTAATGGAGCGTGGCGGTGGTTTTTCTGCCCCGCTGGCAGGGATGAAGGGAAAACCAAGGAATGAAGTGGTGAATGTATGGATGAAGGAGGGGGGAGAAGGAAAGGAGGATGAAAAAAGGGTAGTTTGTAAAAAAAAAAAAAAAATCTGATTTTGAGAAATTTCACACACACAAAGAAGAAAAAAGTTAGTTTTTTTTTAATTGACCACATTGCATGTTTGTTGAATTGCCACTCATCAGTTCATAATAGAAGACACACTTCTCCGCACGCACACACACACACACGCACAGAGCACAATGATTACCATACTCCACATTACTGGTGTACAGATAACTGCTTGGCTCCCATGGGCCTGCCAATCCACTGTAATCCCTCAAACACTCTGAATTTTCATTTCAAACAAAAGCTAAACTGCCAGAAGACACAAGGAAGCATTCTGTTGCCTCCTCTGTCTTCTCCCTTTTTTCTTTTTTTTTGTCTTTTTCTTTTCCCAGCCTCATTTTTCACCGTCTTCTCCGGGCTTCCTTCCTCGCGTTCCAACCACTTGTATCCCCCTCCTCTGTTTTTCTGTTTATGTGAAATTCAATATCAGAACGATAAATAATGCTTTCGCTGCAAACACGCCGATAAAAAAAAAAAAAAAAAGCCCTGATTTGGCCGAGAGTGAATCTGGAGTGACACGCTTCAGTATCGACCATCATAATAATCTCATCTCTCGCTCCACTGCCACACTCCATTCAAGAAAAGAGGTAAAATACTCGAAAGCGGTAAATGTAGGTGATCAAAAAGAGATCTGAATCTGTAAATTCTACAACTAATCGACTAATGAATGGGCAGGACTCAGGTGAAATAGATTATTATGTAATACTGTAGATATGACAGTTTACATTATATGTCTGGCTGTGTGTATTTATGACCTTTCCAGCCCCTCCTGTATCTGCACCGCCACCACCGCATTCACACACACACACACACACACACACACACACACACACACCCTCTGGAGCCACCAGTCGAGGCCCGTCTCCACACTGACAGGCAGGTGAGCCAATATAGGTGATAACAGAAGACAAGAGCCATTACAGGGAGGTGGGAGAGATAAGCTAATTGTAATTGGATATTGTAGCCGTCCGACAAAAAGAAAGAGAGGAAAAAAGAGTAGGAAAGGAGAGAGAGAGAGAGAGATGAAGATGGAGGGGTATTTGATGGGGTAAACATGCAGCGTAGTCATTTTTGACTCCTTAAGTAAGTAAGACTTTAAGTAGAAACCCTTGAAATGAAATGTGGGTGGCGGCGGACGGAGGCATTGCGGCGGTGTTGAAGCCTTCGCCGTGCTAAGCCTCTTAGATTACAAAACACTTTGGCTGCGTGTGCACGTTTCCGCCATTTAATTATCGGTCCACGTTTCCCGCTCTTGTGCCGACGCAGAAAAAAAAAAAACCTTTCGTCGGTAACGCAGATGCGACAAGCTGGGTTCGTGCCGCGGGATCCGGGAACGGCGGCTCGTCGAAATCTGGCGGGACGGAGGCCCCCGCGTACCGCCGAGCTCGAAGCGGAGCAATGACTCATGACAGAACAAGTGTCGGCGTCTCGTCGGGGTGATGAATCGCTGCAGAGTAGGTCACAAAATGTCAGCTCTGATGGAAGCATCCTGAACCATTTATCCGGGACGTGGCTTTGACTCGTCCTGTTCCAAATTAATGGGGAAAGGGAGAATCCAGTCACTTAAATCTTGCATTAACAAAGGATGAAATCCCTGCCCGGCAGCAAACAGAGGCTAATTTAGCAATTTGCTGGTGAGCATCCTGGAGTATTGGGCTGTAGGACGTAGTCTCTCGGGAGAGTTATTAATATTGGGCTGACACATTAACTCCGAATGAGTGATGAGCGTAAATAGGCAGCCTGTTTGACATTTCGACTTATCATAAGGTGATGATATATGTTGACAGCTTGTTTCTGTTGCCGCCCATTTTCCAAGAAATCACTTTTTTTCTTGATTTGATTTTTGATCCCTTCTTTTTTTTTAATCCCATAAGAGCCATTTGATTCAGGCTCGTTTTTGTGCATATCTTTAGATTCTTTAAAATGAAGGTTCTCTCTGTAATTTAAACAATTTCCTTGAGCTTTCTCAGTTTTCTCAGGGCTGTCACAATAAGCGCTTGCAAACAAAAACCTCATCGTGAGGTTCATGAGAGGAAGGAGAAGCCATTTTGGCATCACGTCTGTCATCGCTAGGCTGCACTTCACCCTCGCCACCCCCCTGCAGACGGCCTCCCTCGCCAACGCAACTGTCACTATGACCATTACCGGTGGCCATTCAGCTTCTGCCCGGCCTCCAAAGGCCTCCTTGTTCTCCCAGTGGCGCGGCTGCCCGGCCGCAGTCCGCTGGCCCGCTGGCTACTGACCCCTGGTCTGGCTCGCAGTCTGGCACCGGCGCCCTCCATTAGCCTAATTACAAGCCATGAAAGCAGTGCAGACCGGGGGCCGGCATTAGGGCCAATTAGGGCCGCCCAGGATGGGCCCCGACTAGGGTTGGGTTACCGACACACACACACATGAACACACAAAAATGTTTGTATCGTTGTGCATGAGAAGCTATATTCATTTCCTAATCCTGAATCAAACCTCCCCAGCCCAGTATTCCACTTTAACCCTTTAGCCATCAATTTACCGCTGACTCTCAAAGTCCCAAACTTACCTTTGGCCTCAGACTTTAGGTCCAGGATGTAGTTTAGACCGGAAGTTGAATGTCACGTTGGTCACATTCAGTAAGGCATGTAGGTATATATGTGGAATGACAAAAAACAACAAGAGGAGAGTCTTGTAAAAAGAGAGAGGGGGGCTTGTGTCTATCCATTCATGCATGTGGACGTGGATGCCTTGGCGGGGGGGTTGGGGGGTAATTTGTGGCTGTCACAGGACAGATAATAAGGCTTGTGTCTTCCCCCTCAAATAAAGAGGTAGAGATCCTCCTCTTAAAACAACTCTCCTCTTTTTCGTTTCCTCCGCAGCCCCTGCAGGGACAGACGGACGGATGGATGGAGGGACGGTTGGACGACGTCCGTCATGTCGTTAGCTCGGGCAAAAACGTATCATTATCCCTGAATTTGTGTTCGGAAATAACAGGAAGCACGTGTGGAGGAGCACACCTGATGCACCTTTTAACCCTCAAATCACCTTTGTGGAGCATAAATCTTATATTTGATTTGGGTTCTCCAAAGGCTAGATAAATAAAAAGTAGATGAGGCAGTTAGTGTTGCAGCTTTGAAGCGGTGAAGCCCATGAGGACACCTGAAAGCAGACTAAAGGTGTAGTGCTTGGTTGATTTGGCTGATTAAAGCTTGATATCATGGGATGCATGATCCAAGACACGCAGAAAGCTTGTTCCTGTCGAATGTTTAATCACAAAACGGTTTGAATCCATGTTAGTGAGCACAAGTATCAAGATGCTGATTAAGCAGCGTGGCTCAGGCAGCCTTACGTCCCACACGTGTCATTGTGGATAAGTGGAGTAAGCGATGCAGGCTCTTCACAGTAAAAGGCCTCTACAAGGGGACGTCTGTGGTTTTTTAATACCACCACAGACGCTGTCTTGCCGTGAGGGAGCGTGCAGTCGCTTGCCTGCAGAGCTGAGTGTCCACTGTTCGAGCCCCCACCCCAATGTTGTTCACCTGTCCGTACATATGCTCCTGGATAGGTTCCCTGAGATTTACCTTTTTTTTTACCAGTCTGAATCAGTCTTTTGTTTCCTCATTTCCACCACGTTTGGTGCAGAAAAACATTTCAGTTTGTGAAATCACAAAAACCTTTCCGGCCCCCGATGCAAATCCTTAATTTGCATCATTATCGCGATGCACGACATCAGCCCGGCGAGTCAGCCCGCCCCGTTCGCTCGCTGCTGCGGACCCCCCCCCATCTCCACGGTAGCTCCGGCGCGCGTGGAATCTGTAGCCAGAATGTGATTAATTGTGAAAGTCTGTCAGGAGCAACACAAAGCCAAGTCACGCCGCTCGTCACATGCTTACACAGCAGCTTACCCAAGACTCGCTGCTGTCAACGCGCTCTGATATGATCTATACAGAGGATGAACTTTCCCTGTTTGGGGCTTAACTGATAAACCACACACACACACACACACACATGCATACGCATAGCAGATAGCAGGCTCGCTCCCTCGTGGGTGTCAAGAACAGGTGAGCAGCTTCCTGCCTTATGCACTCCACATATACATAACTAATAGTTCATTTAGGCCGTGTCTTCTGCGAGGAAAAGCTTTTTAAAGCTTATATGTGCTGGAATCTCTACAGTTCTTCATATTATATAACCACAGTATTTGTTTTATTTATGTTTATGTTCTGATTAAAGGAATATAGATATTTAATATGGAACAGTACAGAAATGTGTGGGATGTTTAGAGATAATGACGTATGTGTGAAATTTATAAATAAAGTAGTAGGAGGACCATTTGTTGTGGAATTTGCACAATGCATGAAAAAAAAATGTCATGAAAGTGGTGTGCAGAGCATTTGGCGCATGCGATTCATAGTTGGGACAAATGAGTGTGTTTTCCAAGGGGCCCCGTGCGGCGGTTGAGTTTTAGTGGATCCGCGTCTTTTAGCCTTTGTGCGCCCCAGGTTGTCGGCAGAGCGGTGGTGAGAAAACGACGAGAAAAGAACAGAAACAAGATGAGAAGAGCAAAGAGGAGCAGGAGTCGATCTGAGCTAAAAGCTTTAGATTTTGAATTTCCTGGTTCGCAGCTGTGTTCGGGTGTGCATCTGGGTGTTTGGGTGTTTGAATCGCTATCAGTGAAACCCTGATGCTTCAGGAACGAGGCTGCCAATATTTTGTAAGAATATTTGTTATCTTTAAATTTGACCATGTTAAGATTTTTTTTTTTTCTTTTTTGACTTAACACAGTTTTACGGTTGATGTCACAGCCAAACGAGCTACCAGCACGTCCTTGAGTGATTATTCTGAGGCAGAAAAATGGCTCTATACATTTTTTTTGTTATTGACAAGATGGAAAAAGTGTGTCAGAAGATAAATGAAGCTTTAAATTCTTAATGAGGGCCGATATCTGACTGACTAAGGCCCTGGGATTACCCATACCTTCCGCTATACCAGCATCAAGCAGACTTGTTCAGTTAACATCTGATCTTTCTCCAAAGGTCAATAACTGCAAAGTGAACCTGAAGTCAGTACACACACACAACGCACAAACACAACGTGTGATTGCTTTTGGCTGCAGGAGCCTGCAGGTAATTCACGGGAGATCTGGGCTGTGCACCGACGTGTGGAGAGAGCGTATACACGGGAAGTGATGGGGCTGGGGGGGGTGTGCGTGGACGTCGGGAGGCGCGGGTCATCTGCAGACGCCCCAACCCCGCCTTATCTGCGGCGAGGTGGGCTGTGTTCACAGAGATTAAACGCGTTTTCTTTTTTTTTTTTCTTTTTTTTGAGGCGACGCTAACCGCCGGGGCCTAAAGAAATGGAGGCGGGCGGGAGAGAGAGGAGCCAGTGTAGCTGCAGCCAGTGTTGTTGTTAGCTGAGGAGAAAATCCTTGTTCCCAACACTGATAAGGACATAAAGTGTTTCTGTCCCCAAGGGGGCGGGAAGGCAGATTCAGCCTCTGTAGATCTACTGTAATGAATATCAATAGCAGGGAATAGGGGCTGCTCCCGTCCCTTTGGGCCTCCAGTCGCTCCTCCGCTCTCCTCCGCTGTCAGAGCCGCGACGGGGACACTGTGCATGAAAATGCGAGGCTTAATATATGGTAATGCTATGTAAACACGGGCTGATCTGAGAGGGAGGTTTGGAGGGAGAATATATCGACGGTCGCGTGCGCTCAAAGCCGAGCCGGGGAGTGTATCTGGGAGCCCAACAGTAGCCTCTGAGCACGTTATCTGGAAATGAATATGATACACTGAGCAGGAAGAAGGGAGGGAAGGGCGCTGGAGTGAGAGAGGAGGAAGAGGAGGAGGTTACTGCAAACTCAGCACCACCACCACCCCTTCTTTTGCCTCTCACTTCTTCTTCTCCCACCTCCTCCTCCTCCTTACCTGAGTTGAACAGGGTTTTATTCAAATCGGCATCCTCTGGGCTGAGAGGTTACCTGAGCCCCTGTGAAAGAGAGAGGGGAGAAAAAAAAAAAAAATCATGGTGGCCACAGCGGCAGGCATGTCTGCCTCGCACACACACACTGTCCAGGGGTTCGGTTACTGCTCCAAACAGCCTGTCTGGTGCAGCGCCACGGGAGGTGGGGGAGTCAGAGTCGGGAGTATTGTCTGTTAAAGCGGTGTGGGTTTCCCAACTGGCCTGACAGCACGTCACCGGCAACGCCGCATTCCTGCGCGCGGAGAGGCCCGAGACGAGCCACCTCATCGTCTGCCGCCATTCATCAAGTTAAAAATAACTCGGCGGCGGTTATCGTTTTGTCAACCCCCCTCCACCCCCCCCACCTCTGTTTTGATTTTACACATAACCAGAGAGCGACAGACAGACGGACCGAACAAGAGAAAGACAGTGAGGGGGAGAGGAAGTAGAAACGGTGTGTGTGTGTGTGTGTGTGGTGTGTGTGTGTGGCAGTGAGATGCCGTAGCCCGAGGCAGCGAGGTGGGATTTGTAAGCCCTTTGTAAGTAACAGGCACCACTCTTAGCAGGCTGAAGGTATGTTTTTGTGTGAGTAATCCGTGATGGATGTTTTAATTGAAAGCACAAGGCTTTTAGGGCTGTTTTCAGAGACCACGGCCAACATCTGACACCTCCCCGCTCAGACCAAACCAACCCCAACCACCGCCCACCCAAAAAAAAAAAAAAAAAAACACAACCCCATTTCAATCCTACCACTCAGTACAGCCATACACGGCCCAGGTCATGCTCCCATACACAAGAGAATACAGATCAAATGATTCCTGACATGTCTCGAACATGGTGTGATTTCGAAACTTATGTGATAGTGACATTTAATACTAACTGAATTTAAAATAAATTAATTAATAGATAATAAATAAAGACAAGTAAATCATTAAAAAAATCATAAAATAAATGTAGTATTACAATTTCAAAAATCAAATCGATAAAAATAAATTTAATGAAAAATATAATACATTTTAAAAATTCTCAATAAAAAAGACAGACGCATTCCAGGACTTTCTCAATGCCTGAGTCAAATCTGCTTTGTTTTAGCTGGATGTGCATACGTGACATTTTCCAAGGAAGTACTTTTTATTTTAGCCTCAGGCTTTTAAAAAAAAAACCAAAAACGTCTTCACACACCAAGAAACATGCAGTTGTTCAAATAACCACAGTTAGAGGTTTTCCCCACTGCACAACACAGCGATTATAGATTACATACGATTTTAGATCAATTTAAAGTTCTTCCCACATCATATATATAAGTGCCAGTTATGTTACTTATGCTGTATATTGTCTTTGTGTTTCCAAATACATATTGTGTCTGCACTATGAAAACCATGTAACTGTTTACATTGTAATAGTTTTTGAAGGATTTCTTCAACCTTTATTTAAAAGCTTGAGAGTTAGCAAATGTGGAGATGTGTGGTTTTAACTGGACAGTGAGGATATGCATATAAAAGTGTGTGTGTGTGTGTGTGTGTGTCCTCAGTTGAGTTTCTCCCCCTCCAACAAGACGAGGGTCATATGACCTTACCTGTGCGGTCAAGCAGGTACAGATAGAACAGTTGATCTGGCGGAGCTAGGAGGCCATGGGGCGGATGAATAATTCCTACAGTAGCCCGGGTGGGGCCGGGGGCCCCTAGGGCTGTGGGTGGGGGGTGGGGGGGGCATAAATTTACAACATGATGAGCCAGGTTCAGAAGGGATTGACCCTGCTTGACCTGGAGAGGTGCGACCTGAGGCTTGTCTGAACTACCTACAATCCCCCGCCCGCCCAAACTTCACCTGCTGACTGTACGCCACCCAAAGGTTCGCCATCACAGTCCTGCATACCAAAGATCTTCAAAAAAAAAGAGTGAGAGAGAGCTCTTGACAGTGAATAAATGTGAACAAGCTGTGGGAGAGGGAGGAGAGACAGGGTGTGTGTCTGTGTGTGTGTGGGGGGGTGTGGTAGGTGGGTGGGGGGGGCAACTTCACAGGGATTTCTTCTTCCTCTCCTGTCACTCGCCGCCAATTTACCCCCCAACGCATTTGGAATCAAAACTTAATTAAAATTTTGAATAAATAAAAACAACGAGAGGAAAGAGAGAGAAAAAAAAACCGAAGTTATTGAATTCTGAACCCTTTGATAGATTTATCCCCCCCAACCCCAGAATAATGCAAAATAAGATTTAATAACACCTTTCATATGGAGAGTACAAAGCCGGCTATTTGCATTAAAGTGTGAATCGGCGTCGGGGAAAAGGCAGCGTGCCTCTAAGCTTATTGATGTTCAGTTCTGAGCAGCCGGGCGGCATTGTTTCATGCTGCAGCTTGACGGATGTCAAGGTGATTATAGTTTAGATCACCCGTAAGAAGACAACGTTTTTGAAATGGTAAAACACAGACGGGCCCGACACAAAAGCCTTCAAATGTTTGTTTTACTGGGAGGAGAGTGGGGAAAAAAAAAAAAAAACTCCCACTGAGTTTTCAGCGCTCGCTCGTGATTCACGCATTGGGGGGGCGGATACCTCCGCCGCTGTTCAAACAATCTGACAATTTGTGCAATTCCTCCGCAGAAAGTCCTTCTGCAATAACCATTACTAAATGGCATGACAATGAGCGAGGAAGGTACGAGGAGCTGTTGTTGTATTCGACCTATCTAAAGGAGCGGGGCGGTGGGGGGCTCCCCCTTTCACCTGTGTTTGAAAAGTAGAAGCCATGAGGCAAGAAAACGGAAAGAAAAAGTTTCTTGTCAGTTTTTGCCGGTGGCAAAGTAAGGAAAAAAAAAAAGAAGTAGCTTTAAAATACCTGACGGAAACACTTTCTCGCGTTTTGTTCTTCCTGCTTGATCCGTTCGTGTATCGGACTAGAAAAAAAAAAACGTGACAGAGAGGGGATGGAGCGTGACAATGTTATCTCCCTGCTAAAGATTTTCACAAGACTTCTTCAACACTGAAGAAGCAGAGAGGCAGCACTCACAGAAACTAATGTAAACACTGATGTATAAATCACTTACAGCTGTTTGTGTGTATCCGCTCCTTGTTTTCAACATGCAAGCTGAAATCCCATCGTGTGGAATAATTAGAGATGATTCAGTGAATTCAATTTCCTCCTCACCCCCTTCAACTTTTGACTGAACACTGGAGATAAAATGTCCTTTTCTGTGTCGTTGTTTTAACTTCAGTTAAATCACTATTAAAGTTTTATTTTTCATTTTGAGGAGCCAAGACAAGATTTTGTAGAGGAATTCTCAATCCCCGTTTTTTATCTAATTTTTTTGTGGGTAACTAAAAGTCTAAAAATACCTACCCTATGTTTTTACTTGTACTGTAAACTGTAAATTCTCCCCATGCTGGCCCCCGCCCGTCCCTGACTTCATACCATGAGGCAGTGAGAGCCTGTGTGCCTCGAGGCTGGAGATGTGACATGCAGACATGCACCCCACCGCCCCCCACCCGTCTAATTACCCCTTAAATGTCCACTGATAGGACTGCTAACTGTGGCAGACAGGCCCCGCTTCAGCAGGTGACTGTGTGTGTGTGTGTGTGTGTGTGTGTGTGTGTGTGTACCTGTGTCAATGCATGTTGTGTATGAACGTTTCTTAGAATAAAAACTTTAGTGCCTCAGTACTCAAACAACCAAGCTTTATTCTGCTCTCCTCAGAGTGAAGTTGAAGGACACAGTAGCTGCTGTGACCTTTGACCTGGGTGGTTCATCTCACCTGTAACTGAGGGACATTACTGACTCTTTAATCTGAAACATTGCCGGGATACGATTTCGTGTCAAATTGTCATGCACCGGTCTGTAAACATGTTTTGCTTCAACATTTATTCACATTAGGTCCAACTTTTTTTTGCACCTTTTTGAGATTGAAAACCAAACTGTGCATTGACATGTAAAGTATAAATCCACCTATTTTTTTAACATGTTCTTTGAGACGTACTTGCAGTGGAAATAAAGGTGGACTTCAAAAAAAATTGAACTAATGATTGATAATTTCCCATGACATCAGGCTGACACAGGCATGAACTCCACCTATATGTTACCTTGTCGCTGATGAGTGCAACCTGTAGATTTACGGCACCTGCAGTGTGCGTGTGTGTATACATTGTGGTACTGCAGATGACCTGGTAGATTTACAGTGCTGTCATTAAGGCATGTGAGGCAGGGCAGGGCTGGTTGCTGTGGTTACCTTGCAGCCTCAGGTGAAGGGGGGGGGGCGGTAATTCGTTATTAATGAGGATGTTGAAGCGCTAGGCCGCATTTGCTGCAGACTAGCGTCACTGTTTATCTTACCTGGTGTCGTACACACACACACAGATACAGATACACACTGCACACACATCTACGTTGACGTTTTCTCCATCTTATTTTATGGATTATCATTTCTCTGCAGGAAAGAGGGAGCACTCAATTCACTATGCCCCCCAAAAGAAGAAAAAAGGCTCAAAAACGATTGAGTTTCACTTCAGAGATTCCAACCACCCCCTTTTTTCCCAGGGAATAAAATATTTTCGGGGACAGAAGAGAGGTGCAGGAAAGTGAAGGGGGAAAAAAAGAGGTGGAGGGATTGTGTAAATGCAGGCGAATAGGTAAAGGGAGGGAGGAAGGTGGGAGCGAGTAGGATGGTGGTGGTGGTGGTTGGGGGGGGGGGGTCAGGTTAGGGGTCACGTGTGCGAAAGAGATAAGACCTCCTCATTCCGTTTTGACTGACAGGCCGAGGGAGGGCTCAGCAAAGCCCCCCCCCCGCCCGAGACACACACCCATTCGCTCACCTCCCTCCATCACTCTGCCCGGCCGCTATCACACTTTCTCTGGGCCATCACTCTCTCTGTCTCTCCCTCCGCCCGCTATCACGCTCTCCATCATCCCCCGCTGCCTCCGTCACCTGCTCCCTTCTATTTTTTATCGAATGTTTTCTTCCTCACCTCCGCCACGACTCGTTCTGCGTCCCACTGCGTCTAGACGTTTCCTCTCGTCCCGTCCCGTGCTACACATTCGTGTAGCTCTGGCTGTCTCGTTGTTTTCTTAGCCTTTATTCACTGAGATGATTGTCGGTATAAAAGGGGAAAGAAACATCCCTATTTTTAATAGTCTCACCAATCATTTCATTGTGATGTAATTTGAACGTGGTGACGTGCAGGAAGGCCAAAGAAAACAGGAGCTGTCACGCAATCAGGAGCGTTGTTGTTTGTCCAGATCATCTCAACCAGTGGATCTGGAGGTGAATCCAAAAGTGAGCATACTTGAGGCATCAGTAATGATCTCATTTCACAGGAAAAACTCTGTGTGTGTGTGTGTGTGTGTGTAGCTACAGTTAAGTAAGATGGGTCAAAGTTTAGTCATACTTCTTCTGTTCGCCTGCGCTTCTCTTCCAGGTGAACTCAACTCACCCGGGGGTACGTTTAAAAAGTGCACCTGCGATCACCCCAGCCGCTCCCGCCTTCTGTCTGACGATGAGGTGACAATCCAGCGCCACACACATGCTGCACATTCCTCATCTGTCAATATGAGGATATACGTGACGAGCGCCGTGTGCTCATATGGCAACACTTTCTATAGCTTGTCTTGTGCATCATTTTATTTGCCCTAAATTTGTGTCTGTGCATTTAGTGTGTAACACCTTTCTACTTGTTTTTAACCATTTTATCCTTTGGCTTCAACACAAAGTAGTCTTACCAGATGAACTGCAGTTGCCGCTTTGCAGCCATTCTAACTACTTCGTGGATATTTTGTTATCCTTATCTTAGTTGTTACTGAACGACACTCTATAAGCAGTGGTCTGTAATTTGAGGAATTACACAGATGGTGTCAGGTTTTGCGGTTATGTAGTTGCATACTTGTTTGAAGCTTCCTGATGAGGGAGTGATTGTTGATTATTATCGCAGTGACAGATCATTTCAGGTGTTGCAAGCAGGTTTCGTGTGTTGTTGATTAGGTTTGACTAAGCGCGCGCATCTGATTGTGCGGATCACATTTTTACTATCATGCTAGTTTTTACCTGTTTCCGCCGTCAGCCTTTTCACCGCCGTCCAATCTCTCGCCGCTGGCGTGAGAAGTGGCTTTTCATTTGTTTAACAATAGAGACGGCATGTTGGAAAGATCTCCACGGGTTATGAGTTGTTACCAAACAACAACTTGACCTGGAAGTCACTCCTGCCCTCAAGGTGTCGTTTGACTGCCAGGGCATGAAAAAAGGAAAAACGCAAACAAAAGCGCGATCATCGTTCCAAAGAGCATTATCCTCTTTTTTTTTTTTTTTTCTCAGCACCAAACAAAGTGTGACAATGCACGGCACAACAGGAGCCTTTGTGGACAAGTGGCAGAATAGAGTTGGGGCTGTTATGAGGAAGTGGCGGAGGGAGACGAGACAAAGTGGGGGATGACAAGGACGATCTTCATTGTGGCGCCTTTCTCTCATTCTGCCATGAAAGGCACCGGCGAGGAGGACTCCTCGGGGCCGCTGCCAGCCGCAGAACAATCGCACCCCTGCGCGCCGCAAGCACGCGCCGCCCATCCAAACACATTAGGAGATGCATTGTGGGAAGCCGCGGCTCCTTACGCTCATCCGCGCAGCTCGGCACCCAGATGCAATCACAACATCTCCCAGTATCAGCAACATCTTACATTTACATAACCCTCACATTCACACGCCCACGGGTTTATTTTCCACCGACTTAAGGCGTCGTTTAAATTTTTTTTTTTCTCTTCCTAAAAGGATCGTTTAAAATAGACCTTAATCGGGGGTAGATTAGATGCCATTTCAAGATGTTATTGATGAAACTGGCATTTAGAGGTTTTCTTTTTTTTCTTGGCTCAATCACACCAATAAAGACACATGGCGAATAAAGGGAAAGTATAATCTATGCATCACTGGTTCCACAGGATTATGGCGAAAAAGAGAGACCGAGGGAGGAGTGGAAGGGTGGGAAGCGATGGCGAGTATAGGAGAGAGGGAGAGGAAGCGATGGATGTCAGGTTCTTCTCCATAAAACACCAGACGCAGCAGAGGAGGGGATTGGACTTTTTTTTTTTTTTAAATGTCACCCAACATCTGTTTCATATTTATAATGGTGGCGCTGCCTCCCTGATGCCCCCTTCAACTACCCTGGCGATTCTATCTCTGCCTCGGATTACCCCCACTACCCACCAATGCATAATTTATAAGGCTAATCTTTCAGCGAAAGGGTGCAGACAGAGAAAGAGGAGAGGGGGAACGTGTGAGAGAGAGAGAGAGGAGAAAAAAATGGATTATAAAAAAAAAAAAAAAACTGCCACAGATTTTTTGCTGATATGTGAAGCTGATTTTGGAGACGATACCTTAAGTATCTCATGTAGTCATTAACAGGATTAAGTGAGTGGGCTTCTGATAAGGTGGGAAAACAATTCAGGATTCGGCACATCTTGTCCTCTTTAACCCAAACAGAGACATATCAGTGTATGTGGCCCATGTTTTTCTTTCTTCTGTAATTTGTGATGCCTTCAGATCCCCCCCTCCGATAAGCTCGGGATGCCATTAATTTCGCTAATGATAACGTTATAGCCCCCATCTCCTCCGCCGCGGTGGCGTTGCGCTGCGAGGGGCGTCGAGACGCTGCCATTTGCCCTTCCCTTTGTTCTCGCTTATGTGGCTGTTGCCAGTTTTCACACCCAAGACCACAACAGGAAACAGAGCCTCCTCCCTCTCCAACTGGGTGAAAAGCAGGATTTCTGTCCCCTTCTTCCTACCGTCTCCCCGCCCGCCACATCTGACATGACAGTTTTCTTTCCCCTTTTCCCTCCTCGCTCATCCCCCACCCCCCCTTGCTCCCTTCCCCTTCCCCTTTTTCTCGTCAGCTTTATTATGAAAAGTACACAGTTTCGATAGAGTGCCCTTCTGACATTTTCGACTTATTAGCTAGTTTTCGTGCCGTCTTCAATCAGCCCCCTTAATCCTCACAGGGAGAAGCGCTTTTAATTCACCGATGGACTGATAAGTGGGCGCCTGAGCAAAGCGCCGGGGAAAGGCGGCGGCGGCAACGCTAGCAAAGCAGGCCTCGGATGAGGAGGGGAGAAAAAAAGAAAAAGAAAACGAAAAGACGGAAAAAAAACGATTTACACGTAGATGAATCGTGCTTACAAGATGGAACCCTGGGCATTAGGAGCGGATCTGAATTTCCTATCTGTCATTTTTTTTTCACCCTCCCTCTCTCCCCAACCCCCCCCCCACCCCCCTCCCCAACAGCCACCGCATTCGTTCAGTGTTTTTTTCCCCCCCTCCCTCTCTCTCTCGCTCTCTCCCCTCCTTCTTCTCCGCCATTACCCTTGCTGATTGCAATCTTTAAGCGCCATTGGGCCCACTGCTTCTGCAGTTTTTAATCTGTCTTTAATCCCATAGATTTTAAATATTCCCCAGCTCCCGGAGACTGGAGGCAATTAACTGCCCTTCTGATGCTCTCCTTATCAGTTGCCTCCTTGTATCTCTCTGAAGCAGCCTCAAGACACTGCCAGAGCTGACAAATAATACCGCCATTTACCGCCGAGCATCCTCGGGGACTGGAAGGGAGCGCGCGGCGCAGCCACCGCCGCATTCTAAACAGGTATTTGGTAAACATATCATACAGAGGAGAGAAGGAGGAAATATACTGCAACATCACTCCCAAAAGCAATGTATGTTTGTCTGGCTGCTGTTTTTTTTTTTTTTTTTTGCAAGTGCATACGTGTGTTCTCCCTCAGACTGAAGATGCAGATTGTCCTCTGGCCCTGGGATGCATAGCCTGCTGTAATGATACTAATACATGCTCTTTGCTCTCACACTGAAAGAAAACGAAACAAACACAGCATATTTGAGACAAAGGTCTCTCTTTCTGCGCTGAATTTGTTTTCACTTTTCCCCTCTCTTCCATTGTTCTCTTTAGCGCGGGGTTTTGCATAAAGCTGTTGATGGCTGAAGTTCAGTTCACGGGGGCAAGAGAGCAGCAACGACTGTATTGACAAGAAAAAAAAAAAACAACGGCCACATAAGAGGCAGATGTTCCAACATTGATTTTTATCATCAATTGTCAGTCTGTTTTTCTTTTTTTTTTACGTTGCCGCACATTTATGCACAAAAGATAAAGTTTGATTTAGGGATCTGCAGTTCCAAAGTGAGGAGTTGGGGGGTTGGGTAAAAGGTCAGAGGATGAGTACAGTGTATTGGACGCAGATGTGTGACATGATTTGCTTTAGTCTTTCTAAAAAAAAAGCCAAAAAACTCTTAGCGAATGATTATCAAGGCAGGAATGATTCTGTGGGTTATTTTCACATGACGAAGGCTCATTCCTCAATTGTAGACGGTGCTATATAAGGTTACTCATTTGAAAAGAGTGAGATAAAAAAAAGTGGGAAAGGAAGAGGTACGAATGCAACAATGACCGATGCCCAACTTATTTGTTTTGTTCCTGCGCACTTGTTTCATTTTTTTATCAGAAATCATGCAAAGACACCCCACAGTGTCTTCTCAGCGCCATTTGGAAGATCACAGTGAGACCTGGGATTTTTTGAGTTAAGTCTTGACCTTTGCCAGGTGATTAGGGTTCACATGAAAATGGACGGGGGGGGGGTTGCAATCTATCCAATCGCTCTGCCCGATAATGCGTCCTATGGCAGCGTGATGAATGCAATCACCAACCCCCGTGCGCCACAAGCTTGCTGACAACACCACAAGACACTGTGGCTAAGCCAAACCCGGCGGGGCTCAGCCAAACCGGCAGATAACCATCAGCTAAGAGCTTTGTGACATCATCAGACAGAGACGGCTACTGACTCAGTGCCAGGGTTAGAGAGGCTGCTAATCCAAACCACAGACTACAATAACACAGGCAGAGACAAAGGCAGGGAGTGTGTACATCATTACAAACGCTCTTAAACTCTTAAGCTCTTTGTTGACCCCAACAACACAATCGCTGTAATCGAGCTTGTACCTTTCTTTTTTTGGGGGTCGCTTCTGGCGAGATGAGATCTATGGTCAGAATTCCCAGTTTCTGATGATCCCTTTCTGACTTTACCGAACTTCAGGCTCGCCTTCTACCTACACAGCTATTTCCTGATCCTCGTAACCGAGTCAAGCTAACCTCTTCGCCCCGACAGCCGCTGGCATTATTTTCCCTCCTCTAGTGTTGGATTACAGTGCGCACAGGCTTCTCATCATTAAAATCACATTCAATTACCACGAGGCTGGGAAGATTGACTAGACAGCAGTTCTGCTAATGGGGGAAGTCGTCAAATTATGATTGCAAATGCGGTACATATGCTGGCACATCCATATACACAGAGATAATTTGAAAAAAAGAAAACGAAATCTACTTTTCAGGCCTTCTGATGCATATTTCGGTTGTGTTTTCATGGGATCTGCCACCTCAGTGCATTTCATTCCTCGCGACGGTTCTCTGCGTACGTGGCCCGAGGAGGGCATTGGCCAGTCAACCCGGCGATGCATCATGGGATCACGTTCCCCTGGCACTCCCGCGAACGTGAACCAATCCGGCTGCCAGCTTGATCTTCGTTTGTTTACCATGGTATCCACACTAGAGATGACCTCTTTCTGGCCATTCCTCAAATTGGATGAGAGGCGCTGACACTATAGCGTGTGTGCGAAGCCAGGACTACACTCATTCACTCCTTATTGTGCATGTTCTTTAATCCACTCCCACATGTGCACACTGTGTGTCTTCCATTTCGTAAAGTGTCTATGCGTGTGTGTTTTGTGTTGTTTGGGAGGTTAAGCCGGTGCTGCTCTCCGAGCGTGGCCGATACCAATCCACAGAACCAAGGGGTCTGAGGGGGCCAAGGGTCCGCGGCTCAGCCCGCAAATAGAAGGCCGTGCCAGGCAGGACATAGGCCAAAAGCAGGAGGGGAGGGGGTTGGGGTGGTAGTAGTGATGGTGGAGGGAAAGTGGCAGCAGAAAAGGGAGGGACGACAACCGCTCTCATCCCTTTTTAAAACCCCGGCACTTGGGTCACACTAGGGGGCCACCCAATTTCACACTGTTCTTCAGCATGGCCCCCTCCCAGAGCAACAGACACAGGCAAAATAACTGGAGCAAGCCCGAAAAACAAAAAAACATAAACAGCTTTTTACAATATTCAACTTCAAAAGAATTTGCAAGTAAGGTGACAGTGTGCTTTTATTTTTGTTTTCAAAGCCACAGGTCAGAGATTGTATTTTCCAGCCCCCCACCACCACCACGACCCCCTACCCCTGCAAAATAAAACACACTCCAGCACTTTTGCCTCAAATCCAATCAAGCTCCGTTATCAGCTCTCCTTCTCATCAAGGAGGGCTGCTGATGGAGGCTGGTGGTGGGGGGGGCTAACCCCCCCCACACACACACACATACACACAAACCCATCACCCTACACTCCCACACCATACACATACACACACCACCCGAATCCCCCCCCACCTCCCTATACCCTCTTTCCCCTGGTTTCCGTGGTGACTGCTAAGCCCGAAGTTACGGTAAAGCTGGTGTGCCGCTGAGCCCTGGGCAGGATTTGTGACAGAGAAATCACATCAGCCTATGCTGATTAACAATTCCATTCCACCCTGAGATTTATATAAAAAAACTATCTTACATTTGGCTTTTTAATAGGAACGATCGCTATCTCAAATTGAGTCCCTGCAAACTTTAATAAAGGCTACAGGGTTGAGTGGCATTTTGCATGCTGATTTAGGCCCGATTGGCGGCTTTTGATGAGAGGGAGGCTGCTATGTAAAGCGGTGCTCCTAGCGCTTTTCCACATCGCCGGTTCAAATGCGGAAGGATAAGAACATGAAAAAAAAAAAATACCACTTCCATCTGCAATCTCCGGATTTCTCTCTGCCTTCCTCCCTCTCTCACTCTCTCTCTCTCTCTCTCTCCCTCTCTCTTTTTTTCAGAAAATGATTGACTGTTGAATATGAATAAATGGAATAGAATGGAGCAGGAATAGAGAGACTGAGCGCGGCAGACAGAAGAGAGATGGAGGGAGAGAGAGGGAGAGGGAATAAAAGAAACACTCTCCTGGACTTTTTTTTTTTCCACTGGAGGTGAAAAATAAAATCATAAAGCCAAGGTTTTTATGCTCTCCCCATTCTGACATTTGGAGAATGGTATTAGTGTAGAATATTCACAGTGTACAGAAAGGACCACAGGCACAAGACAGAGCTGGTGTGTGTGTGTGTGTGTTGGGGAGGAAGGGGTGGGGTGTGGTGGTGTTGGTGGTTGGGGGGGGGCATCAAATAAAAAAAAAAAAAACATCGCCAGAAACACTTATCCCCTCCACCCCCTCCGCTCCGGCCCCCGCAAAATCTACATCGGTATTAAAAAACTATTTATAGTAAGAGTTCAGCTTAATGGGATAATCAGCTCTATTTGTAAAGATATTGGATAATCCCAAATAGTTTATATGGGCATAGAGATTTAAAACATTTTCATTAGATATACTGCAATTCGGGGGCATTTCAGATGTCTCTCAGTTCGCCTCATAAGCCGGCCCAGACAAAAGAAGCCAGAGGGAGTAATTCCTAAGGCGATGGCCAAACACTGGGCCTCTGCTGCTCTTCTTTAAATAACACAACACAAGCGAGGAGATTCCTCTGTTAACTTTGTCTTCATCAACCTGCTCAGGGGTTTGTCGCCCAACGCCCAGCACTTCCTGTTTTTGTTTTGTTGTTGTTGTTTTTTGTTTGAGCCTGCGTTGCACAACTCCTGGCAACGGAAAGAAAAACCAGAAGCAAGTCGTGTGATAAATCTGCGGTTTTTTTGCGGTCGCTGGTGCTGAGCATGTGCGTTTTGGCATCTGCCATGAAGATGAGCAGTGTTTCAATTATGCTTTCTCTTTAGTTTGTTTTTTTTTTCTATCATATTACATGCAGAGTAATGTTCACTGTCGCCTTAACCAGAACTGCTGTTGAAATAAAAAGAGAGAGGAAGAGGAATAAAGAGAGAGAAGGGGTGGGGGAGGAATGGGGGAGTTAAGGGGGAAGAGGGCCAATGGAAGGCATCCAACAGGATCAGTGAGTAGGGCATGCTGCCAATGCCTGGCACACACACACACACACACACACACACACAGAGTTTATATCTGCCCCGCCTCGCTCCCTTAAGAAATCCCTCATATACCCCCGAAGGGTGGACCACATCCACCAGGCAGCAGTCCCCCACCCCAGTCAGCGAGGGAGCACTGGTCTTGCGGGGATTTTTTTTTTGCAGGTGGATCATAATGGCTTCAGGGGAGAAAAATAGAATCATGTGACTTAGCCAGAGTAACCCCAGCACAGGGCTGAGAAGAGTTAATCCCCAGATGCAGAAGTGTAAAGAACACTTTAAATTCTTATCGCATCCTCCTATTGGAATAAACAGCCAGCCATCGTCACCTTGCCAAATATCTAATGAGAGGACGGGCTTCAGACAGATAGTTTCATCAGCTGCACATAAAGAAATTGAAATTGAAGGTATGAGCCCAAATGTGAGAAGGTTGGACCTTATAGCATCTCCTCCTCATGTACTGGAAAAATAATGTGCTGCTACTTCATTCAGTTAAGTTACAGAGGCCACCTTTATTACATGGCCAGACAAGACTTTCTTTGTGTTGTGTAGTCAATTAAAAAAAAAAATCTCGCGATGTTAAATGATGTTTTGGAGGTTGACACTCAGACAGTCACCGACAGCTGCAGAACTCTTATAGATGCCCAGGTCGTGGTTATAAGCTTTTTAGCTTAGGTAAACCAACGAGCTTATGTGCGATAAGTGCTGCTGTCGCAGAGCCAATCGGAGGAAGGCGCGCAGCGGCTATTAAAAAGCAAGGACTTGTTGATGGAGTAGTAATCTCTTTACAATTTCTCACGTACCACCCGTGAATCTGAACAACGAGACCACATGCGTAAAAAAAAACAACCAAACAAACGGTACAAACCATGTCGAGCCTCGCAGTCCATTCAAGATTCATGTGCACTTATCACACACTGACAGCCCTTGTATCAAGAGCTCAGTCTGTTGATTTGCATGAGGAATGAAGGAAAAAAAGCCAATCAACATAAATGACACAGAGTCACAAACACAGAGGGAAAGTTAAAGGTGAGTCTGGGCCATATAACACCTCCCCCCCCATGCAAAATATGTTCCTTATCACCCTGACTCCAACAGATGGAAGGTGGATACTGTCGGCTGTCAGGACCACAGCTTTCTCATCTGTCTGGGTTTAAGTAAAAGGGGTTTCCACAAACACACATATCCACTCATACTCCTCCCTAAACTGGCCTGGGACCCTGTTGGTACTACCCCCCCACCCCCACCCCTTACCTTGCCTGGCCAGTGCTCCCCTCTGGCCCTGATAAGATGCTATCAGTAGCCCTCTAAGCACTTGAGAGGCACTTTAGGAGATCACTGGAGCCATTACCATGAAAAGTAAAAGATACAGGCTATATTGATGCCAGATTAATACTGACCAACATGTTATTGATTTCCACCCCACTCACCCCCCCCTTTTTTGCTCTCCCTCCTTTTCTTCCTGTCCAGTCTGGACCTCTGGCGGTGATCTTATTTTCTGATGGAGCAATGTTTTGTGGCCCCGGCCTGAGGAAGAGGCCGCCGCTCCCTCCCTCCCTCCACCTCCTCCTCTTCATCGGTGCAAGGCCACTATCTACGGATTCACAGGGCCATCCTTTAAAAGGCGCAGAGCAAAGGCTCGCTGTTATCTGCCGATGTTATTCAATTGTTACAGGACAATCTGGGCCATTAGCTGGCTGTGTTAAATAATGCATCCGCTTTTAAAGGGGACCCCTTATCTCTCCTGAGCGTGTGTGTTTTTTAACATTATTAGTATAGGAGTGTAATGAAAGGTCCCTGCCTGATGGGCGCTGATATACCTCCAAGGTCTCCCTGCGAGCCTCCACCTCCTCCACCACCACCACCACCACCACCACCACAACAACAACAACGCATAAACAAACAGTGACCTTTTTAATGAAGCCCGGACTTATCTCGTTTTATTAAAAAGGACAACAAGAAGTGGAAACGCTCCGGACGAGATAAAAATGTATTTAAATGCGCTCGTCTAGGGGCGCAGACAATCGATCACAATGCAGCCGCTCGGGAGGGGGCGAGAAAAAAGGGACGGCGAGGAAGCACATATAGGCCAGTGTGTTGCTATGAGACACAAAAGGGGAGGAAGAGATTGAAGGAGAGGAGAGCGGGAGAGAAAAGAAGGAAGAGGTGGAGAGCGAGAGGGATGGGTAACCTGAGCGAGAGTCGGGAAAAAAAGGGGGGGGCTGTTAAAGGATGAGTACAGAGCAGTTGGGGGTGGGGGGGGGGTGGAAGAAGGGATGGGGATGGCGGCGGGAGAGCGATAACCGCAATGTCTTCAGTCACAGATTTACACAGGCCATTGCACTCCCATTCTCCCTGGCTCTTATCAGGGGAATTATTGAGCAGTGTGGCATACCATTAAAAATTCTGCTTAGATTTCACAAAAATCAAATTGCGTAAGGTAATGAACGCAGCCTTCAAATGGACTCCTCACTGATACCCATTCTCGGCAGGCGGAAATACATCTCAGTCATAATTCGCTATCTTTATTGTACTTCTACACAGACTTAACTATGCTGCCAAAGCAGGGGAAAGCTTAATAATCTCTGTTGCCCTTGATGTTAAAGGGATGGTTTTGTGGCTATTGCTTTGCAGCTATTTCTCGCTCTCCCCTCCCTCCCCTCGCTCTTTATATCTCTCTCCTTCTCCATTTCTCCTTCTATCTCCATCTATCTCCTCCCCCTTCCATTTTCCCCCTCTCTTTCGTCTTCTGCCCCCCCCCAACCCTCTCTCTCTCTCTGCAGGCCATACTGTCAGCCAAGGTCAGATGGGTCAGCACAGGGGGTTTTTTTTACCCCCAGACCCCCCCCCCCCAACACACACACACACACACCCCTCCCACCCCCTTCCTTCCAAAGCACTGTTTGCTGATGACTGGGAGCTATGAAGCCGAGCAAGAAACACATTTCAAGGATGTCAGCACCCCTGTTTGGATTGGCTCACGCCGCTCAAAGAAACACACTCGCGCGCACAGGCACAGACAAGCGCACAACTTCATTTGTCTCCTTAATTTATGGCTCCGACACATTAAGGTAAAAATGAGTGTAGTATGTGTAAAAGCAGAGCTGGAGGTGAGAGTCTTGCACACTAAGACGGAAGGCAGGGCTCCGCCGTCTGCACTGCGAGACTGACAATAGACTGAGGTAACACTGAAAGAGTTGCAGGGCGTGTAGAACCACTTTGTACCTTTCCAAAGCGATAAATCTCCCGCCCCTGAGTATAGTAGTGCTTTCAAAGTAGTTTAGCCATTTAACGCATGAGACACTGACATGTCATTACTCCCAAGACGCCATTAGAATATTAACAGGAGAGGGATAGACTAAAACTGTGGCGCTTCTTTGTGCGGCGGGGGAGACGGAAAAAGCAGTTCAAGTTCAAAAGAGCGCAGTGCGGGTGTGCACAAGTGTAAATCTCCGGTCGGGCAATGTTGACAAATGAAGGTACAGTAATTACCGTTCACAGAGTGACAGGTAGCTTTTTACTTGTATGCACTTGCTGAGACTTTAAGTGTATTTTATTTTTTGATTTGACATAATCTTTAACTGCTGTTATTAAGGGCTCTAACACACATGGCATTTAAAGTTTTGCAGCAAAATTGGTGGGAATTGCCCAAATCGTAAGAAAAGAAAGAAAGAAAACTGAGGTCAAAACTGAGGTCAATTTGCACTATATGTTTTATGAGAAAAAAGAACAATATACCAGGATGGAGTAAACACTGCACAGTAGAGCGAAAAGAGCTCCTGCATGTCCTGAATGGCTAGTGTGATAGCAGTCAGCTTCAAGCATTCGTTCACGTGCTCACCTGCAGATTTGGGTTATTTCTGGAGGATTCAGAAGTAAAGGGCCGGGTTAGGAAAACGTGACAGCGTCTGCTGCTGACTTTAAGTTCTCATCCAGCTGTGGTTTTTACAGCATGCAGAAACGTAGCGCTAATATCTCGGTTCACACGATGTTGTTCGGAGCAAGTACATGCTTGTAAGAACAGGTTTCACCTCAGACAAAGAGGGGACAAGTGGCACACTAATCTTCACTTAGAGGTTCATATAAAAAAAAAAAAAGATCTCGATGCATTTGTCCTGTTCATCAGAGGCGGCTGCAGAAAGAAAATGAACCTACTTATCATTTGCTGACATTTGAACATGACAGGGTCTAAACAATGGCAATTTGTCAGGCGAACTTCACTGCTCAGAAGGATCTAGTTCCACTTAACTTAATGTCAGCCCCCCACCCCCAGCCCCATTCATCCGAAACCAAAAATAACAACCCAAAGCCCAAACACTGTCCTCTCTGTAGCTTCCTGGCACCGACTCCATCTGGCTGGCCTTTCCCTGCAGCCAGTATCAGTGTGATGTGCCAAAGCGACAACTGCATGCCATGCAGATCTCTCCTCTCCTCTGTGGCTAGTTAGCCCCGCTAGCGCTTTTTTAGCCTTCCCCCCGTCTCGTAGGTCGGTCCGTCTGTACTCAGCTGGGCTTCTCCAATCAGAGGCCTCAGCCCGTGCAGCCCCTAATCCAACCGCGGGCTTTACCCCACCAGCTCAGTGTAATCACACAGCTAATTCACAGGCGGATGGGAGGAAGGCAATCCGTGACGGACGTTTTTTGTGCAACTAAGAATGAGCTCCCCGGTGACCAGGGGAGGTGGTGGAGTGGGAGACTGTCAATGAAGGGGCCGTGAAAAGATGGCTCCAGAAAAGGCGAGATGCGAGGGGAATAGATGAATAGCAGAAACGGGCTCCGAGATAGAAGTACGAAATAAGGAAAATGTTTGGAGTGTATGGAGAAAAAAAAAAAGGAGGGACATGAATCCATAGCAGTCTTTTGCCAAGAGAGTGTTGAAAGAGCCATTGTGACTTGGAACAGTCTATATTACTCAATAAAGAAAGGCGAGGCTCTGTATTAATTTGGATAAGAAACCTTTGCCTCCGTGCTCCCTTTCTCTCTCGGCTCCCATCCACGACACCTCTGTGGTTTAAAGCAGTGTTCGGTTTCAGTTCAGCAAGCCAAGTCATTACATTTCAACATGTCGCACCTTTCAGAGGGGGAATTAACTAGCGCTGTTATTTCTTCATTCCCTGCACGCTGGGACCCAGAGGAGAAGAAAAAAGGAAAAAAACGACTTGTGGATATTTTGACGTTGTCACTTCACGCACACCTCCGTGCATGCCTCTCCTGCGTTGAATGCCCTCTGACTGTCCTTCTTTCCCGTCGCTGATTTGAGATGAACTCGGGAGGTGCAGCTTGGCTGTCTGCCTGATTTTTTTTTTTTTACTGTTGACATCCTGGCAACAAAGGGGAGCGAATCTCTTCTTAGACTTTTGCACGTCACGTCGCGTCTAACCAACAGTGGCGGAGTAAATAGTGGAAACCGCAGCTAAACCAAAGAGCTCTGCACAGGATCCAGGGCTGGGAAAGTATGGATACAATTATGGTTAGAGATCAGGACAAAAGCAGTAGGTCTGATAAGAGAGTGTAAACAAATCCAGGTACTTCATGCGTGTGATAAGACAGTAAAAAAGACAAATGCGCGAGAAAAAAAAGGAGGAGACAGAGCAAAGCAAAGCAATATTTGCACTGAGTCTAAGGTCTCAACGTCTCATTTGCACATTGTGCACAAAGTGCCTATTACCTAATGATTAAGAAGAGGCTGTGTTAAATTGTCAGTTTGATAGCTTGTTTGTGGCTGCATGACATAGCTTTGCATCATTTGGTGCCTATATCACATGCCACATTTGACATTACTGGCTGCATACATGTGTTTTTCCATCACTCATCCACTTCACTTGTACTTTCCACACAGAGCTCTGTAACCTGAAGTGACCTGAAGGCCTTCTTCATTCAAAGTGCACTGTGCACCAAGCTGGTTTATAACATCCACCTCTTTGCAGCTGATCATGCCACTAAACTGTTACTGCCTATCTTGAAGGAGAATGACCATCATAGAAATGGGCGTGGTTCTTTTGTCATATTGTTGTTTACCAGCAGATTAATATGCCACTACCTCATTTTTGGCATTTTCAGCTTAAAAAATGTTTAAAAATTCAAAAATATTTGTTGATTTCATCCAAACCTCAGCTATGAGACTAACAAAATCTGCTCCCGTGTTGTTGTAATGACATTTCCCAGCTTGAGCCTGCTTTGATTGATCACTCCAAGCTTCTGTGACTCTTCTTAGAATTACTCAATACTCTCTGATGCACTCTGATTGGCGGAGGAGCTGCCAGAGGTGGGCGGGGCTGCATTTTTTGCTCCGTCGCTACCTGTCCAGAAGAGTCGGAGGTGGATGGGAAGGCAGGCAGCCAGGTGAGGTTTCAGGGTGGTGGGGTAGGGGTTATCTGCGCTCATTAGCGGCACACACAAGTGTTTTCTGTGTGGTAATTTGGTCGACCACGCCAGAGCCCCGAGGGAGAAAAGAAGAGGCTGAGACAAAGATATACTGACAGATAGGGTGAGCAGGTTCAGGTAAACTGACACTTTTACGGTGTGAACGTGTACGTAATGTCTGCACTTGTGTCTGTGTGTGTGTGTGTTTGTGTAGGCAACCCCACGCAACAACCAAACCATCACCTAAGCGCTTAAAGCGTCGCTGTCATTATGGAAGCGATGACACTGACGCAAACAGCCAAGACCACAGAGTTGTAGTGTTTTCCATATCATTGTCTGCACTGTGTGAAATATTAACATTTACTGCATGTATGACACAAACAGACATTTGGGGATTATGAACAGTGACTGCATACATGGGTAGGTTAAATAAATAAAGATACTTGAGCTATACCGCCCAGATACATTTTTTAAAAAAAGTGTTAATAATAATGGCTGTAAACATGGCCTAATGATTCAGAACAAGGCTGCTGCATATCAACTACTGGAAATTTAGCGTGTCATGTTTAAATAGTAAAGTGAACAGCTCAACTTCCTGTGTGTGTTTAGAGCAGCGATTTCTCTGAAAAAACTGCAACTTTATCCGGGGTTATCACACAGCATCAGGTCAGTGTGTAACTCGCCAGTACGTGCTGCAGTATTTTAGGCAGTATCGGGATATTTCTGATACTAGTATCAGTATCAATGCTTGTGTGTACGACATGATTGCAGAGCAAGTGTTGCTGTGTGGTTCCTTTACCTAGTCATGATGTTGGACTTTTGAAGTTGGGATTTACCCGTCACTCATTTAAAACAAGCTGCAGAATATTACAGTGTGTCTGCTAAAGGTATTGCCTGACCACTCAACTCCTTATCTCTTTGAAACTTTCAGGTTTTTTGTATGTTCTGATCATGTGACTGCATCAGTGATTGAGTTTATTTTCATGATTTCTCACTTCTTCTTGTTATATCGTGTATTCCTGTAACATGAATTATAAGTAAAACTTGTTTTCACATGATGATGTGATGTCAGCAAACTTTTCACCCTTTTTCTTACGTTTCAACAAATGAACAGTGCGTTTTGTGATGGCGTAAAATTACTTCAAGTTATTATATAATCCTGCGCTTATCGGGCCTACGCCATAAAATGTACTGTGCTGGAGTGTGTCAGGATTTAATACTTAATGGTGTTTCAGTACAAGTGTGTCTTTGCAGATACTGAAGTGTACAAGGAAGGAGGTGTAGAGCAGGTGAGAGGAAGCAAATCAAAAACTGCGAAAGAGAAACTCTTTGTGGCCAAAAAAACAGCGATCGGGTGTCGATGCATTCCTCGCACGCGCGCACGCAAACGCGCAATTTGAAAACAAGAAGCACATGCACACGCAGAGCGGGGGTTGAAGAAACCACCAGGGGAAGACACTGCTCCAGAAGCCTTTATTAACTCCACTGACAACTCCTGCTTCTAACCACAGCTAGGTCATGTCACACATGGTAAGAAACACACACACACACACAGGAAACCAAATTGGACAGCACCCAAGACTGTTGGTGGCACCTGCATTGTTGTGAGATGTTCCCACTTATTTAGCCATAGCATCCCTCTCCAAAATAGCTGTGAGCACCCATAACACACACCCTTACGCTTACGCACACAGACGCGCATATGCACACACACACATGGTCTGGTTTTGGTTGCAGTGTTCAGCAGGAGACAGTGTATATTACCTGTTTCAGTTGTGGCCAAGCTCAGGGAGGAGTGGGGGGTTGGTGGGGATGGTGGTGGTGGTGTTGGGGGGGGGGTTAAGCTGGCTGGCTGACGTTGTGCCAACACTAAAATCAAGCATGCCCACACGCACACACACAAACACACACACACATATGTCCACCATTTAAGACGTTCCTTTTGTTCACGCCTGCCTCTGAATTCTATATAATCCTGCAGCCCCCAAACACATGCAGACATTTGTGTGTGTGCGCGTGTGTGTGTGCATGTGTGTGTGTGTATGAGTGTCTGCGTGTGATGTCTCCCAAATAACAGAATCCGAATAAGTCAGAAACACACACCTTGTGAGATTAGTCTCTCTAGAAATTGTCTGATGTGTTAAAGTAGCTTTTCTCTGGATACACTCGGTATCAAGAAGGCTAAAACAACGTGTGTGTGTGTGTGTGTTTGTGTGTGTGTGTATGAAGGGAAGGTGTCCTCTTTCTGGTTAACAGTGTGAAACTATACACATATTGTTGGCAGGTTAAGAAGGGTTACCATTAGCTCAATGTGTATGTGTGTGTGTGTGGGGGGGGTGTTCATGAGCTGTTCAGTTTGCAGTAAGGAAGTATGCACAAACATACACATACACACACACGTGTGCGCACACACATTTGATATCTACTCCATACATAGAGAGCTCAGGCTTCAGCAGTGAAGTTTTAATAAGGGTGTAATTTGTTTTAATAAATACAATTACAGCGGCTTTGCTTTTCCAGGCTGGTCATGAGAGGCTGCAGGCTGTGTGTGTGTGTGCGTGTGTGCATTTTTGTGCCACGCAATGTTAGGAAGGTGTATGGATGGGATGGATAAAATATTCAAGACGAGTATTGATCTGGATGAACAGGAGGTCTGTTACATTAGGCCTCATTGATTTCACTCAGGTGTACCTAATAAACTGGCCACTTCCGTTTTTTTCAACGCGTGAGTGCGTTCTCCCGCGGTCAGTAAAGTGATCTGAGGGGCTCGCAGTTAAAGACACAAACAGGGATGAAAGCAAAGTGTCGAGTCAACACAACAGCAGCATTGTTTGGAAAGAAAAAAGCCGACGCAGTTGAATTAAGGCATGGGGAAAAAAAATCAGCATGGCTTAATTACTGTCGCATAATACCAATTATTTTGTCTCCACACCCTTATCTTAATTACTTCAAAAGACCAACTTCAATTAGGACGTGAAAACTGCATCTAGAACTGGCAGTCCAATCCAGCAGCTCCCCGCGGAGGCAACGTCACTCACACACACACTCGCGCAATTACACTCACATGCGAGCCGAATCTTACCAACAAATTTGCTGATAATTAATTGACATGCCAGGCATAATATTCAGCATAAATAAATGAGCATTGTTCTGGAAAAAAATAATAATAAAAAAAAAAAACGAACATGAAAGCATCACAATTAATCCCCCCACCCCACCCCTCGTGCCGGAATCAGCACGGAGGGAACCGGAAACCATCTAAATCGCTTTGTGCTTGAAGATTCTGAAGAAATGTCAGCAATTTATCTAATCAGCCGCTTCGAATTGGGAGCGACGCGTGGTTCTCTGTTCCACAAGGCGAAACCGGGTCAGTCCAGAGTCACTCTGAGTGCAGGAACCAGCTAATAATAGATGGACTTGAATCATGCCCATATAATCTTCTTCTCCTTCTAACATTGCTCATTCAGTCTCTAAGAATAAGCTGCAGAATCTTTAGGTAATATTTCCAGATGACAGTTACAGAAGAGGAGACTCTGACACTCCATACATCTTGTTATTCTTCTTGCTGACACTTGGATGGATTAAATGATTTACAAGAGGACAGTGAGTTGGAGCAGGTGGCTAAACTTTGGACATTAAAATCATTCCTTGAACCTACACACAGAGCACAGAAGCTTGCATTAAAATTTAGAATATCGACTACATATTCATCTACTGCCCCTCAGCTCTTGAGTCTTCAAATACCTTGACCTTAATAAAGTGAAGGAAGCAGGGGAAGTGGTCCTTTGTCGTCCGGCCATTTAACACACAAGTTCTGTAAGCAGAGCTGTAAAGGATGAGCAACTGTGATCTGCTCCAGTCATGCAGTCAAAGCAGCTATTTAGATAAAGAATATTTTCCATTGCTAACATATCTAAATGCAAGATTAAAAAAAACAAACTTCAGTTAAGGTTTTGCACCTTAAACCAGATCGTCAAATCTCCCATCCGTCACATTTTCTCAGTGCCAGTGCGACTCATCTAATCCCGTTCCCGTATAGCTTTGGAGCTACCTTAATGTTTCTGTGACGTTTCCAACACAAACAATGTGAGAAAGCAGAGTGCTGATTCACTTCTTGGCAACACCCCCCCCCCCAGCCCCATTCCTCCTGCTGAGTTTTCATAAACCTGCTGACCAACTGGGCCGCCTCCCAGAAACATTTCCCTTTTAAAGCTGGAGCCTTTGTGTTCCTGAGCCAACCGGTCTCCAGACTGGTGGTTCCCCACTTTCATCTTGAATTTGTCTTCAGGATGGAGAGTGCTTCACCGAGCGTGTTGCAGCTGCTGTGATACCTACGTTAACACGCATGAAAAAAAAAAAATCGGTTGTCATTTTATCCAGATGTTGCTTAAAGTGTGTAAAACCAAACTGGCATGTCCACCTCTCAGCTTGTTCCAGACCAGCGATGAGCCGTTGACACAGTGTTTTCTCAGCTTCTAAAAGACCCTTTAGTGACCACTAAGAACAAGCTGAGAGGGGGTAAGTGCACTACGGCCATGTTGTGTGTGTGTGTGTGTGTGTGTGTGTGTCTGTGGGGGGGGTGCAGGAGAATGGGGTGATACTCAGGGTGTGTTTGTGAAGAGATGAAAGGTAACGCAGACCACTGGGTCACATGTCTGGCTGCACGGCGAAGGGCTGGGAAGTGTTACCACCCTAAGGTCGGGGGTTGGGGGGGTGGGTGGGGGTGGGAGAGACTCTTTCGGTGGGTGAGCGAGGCAGTAGGTGGGGTGGTGGCGGCGGCGGTGGTGGGGTGTTCTTGTCCCTGACCCATGTCTAAGTGGCGCTGCAATGTTTACTGTGAGGAAGGAAGCTGTCAACTGTGTTTGCTCCCATCTCAGCAAGACGGAGCAACTCCTCACCCACCTCCCTCACCCCACCTACTCCCCCCCCCACCCACATAGAGAGAGAGAGAGAGAGAGAGCAGTGTGCAGTGCATTCTCTGAAGACAGAAAATCAAAAGCCAGAGAGGAGTATTTTTCTGACAGACTCCATTTGGTCCGCATTGGTGCGTCTGTAGGAGCGTATGTCGGAGGCTGGAATGATGCCCCCCCCCCTCCACCACCACCACCACCCCATCCCACCCCTACAAGGGCCCATAGGTGATTGACAGGGCTTTCTATTTGAGCTATAGAGTTTCCCCCCGGTGTAAAGTCCCTGTGGCTCTCTTCCAAAGGGTGACTGCATTCCTGACCAGGTCATGAACTGACCACCTTTACCGCCACCAACCCCCCATGACCACCACCACCACCTGAGCTGCAGAGCAACCCCCAAAATTCATGCAGATCCCCGCTCCTGTTTTCTCAAATGCTGAGAAGACTCTGCATGACTCAAGTCAGTAAAATGAGATCTGGTCACCATGACATAGATTTAGGATTGGAACAAGTCTGTTTTAGTTTTAGCAAGACATTTTCTGGTTTCAGGCCTCGCAATGTGTTCATACTTTAAAAAAAAAAAATGACAAAAGTAACTTCATTCTAGGATGTCACAGATGTTTCCTGAAATTACTTTATGACTAGATTAGTACACATCTTGTTTCATTTCCTGTTTGTTCAAAACAAAATGCAACTGAATTAATTTATTGTGTTGCACTGTATGTTGACACTTTATTGAATAATGTCCTGGTGTGTGAACAGCTTAGCCAATCAAGTCGTAGTGAAGCCTGGCCACAGCCAATGGGAGCTTAGTGCAGGAGAGAACAACAACTACAGGCTATGAGAAGAGAGAAGTAGATCCAAGTTTGAATACTTTTCAGTAATATTTAAATATTCTAAGAGAAAAATATAAATAACAATAAATCATGAATATTGTAATCATAAGAGTGACAGTCAAAGATGCTGAGCTGATATTTCAGGGTTAAGTAAGTAATTTTAATTGTTTCAACCCATGGATTTCAAAACATTAGCGATGAAAACATCCATTAATCTTTTATGCGCACTCCAAGAATTTCACATCAAGTCTGGAGATTCACAAGAAGACTGCTTTTTTTAAAAGTTGTTTCTGTAGATATCCTGATTTTTCAGCCCTAACATTCACCAAGCCCCAGAAACCCTGGATCCTACACTTCCCATAACGCAATTTCTTTGACCGGTAAACTAACCTGTATCTAAAATCAGTGAAGTAGCCTTTAATAATTTAGATGAAGCTGTTGTTGTCTACTACCAGTCGACAAAATTACGAGTTGTGTGTTTTGATTCATTTTGTTTAAGTTCAGGTACTGTAGCTTTAAATGTTTCCAGAATACCACTAGTCATCTCCAGTCCCAGCTGCCTTTCGCTTGTGTGAGTTGTTACTTAAGTGTGTTATCCAGTATTTATATGGTGTGTTTAGAGGCAGCACATGTACTGTATTTATCAGCCCCTATATTATTACCACTTACAAGTACAACACCGCAGTCCCTATACACTTATTGTCTCTGTTTCTGTTTACTATTGTTACGCCTGTGGGTGGGTTGGTGCGATGGATTAATGCTTCATTGTTGTTTATTCAGTCTTTTTTTTTTCTTGTATCCTGGCAATGTTTCTGAGCCTATAACCGCTTCATTTCCTCCCCTACTGCAACAACACACACACACACACACACACACACTCACGTAGCACATACCCCCAGCCCAGCCTCAGCACCCTTCAGGCCTACCTCAGGGGCCCCCGAGTGTGATGAGCTGTGCCCCGTCCCTGCTGCCCGCACTCTCCAATCTCTATCTCGACCCCAGCAGAAAGCCGGGGAAATTACGCGCCTTTTTCCTGGAATGTGATTAGATTCCTGATGTTGGCAGCCACACATCTCTGTTTTTTAATTGGGTTCCGAGGCGCGACGAGATTAGCCTTGTGACATCACTGATGTTCTGTGTGTGTGTGTGTGTGTGTGTGTAGGGGGGGTGTTGGTGGTGCCTGCTGATAAGAGATTGTAAGGGGGTGTCAGGGATTTTTAAGGATGAACCCCCCCCCCTCCCCCCTCCACTCCCAAATGGATGATGCTTACTAATAGCATCCATGAGTGGTATTTTTTAAAATTCTTTTATTTGTACATATGTGTGCATGAGCTCACATGTACAGCGTGCACATATGCATGGAGAAACATTTCTATTTGCTTTTCTTTGCAAAACTGTCACCTCACACTTTTTTTTTGATTCACGCAGCATTAGTCACATCTCTAACTGTCAGTCTGGTTGCCTCCATGGAAACAGTCATGACGCATGTTCCTTCAACATTCATTAAGCCGAGATAAGCCTGAAGTTACATAAAATTGTTATTATGAATCTATATTGAGTCTGACCTCATAAACTCACGTCGCAGCAGAGGCAGGTGAGCTAAGACACGAACACAGGTCGCACACATACTGTATATAATGATTGAATAGATTTTGATTATTGCTACCTGGTACTTATTTAACATCTGGCATACACATAACACAAAAATATGACAAAACTACCCGGTTACCTCTGGAGAGTTTATTTTAATTTAGGTGACTTCATGGAAAATTCTGGTTGAAACACACAAAGGCTCTTGGCTGAAATGTTTTAGCATCAGTGGTACAGCTAACCCTGGAAAATCACCTGACCACTTGTTTTTTTTTTTGCACATCGGACTTAACTGTATAGATATAGTAATAGGTAGTACCACTATTCAGGCCAAATCATTTAATGGCTATTTTCTTCTGATTTTTAGACATATTTTGAGTTAACATACGTATATATGTATGTGAAAAAGTTGCCAGATGGTCTCGTCGTCACATGACCCACGCTGAGCATCCAAAGTCAGGGGCAGTGTTAATGGGGGTGGTGGGGGTGCTTTGTGGGTGTAAAGGTCGCCCACACGTCGCCTCCTTCCTTCTCTCCTCAACGCCCCCCCTCCCCATTAGCTCACGCCCCCTCCTCCTCGGCCGGAGAACAATCATCCTGGCGTCTGATACTTCCTGCCCGGCAATAATTACCCCACCTAATTAAAACTTAATTGCTGGCCTCTCCGACCGCCATCTTAAATGAGCAATGGGAGCCGGGGCGGGGGCGTAAGCCTGCTGGGATGTTTGTGTGGACGGCAAATTGGTTTATCCCTATCAGATTCCTCAGTCCCTGGCCCCACGCACGCTACTGTGCCGCTCGACTGCCCAGAAACAGAAAGAAAGGGAGAAGGCTTAATGTGATGGAGGCCAGACAAGGCCTAATGAGATATACAGGGGTTTTTTTTCTCTGCTTCTTTAAACCTCACTTTCACTCACAGTTTCGATTAGTTGGCTTATTGGAGAGAGCTGAGGCCTGTCTGGACAGGTTGTTTTGGAAAGAATGATGAAAAGTTTGCATTATGCAAAGAGAAAGAAAAGCTCGAGGAAGGAGGGGAGCTGGGGGGGGGGGCAGAGGGAAAGAGACAGAGATAAGGAAGTTAGGATTCATGGCCCCACTGCAAAATTATCAGGGGTAAATGAAAGAGGAAATGCTGCGTTAATCGCTATGGATTCTCATAATTGTTACGATTAAATTTCATAATTGACTAATGGCCAGCTGCGGCTTGCATTACACGCAGGATAAATACATCACATTAAACATGCAAGCTGAGAGGAGATGAGCAGCGAGATGGATGGACAGATAGGGCAGGATGGATGGATGGATGGATGAATAGGTGGACATACACATAGATAGGCCTGCGATGAGGGTGAAAAGCTGAAGGGAGCTGGCAGGACTTGAGTGAGATCAACAAAGGCAAAAGATGTGAGAGCGATGGAGAGAATGGCAAAAAATACAACTGGTGTGGAGATGGAGGAAACCATGAAGAGGTAGAGGGGCGGAGAGGGAAAAGGTGGAGATACGGAGGGAGAGGGAAGCTGGCTTCATGGCCTCTGGGTGGTATTAGGCTGAGTGCCAGCGTATGTTTTTTGTCTGTTGATTGTGCGCTCTCTGCCACACTCCCTTCTCCCTGTGAACTCTGATTTCCCTAAACCCTCATCTCCCTTTTTTCGCCATCCCTCACTCTTGAACTTTCTGCGCTTTTCTTCCTCTCCATCCCGGGGGGAAACGAGTGAAAGGCAGTTGCGATGAGCAGATAGCGGGGGGCCGACGGAAGGAGGGCGGGCGGGTAGGGAGGCGTTGGAGGTATGGAGGGGAGAGGGAAAGTTGGAGGGTGATTAGAGAGAGATGACAGGTGACATCCATAAAGGGATTACGGCGCGGGCCTCAAAGACAGGGCCCTAATCCTGGCTTTGTACAGGCACAGATAAACAGCTCCACTGATGGCTTGCTCTCTTAAAAAGTGAACATGAGCTACACAAATAACTTCCTAATTCCCCCTTTGTAGACGTGAGTGCACGCTGCAACACAAATAAGTTCCCTAATTCTTCCTTTGTACATGTGAGCCCGAGAAGCACAAAATAACTTGCTCTCGAGGTGTTTGTGAACAGGATGCTCTATAAGAGGCACGAGTGACTGCGGGTGTTTGTGTGCTTGTGGTCGGGGTGGGGGGGCACCCATAAAAGTGTTGATATGTGTCTTCGAAAGGTGCGGTTGTACTTGGTAGCATTTTTGTTGTTGTTGTGACTTTTGAAAGATTTACACACTCGTATTGACGCCAAAAGTTTAGGAATGGGTATTAAAAGTGGTGAATGTACTTCTGCGAAACACACACACACACGCACAATTGTCAGTTTGTGGTCTAATTAAGCGTTACCTTACAGACAGAGAAGAAGTCAAACATGCACACACACACACACACACATACATACACACCACATACACCTGTGCTGCTCATACAGGAAAGACCACCAACTGACAATCTGGTTTCCCATTTAGGAGTTTGTGTGTGTGTGTGTTTTTGTGCATGCGTGCCTGAGCCCAGCGGACCGTCAATATTTGTGCACAGACTTTATTTCACCAACAACCCCAAGAGACGGCAAAGTTTTAATCTGACATTTATTTTTTGTGCTCCCAGCTTGTGATGCAGTTTTGCCTAAAATAAATCAGTTAGAGTGTCTTTGCTTCTCACATCAATGATCTCAGATTTAGAAAGTGGAAGCATATGTCTTTCACCATTGGTGCTAAAATGCTTGTGCTCTTCAAAATTCAAACCTCATTTCCCCTTAAAACTTCCTGTCACAAGAAGCGCTCTTAGGTGAGAAGCCCCCTCACCCCAACCCCCCCATCCTCACTCCTCGCTACAGAAAATAAAGTGAAAACATTTGAAACTTTTATACCGCTTTGTGTAGTAAAGCACTGGTTTCATGTTGAATCCTAATTGGGGGGGGTTGGGACACAATCAGCCCCCTGACTAGATCCTGTCTCTCCAGAAATTTTAGTATTAAAAGTTGTTGCTGTATGTGATGGACCTGTTTCTCGCCTTCAGATTTATTTAGATATTTGAGTTGCTGTGTATTTTTTTCCCCAGTTTAAAACAGCGATGATGTCCGGTGAACTATATCACCTCTTTTATTGCAAATTCAGAACTGCACATGCAATAAAACTTGCCACGTGAGGAAGAGGCAGGGCCTGTGTTTATAGCCAAACCTCAGGTGAAACTTTAAAATTGTACACCCCAGACGTTTTCTCTCCATTTCCATCCGTCCAGTGCTTTTGCCTTCTGGAATACAGTGAGCATGAATTGTCACGGCTTTCGACCTCTGTTTTGGGACTGTAAGCAGCACGGTACAACCACAGTTTGTTATTTTTAGACACTGACACAGTTGTCTCATTCACAGGCGCATGAACAGAGTTAAACATGTCTGTGCTACTCATTCACAATCCCCACCCGTACGTTTCCTGCCCGTCAAAGGGATTTCTAACAGGCAGACCTTGCCGGGTCCGACTCATTTTAGTTAACAGATAGCATTTTGATTACGCGGGCCACTTATCGGTCGGCTGTGATAACTTAGCTCCCTCTGGCCCTCTCTTTCTTCCCCTTTTTTTTTTATGTGCACGGTCAAATCGCTATCTGCTATTTCACACTTTACCTTTCATCATTCTCCATTACCTGGTAATGAATAGATCCTTGCTCTTTCTCCCCCCCCCCCTCTGTTAACTTCATGCAAATTCGGCCGCAGTCCCTCCGCCAACGACACATCGGCTGCGACTTTGCGAGGTATGAAAGCGAAGGGGAGCAGGAGGGGGCTAATGACTTCATTTTCTCTCTGGTGGCGTCGGCAGTGGGATTCCTCCCCTAAAGCAGGGGAGTCGGTGACACAGATATAATGTATAATGTGAAATGTACAGGCTAAAGAGAAGCATGACGAGATGTGTGGGATTGATGCAGAAACAGGTCAAGTGTGAAGAGGCTGGCTATTTTGAGGATTTTTCAAACGCACTGACACTTGAGAGAAGTTGAGTGTGGGTGTGACTGGGGGAATATGAGGAAAAATAAGCAAACGGCGGCACGCAGACATGCACAATAAACACACGCGCGTCTCTGTCACACACTCGTACACACACCTCAGCCCCCCCCTCTAATAATCCGCTAATCCTGTTTATCATCAGCCAGCTCTTCTTAGTGCAAGCGATACATGAAGAGAAATCACACTCACAAACACACTCTCCAATGTGCAGAGCTGAGATACAGTATAAATACACACATCTCTATTTCTTGATTTTTCTCCTCAATCTTCACTCCGTTTTGCTGTGCCCCCCCCCCCCCCATACACACACACACACACACGCTCTGTTATGCATCTGTTATGCAGTTACACATCACAATCCCACATCAATGCCCGGGCCTCTCAGAAACGGGAGCGTTTGCTTCTGTGTCTGAAGAGTTTTCGCTAAGCTGTGGCGAGCTCACTTCTGCACTCTCCGCGCTGCTATTCAGCTCCATAAAAATTGAGATATATTTTCTCATGGGACATTGCGAGGGAATTTGGTCCTAAACTATGCTGAACTTTTTCTTCCCTTCCCAAAAAAAGAAGCATATTTAGTACGACATCCCGGTCTGAAAATGGAGAAATAAGGTATAAGCGCAGATGATCCTAGCTTGGGTATTTAAGCAGGCAATAAATCTATATTTTTCATATTTCTCTTTTGAGATGCTGATTCTAGTAAGGGCTAAGTAAGTCGTAAATATAGCCATAATCGCCATTTCTCATTTCATAAGGTAATCTTAAGCCCTTAAGGGGTCACTGGAGGAATTGCTGTTTGGCTGCTGAGGAGCACTTAGCAGGTTTACTCGAACCTTGTATTGTGTAACTTTTGCGTGGCATATCTTTAAAGCGAAATGGAAAGTGGGGAGGAGGAACGAGGATGGAGGATGGGGATTGGGGGTTCCAACACAGGGATGATTGTGTCTCTCTGCGACTTTTCAGCTTTATGACCCAAAGAAGTTTAAAGAAGTGTAGGTAGAGACTTCGATTTGACGTCTGAAACAAAATACTGTGTCCAATTTTGGTCCAAGTGCTAAGCCACTGGTTTCTGAAATGCACCGATTCATGGCAAAGTGAGAAAAAGTTGCTATGAACTGCTAACGGCACCCAGCTGTTTATGTTGTAAATTTGGAAATGGAAACACATTTCTGTGATTCAGTGCCTTCTTTTATTTCCAGTATCTTGATGTTGACATGAAAGATAATCATCTACTGAGTGATCCACTACCCTACAGCCATGCTTGCAGCAATGAATTATTAAGGTATCAGCAAAATCTTTCACAAATTTATCCTGAGTGGAACATGTCTCTGCCACATTTTACATTTATGATATTTGTTATGATATAACATATGCCCAGACATTTCACTTAAACTAAAAAAAATTCTGGTCACTGAGCTGAAAATAGAGGAAAAAAACCCTCCACATTAAAACGGAAAGTGTGTAATTTTAGCATCAACTTTGCACCCACTCAGTCATTGTACACCAAGTCCCTGTCAGATTTTCCCATGATTAAGACATTTACACCCTGTTCTGCCTCTCCAATTAATGTGAGTGACAGCTTGGCAGCAGGTGAGGTGTTTAGTCAGTTATCTGCTGCCACCATCAAAACCTGCTCCATGACAAATTACATCCACAACTTGACCAAGGAATAGATGGAGGCGAAGATAGCACTGCCTCAGGAGCATTTGCAAAGAGCGTTTGAAAAGGGATGAACCGCACCGGTTTGAAATCGGCTTTTCTTATAATGTGTTTTCTCTTAACCACTGTAACACTTTGATGTTGGCCCAAGTGCGGTCAGAGGCCAAAATAGGCCTCAGGGAAGCGGAGAGGTCTGGTCACTTAGGGCTACCTTTAAACACCAGGGGGCCATTCCATTTCCTGAGTCCAGGAAGCCCACTTTTGAGGAAGCTCTGTGGGTTCGGTTTCTGTCATTTCCTCCTCTGAAACCATTCCTGGTTGGAGTGCAGGAATGCAGCCAGGGAAGCACCTCGGCAGCTTCCGATGGACATTTCCTGACGCCAAGACGTAAGCATGTCGGAGTGAGATCAATTCATTTATTGTGACTGACAGGCTTGAGGTGATGCAAAGTGCTCTATGTGTACTCAGTTGCAATTATGCTACTGAGGTACTTTCTAAACTTTAATAAGTGAAAGAGAGAAGGCAGTACGGTGTTAAATACAGCACATGGACCACCTAAGCTGACATAACCCTATTATACACACATACGCAAACTGTCACATACACATTCTTGGACACACAGATGCACACACACACACACACAGAGTAATTTCCTCAGATGGCCTGTAATCTTGCAGACCTCCATCTCAGCGGCTTAGCCCAGTGGACTGGGGCAGCCGCTGCCAGCTTTCTACCCAGGGCAGGGGGCCCGGGGGTGGGGGTGGGGGTGGGGGTGCGCAGGGGAGCCACAGGGCCTGGAGGAGCCCCACATGGATTGTATTTGGGAGCCTGAGGCATGAAATGGAATAGGTTTAATCTGTTATCACCTGCAGGGGAGCGTCAGGGCCAGCCACTGACAGACATAGTGGTTGAGGTGGTGGTGGTGGTGGTGTTGGGATGGTGTGGGGGGAGGGGGGTCACAGCACCTCAGTCCCCACTGGTAAATGAAATATCAGCCACTACAGACGGAGAGTGATATTAGTTTAATTTCTCTGAAGCTCACCTCTTCTGCTTCTCTCTCCCTCTCTCTCTCTCTCTCCCCGCATTCAAGATTCAGCTGTCAACCTCTGAGATTCAGCTTTGCTACCTGAACCATATAAATGTTGGAACTTTTTGTCCCCTTGCACCCACATATAGAAACATACACACCTCCAGTATGACAGTGGTTAGCAATGTCGCCTCACAGCAAGATGGCTCTCGGCTGTGCCTGCATGGGTTTTCTCCAGTTTCCTCCCCCTAACACCAAAAACATGCAGGTTAGGTTGATATGTGACTCTAAATTGCCCATTGGTTTGACTGTGTGTGTCAACGGTCGTTTGTCTTTATGTGTCAGCCCTGGGATGGACTGGAGATCTGTCCGGGGCTGACCCCAACCCTCGCCCAAAGTCAGCTGGAATCGGTTCCAGCCCCCCGTGACCCATTACAGATGAGCGTGTGGACAGTGGATAGATAGGCTCGCCACTAATCTCCCCATTCAATATCCATCTTCCTATTTAACACAAGTATTAAATATGAACATCTCACTCTTGAGAAAAAGGCCAATTCCCCAATTTTATATCGAAATGAGGTTTGTAATTATTAAATTATAGGAATACAGAGCTGACAATGAACAAAAACAATCTTGTATTTCAAAATATGAAAGCTTTCAAATATTAACTCCAACTAACTTCAGTTATAAGTGAGATAAAATGCAAATGTATTACCAGCTTGGACCATTAAGAAAAAGGGTCAGATGGCAAAAACTGATGTGTCTTGAGAAAATTAACCAAACATTCTCCCTCTTCATCACACTTCCCTCTTACGTTTACTAATTTCTTAGCATATATCACCTTCTCACAATGCTAAAGAAATCATATAATACAAACAGTGGAAGACATGATAAAACTGTGGCGAGGGCTCACAAGTAGCTACTGCTTTATCTTAAGTGGTTGGAAACCACCAGGCCCTACAGGTCAGGTTTTTTGTTTTGCGCGTCCTGTCGCAGCCCTCTGAAGGGAGCGGTTCAAGCTCTTCAAAAAAAAAAGTGGATGATCAGAACAATTAAGTGAAAACATATTAAGTGGAAACTGAAATAAATCACAGTATGTGTTTTGTAGACTTGGGAAATCCCAAGTAACGGTATGTTCAGTTTTACCGTCGGCAACTGCTGCTCTCTCCCTTGCATGAACTGATCTGCTCGGCCCAAGCCCTCGAAAATTACGATTAACTTGTAGTAGTTTGACGACGCTGACATCTCCTCAGCCACAACTTCCTGTGAAGGAATGAGAGAGAGAGAGAGAGAGAGAGAGAGAGAGGTCGAGTTTGACGCTCGGGGGGTGTCAGAGAGGTTGAAAGAAGGCTGTTTCTTTTCACTCTCCTTGAAGTGGCTCACTTTCACTGCTACTGTACTGAGAAGAAGACATGAAGGGGTAGGAGTGGGTGAAGGTTACGAGGTTAAGATTGGCAACTCGGGGGGTGGGGGAGTTGAGGCCTGATAAATACCTGAAAATGCAACTTTAATACAGAAGAAGCTTCATCTTCCACCGCATTGGCTTCCGTGTGAGTCTCAGCCTGCAGCTCCTTGATAGATGTCAATAAACAACAATTAACCACATCCCTTTAATAATGTATTCTTTCCGGTTTCACATAGGAGGGAAGGTTGCTGTTTGTTTCTCATGGCAGAACGGTGCGCAGCCTGGCAGGTTGTACCACTGGGGAGTGGCATCAAGTCATTTTTCAGTTTAAGCTGACATAGCTCTAAAAATAGGTGTGGTTGAGAGGTTGATATTCTCACCTACGCATGTTTACCACCTTCTACTCCTTACCCACACACACATACACATACAGTACATTCACACAAACTGCTCTACTTTGCTGACAACCCACGCTACACGAGCAGATGTGCCACACAAGGGAGAAAATATTCCATTTCACACATTTTTGCTCAAGTTTATTGTTGCTGAGTATCACCAGGCAGCCTTTAAAGGCTTGTGACACCCCCCCACCAAAAAAAAAAGTCAGTTTCTCACTCAGGTCAGGGTGAAAATATACTCAGCTGCAGCTCGCTCCAGACAGTAATACAAAATAAACACTGTATCCATGTGGTATGTGCTGTCAGTAACACAAGAGGAAGCAGTGGTCGAACAGTGTTTAGCAGGTGTGAATACCCCCCCCACACACACACACACACACACCCCAGGAACCCACGCAAGACACCATCACTATCAAGTCTTTCTGTGATGCATTTAACATCTTCCATGAAGGGGGGGAACAGAACAGCCCATCCCATCACACATCCAACAACATCTTCTCAAAAGCAGATTCAACAGAGCGGGCCTTCAGTTGCGTCGCCACATTGCTATGCGGCCACAGCGCAGCGGGTCCACCATTGTGATTGCAATCAAGCAGCCCCAGACAACTATCACGACCAATTATTTACAGGTTTAGGTGATCAAACATAGCTCCCTCGCCACAAGCGCCAAACCACGCTGCGTATTTTGGCATGCGTGTGCTGCGTGCCTGTCAGTCTCTGGAAAAAAAATATAAAATTCAAGCTAATAATATAATCATCTTTAATGAGAGTTTCTTCCTGTGAAATTGACTTGAGCTGCTGAAGTACTATGTTTTTGTTGGCACAGAAACGTGGAGCATTGTTCTAGGTTAAAAAAAAAGAAAAAAAAGTGATCTGTCACCCAACAGCGATGACGCCTCTTGCCCCACGGCTGTTCCAATGCATTGCTAATGAAGCGTGGGGACAGCCGTGATGACAGGTAGCGAGGATGACGGGTAACTGGGACAGAGAGCAAGGGGGGGGGGGGGGGTATGGGTGATAGAGGGCAAGGACGGCACCTTCCGTATGATACGCCGTAGCTTGGTAAAATGGGCGACTAGTGTTACAGTAGCACGACGCCGTATCAGCTCTCACGCTATCGCCATCCAGATCGTATGAGGAAACCCCGACCAAGAGCAACAACATTAGTCAGTAATCAGATGTGATGCGATACTCTGTGCACGCCGCAGAGGAGCTGCGATGCAGGCAGGTCGTTCGAGCAGAGGCAAGAGTAGTCGGAGTAGGTAGACCGAAAGCAGCAGCGTTGCCAGTTTTGCAAAGTATTCATACCCGTTCAGCCAACCTGAGCTGCACTTTGCGTATATAGTGTGTTTTTTAACCAATTTTCCCAGAAAGATACATCAACTTCATGTCCCAGCACATCCAAAAGTTTGTTGTTACAGGAAGACACCACTTTGTTTGTTTGCTTTTTACAGTAAACGTACTCCTCCTCCGATGAAGATCTAGATAAAGATGGCAAAGTCAAAAATAGGAACAGAATTCCTTTAAATAACAACAGAATTAACAAGCTACGGTATTGTACATGCCTTTTTTTTAAACTTAATTGCTTACATTTTTAATAATCACAACATATCCCCCAATTTTTGTGTATTTAATAAATGTATATTATATCCATATAATATGATCGCATATTCATTAAATGTGTTGAGTATAATATGTGTAAAAATAGATGCACTAAAAGTGAGTGTGAACGTATCCACAGACTTTCCAGGTGGAGGCCCAAACCATACCCTTTGCACAAGGACCTCCCCTTTTGTAAACAAACATCTTCCTCATCTCATTGTCTCCTGTTCATGGACCCAGCGGTTAGTTCTTCCCACTTTTAAAAGTAAAAGCACTCTCTCGATGCCAGCTGCACTGATTAATTCCCACCATTCCGAGCGGTGACATCGTGACAGTGCAGCCCGGCTACGTGCCCGGTGTGTGACGGGCAACGCAGCACATGTCCAACCCCGATCGGAGGTACCTGCCACTCACAAATGCAATCTGTCCTGAGCAGGTTGAAAATGCAAAGATCGGAAAAACTCGCAAAGCGCGCGTGTGCGTGTGCGTGGCAGCTCTGCGATGGTTCGGGTGGGGTGGGGTGGGGGGGACTGCTGACGAGAGGCTGTCTCAGCAGCTCTTGTCCCGTTCTGTTTGGAGTGTAAACATGTCAGAAAGTGTGAGAAAGCGTCTGTGTGTGCGCGCCGGCGTTCTGATTCTCAGGATAAGAATAGCTGACGATGAGCCAAGTTAAGTTGCGCTGGCTTTTGCGGGCATACAGGTGGTTGTGGAAGGGGCTCGATGGCGGTGTGAAAACAGTGAAACTCAAGCTGGGCCCTCTGCCAAAGCGAGCGACAGTGGAGGCATCTTTTTGAAGTAAAACAATGCTGACAGACGCTTCTGAGAAAAGAACAAATATATACAAAAATAAAAACTCTTTCCGTAAGCGTCTACCAAAACGCATTCCGCATTTTCCATCATCAAAAAATGTTGCACTTTTACGCCTGAAATATTATAGTTGCATTCAAGGAAAATTGGAAGAAACAAACACTCAAAGAACTCCCTGAAAGTGATACCAACTGATAAGGCCGCCCTACCCTATATCAAGCCCATCAAACCCCTGACATTCACGCTATATGATTATAGAATGACATAATCTCATTATGTCATGGTACATTACTAAACCTTGTTAGCCCATTAGTTCCTTGTGGCCCGCAGTGATTAGTCATGGAAGGCCCCGCCCTTTCCTGTACTCCCACTCACTCAGAGAGGAAGCAGGAAGCCGCTAGCATGTCAGTCATCCCCGGACAGGAAGTGCCTGGGAGATGGTTACCCTTTAATGCTGCAATTATTGTAACTATTGTTTGGATTGATAATCACGCTCATTACAGAAAGAGATGGGTGGGGGGGAGGGGGGGTTAAGAGGAAGGAAGTTGGAAGCTCTTAGGCTACTCGTTTGAGGCCGCAGTCGGATCCTCGGAGGTCTGATGTACGGCGCTAAAGAGAAGGAACGCGAAGCTCCCAGAGGGATGTGTGTGTGTGTGTGTGTGTTAGTGTGTCGCCACATGGGTGCATGGGAAAGCTTGTTTTGTTCGAAGGGTTCGCATTTGATCTGGGTTTCTCAGAGCAATTATCTGGGCCGGTGCTTCCAGGGAGAGGAGCGATTAACGCGAGCCAGGGGTCAGGATAGGACAGCAGTCAGGACAGCCTGAGGAAAAAGTGTATGTTTTGTGAAATAAAGTATAGGACCAAGAATATCCTGACAAAAATAATCCAGTACTGTTTAATTTACAGATCTAGACTTTATAATTAGCATGAGATAAACTCAATGACTCAAAACAGATGGATAACAGTCTCTGACCTTTTGAAACCTTCCTTTTTGTCTCTTTTCTGACTTTATTCTTTTATTACTTTTCTTTTTCCTGTTTCTTTCTGTCCTTCTTACTTGCTTTTGCTTTTTCAGAGCATTTAACCTTTAAACCTACTTACAAAAACTTGCCATCACATAGCTGTTTTTGGAAGTTTGATACTGCTCCAGTGTCTGTTTGTTGAATATGAGCCAGTAGGCGTTTAGCTTAGCTTAGCATAACAACTGGAAACAGGTGGCTTGTTTCCAGATTTATTAAATCTGCCTACCAGTATCTCTAAAGTTCACAATTTAGCTGATTATTTTGTATTAATATGCACAAGAAGATATAAAAGTGTAAGATAATTAGCTGCTGGATAAGCCTAGCATTTGTATAGCCTATATATGGGCCTCCTCTCCTTATCGAAATCTTGGCAAGAGAGTGAATGAGACAACTTTGTTGTTTTCTTGCAAAATACAGGAGCTTTTGCCCCCAGGTGTCTCAAAACCCCAAAAATGGAAGGCTCGTTGAAGGAAAAAAAATTACTCTTTGGGTTAAACTGTTCAATTCATGCCCACACAAGGGCTATAAGGGGTTACAAGAAGACACCCATTTTATTGTAACAGGCCACAAGCCAAAACTGTTGGGATCCACTGTTGTAGACCAGACAAAAAAGGCTACAACGAGGTGTAAGCAAAGTAAACTGACCAGAAAAAAAGAAATAATCTGTAAATGAAACCATGGAGAGAAATAATAACAGAGTGCAAGGCATGGAGCTCATAAAATAAAACTGGAATTTCTACTTGTCGTGCCAACTCTACCTGTGTATCTGAGAAAACTGTGTGTGTGTGTGTGTGTGTGTGTGTGTGTGTGTGTGTGTGTGTGTGTGTGTGTGTGTGTGTGTGTGTGTGTGTGTGTGTGTGTGCGTGTGCATGTGCGTGTGTGTGTGGGGGGAAGCCCATATCACACCTGCTTATCAATTACATGCTGGTAATTTCTGCATGTTAGCAGGTCTTTAAAATGATGGCATAGAGGAGCTGCTTGTTTTGTTCTGAGAGGGAAGACGTTTCCTCTCAGGATAAAAAAAAAAAAAAGTAAGACAAATAAAATAAAATAAATTAACACACAAGAGCCAACTATTAAGAGACGATGAGCGTGACAGCAAGAAGGATTCAGAAAACCTGTAATTAGAAGAGCTGTCAGCCGGTAAATATCATCGACTTGAGGCATACCGCTGTGGCGTAGATTGCAGAAGCTTGCCAAGCAAATTTAGAGTGTCGCTGATAACCTCCTCTTCTTCTACTTCTTCTTCTTTTAAAATACTGTCAATATATTGATGTGTGTTTACAGCACAGCTGTCTTGAATTTCAGTGCTGTCAACAAGACAATTTGGAAATTAACAGTTAATGTATTACAGGGTTTTTTTTTCAAGAAACTCTTTTCCTTAAGTTGTGAGATAGAATTTGATTAGAATATATAGATAGCATTAGCCAAATATAAGTTTAGTTAAGATGTTCCATCATTAGTTTTAGTTTTACATTGTAATAACTTTTTTTCTTCTGTCTCTCTCCTCGTGTTCAGTCAACTAAAGCGGGGGCATAGCTCACATTCCTTTGTGTTTTAAGGTGGAATATGTAAGGTACTTTCCCCTGCTCGCAGAGAAACAAGCCCGTCCAGTTACACGCAGACGCACACGCACACACACACACACACATACACATATACCTCATCCACGTGTTCAGCCTTAAAAACAACAAAACAGGAGACGTTAACATTTGACCTCCTGTCTAATCCTTGGGACCTGCTACTGTTCCCCCCCACATTGTTTCCTAATTGTGTCCCTCCTTAATGGCTCCTCCTGTGTCCAGAGTGGCATGTGGCCCGTTTTGACTCAATATACCCCCCCATGAAGGAAACAAATGCACATTTGTGTTTGGATGACAGAACCTTAAAGAGATTAAAAGGTGAAGGTTGAGTTTCAGTTTTGATTTGGGATCACAACGACCAGATTCCTACCGACATAATAGCAATAAAACATTTTTTTCCTGCAACAGTTTTACATATTAAAAAAGGAGAACAAAGTTTAGTTCATTTCACTCATCACCTTGTCTCACTCTTTTTGAGCGAAACGTTGGGATTTTTGCGTCTGAACTGCTGTTAACTGTTGTCAGCAACATTCAAAACAATTCCCAACGCCCTGCTCCTAATACTGATAGAACACATAGCCCCTGCTTGGCAGTCTGAAAATACTGTATACATTTCACTAGCAGGCAACATTTGGTGAATGTTGCTGACCCCACCCTGATGGTTCCTGGGAAAAAACTCCCACCTCTGCCGCAGGAAGTTCTTAGGAGAACACGACTGTGAGTCTAAGCCAGGTTCCAGCTGGTAAAGAGTTCTCTTGGTTCCCGAAAGTCCTAGTGATCCACTGATTCTGCAGAACCACCATGGTGTGTGTGTAGTGATTCAACACCTTATTTGTTAATTCTTTCCACTTGTTAACGCTTTGCAGTTTCACTCAGAGACTCAAAGAGTTTAGAGATGGATGAATGAGACAGAAGAATGTCTTTGATAAACACACTTGTGGCCCTTGGGGTAAATGAGCTTATTAGGCAAGCAGGAACACACACACACACACACACACACACACACACACACACACACACAGACACACAGACACACTGCTCTGGGGTCGGCTGATTACAGGGGTACGTTAGCCCCCTGGGGCTGCTCGATTCAGTTTGGGGCTAACACATACACACACTCACATGTTTATGGTATTTACATCCATTTGCATTGCTAAGGCTCTGACTGAGGAGTTTGTTTAGTCCTGCTGGGGATTGGGGACACTGGGCAGACCAGCTTGGCTCGGCCCGGGGTGTCGCTGTGTTTGTGTATGTTACAGGTCGGTCTACCTGAGCTTCATTGACATCTAAAAGGGTGGAACCTGCCTACCAATCACTGTGATCATTGCAGACCCACCTTCTATTGATCTATTCTTTATTTCTTTCTTTCTTTCTCTTGATTAATAATGATTAAAAAGTATTCAGCAAAATAAAAATTACTTACCCTGCTGCCACAATATTTGTTTTGATGAAGTTAAATGCCAGTGACCATCAAAAGGTAAAAAAGGGATTTTACATAATAACAATGTTTGCTGGTGCTTCATTTTTTATCAATACGAAAATTCTGCAAATTTACAGGAATATAAAGTTTAGCGTGGTTGAAGCAGTAAAATAATGTCCGTTGATTAATGAAATTAATGTCACTGATTGTGACAGTATCTCTTATCCACAGCTGCTTAATATTGTATTAAAAGTTTTTCCCTCAGGTTCATTCAATTATTATGGTATGTTAATGAATCTGGAGTCTATATTGTTCACTTCAGACTCTCCACATCTTTGTATTATCCTCCTACAGTGCTGATATTATTTTGCATCACATTTTGTGACATGATGTGACAATTTAAGGCACAATATAACAGTATTCAGATCTCCATTCAGATCGATGCAGTTATAAAAGACAAAAAAAAAAAGTTTTCATTATTAATAGTTTAAAAAATCATCAGCACATTATGTGCTGTATGTTCACAAGCATCATTTTTTTGGGAAGCCAGAAAATTGCATGCATTTCATTTATGTCTTGTTTGAAATTGTGTCCAGCGCACAGGTTTCTTTTCATTTATTTGATCAATGAGTGCATTATTTAAATATGACAAAGCTCAACAATAAATTTTCAGTAATATCAAAGTCCTATTCATTCCCATCCAGTTGTGAAGAGTGAGCCAGGTTCCTCTTTTCTCAGCAAAACCCTGAAATAAAAGATAAGGATCTGTTTGTTTCTCAGTACACAGGCCTGACGCAGCAGGTCAACAAGTCAATCTGCCAAACAATGGAGCAGGAATAAAAACTACAGGGGCTAAATTAACATTATGAGTGTGTGTGTTAGCCTCCCTCTGACTGACTCCATTGATGGGCTCTGTGTGGGCTGATAGTTGGCGTCAGGGCCCCCTGCTCAGCCAGGGCCGCAGAAAACAAATAGCCAATTTGGTTTTATTGTGCTCGCGGAGGTCCGCTCGACCCTCGGCAGACGGATGACAGAGCAGCACCACTGAGGGACACAGGAGGAGGCAAATGAGCCTTTGATGCTGCCAAAAAAACCCTGTACTCCCCAATGCAGCATGCCGGCACTTTCAAGGGTAAAAGGGGGATTTAAACAGCTGATACCTGTAATCTTTTTTTGATGAAGTTCTGATTAATGGCATTAACGGAAGAAATAACGTAAAACTGCTGATAACATATAAAAATACTAAAGTACAAGTAAAACTGGGAACTAGGAATTAGAAAAACTCACAGCAGCTGTCATACCTTTACTGAATGTATACAGTGGGAATACACAAGTACAAATACCTCAAAATTGTACTTGAATTAATGTACTTTCTACCTCTGCTCCTCCACATATCAGCACACAGTATATCGGTTTAATCCAGTTAAATTTACATTCTTACGAGGCAATAAACGCCTCAACAGGCGCACCCCCCCCCCCCAGAGCGCGCACACCCACACACACACTTAGGGCCATAAACACCAGTGGGGCAGGCCCTGCTGTGCTGTCTGCCATGACGGGCTGTTAGCCATAAACACTGCAATCAGAGTGACCTCTACAGTAGAGAATCAAGCTGAATGAAGGGGCTGTAAAGTCCCTCATCTGCACTGTACACGGCTCTAAAGGGCCACTCAGATTGGCCCCATAAACAACATGAGGGGTCCCTATCAGACCCGTTTGGGCTGGGTGGGACAGATGGAGTGCAGAGATGGGATAGGTAGGGACTGGTCTACCTAATTAAAGCAGGAGTCAGGACTCTGAGGAGTCCAACAGATGGAGAGGAGTAACCCCCCCCCTCACCCCAATTCCACAGAGGGCTGATGCTGGCAAGCACAGGAACGCTAAGAGCGGCGCGTCTGTGTGTATGTGTGTGTGTGTTTGTGCGTGCGTGCGGTCCTGGGTGTGTGATAAGCACATGCTCCCCTGGGTGAGTGCTTGAGTGATCTAACAGGGGCAATTAATTTGTTTTATATACGATATAACTCCTCCGAGCTCCGACAAAAGGAGGCAGTCCTCTGGGAGCTCTGAATGCTCTCTGATACAAACCGGGACCACAGGGGAGATGCACAATCAGCCCGCAACGAGAGCGCCAGTTCACGCACCGAGCTTTCATGTGTACTGACTGACGAGGGGCGGGGGGGAGGGGGGGTCCACATGTAAACTCATTTCCCTCCATGAATATGTAATGGAAACTGATGAGGCTAATGACTCGTAGAGGTGACCTACTTATTTACGCAGAGAAAAAAAAAGGGGGATCTGGGGCTTTCATCTCGCCGCGCAGAAAAGGAATCTCAGATTATTTACGTGCAAGCGATGCTCGCAGTGTCCCAAGAGAGGCCACGCCGCACGTCTCCGCGATGGCGTCCCTTCGATCTAATTCATACCTCGCTATCTCGCCGACTCGTCGCTCAGCCTACAGAGGACACGCCAATGTGACCTTTCCCCTTTATACCCATCACTCTTTCTCACATACACATAAACACACACACCAGGAAATCCGAAGTGCATTTACTCTCCAAAAAGTGTAGTTGAATTATAATAAGATGTAGAAAATGCATCAGGAGTCATTTTCTCAGGTTTATGGGGGCATATACAGACTTTTTAACACTGATAAATGATGATAAATGAATGATTGAGCCAAGCAAGAGAGAGAGAAGGTTTTGGCAAATTATTCAAAGTTATACAAGGTTCATGGCATGTTACAGTGAGGAGTTGCATGTTATTTTATATTTAATAAATTAACGTAGATGACACAAGCCTCTGCTTTTACATTTATGTCCATATGTTCACAACAAGGCCTTGTGTATGATGGGAGAGCTCAGCTCAAATTCTGGTACTGAACTTGATGGCAGGGACATACTGCTGTCCCATTGATCCCTGGCAGAGAAAATGTTCATGTTTAATTGCACTCATGATCATCTTCAGAACATCAAGACTCCTCCAGAGCCAGGAGGTTGTTTATTTCACCCCATGGTTAAGGCGAGGCTAAGCTAAAAAATTTTTTTTCGCAAAAATCACATTTTTTGTGATCATTAAAGAGATCTTATTTTGGTCAGGTTGTGTTAAATTTAATTCCAGGCAACATCTTCTTTTTAATGTCTCAAATGTGGTTAAAAACCTGCAAATCCCCTACCCACACATACACACAAAGACACACACATGCACATACATAGGGAGAGAGAAGCTTATGCTCCCTAACCATTATTGCCTTATTGATCTTGATCCTGGGTCAAGGGTACTTATGAGGGGTCACAATCTGAGCCCCCTGCAGCCTGTGTGGGTAAACACTAACTGCTGGTATGAGACTCGGCCCCCCCCTTCCAAAAACGCCCCCCAAAACTGTTAACTGTCCCTCATCAAAACCCTTTTCACACCACTTTACCCTCCCTTTTCTGGCCCTCATTTTGTCTCATTAACTCGCAACCCCACCCCCCACCCCCCACCCCCCAGCCCCCACTCTGCCACAGAGCAGTGACGCTATCTGTCCATCAGTCCATATTGGTCTCCTGAGAGAGCCCAAATCGGTGGGAACTGGGACCCCCAAACGGTTCTCTGGAGAAAGAAGAGAGAGGGTGGGTGGGGGGACAACAGGTTAGCTGATGAGGAGAATGACCCTTCAAAAAAACAGCTGGATTCGGGGAGGTGAGCACTACAGATAGCAACAGGCCTCCATTGTGTCCCAGCCTCTCCTAATTAAATTTAAAAAACAACCTGGGCCCGATGATAAGGACTGCATTAGTGCCATCAGTTTGCAGATATGGAGAGGAGAAAATAGGAGGGAACAAAAGGACAGAAGGGACGAACCGTGGGAATTATCTGTGAGTAAACGGGACAGTAGTTAAATCCTGTCCATGCTGCTGTCCCAGGACGTGGATGTTGATTGATCAGTGGGCCTGTAGATCCAGGAGGATGTTAAAGGCTGATAACATTTTCGTTGTTGTTGTTTCATAGTGAAACCAAACCAAGCGACAAAAAACTCAAACATAAATTCAGCTAAACTTAATTTACATCAGCACTGATGGTTGCTCCTCTTCTTCCTGGAGTCATAACAAGAACACAGGCCATACTCCTGGTACAGTGCATTGTTTTCTGCGCGGCCATGGTAACAGCACAAACAGGAACTATTCCTCGGTAAAGCGGCGTGACTGTTCATGTTGCAGCCTCATGAAAATGTAAACAACTTTGGACTGAGACAAAAAAGAAAAAGGGCTCAGGTGCAGAAAACAACTTACTCACCGGCTCCATAGCAACACTGCACCTCCTGTTTGACAAGTTGCTGAAAATCCCCCTCCCACAACTTTTCCAGATTTCACTTAACCAACAATCCGACAGTCTTCCAATTCATGCTCCCTCAATCATTTCTCATTTGTTCACATTGCATCAGTGTCTGCGAGGAGACTGCATTTGCGCCATTATCCCCATTTATATCATTAATCGTGTCTCAGCAGTACTCACAGCTGCAGGCTTTTATGACAGTTACATTTTTTCCTTCAGATGTGATCGTAGAAAAGCTTATGAGCTACAGTTTGGTTCATACCCTGGCCTTCTCACAATGTCCAACCAACATCGGTCATCCTAGCTGGACCGATGAAACTCTCCTCTATCCATTTATATGAAAATACCATGAGGAAAAAGCAATCGTCTTTCATTACTTGCTAAATCTTGGCATTTTCAAGTGAGTGATAGGCCCGAATAATGGTTTGGCTGATTAATCGATCTGCCAAAAATGGTGGATTTGAAAAAAATGACAATATTTTGGCATTTTGAGTTAATCGGCATCGGCAGATGCCTGCGCTTGAGAGGCTGATATACAAAAAGGCTTTTTTTTGTAAAGTTCAGGGGTACATCGCAGTGCTGCTCGTGTCAACTTCTCTTGGTTCAATTAATTTATTATTATTAAATTGTATTCTATGAGAAGCAAATATTGGCTGGCTTTCTAAATATCAGCATCGGTGTCACCCATTGAAAAACCCACCTCAGTCAACTACTACAAAAAAACAATTGAATACACTCTTGTATAGGTGACTCAATAACTTCTCACATTTTATTAAAAGCCCACATCATCTGCAAATATTAGTCAAACTATGCTATCCAGTCTCATAAAACCTCCCTATGTAATGAATAACCCTCTGATATGACATTTCATCTTAGTAGTGTGCCGATCGCTGGAAAAAGTAAATATCTGACTTTTTTGATAGAGAAAGTTACATAATTTTTCTCTCATTCTCTCATGTGAGGGGCAGATATGGCTTTTGAGGAAACACGGGCTGGAAACGTTCATCAGGCCTCTGCTCCTCTTTAATGAGGCCTTGCTGCCTGGACCTCAAACACGCTGGGTGAACAACACCTTGGGTGAGTGCTGGGAAAATTGTATTGTAGTCTGAATCATTCATACTATTTCATGGAGAGAAAAGATCAAAGCAGCTGTCAGAGAAGGAATCCACCCGCAATCAAGCACAAAACAAAACAATTTTTTTTTTAAAAAAGGCAAAATGAGGACTGCTAAGTGGTTTGACGTTTCATGACTCCGGTGCTTGGAGATATAAAATTGTTCCGGCACTTTTTGGCATATTGGCTAAAAGACATTAAAGTTCCAAAAAGACGAAGAAGGAGAGGCAGCGAGAGGGAGAGCAACAGATTAACTTTCCTTTCATGCTTCTGATTTACAGCCATGTGTCAGGTTGGATGAAGGAATTTAATATAAAGTGATCTATGTATCTTGGCAACGACCTGGTGTGACGAAAGGCTCGATGGGAGCAGGTAGATTTCCACTCCTGCATCACTCCAACACCCTCAGCTGAAAAAAATGCAGAAAAAGGAATGGAAATTGTGCTTTCCACTGGTTATGTTACTACAACTATAGAACGTTGGTGAAAAATACTCCATGTACTCATTTGATTCTGTAATGGCTTCTGATTTTACGATGCAGAGTTGTGTGTCACACAAGAACAGTTGCATGCCAGTTTTTGTCACGTACAGGTCCCCCTTTGTTTGTCACACCCAACACTTGCATGTTTTGCAAAACAGAAGCCGCTGTGTTAAAAGGCATCATATTTTTTTGACATTCTGTTTAGCAAGTAAAATCTGTGGATGCAAAGTCAAGCAAAACCAAATACACTTCCTTTTTAAGGAATAAATAGAGTAGAAAACAAAAATAAAGTCCCCAACGAGTCAATAATATAATGTATGTGGTGGTACATTGGCTGCTGGTGTTTTCTATCCATTGGAGATCTGTAACATTATTTGCCTTCACAAACTGATGCTGGTTGAACCTGAGCACCAACTCTGACCTCGCAGACGCTCAATTTTCTCCAGCGGTATCTCCGCTGGTTACACTTAGAAAAACAAACTCTCCGCCCTCCTCGCCTCTTATCCGACACAAACCTCGGCGTGTTTGCTCTCACTCGGAGGCACAAACTCAGACATGTGTCAAGTTTATCTGCAGCTCGTACGGCTGCGGGTGTGTGAGCGCAACAGCGGATCTCTAACCCCGGTCTCGCTGTTGACCGAAAGATACAGAAATGATGCTAACGTTAGCTCAGTGCTGCCGTCACACCGCGGAACCCCTTGAGCTTACGTAGGGGAGGGGGGTCACAACGCATAGCTGTCTGATGCACACACACACACACACACACACACACACACACACACTCATACAAACAAACACACAGAGATTAAATCTGGGCTGGCTACTGCTGGCCTCTCACTTTGATGAGCCAAGGAGCCAAGAGTCTGGGTGCTGGATTAAGATGGCTGAACTAGATTCACACACACACACACACACACACACCCTACTCTCTCTCATTCCCTTGAGGGGTTAACCCTGATCCCCTATTCATTTACATTGAGTAGTCTTTTTTTCTAAAGTGAACACAAAGACTCCTCCCACAAAGGTTTAAAAAAAACCCACACACCTTTGAGATTGGCCAGCAAAAACACTTTGTCATCTGAGAGCAGACCTCTCCATCACACACAAGGACAACAGGCCTCATTTAGTTTGGGGCTTGTTAATAAATTATACTGAGGGTCTAAAGGAATAATGCATATTATTAGAGCAGGCGAAAGGCTAGTATGACTGAGCTGTGTTGCATTACACCGAGGAAGGCTCACTTGATTCTCGCTGCGTGGCATTGTTTATGGAAGCCGACACTCCAGGCCAATCAGTCAGAAGTGATGAAGAGTGGACTGATGCAGACTGATTCATGATCACCTTTTCCATCTGCATTAACGAGTAGATCCGGATCAATGTCGCGTTTGATAACAGGGCCTGGTCCTAGTGACTTTGCAATAATCAGATGTGGGGGTTCAGAAGCACTGCCACAGGAGTAGAGGTGGGGTCACTGAGATCAGGTTTGACTGACCAAAAGTATTCCAGTTTCGTAAAAGTGTCATGCCTGAAGCGAATGCTGTGTCATTCTCCACCAGTCAGGATGTCAAGTAGGGCTACAACTCAAAAACACGAGGATAGAGTGTGTTGACAGTGTTTCTTTTCCTAACCTGATGAATTTGTCATAGCATGTTGGAGCAGAGCAGAGGACGGTAAGTATTACAAAGTGTTCAAATGTTGAGAGGTCAAAAATCTCAGTGGCTCAGATAAGCCAGACGGCTTCTGTCTACGAGTCAGAAATACAAAATAAAATGTTAACTGTGAAGATATATATAATGATGATATAAAACAGTAGGAAAGCAGCAATTGCAAAGCTGTAATCAGCAATTGTTTGGGATAAATGTTTTGAATAAGATTAATCGGTGAATCGATTAATGGACTAATCCTTTCTAGCAGGGTTAGCACTGGATGGTGTGCATCTCCTTAACAGAGACTGGCAGAAAACATTCAGAGCAGTCTGTCAGCAGGAGATTTGCAAATAAAACAACTTCATAAACACACAGACCAGGAGAAAGGCAGGGCTGAGGTGGATTTGACAGTAACTGAGCAACGGTGTCTGACGCTAAGGCCCACAGGATTACCGAAGAGTGTGAGTGAAAAGGAACAAAAGTGGTTAAGTATCCGCCTGACCCCCCCCCTCCACACACACACACACGTAAAGAAACACACACCTATCACTTAAACGGCCACACCTGTAATTGAGCAATCTGGCATCTGTGTGTGTGTGTGTGTGTTTGCAGGTGTATTTTACACTTTGGTTACTTAATTGATATGTGAAAGTATGACAGAATATGTTACATTGGGATTACAGTCAGCGACAAGAATGCTAAAACAGCATGGGAACAATCTTTTAGGTCAGTCAGAGGAAACGTAGAGGAAACAAATTTTAAGTTCCTAGCAGCATCTTTCCCTTGATTTCAGTAATGAGATTAGTATACAACATGTTTAGGCTGGTTTAGTTTATCTAGGGTTGACATATATTAAATTAATATCTCCTGGCTGAACTGTATCTAACTGCATCTAAGCTGTAGTCACGGACTCATCGTGTGATGACATCATCAGAGGCCACTATCAGCAGGACATGACAGTCTAATCACAGAGTACATATACTGTATATCGATTCAAAGACACGAATGACGCTGAATTAATCTCCGGACGTATCGTTTACACAGTGCAACACGTACCAACCTACGCAAGGTTGCAAACTTTCCAAGTGTGATTCAACAAACACCCTCCGTCTCTCTTATACAAGGGTGGTTTTGTTCTGTGCAGGCTCATCTAGTACCCATACTATGAAGAAAATCAGAGAAGAGGGGGCGAAAAAGAAAGATGAGACATAAGAGGCGTCTGCCAAGCTACTCGTGCAATCCTGGTTGCCCCCAAGCGCGGATTTAGACGGCCCTCATTGTGCAAGCGTTTCACATGTTTATTGTCCCGCTCGGAAAACCATTCACTCGGTTCCGAGGCATTAGTCGACAGATTTCTTCATTACCTCTGCAGTGTGCCACCAAAGGAGAGGCAAAGACAGGGGAAATAAAATGTTTGTGACGGTAAACGTGACATGTCGCGAGAACAAAATTTGCTAACCAGCGATGTTAAGTTTTTACTTTATCAGGTTGAGTTTTTTTACAAACAGTTTTAGTTGCTTTTCTGCGAATAAAATTACAATTCCCTCTGGGAACGATCTGGAACTCTCTGCATGTTGATGATGAGACTGGCCGGAGCAGGGCAATAGTTTGAAGAGCGAGTCTAGCAGCTTCATCAATGAAATGGAGCAGTGGATATTTCACGATGAGAAAGATTCAGTATATGGTATGAAGCTACTTTTTTTTACTGACAGGTTTTAGCCTGTGTTGATATTTCTTTAGGATCAGAATATATGCTATCAACTTGAGGTCTTACACTTATCTACATTGCTCTGAAAGGAAAAGCATGTTCAGGGAGCGTTTACAGCTACGGTCTGTCATTTTGACAGCGAGAACACTAAACAAAATTGTTAAACTGTAAAAAAAAAAAAAAAAAACAACTGTTAACTCAGGCTTTGTGGCTGAGAACAGAGAAAAGAGAGCAAACATCATGAAGGAAAGTCTGAAAACTAGTGATGATACCCAGGCCACTTTCATGTTTTTTCTTTTGCGGAATCCAATCACCATGAGACAATAATCATAAAGAAGAAATGACAGACTGATCAAAGTCGGAAAAGAAGGAGGAGGTTGTAGAAAATGAGGGGGGACGGACAGATTGCTGCCTGTAATTCGACAATAATTTGTCAGAGGAAGCAATTCCCTCTGGAGTGTTGCCAAGTCTGGATATTTTACAATCACAGGAGGGCTATCATTATATCTTTATTAATCCTAATAAAAACCTGGCAAGTGCGATTGGATGAGTCAGACCTCCCGCAGTCAGACATACAGTCTCTGAATTCTCTTGTAAATGCCAGTCAAACCGGAAAACGGTGACTATTTCGATTAGAGTGTGTCACCCACGATGCTTTCTGTGCATTATGCTTATTTAGTGTTTGCAGTCTTTACCCCATGCACATCGGCAGACTCCAGGCTCATCTGTATTGACTTTTAACTAGGGTTGCATGATCTTTGGAAAACAGGCAATATGCAATTACATTGTTGAATGCAGCGCTGACATTATGGCTTGCGATAAATAAACAAGTACGCAAGTTCATTACAAATGGCCAATGCAGCCTGTGTCTGACTTGTTGAAAATGTAAATTCCAGCAAATTAAGGGAAGATCTATACAGCAAGGACAGGTCACATAGGGTCACAACGTCACAACAAAACAAGTATAAGTAATGGCAAAACATAACTTTTAACTCTAGTTTTGCATTTCAACTGCTTAATTTGTGTTGGTTCCGGCACCTCTCGGATTTATTTGTGAGGTTGTGTTACCTCTCATGGTACAAAATCCCAAATAATAATCTGGCATAGTATATATATTATTGATTTGTTATATGATTTGATTATGTTTCAATCAAGTTCATGTTTATTGTCAATTTAAATAACCAATGGTGTGATCTAACCAATGGTGCGGGCAAGTGCACTGAGTGAAAAGCACACTGGGTAATTAGCATGTGTCATACATTTGTACACTTGTCTTAACATTAGCAGCTTTGCTTTTGCTTACTCTAGATATTTTGGAACTCTTCATGTAGATCTTTGTGGTTGTGTTGATATGGAGCTGAGCACTGCTTCCTCTGGGGATTGTCACAAGTTTTCAGCAGGACTTACAGCATACTTGTGTTTCTAAGACATTAGCTCTCTTTAGTTTATTTTTTGGTTTATTTTTTAATAGTTTTCTAACTTTGACCATGCTCCAGTCACCATGCATGACACTCACTCGCCTGCCTCAGCCGCTGTCATCTGCATAAGGGCGGGTCCCACGGCAGTAGTGTTCCCTCTGATTGAGCGAATGTATTTACATGCAGAGTGTGAATGCGTCGCACAAATATAATTACAGTAAAGCAGTCTTTTGCAATAGGTATCACGCATGTCGGTGGAAAATTTTAGATGCGTTGTGCAGCACTATTTTTAATGCAGCAGAAGAACACTGGAAGTGGATCAGAATAATCTGTATGCCGAAAAATTACAAGTGATGCCAAGGGGTCCGATACTAAGTGTCCTGGAAAACTGTAGCCCACTGCCTGTCAGTATATGTTGTGTTAAATTGTCATCTGTTGTTGTCTATTTGCACTTTATGTTAAGTTGTGTGTCAACTTTAGCACTTGTTTCTCACTACTACCATCCTTGTGCACTTTATGTCATGTTGTGTGTCATTTTTTAGCCTAATTGCTGCACATTGGAGTTTGGAGAAACGCAATTTCAGTCTTCTGTGTAATTACTGTCGGTCTGATTGACAATAAAGTTCACTTTGACTTTGACTTGTTTTGTTAGGAGATGTGACGACTTAAAGAAGTCATGACAATATCAGTTTTGCAGTCTATAAAAACAAATTTTCTTCCAACTTCCACAACAAGTATGGAGACAAAGAAGTACACATTGGAAATACAGCATATGAGAATTAATTGTCATGACTGAGCTGTTGCTTCTGTGGAGATCACCTTGGTGGCCTCCCTCTCTGACTCAAACTTGATGGTCTCTTCAGGTTTCTGTCATCCTGCACAGGGTTCATTGCTGAGAAAACCGATATGATAAAATGATAAAATGTTATAAGATGCTCCCTTTCAAACCTGTTAACTTTGAGTTGTTATTTTACGTGAGGTGCTTCAATTTAATGCAAAACATTTCGTCGTAATTCTTGCACATGCAATGGTGTCTGAAAGATTGAGACCACTTTCCCACCACATTCTATCAAATCCTTGCTCTTTGTTTTAAATATCTGTGGGGATTTCTTTGTGTTATACTGTGTATTTTTAAAGTGTTTTGTTTTTTGTTTTTTTTTACAGAATAGAATTTTGCCAAACCCAACCAACTCACAAAAAGAAATGAAAGAACGCGCAATGAAGATGATGATGCTATTGCTTGTTGAAAGGGATCTGGACGTAACTGGGGGCTTTATTGCAATAATAGTTATAAGAATAACAGCGGCAACTATGGCAACAAGAACAATAGAGAGACATTTAATAATAACTATTCATATTTTTGGTCCAGCTTGCTTGCATTAAGTTACTGTCCTGTTCATGTCCCTATTTGCACTTGTTTTGTGGTTTGTTTTTCTCTCTATGAACAAAAAGTGTATATTTATACATTGCTACGCAGGCATCTGCATGTGAATGCCTAAGTGCTGATGGTTACCACTCACTGCCACTTTGTGTGTGTGTGTCTGTGTGTATGATTAAGCGCACCTTTGCATGCCTGTGTAACAGAGCCTTCGTCGGGCCTGAGTGGTTCTGATCCATCCATGGCTGGCATTCGCATCCAGGGCTTCTCGATTCCGCTTTGTGTGTGTGTGTGTGTGTGTGTGTGTGTCCTGGAGGGAGGCTGGCAGCGGGTGTAGCCACGGCTGGCACCAGGCCACCCACCACCCCCAATCCCCCCCCCCAGCTTCCCTCCCCCCACTCTGTCTGAGAGCACAATGGGCGATCCGGTAAAACAATACAGGCCCAGGAACAAGGCCCTCTATAGAGCGAGCGACACACTATCCCTGAAAGAGAAACACTCCAAAACTGCCGGGCGGCCGAAATAGAAATAGAAAGCAAATTTCAGCCCTATCGCCACTTAATTCTTTGTTAGTTCCATCAAAGCCGATGGCATTATTTTACCCTGCGCAGAAATTGTCTCTCAGTTTATTTCTAACACTTAAGTACACCCACCAAATTTATGATTTCATCCATCTCCTTTCTCTCAAGTTGGGGTTGACTCAGTTCCCTCTCATTGTGTGTTAAATCTGGACAGCATACAGCTTTATCATTCTTTTACTACATGTTGCCTTTACCCAGCTGAAAAAAGTAGTAGGGACTTCTTCAGCCGGATACAGGAAATTTGTTAGTGTTTTGCTTTCAGGCTGATGTTTGGACTGGCCTGATAATTGGGCTCCTTTATATTCACTCTGACATTATTGTTGTGTTAGTCATTGTCTGTCATTGGAGGGTTGTATTCTGTGCTGACCATGTAAGGAGAGTTGGAACTTTCAGTCAACAATGATGCAGCATTACAGTTTGCATGGATGCTTTTCTTGTTTATGTGAAGTGAATGGTTAAGTAAGTGGTACCACATATAAGAAGCGTCTATAATACTTTTTTGACGTGGAAAATTTGCTCTTGAGCTTTTGTTTTGAGGCCAGTAACCTGAGGAACTTGATTATTGAATTAGATAAGATAACATTAGATTCAAATTTATTGTCATTGAACATGTCACAAGTGCAATGAAAGGCAGTATACACTATATGCAATATACACAGTCTGCTCAACCTCGCTAGCTAGTTTAACTGGCCTGATAGTAACTGTATAGTTAGCTAGATAGTTAATGTATCTTATACATTAACCATCTTAACTAGTCTTGTTTGGAACCTTCAGTCAGCAATTCATTTGCTTGCGAGGAGTAAAACTTAATGTTTGCGTTCAGACTAGCTGTAATATGTAACTTTGTTTGCTAGCTTGCAAATGTTAGCTACCCCACCCGCGTTGCTAATACTGCAAAACACCCCTTTTTTAAGGAAATGACGAGATCAGGAATATGTTTATGTTACATTTATTCTTTTTTTTCTCTTCATGTAGTTCAGCTCACACATAATAAGCGAGCTGTCTGGAAATACCTTTAGGCCCGCATACATGTCAGAGAGGAAACAACCATTCCCCCACACCCGGCTTTGGTTCGAGGAGTGTTAGTTTTGGTACCTAATGCAACATACTTATGTTTAACAGTAATCAGTGCCATGGTGGCTGGCATGTGTTGCTCAATAACAGGTTTTGTAACTGAAGAAAGCTGTTCACACACAACAGACTTAAACACATTCCCACATTAGCAAGCATGATTGAGCTGTACTGTATATACAGTAAACATTACGACCCCAAAACAGACCCCCACCCCATCCCACACACACCATGCAGACACATGAAACGAGCTCTGACCTGGCCCTGCGGGTCTGACAGGTAAAGAAGAAGAGCTGAGCAACCTGTTGATGCAGGTAGAGAGGTAGGGAAGCATTCCACATGCCCCCCACCCCACCCCCACCCCACCCCATCCTGACACCACACAGATAGAAACCAGGGAGTGTGAGGGAGACAGCACCAGTTGCGTGTCATACAGCCGAGATCTGCCACTACTTCTGCGTTGGTGCACCCCCCCAGTGCAGTTTATACTTTTATCGAGTGCGGTAGATCGTCCGCTCAGTGGCCACTCATTCTCTAACACCAGTTAACACCCCCCCATCTTCATTGCTATCTCTGCTACTTTACAGAGCTGTCACTGGGCAAAAATCATGAATCTCCTGAGCGAGAGCAGCCCTCAGACACGGAGGTCTAATCAGAAATCTAACGTCTCCCTTGTTTGTAGATGGAATCTCTCACGTAGTCATCTATCATCAACCCCCCCAGGGTACCGGATGTATCAGAAAAGACTGGCACATCGGCACATTTATCACACACCTATCGCCATCACTCTGCCACACATCTTACCCTACCCAACACACACACACACACACACACACACACACCTCGGTTACATTACCGCTTATGACACATTACACAGCTGATAAGATCCCTCGTGCTGATAGCTTCACCTTGCCCCAGAAGAGGTCGACAAAACTATTGGGGAAAAAATGATCAAAGCACGTGCTGGAAGTTTTTAAAACATGCCAACATGTCATACTTTCCTGTTGGAGGGAAGTGGCCTAATAGCATCTCTACAGCTGTAGAAAATGCTGATAACGAAACTCACACGAGAGATCTGGTTACATGTTAAACTTGAAACAGGCAGACTGCAAAACAGGTACAATCAAAAAGAAACTTTACTGACAGTTGAATCATCAAGCGAAAAGTTTATTTCATGCTACTAATGACACATTCAACAAAACATTTAATATCTGAATTTTTGCTGCAATGAAAGATGCAATGAAGACCCAGCCTCAACTAAACTAAGACTTATAAATAAATAGATTTATTACAGAATAAACAACAATTATTTAGAGATCAGGTGAGAGATCATGGGATGAGGGCCCACTTTAATAAATGCACATTGCTATTATAAATATTGTATTATTATAGTATTATATAATATTGTTATAAACGTCAGTTTATAAGTGACTGAGGCTGAATACCCCCCCACCCCCACCCCAGAAAGACTCTGACTTCACTGCAGGCCGTGCCGCGCCGCATTCCATCATCTTAACTGAGGCTCCATTAAATAAAGTAGTAGTCTTCCATCCAGCTGCCCGCCTGTCAACGTGACTCAAGAGCGGCGCACTGTTAATGCAAGCAGCTCCAGCTAATTGGAATATCTCTGTCTCACTTCTCCAATCACACCTGACAAGTTCCCGTGAGCAAAGAAGTGGCGAGGTGATGAGATGAAGAGTCCCCAGGGAAGGAGGGGGTGGGGGTGGGTGGGGGAAGCTGCTCAAACTACCTTCCCAGCAGCAAAAGAGAAGATTGGGAGGCAGAAAAAAATGAAAAACTCACAAACTTTTGGAGAAGTTGTCTGCGTTTGAGACAAAAGTTCAACTGTTCGGTCTCGGCCCTCGCCGTGCTCATGTCAAATCTTGCCTCATCTGTTGCGCTGCTCGAGGAATGCGAGGAGTGTGAGGGAGAGTCGGCTTTTTAAAGACCAAAACGTTTGCTCAGAGTCGATTTAGCCGCTTCAAAGCTGCATTATATCACAACTGCATGGGGAGGATAAAACAGGACAACGCACCTGATGATGTGTAAAAATACCTGAGTGTAGTGTAGTGTGCATGCAAAAAAAAAAGCCCAAAAAGCCATAAATAACATGCACTTCATTTCACCTCTCACTATAAATTATAGCAAGTGTGACTCACCTTTCACGCACTCTGTACACGTGTGCTCAGATGCGAGTGGACAGGTATGCATGTGTGCACACTGTATGTGTGTGTGTGGGAGACTTCAAAGTTTTTGAAATGGAAATCAAGAATGTTAATGTTGCGAGCAGCCCCGCAGCGAAGGGAGCAAACTCAACCAATGACTTCTCTCTGTTAATGAACAGTTGAGCATTCCTGCAGTAGACAGAGCCCTTCTCTCTCCAACACACACACACACACACACACACACGCACACACACACGCCTGCTTTCAGCCTCCCCAGGTGTTCCTGTCTTTCTGTTGCTCTATTCGGGAGGTCATAACAGGGCATGGCTACTTTCCTTTTTCTTGTCCAGATCAACACAGTGGCCCGTTGATTTAGTGGACAAGCTACAGTTGCTGTCATGCTCGTAGGTAACCTGAATCAGGCTAACACACACCTGCACTACTAGCCCTTCCCCTTTACACCTGTCACCGAGGCGGCAGAAGGCAGGTAATGGTAGGAGTCGGCGATGGCGATTGAGTTTTAACTACCGGCCGGTGGTCAGGCCTGCGTGACCCCCCGGCGTGACCCCTCCGCCGCAGTTCACAGCTCCTTGGAGCCGGCTACGAACCCGCTGTGAATGGAGCTTTAAATGAAGCCCATTATCCAGTTGCACAACCTCCCAAACTGAAGGTCCCACCGGGGCTCCCCTCGGGGGCTGGTCGGGGTGTCCATTATGGGTCTTCAGCCAGGAGTTAAAGGGGGAGTACAGGGAGGGGGGGAGCATCCATTACGGCTCTGGGGGATGTAATGTCCAGATGGCCAGGTGCTGACGAAGGAACCTGTCCCATCCCGCAACAATCCCAGCATTCATCCCAAAGCCCACCTCGACCCCTCCGCCGGCCCAGGTCTGGTGGTCACACAGGGCTGGTCAAGCATAGAGGAGAGGAGGACTGAGAGATGTCTTACTGACTAGGATCAATACTCTTTTCCTTCCTGTGTAAAGGGAAGTCTTCCAATCAGGTGAAAATTATTAGCCTCACGATGAGGATGCGTCACCAGGGTTCCAACTTTCAGCAGGCGTAGGTGAGGCATTGGTTATATAAATATATGACATACTGCACATCTCAAACTGTCATTTGGCTCCTCTTTTAGACTGGAATTACCTGAAGCAGAGGTAGAGAGAAAAAAAAACAAGTCTATTTTTTGATTCCCTGTTGCTCAAGAGCTTGGCAGGTATGACATATGCCACACTCCCATTCCCAACCCTTCGCCACTCACGCAAGTACATGCGTACACGCATACGTTCGGAGGGCTCGCACACGCTTCCCGCCCACTCGTGCACAAATCCCACCTCAATTCACACAGGCCCATTGTGAAGCCACAAAACAGCAACAACAAGCCGCTCCAAAAACACCCAGGGGACGTGCAATTCACCGCTCAATCAATCCAACCGCTGTGCAAGCAGATGCGCACAGCGCTCTCACACGCACACGCGCATACTCGAGGCACAGTTAAACGCAACAAATATGTTTTATGACAAACGAACGCACACACACACACACACAGAGTGAGCACTACATTGCATTGCCCCCGGGGGACAGGCCAGCAAGTGCAGATATAGGATTACTAGAATTGACGCTTCAGTCTTTCCATTGTGAACGTGAAAATCCAATGAGGGGGGCCTCTAAGTGGATGCACTCACACAGAGAACCTGTTCTAAGGCAGCTAATTAAATCTAAACAGACGGTGACATTGATTTGAGAGGCCATTACCGTCCTCTTATGGTCATAGAAGCCTCATATGTTTCACAAGTGGTGTTTCTGCGAGGCGGGCCCGAGCACCACTGGCGATGTCAGCAGTGCCAGTGGAAAACATGTGAAGGAGAAAGTAGAAAATCATTAGGAAAGAAGTCAAACATGAACTTTGGCGACACCTAAAAATGGTTTCACCGCGTGAGTTCTCCAAACCCCAAAACGTGCTCTCAAAGTGGCCTCGTCCACCTGTCACCGTGTCTGCAATCCATCAGCTTTAACCTCCAAGTGTACTTTTCAGAGAGGGATGCTGAAGGGGTTCATTCGGCCAACACTGAGTAATGTTTCCACAGAAAGGCACAACTGTTGTTCACCTGGGGGAGGAGGAGGAGGTGTTGCTGATGTTCCAAGTTTTAGTTTCAAAAACCTGCCACCTGCTGAAACAATGACTTCCCATCGACAAATGCAAGAGCAATGAGGGGAATTTGCTATGACAAGGAGCACTGTGGGTTTTTAATAGGAAAAAGGTCATAACACCTGATTCTTCTTCTCACATCTGTAAAAAATAACCATCAAACCATCTCTCGGACACAGTTTTGCTTCAGTTTTAGCTTTGTCTCAGTGAGTGTGTGTGCGTGTGTGTGTGTGTGGGGGGGGGTTGAAATCAAAAACAGGAAAAGGTCTAAGTGTCACCTGCAGTTTCAGTTGAGTTCCACTCCTGTAATTACCATAGCCTCTGACAGCATTCAGTTAAACTGTGACTGAGCAGCCGGAGCAGCCTGAGAGTGGGGAGGGGGGGGCAATGACAAAGGGCTTTTGGAAGAGGAGAGTGTACATTATTGCAACAAACCAAACAAAAGTTCACAGGGGTTTCTCACAGAGGCAAAACTCCTGGTGGAGTATCTGTATGACATGCGTGAGTAACTCATAAATACACCCCCCCTTCACTAGGGATACTTGCTGCGAGGCATCGACGTCCGGGTGAAGTAAAGTTCAGACAGGTTCATTTTCCCTGCATGCAAAGAAGACAGCACAGAGCGTGTGCCACATAAATGTGCTCCATAATAGCTCTGCTGCGCTGTTTGTATTGAGTCTGCTGTCATCTTAGAGTCACTGAGAAAACAGATTTGTTTGAGCGGTAATGAAGTAGCCGCCAAGCTTGAGTTCATTTTCTCAAAATTAAACCGAGAGAGTTGAGCGTTTCTTCAAACAAAGCCGTGGTGGAGCATTTAAGGGATTCGGGCCTTAATTCAAAAAAAAGGAAAGAAAATAGAAAGAGGTCACACCGGAGGAAAGCAGATTCGATCTCGCTCGCTAGTCTGCAAAGCTTTTTCACTGCAGTTCGGATCACTTTTATTTGCTTTTATTATTATGAAACCACAGACAGGCTTTGGCGATGATGACAGCCTCCTCCGCTGTGGATGCTGCGTTGTGACCGCCCCTTTAAAGGTTAACTCTGTTAAGAGAGTTTGCAGTTGGTCTGTGGCCAGAGGCTCAGCCGGGGGGTTGGATTTCAGGTTTGAGCCGGCTCTTTCGCTGCTGAACGGATGCGGGAGGATGCCAGTGCTGCAGCTGAGGCCGCTCTCCTATGACTGATATCATGTGCTTAATACTTAACTATGTTAAGAAACACTTTCCCTTTGCCTCATTAACCTTTGATTTTCTTTCATACCAGTTACAAATTGCTTGAGTATCTGCCCTGAAGACATCGCTTACTGTTTACTGTAAGGATTTTTTGATGCTCATTATGGTGTCACTGCCAGAATAGTGGGTTTCGTGCCTTCTCATACACCTCTCTGTGATGGGACACAGCAGAAATTTCCCATGTTCCATTTCTAACTTCCTCTAGAAGTCCAACACATGACTAACTGTGTTTAAATGACCTTTGTCAGCTGTTTTCGTCATACTGGAATTAGTAGGTGGGAATGTGTGTAACTGTACAAACTCAGTTGAGTTTCCTCAGATGGATTTTTAACAAATGGCTCTTATCTGCAGGAGGACAATCGGCTCATTGGCCACATGATGAAGTCGGGTTTATCAGAACTGGCTTCAGATGATTGATATTGTCCAACCACTCCACTTTCACACCTGATTAATTGCCAAGTGCGAAAAATTCAAAAATAACAAACAACCTGCCGTCACGGAGCCAGACGAAAGCGAAGAAAAGAAAGCACTTTTTAAAACGTCTGGCTCGTCTGAACTCTATTTATCCAACTTCTCTTGGTATGTGGGAGTTTTTCTTTTTCTTTCTCGTGGGCCAACAATTACAGGAACATTTTCATCTCCCTGGAATTTAAAAAAAAAGAGGAGCATATACTGGAGAAGCATGTTGCTGTGAGAGAAAAATGCTAATTTTAGGGAGGAGCAAAAAACTCACAGAGTGATGGAGATGGAGACGATAAAGGCAAGCAAGGGAGAAAAAAAGACTGAGGCTAAACAGAAAAAAAAGATTAATGAGAAGCAATGAGAGGTGTTTTCCTTTCGTGAAGACTCACTCGCTTGTCCTTCTCTTCCCTCTCTTTTCTCTTTCCTCCCCTCGGGCTGATCTCTCCTTGCGTGTCCGGACGGGCTCGAGTCATTCCCAGGTAAAACTGGTCACCCGAGTCCTCCCCTTCATCTCACCCCACCTCCATCTCCCCTTTTGCTCACCTGCCCCGAGGCAAACCTCCCACTCCATCTGGCACCGTGAGTAAGAACTGGAGAAACCGCCTGGGTGCTCCACAGCATTCTGCACCGATGAAACATTACATGAAACAATGCGCCCACTGTTGAGCCAAAGTTTTGAAACAACTTTTTTTTTCCAGTTGATTTACACTGTTCCAAAGGGAACCCATGTATGCGTTTGACAAATCCAAACTTTTGTTTGTCCCGCTGCCCCCATCGCTTTGGCTCTCAAGGTTAAGCTACAGATGGGTTAATGTGCTACGCCGGCGTGATCGGGCCTTTTTACTAAAGAAATTTGTAGAAACAGCCAAGCGAATCACGAAAGAAGAAAAGAAAAGAAAAGGGGAAGGATTGAAAGAGGAAAAAGCTCATTTCTGCTGACATGGACGGGCTGCTTAAAGGGGACAGTGAGCCAGGGCAGCAGAGAGTGACAGAGCTACAATGGAAACACAATGGAGACTCTCCTTCCCCCAACGCCAGCCATCTCCCCTCACTGGGTTTTTTCTTTTTTTCATCCCGCTGTCGCCCCTTCCAGGCGACAACACGGGCCAGGCTTGTTCAGCAGAGCTGCAATAACACAACACTAATAAACGCCAAATGAACAAACAGCTTACACTTTCAAATTTTACACTGAACGAGTCGGGGCTAATTCCTCCTCCCGTGTTTAAGGGAAAACACCGACCCTTCTTTTCTTTTTTTTTTTCTTTTCTCTTAAACTTACCCCATCCCCATCCCCAACCTGTTTATCCACTGTCGACAACACGGGCCTGCCGTTGGAGCGAGGCACCTGCTGCTTCCTGGTTCACGGGTGGTGATCGGGGAGGCGTTCAGATAAACAAACTCTGTCTCGTTTGGTTGGGGTGTTGACAGTGATGCATTCCCGCTTCTCATCTGCTCTCCCTTCTTACGCAACCCCATGCTATACACACACGCTCTGCAATGCTCTTTGACAGCTTGGTTCCCCTTGGCGGGGTTTGGCACGTTTCTGCCTACATGTATGTTTGTGTGTTTGCGTTTGCCTTTTGCGCGTTTTGGCTTTTACTTATTCTGAACATTAAAAAATTTGCTTGTGCAGGCACCATTAAGTGTAGCGCCCCCCCCAATGCAGAAGCAGGATAAACTGTTTATCTGTCTGTTACAGTACAGACCACACCCGCCCTTATATTATCGGGAGCGAGGCCATGATGGAAAGAATCTCTCCAAACTCAGTAAACAACACAGCTGTGGCTCAGGTGAATCATAAAAGACTCACCTGAGGGCCTCAGCTAAACTACAAATCAAAATCATTAATGACTTTAAACGAAAGCTTTTTAGTACTCCCAAGGAAAGCTCGTGCTTTCCCTCCTCGGTTTTACCCGGAGCAGGTAGCTGCATCTGGGGGCTGCAGATCGTCAAAAGAAGTTACGGCACTTTCTTTTGTCCGCCCGCTTTGTGCGACTGTCGCTAGAGGTCAAGGTCTATTAGCAGCATTCTTATCTCTTCCTCACCATTTAGACTGCACTTAGGTAAATTAGAGGCCGCGGTGAACACACACACACACACACACTCCTCCCTCTGCCATGATCCACCCTGCCTAAAGTTTGTCTGCTGTCCCAGACTCCTCTGTATGGCGGCTGCTGCGCAAGCAGCGTTCCTGTACATGCTTCGTGGTTCATGGTGAAATGTGAGGCAGGTTGCATGAACAGTAGCTGGAGACTCACTCACTCCCAGGAAATAAATAAAGTCACCTTGAAAAGTTTCTATTCCGCACTGAGATTACATGCTTATGTTGTTTTCAAGGTATTTCTGTGATTATGTTTCAACTTGTTGTCACCAGAAAAGAACATAGATACAGTATGAGATGATTCTGCAAAATGACAGTATGTTTTTTTCATTGTTCAGTAAATGCTGCAGTATCTTGGTGTGGCAGCTACAGTATAACTCAGGGTTATGGTGATCAAAACACTCAGTTGAGGCTGTTTGTGGCCACCTTTAATAAGGATAACTGCTAAATTAATTGCAGTTTTGCCATTAAAATGCTGATGAAACAGACCGCCATGTCAAATGGCAATCTTTGACTGCCGGGACTTTTTCAACAGGAACCTTTTCAAATAACTGAGGGACTCAACTGATATTTCAACCGGCTCCAGTTATAGTTCCTGAGTCATAGTTTCTGCTTGCTGAAAAGTTGTTGCCCTCATGGAATTACTAACCCGCAGACCATTCAGCCAATGGCAACTGTCATGGATGCATACACAAGGCTTCTTACACCCTATTATATACACATGTGTATATAATAGTGGGTGGTGGCTGTATTTTGAGCATATAGTTGTTTTAAAGGGGTTACATCTACTGCACTGTTTTAGTTTTCTAATGGCACTGCAGTATTTCTTTACGTTTAACTCCTAAGTGTATAGCATATGTATTATTGTAAGAAAAGCATGTTTTTAAATTCCTTTATTTAGTCTAGTATAGTCATATGGTATGTTTCTACCATTTTCTATGTATTTTGATTTTGCACCAGAGCATAGTTCCTTCAGTGCAATGACCTTATTTTTTTACTATATAACTATTGAAGCTCATATGCTAACATGACTTGTTGAGCCTGGCGAGGCTCAAGGTGGGACTGGCAGGTTCTGACTCAAGTATTTGAGGCTGCTGCAGGCAACGAAACGAGTTGGGAGGGCAAACAAATCTGTTCAGCTATTTATCCATAAATTATTTTGGCGAAGTCTTTTAATGTTGGCAGATGGGTCATACATTTTGTCAACAGAGACATAATTAATCTTGGGAAGAAAAACTAATGAGCAGAAAATATTTGACTGAACTTTTGTAATGGTTTTTAATGTTGAGACTGTCACATCCATCTGCATGATATAACATAATATCTCAGACTTATCCTGACACGTTGTGGGCGTGGTTCACGTTGGCAGGCCGTTACGTCTCCCAGACAGTGAGTGCTTGTGAAATTGCAACTGCAACGTAGTGAGAATGTGTGGGTGGCTGAACATTATACCGTAGAGCTCCATGGTGACCGGATCACCGTCCGTCTGTGACCTCTCACCGGAGATGCCGGTGCCGGACGGTGGGGGGGTAGCATGGGACAGTGGAAGGGGGGACAGTTTTGGGTCAGGGAGGGGTGAAGCAGACTCTTTCTGTGGCCTTCTTGTACAGCCAGCGAGCACTGTGGAAAAACATGGTCGATCATCACAGCGGCTGTTTGCAAACTGTGCAAGAGGCTCGGGTTGCATCAGCGTGGTGATCTCCAGCTGCAAGTTTTAAGCGAGGACATAATGTCTTTTTGGCTATTGTGGCATTGCCTCTCAGTGTTACATCATCTGATGAGCATAACTGTGCTGCAAGCAGGAACAGGAATACGATCCAGCAACTGAAGATTTTTTTGTGCACTGGACCCAAGTGTACAGAATCTTTTTTTTTCCTTTTGATTAAATGTTTTGGTCCTCTGGTGCCTTCGAATTTTCTCTTCACTGCAATGTGGGGAAAAAATGGGCCAAAAATTAACTAAATTAATACATGATTTTTATATCGAACTCATCCAAGAGAAAGATAAGTTTCCAAAATTGTAATACTTTAATTTACTTTCCAGAGCTCTTTAATTTCACACTTTGTCTTTGGGTTTGTCCAGCTGTGCGTATAGCACCTCCATTCCCTTTGTGCTTTGCATTTTGGGACAATAGTGTCCATGCAGAACCCTTTTTTCCACGAAAGAAAATCAAATCAGTGCATAACAAATCTCAATCTGCTGATATCTGATCATCGTGACTAGGATGGAGTTCTGTGGTTGTTCAGCTCTGTAGGAAACGTATAATGAGTTGAGAGGTTTGGCTCCATGTTTTGAGAAATTCTTGAGTCACTGTTCAGGAACAATAGTGGACTCAGTGGCAAACTTCATCTGGAAATCTGGGGCAAAATGTTTGACATGGACATACATGGCATATGCATGCATCTGCTGTGGGATCACATATCAGGAATGCACTTTTTCGAGCTCAAAATTTCACAAAAGCACAAAATTTACACAATAATGTTGTGTTTTTTTAATTATGATGCATTTACAACTTTTAGCACAAAAAACAACTTCTTGGTGTGTTGACTGTGAAACACCCCATTGTTGCATGTTTGTGGCTGGACTAAACATCATAACTCGGATTAAATTGGCTTGTTGCAGGACAAACATTTGTTTATCTGTTGTCTGTTCAGTTCGGTCTTTGCATAAAATGGCGTGTAAGAAACAGTGATGTTTATCATCCAACTTGGAAACGCTGCATGCTGGAAGTTCCCAGCCATGCATGGAAACGCCTTATGCAAATCAGGTGCATTACGCTGAACTAAACATTCCTCATTGTCATTGGTCAGTGCTTCTGCAAATCTGGACATATCTGGAGACACTTCTCCAATCGGCTAACTCACTATCAGCGCTGCTTAAGCCTCTCTATGAAATCCATCAGCCACAGACAATGAGCGAGCAGAGAGATATCGGCCGTCCAATCAGAGCAAGGGACGGCCAGGCATATTAAGTCTCTAATGAGATATGAGGTAGATAGTCAGAGGGGAGGAGATACAAGGTTGCACTAATTTCTTTTGTCACTTCCCTTCATCAGTTCTCCCACTTCCTGGGGTGCTGCAGATAACCAGCCTCAGTTTTTCGTGTGCTTGCCAGCGATTGGACGCACCAGGCTTATTTACCTAATAAGGTTTGTCTGATTGGCCCATGGGAGACAATGGCATGTGTAAACATCCCCGGGGGCTCTGGACAGCTGACGGACAAAGCGGTCCCTTTGTTAGTCAGGCAGCTACTCTAACTGTTGGTAGTCGGCACACGCATGATCACACACACGCTCGGTTAGGAGTTGGACTTTAGGTGGGGTTTGAACTGTGAGGCCGAGCTGCCAGTAACCACTTACCTATGCCAATATTTACCATCTTTAACATCTTTAACAGCACGTAGTGTTCCCCCACAACTTTAGGAATTTTGCCATAAAGTTCTGGTAATGCATATGATGCTGCACGGTCAAACTGCATCAAAACATACAGCAACTTTGTCCATTTCAAGGACACCACTGATGTCTGTTGGGTCGGTCAAATAGTCCACCACTACAGATATCCATGGTCCACAGAGGATGAATCCTCCTGACTTTGGTGATCCCTTGACCTTTCATCCACTCAAATATCTAAATATCTATTTGTAGTGAGAAATCTATGTCTGAGTGAAATATCTCTACTTCTATCAGATGGATTAGCATCAAATCTGGCGCAGCCCGAAGGATGAATTGTAATAACTTTTCATTTGGGTTCAGCATAAGGTCAGAATCCTTTGGTTTATGACCATATACTTACAAAACAAGTCACATTCCCATCAGCCTCAGCTGAATTTTTTGCTGATGCTAATTGGAACATGCTGAACATTATAAATGCATGCGATGATTCTCATTGTGAACATGTTAGCATTTACCCTCACAGAGTCGCTTGCGTTTAAACTCTGTCTTTTAAAACTCTAATTCTATATGTTCTTGTACCTGTCTCATGTTCCGGTGTGCAGAGGTTTAGTTTTGTTCTTTGTTGAGAATGCCCAGTCTGAACCCCTGTAACACTCAAATAACTCAAAATAATAACTTTTTCTGCAGCCTGTGGGCCATTTCTTATTCAGAAATAGAATTTTGTTTGAAGTATCAAACATAATTGATCGTGTGGTTCCCTCTGTGGAGGCTGTGATGTGTTGTCAACTAGAAAAGCGAACCTTCAGAGCCTGGATGCAAACACACATATTGTATGTAAAGCAGATATAAGGAATAACTTGAAGAGATCTGGCGTGCGCTGAGGTTTGAAATGCTGCATCTTTAAAATGTGGCCAAGAAATTCTACATGGCAGATGTTTCTTTCTTGCAGTTGTTTTTTTCTTGGCATGGGTGGCAAGCTGAGGCCTCAGTCTGAGACTCATTGTACTATAATGAAAAAAAGAGTTTATTTTCGTGTCTGTGGAAGATGTAAGAAAGAAGTCATCTGAAACTGGAATTAAAGTAAACTCAGCTGCAGCATCTGTCCAAAGACATCAACTTCTTAAGCAGTTTAATTAAAAGGTGATTAACACATGACTTGGCCCAGATAAAAACGGGGTGGTATTCAGCACACACACTCTTCAAACACACCTTTGCAGATGGTGCCAAGATCATGTCATCAACTGCAGCTTAGCTAATGCATGTCCCCTGGCACTGCAGCCAAATGTGCAGAATGCAAACGTCTGTTTGCTCCACTTCTCTGCGGACTCGTGACGCGGCCGAGAGGCGTGCCGGTCGGCTATCATTAGGGTTTCTGCGCACGGCTCGGGTGGGTGCGCTGCGAGTGCTCGCTCGCCGCGGAGAGCAGTGTAGGCTTCGTGTAGCGTTTGGGTAAACCCCAGCAACAGTTTGTGGACTGGGGCCCATGCAAATGTGCTGCTGCTGCTGCCGCAGAATTTTTTCAACAGGTGAGGTTCGGTTTTGCCCGGGGGCCGGGAGAGACAGCTGTCCGTTACACAGAGCGGGCCAACCAGGGGACAGGGCGTTAAAAACATCTCCTGAGAGCCGTGTGGTTCAGCAGAATACACGGGAATACACTGCAGAGGTTCTGGCAGTGTGTGTGTGTGTGTGTGTGTGTGTGTGTTGGGGGGTGTCCTTATGGCTTCCTAAAAGGGAAGTGACAGTTTTGGGAAATACACTCATTGTGTGAGAGTAAGACCAGCTGTATGAAGTTACAGCCAGGGGCAGTTAGCTTAGCCTAGCATACAGGGGGAAAACCGTGGTAACGATATCTTAGCTTGTCGATCTTTAGAGCTGTGCTAACTCGCCGTTCACTCCTCTTCCCAGTCTTCACGCTAAGCTAACTACCACCTGGCATATTTATCATACAGACATATGACAGCATATAAGTATATTTCTTCAAAAATGTTCACTCCTGCTACTCCTTTAATAATCATTACTAAAGTAACCAATAAAGGAAAGGAAGTTTTCTCACTTTCTCAGAAATTATTTTGAACACTGAGTTACTTGTGAAAGTACAGCAACTGTGTTTTATACTTTATATTATTGGAGAGATGAAGGTGTTGCAGGAGATGGAAGGAGGTTGAAATTTCTTTGCCGGACAAGGAAATGTCAACGGGTAGATTTGATGATTTGGTTTTGCTGAACCTGGTCACCCAGATGTTCCAGGGAGTAACACGTCAGGTTACAGGGTAGGGTAAGCCATGCAAGTTGTATGAGGTGGCCTGAAATGAACCTGTGAAGCCACCTCCAGTTCCCTCAGTACTCCACACAGGCAATTTCCGAACCTTAAACTGGCGAAAAATCCTGTGAATCAGACAGAAATCAGTTTATTCAGGAACATTAGAGAAGGTTTGTTCATGTGCACACATTCGCATAAAGTGCCCCGAGCATTTAAACTCATCTACTGTCGAATATCTACATAGCGGCAACGAGCTTCTAAGCCTGTTGCAAATGGTTGAGTGTCTACATGTGCGTGTGTGTGTGTGTGTGTGCGTGGGATGAGGGTTTAGGCACGTTGTCTGCTAGGCCGTCCAAGAGGCCCCAGGGCACCTCAGTAAAAGAGATAATTATCTTTTATCTGCTATGTTGTGACGGGAGATTATGGTTCAAATTTACGATTGTTAAGGAGACAATGCAACGCAAGGCTGCTCTTTTGAAAGTGGCAAGGGGGGTCTCGAACAAGTGAGAGAACTCCCACAATGCCGCTGCAGCTCATCCCTCATGTTTCAGGCTTTAGTTTTTTTGATTTATTTTTTACAAAACAAAAGGACAAGGATAAAATAAACAACAGCCACTCACTTTGAAAAAAGAACTATAGAAAATCCTATAGTCATTATAGATATTATACTGTATGGGTGTCAAAAGTGATATCATAGGAGATCAAACATAAACCAATGTATGTCACTGTAAGCTCATTATGGGCTCAAAATACCTTCACAATGCCTTTATTTTTAGCCTTGGATTTCTGTAATATCTATACCGAGCCCCAGCAGAAAGTTTAAGGTTGTCTGTTTGGAATTAAAAGTGAACTCATAGCATTTTTAACAAGCTCCAGTTTTTGAAGCGGAGTGTGATTTAGCTTAGCAGATTTTTTTTCTTAACCCTTGGACAGAGCCAGGCCAGCTGATTTCCTCTGTTCCCGGTCTTTATGCTAAGCTAAGCTAACCAGCTCCTTGGCTCGAGTTTCGTGTTCAGGGAACTCTCAGTGTGAATGTGTCCTTCTTGATGTTCGAGTGTTTGCGGTGAATAAAGTCAAACAAGCCTCTCACACGTATTTGTCTGCTCGTGAACTTGTGGAACTGAGATAAATGTGAGATAAACAATGTCTGTTTTGAATGAAGACCTCAAACAGCACAGACTACCGTAGCAGATGTGAACAAAAGTTTAACAGGCATGGGGCTGGAACTGTGACACATTCAAGCCACAACACACGACCTGCTCCTCCCCAACATGTGACCACACTGACACAGATCCTTCAAAGTGATGTCAATACTAAAAAGACAAATTAGAAAAAAACAACCCTCTGCCAAGAGATGAATGTTTGACAGAACCCGTTGTGAGTGTGGCAAAACAAACAGCATATCCCGTAAAAACAGGTTTCTATTTCCTGTGGCGTCATGTTTTAGCTCATTTTTAGCTCTGTGGGGTATTGATACCCCATTCCCACTCATACTTTGTGAAAATCATTGTATTGCAAGAACTCAAACAGCTTTTTTTAAAATGATTTCAGGACACAAACTTTGCATTTTGAAATACAATTTTGATGAAAGAGGTGTCATCCGAATTCCTCCATGATGGTGACCCCTCCAAATTTGACCTGACCTCTGCTGATTGGTGACAGCGGCATCACACGAGTGAAGACAGACTGTTCCCGGGAGCCGATTACACCCACAAATCTGTCATCGTCCTCACCCGAAAGTCGAGAGGCAGACGCAGGAAGGGAGAGAGACCGACGGACGGGGAGAGACAGAAAGAAGTGGTTCATGTTGACGATGATAATGATGATGATGGAGGAAAGGGGGCGAAGGGATCACAGAGAGTTCGCGAGCCCGTCTTCGTCCTCACCTGAGCCGGTTGCAGCGCATCCAGTCGCCCTTGGCAGACGTCCACAGGTGAACACCAGAGGGAGAGGGGTCAGCCAGGGGCCACGGGGTCCCACCACGGGGCAAAGCTTTCCTCAATCCCTCTACACACACACACACACTATTCCCATTCTCATTCCACATGCCCCCTTGACCTCACTATTAAAACACAGGAGCAAATCTCCCGATTGGTCACAGCAGCTCAGAAACAAATGATGCCAAATACCTGACTCCTGTTTGGCCTTTTTCTGCGGGGAGGCATGAGAGAGCCTCGGCCCGCCGGATTTGGCATTGCGCTTGTGCAAATATATTCCGATATTGGAAACTGTGGTTCTCAACGGCCCACATGGTTTCAGGGTTGAGTCGTGTGGAGTTTACAAGGCCACAGGCGACATCTCAGTGATACGCTAACCAGAGCAAATAACGTGTCGTTGCATAAGAGGGGATCGACTCGAATGGTTAGCTGTTACAAAATGAGACAAGAATGAAAGCCATCCGCTTAACTTCATCATCAAATTAATGAAGCTTTTCTGACAGTAACTGAGACAAGAGTCTTGACATCTCGTTCTCTGTCGTTGTCGGGGGTAAGCGCTTCAGCATGAACCTGGATATTATGAGTAACCTGTAGCATGAGGATAAAAGACTAATTATCTTTCTTTTTTAGGTCCGTCATGGGTTTGTGTCGTGTTCACTCCACAAGCACTGAAGCTAAACTCTGATTTGTTGTCCTTCCTTGTGGCACATGCTTTAACTTAACCCTGTAATTTATGTAAACACAGCAGGCTTTGTTGTCGTCGGGATCTGTGGCGGGGTCAGGGCCACTGTGGAAATAAACTGTGCTCACTCTTAATATTTTTCGTCCTGTGTCGCGTTTCAGGTTATTTGTGTCATGGGCTGCTTTGCAGTTCCTTTTTATGCTCTAAAATTTAGCCCACTGTTTGCGTTTATGATGAAATGAATCAGATAAATGACCACATCAAAGGAGATCCTTGCAGTAATCATTTTATTCACCTTTGTATCTTCTGCCACTATATTTTTTTTTTTAAATGGTGTGCCTCATTCACCTGCTGTGATGCGACTGTATTCATCAGTCACCTATGAAGCAGTTTGACCTGCCCTCACCTGTATGAAATGTGTAAAGTTCGGTGCAGCCTTCTGATAGAAACACACCAGTCTGAACAGGTCATGCACAAATGCAGCTGTGTGTGTCTGCGGTCTTCTTTGTGTACTGATGTGCCTTAAAGATGCTGCTTGTGAATTCCTGAAATGTTAATGATTGCAATAATTCATTTTTTTGTGAAGCAGTTGTAGCCGAGTGTGTGCCATCAAAAGTTTCTTTTAACTTGAGCAGAAACTGAATGTACATAAATCAGTATTTAGGAATGCAAATAGATACAATATCAAAATCACGAGAATCAAGAGAACACATTTTTTGCAAATCACCAAAAATCAGCTTTGTGCCTTTTTCCTACGGTCACCCACTGTAATGTATGAGTGTCATATGTGGTGTATATACACTCACACTGTGGATTTTTTTTCTTTCCCTTACTTCCAAGACTGTAGTGTGTTGTGTTCTGCAGTCAGCAGGGATTTTTTTTCTTTTGTGGTCCAAAAAATATTTGTTGTATATATCTACGGTTATTGGAAATTCAGCCGTGGGAATCATGATCACTTCCGGGTCGCTCGACAGAAAGTCATCTTGGTGGATGCTCTACTCTTAACTACTGTGTGGTTAATGCAGCAGGCCAAGCCGACGGGTAGTTCCTCTTCCTTAGTGACACACACATACACACATACACACACAGCAACACAGTTGTGCTCAAGTGTTCCACAGCGAAAGCTGAGTTTTGTGTGTTCATTTGTAAGCTCTGGTGTGCACATATGCTGCTGCTTTATGTATGTTTACCTTTCAGTAGCATAAAGTGGGACATTATAACAGGATCGCACACAGTGTTTATCATGATTTCATTGACATAAGCAACAAGATAAGTGATCTCAAATGAAATGACAAACCGTCCTCGCTGCGTGATTGATAGATGTTTGATGTGTGTATACAGGGTTGCATGTTGGCCGGCGTGTTTGTGTGCGCGCGTGTGTACGTATGTACGGGTGTGACGAGACAAAGGCCCCTTCAGCCTACGGTGCCTGTGTGGCCCCGGCCTCCCTGACCTCGCCGTTTGGTTTGTTCCTCCATTGCCGCTGTTTATTTCAGCTCTTCCTGTTTGTGCTCAGCTGACCATAAGAGTCGTTCCTGCGAATGACGTGGTAAAAAATAAATTAAAAAAAAAAAAAGCTAAAATGAAAATGGCCGGTCATCATCGCAGGCTGCGGTTGTGGTGGGTGGGGGTCAGCGTGTGAGAGGATCACACGGCAGAGAAAGAGACAGAAGACAGCTCTCGACCACAGCGTTAACATGTCAACAGAGATTAAACTAGTTTATTATTTTCAAAGAGGGGGGAAAAAAATACGAAACAAAAAAAGCAGTCATATTTTACACTAGTGATTATTATTAAATTTTTACAACCATTCAGTCTGCATAACATAAGGAAATAATTCTACATCTTTGTTTCTTTCGTATTTTTGGTACTCTGATTTATACATACAAATAACAAATACAGGAACTTTTTTTCACAATGCATATAATCTGTGGGCAGGAAGAAAGTCTTTCAGGTGATCAAGTGTGTGTATGTGCGTGCGTGTGTGTGTACGTGTGTGTGTGTGTGTGTGTATGTATGTGCAAGTGTCAACACATACCAATTGCCCGAGACCTATAGCACATCCAAAAATAAAAAAAAACAGAACAGAAGCAAGATGCCAGCAGCCAGAGCCGCTGACTCTCTGCAAACTTAATGCAACACAATTCAAGCAGGCAAAAACGAGGCCTGTCCTTTCTCAAAAGTCTCTCCCGCTCATCCTCTCACCTCCTCCTCCCTTTTGTTTTTCTTTTCTTTATCCATCCTCCGGAACTCAGAGGCGTCCTCTCCTCACTCCTTCGGCGGCAAAGTCTCTCCAGCTGCTTTGACTCGTACCCTTCTCGTCATTAGCTGCCCAGGGGCATATTTTTTTTTCTTACTTAATTAAAAAGTCTTCATTAAATGTACTGTATTTCATACAATTTGTACAAATATATTCAACGTCCGTCTCTCCTCGTCTTCGGCGGAAGAAGAGGAAGAAGAAGGAGAAGGAGGAGAAGGGGAGCAGGGGGAGGGGTGTTCCTGTTACACAGGTGCAAGGTGAAGAGAGGCGGGTTTCGGAAATTAAGGGAGAGGGCGTGGAAAAAGTTCTGGTAATGTCTGTTTTCATGACGTCTGAGCGTGGAAAAATGGCTTTTTGTACACAAATGGAGCTCCTTATCATGTGGATCAGCTGGGAGGACAGCCTCAATGCGATAGTGGTGGCAGCGGCGGTGGCCACTACTCCCCCACCCCACCCCACCCCCCCTCCCGTGGAGGTCAGTGCGCCACAGTCAAGTCAAGTCTGCAAAGCATTCAGGTCGCAGAGGTACACTTTGATACTGTTATAAAAATAAGATACAACTGAGGGCAAAGGAGCCTAAAGCCTGTTGCTCCCACCCCGCGGCTCAGGGGTGGGACAGGGGAGCTTGGGTGGGGGGCGAGGAGCCGTTTATTTGTCTTTAAGGATGTGGAAGCAGGTCAGCTGAGGTACTGGGTGGGGGGGGGGGCATGGTGGTATTGGTTGTGGTGGCCAGGCCGAGGGTCCAGGGGAGGGAGGGGGGGCAACAGCGCAGGGACGGCCTAACCCATGGCTGTGACCATACTGGAGGGGTGGTGGGGGGCGAAGGGGAGGCTCGAGGAGGGGTGCATGGGTGTGGGGGTGGTCAGCATGTGGCTGGAGTGCGAGAAGGGGGGGAAGGAGGACATGTGGCGGGACAGGGCGGCCGGGCTGAAGGAGCTGCTCTTGTCCATCAGGCTCTTGGAGAAGTCCTCCATGTTGTCCTGGGACTTTTTGCTCTTCTTGGACTTGCTTGACATCTTCCGGTTCCTGGTCTGGATGCCTTCCTTCTTCATGGTCAGAGGTCGGTTGATCTGCTCTCGAAAAGGAGACAGAGGAGATGGCAGGTTAGTATTTTGTCACGACAGAGTTTGTCCACGTCTGAGATGAGATAGGTATCATAAAAGTTAAAGACGCTGCAGGTTGAGTTCATTTACATAAAAAAAAGAAACTTTAAGTGAGTGGTGTCACCGCGTTTCAAAGACAAATGAGAAAAATGTGCCGCACTGAGCTTTTTAGTTTCCTCAGAGGCAGACTTTGGGGTTTTGGGGAGACATGATGATATGTCATGGAGTCCCATTACAAGGCAAATCTGTCTGTCCCATCCTGAAACAGACAGATTGTTTATATATACTTTGTGTTTGACTCTGTGTGTGTGTGTGTGTCCGTGTGCACTAGGCTGAATTTAAAATGTTGATTCCTTTAAGCTGGACTGTATTGGAGGCTGTGGCCATGCCAGAAAGAAAGAGAGAGAAAAAGGGAAGATGATGGAGTGGGGGGGGGGTGGAGTGAGTGTGCGCAGAACAGAGACGGAGAAGGATCTGGCAGCTAATGTGCAGCCAGTCGACCACAGACACACATGGCCATGACGACCGCCGGCGTCGGCCAAGTCCTCCTCTCCTCCACCCCCCCGCACACACCCCCCCACCTCCTCCTCCTCAAACCGCGTGGCCATCTCCTGGCCAAAATGGCCCCGGCTGCCATATTTCAGCATAGGTTTTAGCCGGGAATGAAGAGCTGGATGATGGAATTCCGGCTGTGGGCAGGATTACGAGGGGAGGTGGATGAGGCCGACTGGCTTCCTGATCTTTCTGAGCGGTTCTTCCCGGGGGAAATGGGAACAGGGATTTCTTCCTCTCTCGCTCGCTGTCTGAGACACTGGCATTTTTTCGCTGACTCTTTAAGCAGAATGGCCTCAATGATTAGCGGAGGGCAGAGATCTGTGCCGCTGCCACACCGTCGCCGCCGCCACCCTCCCCACCCACCCCACCCACACCTCAGTGATGTGGTTTCATTTTTCTAAGATACGGCTCCGTACTGCCTCGCTTCCAGCTCTGGGGCGCGCTACGCCCGTCTAAAGCCGGTCAGGCCCGCGCTCTTTGATGGTGAGATGTCTGCCGTCTCACAGAGGAAGCCCCGAGCCTCCGGCCTGCGCCCGGCCGCAGCACATCAAACAGAAGAGCGCAGCCAAAAGCGTTTGAGTCAGTGACCAGTGCAGAGCGCGCGGCTGTCCGTAGCCCCTTCACATCCTCGCAACCAACAATAGCAGCAAACCACCTGAAACCTCAGCCCCGACCCCCACCCAACACCATACACGTCAGGGCTGAGCATGAGAAAGGTGTCTTTCACACGTGGTGAGGAAACCCCTGATTACTGAAACGAGTCTGCCTATGATTTTGGTGTTAACGCAACCACACGCTTGTGGCAAAGTTTTCCTGTTTTCACAAGTTTCTTATCTGTGCCTTTACGGGGACAAAAGTCTGCTACCATCAGGTGTCCTGAGACACACACACACACACACACACACACATCAGGAGCACATGCAGGGGAGTCCGCTAAAGTCTCCATGAGGAATGTGGGGATTTGTTTCAAAGGGAACAGAAGTCTGGATTTAGCGAAAATAAACTAATTTCACAATTACAACCGAGGTCGGGGTCAGTTCAAATGCTAATGCGCAACTGGGAAATATTATTCTTCTCCCTCTTTTAACCCCGGTTCCGAATCTGTTTCTGCGGCGCCCAAACTATCTGCCAAAAGTAACATGGGAAAATGATTTAACGTGGCGCGGTTGCGTGACAAGCAGGGCAGCACTTTCCATCACACACACACACACACACACAGGGATATGGGATATAGGCAGCATTTATCTGTTGTCTATTGGGGGGGGGGTGTCCAGCTATATTTGGCCTCAGAGCAGTAAGCCTCGGTCATCATCATCATTATTATTATTTAGTTGAAACTACAATGGCAGTTCGATTAGAAGTGACAGCTTTGTGCACGGAGTGGGGTGGGGTAAAGGAGTCCCTGGGGTTTCCAGATTGAGGATGTGAAATGATGTGGGGAGGCACTAACCAAACCCAAAACGAATCAGAGGGATTGGTGGTCAGAGGGGAGGGGGGCCTTAAAGTCCCAAGCGCGCATGGAACCAAAAGGCAAGAAATAAGGGAAAATTTCGGCCTGGAAATTAATCGAATTTTAATTAAAGCTCTCACCCCCACCTCTCTTAATATTCAAAAGCAACGCGGCTGCAGGCTTAGTTCACTTATACATTTTAGATTCGTACTTACTGCCAATAAATCATATTAATTCTACACTATTTGTTATCGCCGTGCCCCGGAAATTCTCTGCAGGGACAAGTCAGATAAAAATGTTCACGGGGGGGCGAGCAGGACGTGAGGAGAAAGACATAAAAAAAATGCTGGAGAAATAAAATATTCAAGGTTTTATTACTTACATTGTGCAGTTTAAAGTAGAGGCCGCAGGCGTTGCACACCGGGTCCCCGTTGGCGTTTCTCCGCCACAGCGTCGTCGTTGTCGTTTGACAGTTCGCGCATGACGTCCCTGCCCGTCTGGCCGCGGACTGTACGAAACAGGAAGGCCAAAAAAGAAAACAAACAAAAAAAAATACGTCACATGACGGCGTAATAACCCAACCAATGCTTATTCTGACAGAATTAAGATCAAGATCCAGGGCTGCCATGTCTGTTTACTTTTCTGAAAACCAAAACGTTTTATTTGAGTATTTAGGACCTTTGACGACACAGAATCCATTTGGCAGAAAAATACGAGATTTAAAAAAACAACAACAACAACCTAAAAACGTCACGATGAGTGTGTGACGCTGGCAGCCCTGCATACATAACATAAACCACTACATCTCTGCAACGGTATTTTCCTTTCATTTCAGGTAAAACACATCCTTATTTTTCACTCGTGCATTTGTAAAACTATTTTTTTAAAAATACATTCTCCACCTCCACCCATCCATTTTTTTTAAATTCAGTGCAAGCTGAAAATAGTTTAAAATAAAGACTAAGAATAAAAACTGAGCTGCTTTCACTTGAGGCTAAAAATAGCGTCATAGAGCACATACCTCCTGGAGAATAAATATTTACAGAGGAACATAAAAGTAGTGCCTTGAAATGGGAGAGCTATTAAATCTGATTACCCCCCAAAGTGCAAGTGGTTGTGCCACGAATGCTCGTTTTTAAATGTCGACCTCATAATGTTAAACAATTGAGATGAAAAAGAGGAAAAAAAAGGGGGGGGGTCATATATCGAGACATCGATTAAAGCTGATGTATAGAAATGGACAGAAACGCTAAATGCATGATGCAGTGAAATGAACCCTTGTGGTAAAAACTGCACGCCTACTAAAAGCATTTTAATAAGAAAGAATAAGAAGAAAGAAAGAGGTGGCTGTTTGTGGCTCAGCTGCAGGCTAGCAGCAGAGTGAAACCCTGGCTTCATCCTGACACACTGAAAGTCTTCTCATGGATTTTAGCTGCCTGCCTCACCCCCACCCCCCAGTCTGCTGCAGTGCATGGCTTGACATTGATGTTATAATCTCTCTAAAACACACACACACACACACACACGCACACCCCAATCAATAGACAGGTGACCGCAGAGGACACGCCAACGTAAAGGACTACATTATCTCGGGGAGGGATTTCCAATTATACACGTGTGTTGGCCTAATAACCCCTGCTGCCGCTGTGAATGATCAATCAGATTAGAGGCATAAACTTTACTGCAATCCAAATGCATGCGATGTGTGCATTATAATCCGCCTCGTGCTTTTATAGCTTCCCATACCAGTATTACAGTTTTTTTCCACATTCCTATGAATATTCTCCGCCATCAAAACCTTAAACACGAGCAAGGGAAGACTGGGTAGATGAAGTGCTGATTTACTAGAGACTTTTTTTCAATTTTCCTTCATCTTTGTGCCACATCAGTCTAAAGTACAAGGTCAAACGTAGCGTGGCTACCTGACCGTCCTCGTGTATTTAAGCGGAGATTCGAGCGAAACACTAAACAGTCTCCAGTGGTGACTCTGTGCGTGCTGGCCCCTGGCTCGCACTCCGCAGACCTCTCTTATGTTTTGACTGGGGAAGCGGGGCTTGTGTTGTTAAAGGCGACTTATCTGCGCTGCTCAGATATCCGGCAGCCCTTTTCCCTGGGAAGTCGGGTTTTCACATTAGAGAGAGAGGCGAGAAGAGGACCGGGGGAACTGCTTGGACCGGCCATCCCTGCCTCGAAAGAACCCCCCCCCCCCCCCACACACACACACACACACACACACACACACACTCACACACCACCACCACCACTCTCTTTTCATAAAAAGGTAGGGGAAGTTTTCTAAAGCTCATAAGAGATGCAGCTCTGATGAGAGGGGCTTTCCCCTGAAACATCCTTTAAAAATAGCTCCATCTCAATACTAAAATATCAAAAAATATTGGCGCTAAAATTTTTGAATGCAGGCCTGCAACAAGTAGAAGCAGTTTCTCTTTATAGGAGGAAACGCATCTCCAAACTAGACACATGGAGGGCTATCGTTCAAAGTAATGTGTGACTCAATGACAATTTTAGCAAATAAAAATAGCATCGTCATTGCATTTTTAAAAAAATGTGCAGTTTTTTTTTTCTATGGTAGTATCTGAAAACAGAGACCTGCACTTGTCGAGTCAATTTCCTGCAGCTAATAGGCCTACTTCTTCCTGGATAGGGGAAAAAAAACAGAGAGAGAGACGGAGAATGTCATCAACAGAGAAAATGTGGTGGGGACGTACCAGCCGCCGCTTGGGTTTGATGAGAGGGCGATTCTGCCCGTTCATCTTGTGATAGAGTCCGCAGGCGTTACACAGATAGTGACCCGTACCGTCCCGCCTCCACAGCGGAGTCGACGTGGCCCCGCAGTTCACACACTCTCTACCTTCTGCAAAAGCCGGCAGACGCGCACGGACACACACACACACGCACACACAGACACACACACACGTGCGCACGCACAAAACATGGAGACAGTGTCCAGGTCAGTAATCATTAAAAATTAAAATAATAATTCCTGTTGGCTGCAATCTATATACTGAGAAAAGACACGTTAGAGAAATCAGACTTTTTTCTCAATAAAAAAACACGTAATAAGTAATAACACGCAAGATACAACAAGCATCTACAAACATAATAGTAAAAAATGCAAGTATGACCATTTATTGCACTGCAGCAGTTATCATGGTTATAACACACACACACAGACAGACATGTTAGTGCAGTTGTGTTAAGGTCCATAAAACTGAAGTCCTTCAAATAAACAACAAAATGCTCAAGCTGCTTTCAGGCCAAAGCAAAAATACACTTTGGTTTGTGGCATTTTTTAAATTCTAGTAAAATAGGCCCTCTTCTTTCTCTCATCAGCCAAACTCTCATTTAAATAATAATAATAATAATAATAATAATAATAATAATAATAATAATAATAATAATGTCTTATAGCAAACTGTTTCCTTTGAAATGACTGAGGGGGTGTTGAGGTTTGACTGGCACTTCTCTAGTGACACCGACAGGTGAGACGAGCACTAACAGTTTGATTATAGCACGGGGGGGGGGGGGGGGGGGTGAAACTGAAACAAGGGAGAGCTGCAGTCACAGTCAGATTATTTGAAAGCAGACTCACACCGGGCTTTTGTGCAGCGACGAGGAGCTTTTTTGCATTTTCACGCAGACGTATTTTTTTACTACTTTTAATACTACACGTCAGTCCGGGTCGTGCAGTGTGCAAAAGCCTGGACAAGTGTGTGTTTGTGTGTGGGTGTGTGTGTGTGTGTGTGTGTGTGTGTGTGTGTGTGTGTGTGCGCGCGCGCGTTTGTGTGTGCGTGTGTGTGTTTCATTCTTTCTTTTTCTTTTCTCTTCTGGCAAAAACAAAACGCAGCTGAAATCAAACAGGAACTGTTGCCGGATCCAGTGCATAAACAACGGGTTTCTGCTATGCAGATTGTGTTTTGCACATTGAAGTGTGTTTAAGTTTTTAAAAGAATGCAGAACGCTCTCTTTGCATGACGTGCACACACACTGCACTGATAACACTCATTAAAAAAAACGAAGATGCTATACAGATCGGGGAATTTCTCTAAATGAACATTATCTCCCATTATCCTCAAATTTAAAAAAAAAATCTTTATTAACATTAATGAAGCCAGTGCACGATACTGAATAATCCCGATGATATGCATCGACTAATCCACTGTTTTCTATATTCACATCAAAGCCGCTGATATTAATCTCATTACAGAGAACTGCTTTTCAGCTGCGCAGCCATAACCTTTAAAATAATTACCCCACCACCACCTCACAATTTGGAAATGTCTCCCCTCCCTCGGTGGTTCGTGTACCCATGCCACACGGCGACGGTTCAGCCGCTTTTTTTCCCCTGTGAATGAACGAGCAGCATCCGGTGCTCCAGCGCTGGGTAAACAATGCAACTGTGGCGTGCACTGGTCTGACAGTAATGGGATTATCTTAAACATATAAACGGGGCGACACAGCCCAGAGAGCTGGCTTTCCTCCCCTCTGCCCCCCCCCACCCCCCACCCCCACCACCCGTCCCTACTCTCTGTTAGTGCTATGGGGACGATGGGAAAAAAGACCTGAATTAATCTTAGAGTTCCACTTTGAACTCAACTGCATCACGGTGATTTTATTTTGCTAGGGAAAAAAATGTAAAAAATATCCAAAAGAGTCTTGTAAATAAAGTTTTGTTATTAGTAGTAATTATTTTGCCAACAGATTTTTTTTTATTTGTTTAATGTTTAATTTCAGGCATTTTTATATTACCATTTTTATATTGTTTATTGTTATTGCTATTATTAGTAATAGTAGTAGTGGTAGTAGTAGTATTACTAGTATTATTAATAATATTATTATAATTATTATTATTGGTATTATTATCAGATGATGAAAGAAAGAGCTTTGAGGCGCATTTGCTTGCGCCTCTTTAGAGCAGGTTGTGCGGCCTTTAGCCTCAAAAGGAGAGAGCTTATTCCTGTGAGGGATGAATGAGTTGCTCGTGGGCATTTTTCTTTCTTTACTTTTTTTTTGTAGATGAGATTAAACATGGCTGATCATTAAGGCTGCAAATCTGGGGAATAATGTTAGATCAAAAGGGAATGTAATAAAGCGCACGCCTACCTGAACAGGACCTTGTTTTTGGTCTTGTTTTGGAACCATAACTAGAAGATGACCCACCTATCAGGCTACTTGGTGGGAAGAGGCCTGGGCCGTATTCAGGGACATAGGGTGGGTATGTGGCGATGGGGTGGTGGGCAGAGGATGACCCTGCTCCGATTGATGCCACGCTCCGGCTGTGAGCTGACTCCAGTTTCATACTCTCGGCCAGGGTCACCTGGTACTTTATGCACTCTTTATCCTCCTGCCGCCCGGAGCTGCTGGAGCCCGGGGTGGATATGCCCGGGTCCGGGGACACGTCTTTCGGAGGGGTCGGGGGAAACGTGAAGAGGTGCGGACTGGAGTGGCCGGTGGACAGGGAGGAGGAGGAGGCTGGGGGGTAGACGGACAGGCTGGCCGGGGAGCCGTGGTGCAGGGGGTTCTTGGGGAAGGGGCTCAGGTTCCAGGGAGAAGTGCTGTGGTGCGGGGCGATGCCTTTGCTCCCCTCCAGCCAGGGCAGAGAGCCGTGCAGTAATGAGGGACGACACACCTGGCTACCTGAGGCAGCACAGAAACAGAGCAGAAGCATCACAACCTGACCTCATTGTGCGACGACTATCAAAACACATGAAGTACTTTTGTCATTTACAAGGGTCAGAGCCGCGCTTGAGAATTGAAAAAAACCCCAAACTGATCGAACATTTACGCACAGATTTATCAGTTATATTTCTTTGTATTTCATTCTTTTTACATTTAACATAAACGCAAATGCGCCTAAAGCAGTTTATTCAAAAAATACTTTCTGTTGTCCGGAAGACACAATTTAGTCCACATTTAATAAAAAGGCCTTCATAATAACTGCAGCGTACATCTGAGTCAAAAGCCTCAAAAGAAGCGACATCGTGATTGACTGTTCAGGAAGTTAAACGCTGCAAAATAGGAAACTATACAAACGAGTGTAGATCATTATTGAGGATAAATGTCATGCATGCTTTCAGAACACAAAATAAATATATTTTTTTTAAAAATATACTCTCTGTGTATCTGCGTGACTTCGGTGCCAACACGTCTATTTGTTTAAACCCGTAAGCAAACACTCGATTGATCCAGAAAACAAATTACGCACGGGCTTTTGAAATATCCACTTTGACATATGAGTCAGCCGGACGTTATTTTACGTCTGTGGAGTGTCAGACGGTGTGATTACAAACGATACACGGAAAACACAAACTGAAGGTAAAACATATACGGTTTCACAAACATTTAAATTCTTCTTTTTTTCCGGCTTTTACAGACAGAGTCACGCTCGGGCCCAAACCGAAAGCTGGTCTGGATCACCGTAAGGTAATACAAATATTTTCAAACGCGGCGACAGTAAGTGAGTCAGTTCGGCACGGATGAATTACGCACAGACGTCCAGAAAGGATAATGTGCACATTATTAAATAAAAGGCCTAAAGAGGTCGTTTACTTACTGTGTGGAGGAGGAGGGTACCTCTGGACGGCTCGGACAGAGTTTCCATAGTACGGAGAGACGTGGTTCCCCTGTCCATCGATATTAAAGAGTACATCCACATCGTCAGCGAGCTGATACTGCGAAGGGTCCATGTACGAGTGGCCGAGGCCCGGGTGATGCGAGCCGGGATGCTGCTCGTTTAGCACCGCGGGATGATGGCTCATCCATCGTGGCTGATCCGCACTTACTTCCATCGCTTTGCGTATTTTTTCTCTCTCTCTCTTTTTTTTTTGTCTTTAGCAAATGTTCATGCACGCTGAGGCAAACCGGTACAAGTCACACGATAAGAAACAATCTGTCCCCAAATCCGTTTGTTAAATCCACAGGTTCCGCGCTTGCTTCTGATCACCTGGAGACAAGAGAGAAGAATTTACTGTCGCGTTTTCTCGCAACGTGTTTCACATGCAAGCACGACTAAAGACAGGCAGACAAGGCAGGCTCGCGCTTAACTGAATTTAACCGGCTTTCTCTTTCACCCGTATAAAAAAGCATATTTAAACACGACACATACCCGACATTACAAATGCAACAAAGGTGTTGTCATATAAATACGTCCAAAATGGAATCCAGTCTCACGCAGAGTTCCTGAACTTCTTCCTCTCAGAAAAGAACAAAAAATGTCAGTGTTTCGGCCCGGCTCAACAAGTAGTGGAGGTTTTGTGCAGGGCGCACGGGGCTTGTTCGCAGTGAATGGCTCTACTGCGCAGTGACCAGCACCAGCAAGTTAAACTCACTGATCAAATCTCTGTTTGTGCGCAGTTGTGTAGCTCTCTCTCCATTAACTCCACTCCTCTCTCTCTCTCTTTCCCTCTGGCTCTGCGCGGCTCTTACTCGCTCACTCTTGCTCTACCCTACCTCTCTCTCTCTCTCTCTCGCTCTCTCCGGCCCCCCCTCTTTTTTTTTTTTTTTTTTTTTTACAGTGAAGGCATTCTTTCAGGATGGCGCCAGGCAGCTCAATGCTTGCAGACAGCTGTGGCGCGACGCAACTTAAGGAGGGTCTGTCAGTGTCATCAGTTAAGGGGAGGGGCCTGCCCTAATTGAATATAACGTGGGCCAGGAGAGATGCAGAAGTGCTGCAAGATTTATTTTTTTCAATGACCTTGCCAACAAATATAACGTTATTAAAATGAAAGAAGATATTTCTTTCTTTTTCGTGGGCCTAATCAAACCTGACACTCTAGTTGTGCATCGAGACATAGTGAGGTGCAGGTTAAAGGTGTAGGAAGTTAGTATTATTATTATTAAATAAATCACGAATATGTATAAGTCTAAATCAGCTATTAATAGAAATGACTAAATATTTTAAAATAGAACATTTGCGAATTAATTTCTCTTAAAAGCATAACTCTAAATAAAAAATAATTCATGCCACAGGTGATATTTTTGTTTTTTGACAGAACCGACTTAGCTCTGCACTTTTTCAAACCGAAAAAAAAGAAAAGAAAAAGAAAAAAGAACGTGAGAGAGAGAAGATAAAGGCTGCAGCAGAGCCTGTTGCTCTGGGCCCAGCGGCAGGTTGCGGGACATTCACGCTCTTAAAATTGTGACAGTGCGTCCTCTCGCGGTGACAGGCACATTTATTCCAAATGGAGAGTCGATTTCCTCACAGTGAGGTACGCAGGCACGGGCAAGGAGTCCCTGTGACTGAGCTCACAGTCTCCAAAAAATAACAAAAAAAAGAAAAGAAAAGATACTAATGTAGTGTCTATTTGTGACTGTCGGTTAACTTATCACTATATCTGAAATAACCTACTCACTGCGGCATCTCAGACAGACAAGCAGCAATAGGTCGTGTCATTATTTATTCAAAAACAGTGCATTAAATGTAACACGATAGCGCGCGCGGGACAGTGATGCACCAAACCTCGATTTTCATCTCTCCCTAATCAGTTTTGTAAGTCGAACAAATAAACAACCGTAATTTAAAGTGCAACCTTTGCCCCCCTCAGGAGGAATTCACCTCGTATTGTTCGGCGTCTCACCGGTGTGCGCCTGTAGCGCAACACCGCTTCGTTGCACGACACTAAATTGGGGGATGGGGGCTGTTCCTCCAGGGACGTATTTTATGTCTAAAGCCCAGTTTGGCTTCGCCATATACTTTTCAGATTGGCACTGTGTAATAGTAGATCAGGGTATCTGTGTGTGTGTGTGTGTGTGTGTGTGTGTGTGTGTGTGTGCGCGCGCGCGCGCCTGTGTGGCGGGGGCAGCCTCGGCGACGCCACTGGATGTGACGTCACCGCGACACAAACCAGTCAGGAAGTGAAATCCGGCTCTCACAGCGCGCAGCACAATTCGCGAGGTATAGACTGAGACCGACGGGAGCGCGCACGGCCTTACACCGCGTTAGGGCTATCAGCACTATCCTCTGACTGTCTTAACACGCAGGTAGGGTTTGGTTGTGTGGGGGTGGGTTGTGGTGGGTTAATTTGGCTGAAAAGCCAAAAAGAAATGCATGGATTCGTTGATCAATAGCAGCATGATCAGTCAGGTGAAGGATGTATTTCAACGACTAGAAAATAGACTGTTACATCCACAAGGCCACACGCTGAGGTGATTCCATTACTGCGTATTCGTCCATATTCCCCATTCCCCCCATATATTCCCAGCCGGACGCGTGGGAGCACAGACTGACAGAGAAGGACTTGGCAAAAGTATGGTATTCTTCCTCTCCAGGACAGCCCTGTACCTGGAGGGGGGCGCTACTCACTCAGGCAAACCTGAGACTGAACTTGGATGCATACTGCTGTAGCTGCCATTGTCGAGCTGTCAGCGGACTCGTGTAATTATCCTCTTGAAAAGTATCGGAGCCATTTTATCCACAAAGTACCCGTTATAGGTGCTCGGAGGCAACACATGACGGTAAACGTAGCCCAAAATCCCGATTATGTTTTTTTTTTTTTTTTTTTTTTTTGGTTTTGTTTCTTGACTGGATGTAGCTATGGAAGCTTAGAGAATGGGACATGGAAGCCATCCCATGACTTGATTCCCGAGCCTCGGTGTCAATAACGCCAGAGCTTATTCAGGGCGCGAATAAATAAAACTTGGCTCTCTCCCTTTAAAAAAAAAAGTAGTCATTTATAATCCCAAACTGTCGCCACGTACATCAGTGACTCCCAGATTTCTTTCCCTGTCAGTGTGTGTGTGTGTGTGTGTGTGTGTGTGAGCGTGAGCGCGGAAGGACCCCCCCTCCCCCTCCTGTATTAGTGTATTTTTGCTGCTGGGCTGTGCGTAAAGGTTGATTCATAAAAGTGGGCGAGCGGCCAGCCCGGATTCTGATGGCAAAGATAATTTGTGAGTGATTATGTCAAGACATGGCACAGTTTCTTTTTTTCTCTGAACGGATTATTCCAGTATGGAAGGATGAAATGTTTTTAGATAACGACCTTTGAGTGTGTGTGTCTGTGTGTGTGTGTTACTCGTGCGTGTATGCCCCCATCAGCAAATTACAATCATTGCTTTTTTCCTGATAAATAATAGTTTCCTTCCGCCAGCTGTTTAATCAGGGGTCAGGGAGATAAAATCACACAATAATAATAAAAAAAAAAATACACTGTAGGTTCATAATAGCAATACAGCACCACCAGTCTTACTATTGCTACTCTAATAATAATAACAATAAATATTATAGTAATAATAATAAATTTGAACGATTTTTATATTACAAGAAAACGCACGAGGGAGATACAGTTATTTTATAATAGTAATAATGAAAGTTGTGTATCTATGTGTAAGTGTGTGTCTGTGTTAACTATATCATCAAGGCCCGTTTTCACCTATAGCTTTGCAATTTGTTTTTGTATGAACTGTCCAAAAAAATAGCCGCCACCAACGTTAACCGTTCACGTAAATAACAACTAAAAATAAATAAATGCAATGTCTATTTTTAAAAGCACGTGGCAAGACTGCGCGTGAAAGCACGAAAACACACAGGGCACAGGCATGTTTTATATATAAATAATAAATCGCATAAATAATATGAAGCTGCTGCCTCATGTGTTGCCTCCTCGAACAATAAAAAACACCTAGCGTCTGATTAAAATGCTAAAGTCTGTGGATAGTCATTGTGAGATATTTGACCGGTTAAAACGCCTCATCTAAAGAAACATTTTTGAAACCAGTTCAGTAGTCTCTGCGCCACATTTCTTGCGCCTTGAGTCATTTGCTACCTTTCTGGTCTTTTCAAGAAAAAAGAAAAAATGTGTCAACGTGTGAACCAACTCGGCTTCTTAGAACAAAAAAGTGAGGGCGTCGAACCCGTGAAACTTGAAAAACAGAAGTGGATTTCCTAGAACGATTAAAATGAGAAGCGATGAGATAAATCACATTTTCTTCGAGTGTCAAATATATATATATAAAGTAGGACCTCTTGTTTTCTGTCATTGTTCCCGATGAGAACAAGCCAAACAAAAACAAAACACGTTAGCTGCCACTTGACTGACTCGTGATGTTTATCTGTGTCTATATCGCTTCTCGCCAGACACACTGATGTAATCTTTCCTTTAACAAACAGGGCCTTTTCACCTCTCGGCGCGTGCACACGAACCAATATTTGTGGCTCGGTCGTCAATTAATTCCCGTCTGAAAGCCATCAGCTGCCAGTTAGGTGTAACTGGATGAAACGCCATTCAAAATTGTGAGCTCGGGATTTATTCACATTTTAAAAAAAATATATATATATATATCCGTATAATAATAACATGCGAACCACAGCAAAATATACCTGTCGTTTTGTCACACGCTCTGCCAGGTGTGTACACACACACACACACACACACACACACACATAAACACAGAGTATATACATATATCCTTGGCTTAAAATATTGCGGGAGGTGTCGTCCCGCGCTCTCGGCATGCAAATGGGGCTGCCCGGCCTGTGACAGCGCGCGCGTGATGCCCTTAAATTTGGTGCCCTATTCATTCTGACGGCGGATCTCCTCTGCGCCATATCAAGACGTATCGACCAGATGAAGGAAACTAATAATGAAAGGAGAAGGGGGGAGCAACCTCAGCAAAAAAAAAAAAAACCCGACTCTTTCTTTAACGACCCGCCGGCAAGGTAATCAGATCAATTTCACGGCTTGTATGGGATTCTGCCTTCACCACCAACCTGAGCGGGGGGTAATAGGTCGTTAAAAACCCTCATCTGCGATATTTTTTTTTTCGAGGAGGGGTGGGGTGGAGGGGTAGTTTTGAGGTCGTATCTAGGCTATATGTTGCTAAATATAATTTTCAATAAACGCAGCTTGACACATGCGAGTGTATACAAGCGGGACCGGAGACCATCTTTAATATCTCGCGTTAAAAGAAACAGCAGCAGCAACACGCTCGCCAGGAGCGGCGTTCACGGCAGCAATGGCGGGCGTTATGGACGTTATAGCCAGTATTGTCAACACTACAGCCCCCCTGGTTTTGTTGTTTGTTTTTTTTATTTCAGCAAGCGCACTACCACCGCCGATGTGAAGGTGTAACCGGTAGCTTCGTCTCCAGTCTGGCCTGAACGAACACCATTTTAAAAAAAACAGCTTTGTTCGATTTTCAATGAAGCTAACATGCAAGGGGGGGGGAAACGTGTGTAAAAGTTTAGCATCGTTCCACAGACGAGCTGCATCAGACTGAGTTCTCACGTACAAAGCCGCCGAGGTAACGAAGCAGCCGATTGGACAGACCATTTAGGATGATGCACCGGCTTCGAAGCGAATCTAAAATATTTACTGACCTGCGGTGGACGGTGGACGGATGGAGGCTTCTTGTTCTGTTTTTTTTTTTTTCTTCCCTGCAGATGTGAAGAAAAGAGTGACATGGAGATGGAAGCGCCGGTGGCATTTAGAAAGAGAGAGGGAGAGAGGAAGAAAGAGAGGGCGAGAGGAAGAGCCGTGGACGGGAAGGGAGAAAAAAACCCAACATACACTCTCTCTCTCTCTCTCTCTCTCTCTCTCTCTCTCTCTCTCACACACACACACACACACACACACACAGTGATGATGGTGGTGGTGGTGGTGCGCGCACCGTCGGTCCCGGAGTCACATCATAGCAGGAGGAATACGCGCGCACATACCAAACAGGCTGCACGCGCACACGGGCCAACCAAAAGGCGGCATCTCTACCCGCCAGCGCTTCCGGGTCTGAAAGCGCCGCAGGTCAGAGCAATGGAAACACATTAAAAGCCAATAGAAACGAATGGGAATTAATTATGTGGTTAAAATTGAAGTAAGGGAATACGATTTATTTTATTTTATATCCACTGGATTTTTTTTTTTAACTTTACAGGCCGATAATGTGTGATCCCAAATATATATTTTACTGTTTATTTTCATAGGGCGAGCACAACACCTGACCATACCCATGCAGGTGACGCCCACTCTACTGCTGTAAGTTTAAATATAAATGCCTTCCTGTTGTCAGATCTTAATGATAAGTAAACCATAGAATATGAAAAGCATTTTTAGTCGTTGCATAAAAGAAAAAAATGCAGTTTAATGGTTCAGATATGGGCTGTTATATGATAAATGTGGTGTATTTTGTGCATGAGCAGCACAGAATTCAGGATGGGTTGTGTAATGGTATCATCATTATTATCATCTAGTAAATAGCATTTTTTTATACATATATTTTATAGATTTCAGTGCAGAGCACAAGATCCTCGGAGTGACACATTAAAATGCTGCACCTCCTTTTGTGTTCAAAGAGCAGCCTTTTATCCATTCCTCTGCCACAAAGGGCACAGATGAAGCCATAAGACTCTGGTGTCTAATATAACACCAAAGATCCGCAGCAATTAGAACAACGTGCATCTGAACAATGCAGGCACAACAAAATCTGGAAATCTTTTAAACCCCCCCCCCACACACACACACACACACACACACACATCCCACCCCCATAATGTGGTTAATGTGATCGGAGCTGCATTGTGGCCGCACATCCACCACTAACCCGCAGCACATATATATACAGAGAGAGAGGGCCTGCTGCAGCCTTCTTATTGACACCATGGTTGATTGAAAGGAGCACCAAGCAAATCCGATCCTCCTCTCTGTGAAATGCACTGGAGGAGGAGAGGAGAGGAGAGGAGAGGAGAGGATGCTGAAGGCTTGGTATCTCACGCGATGGAGAACGTAAACCGATCACACTCAAATCTATCTTTGTTGGGAAGGAATTCAATTAAGGTAATAAATTAAAGATAATTGGCGCAAACCTCGTTGTATAAACTTACGAACGAGACTCCAGCCAAAAATGTGCCTTTTATTTATTTATTTGTTGTTTGTTTGTGAAAAAACAAAACAAAACCAAAAAAACCCAATGAATAATTCAGTAGACTATTTCCATGCAGGGGTAAGCGGAGCTTTTCATTTATGGAATTAGTATTTTCACTGCGTCGAAACAGAAAGGCGAAATAACACATCCGGATAGTAATGATTTATTAATCTGCTAAATAAAGTGCCTTATTTTTAGGAATGATTAGCTCTTCGATTTCAGTGTAAAGGTGAAGTTAATATGCGTCTACGCTGATGACTTTTGATACGAGCTAATGGAAAAACAACGGTTAAACCAGCATTAATACCGCAGATAATTAAAGCATATTATAGGTGTATAGTCTAATAAATAAAAAAAGATTAATTATGAGGGGGGAAATAACGAGAATCCATTTTTTGTCTTGTTCAGTGCGGGTACAATTAAATAAGGGAGGGAATGCATTTTAATTTTGAAAGGGAGCGGTTATAAAATGACATGCTTCTCTTCTTCTTTTTTAGGGTGGTGGTGGTGGTGGGGGGGCGTTGTGGGGTTTTTTTTTAGTCAATCCTTTAATTAATTGTAAATGGAGACATGTGAATGTCCCTGGATGCAGTTTACCATTACTGGGCCGCACAGACTGGATCACATTAGAGGGGACTTTATTAGAGTCTTCTGCATTAGTGTTTCGTACGCCCCCCCAAAAAAAGAAATAAAAATAAAAACAAAAACAAAAAAACAACCATGGTTTACACAGGCTATAACAGGAGAGCGCGCGTGTGATAGCCAAGTCCAAAGTCACCACGCTCCTCATCTCCCGCGTGAAAAATCGCGTGATTAATGTAGAATTTGCGCGCGACGAGCAGAGGCTGACAACAGCTCTGAGCGCGAACCCTTCCGGTGACACTGGGGAAAGGGGGGGGGGGGGGGGGTAACGGCGAGCAGAGCCTGCGCACACGAGGCCTTTTTTTTTATTCCCACCAGTTCTTCCAGTGCAATGCTGATGTTTCCAACAGAATGAGGAGTCACCTTTATGTTTCGATTAAGTACAGTAGCGTTTCTTGCAGCCTTCATTTACGTGCAGCAGTTTGTTGTTGTATTTTTTTTTTTTAAGTTTTTATCTTTAACCCCCTCCCATGTAGGCTACCGTGGCTTCCCTGCCCCATTTATAACGCATAAATGGACTAAATCATTTACGGTCACTCTGGGGTTTTTTTTTTTAAATCAGCCTCCCGGTGTGTAGCCTAAATTTTATCAGACACCCCTTCCCACTCCAAGTGTGAAATAACGGCTGTGGTATATATCTCCCTGCCTTTTTGCCCCCCCCCTCCCTGCCTACATGATTTCTCGCTGTAAATGTCGACCTTAATTTGAGACAAAACACCTCCAAAATCAAATAAAAAAACACGCACAGGCCACGTATTATCTATTTACTTATTTATTTTTTTCGTCAATGTGTTTTATTATTCTCGTCCTGTGTACCCTCCAAACGTTAAGCCAATATGTGTGTGTGTGTGTGTGTGTGTGTGTGTGTGTGTGTGTGTATGTATGTGTGTGTTTTTCTCCCTCTCTCTCTCTCTCTCCCTGCGATTTTATTTTAAAATATTAGGCCGAGGTGGGGAGAATTATAAACGACTCTGCTCTTATCTGCTCCCTTCACGTATCCAGGATCACAGAAGCTGATTAAGAAAGAAGTCACAGCCAACGCTGGATTCATAATGATTTGGAATAATGAATCCTTATCTCCCCTCTGCAGATTATCAGCCTTTCAGCTCGCCATGTTTTGTTACATGGGATAATTTATTGCATCTAATACATCACAATGAATCTGATGGGGGAAAGTGATGGCCATGTTAGGAGAGAGGCTGCTTCTTTTTTTATCCCGGGGCAATGAAATGCCTTTACGATTTTTAATTGGTAAAATATAAGGGTTGGATCTGATAATAAAAAAAAACGAGAGAGCGAGAGAGGAGAGAGAAAGAAAAAAATAGAAGCACAGAGGTATAATCTTGCCTGCTAGTGTTCCAGCAGCACTCTGCACTATAATTAGTGTGTCAATTTCAACCTGAAATTAACAGCATCGACCTGCCATCTCTGCTCTGCGCCCGGTGGAGTCGTCTAGATCCTAATTTCGCATGATTTATTTTTCACCAAGAAGAGATAATTAATCATAAACACTGAAAACAGCGCAGCAAAGTGGAGATAACAAAATATTTGCATCTAAAAAGATTCGACGGAGCTAATTCGTTTTCACCCCACCACCAACACCACCACCTCGTCATCCCAAAGCCCACCTGATGTAGTCACCACTGCTGCAGTTCTCACGAGCACCTCCAAGATTTTTTTTTTTTTTGCTTTTAATTTTCCATGATTAATCTCTGGGTTGCGATGTGTCATTAATCACTATAGCTGCATAGCGTAAGATGAGGGGAAACTGAGGCATCCCCCCACACACACACACACACACACATACCACGTATAAATAGCGGCTACAGTAGTGTGTGGTGGAAACTGTAATTGTTGGATGTGTAGCATCATGTGCATGGTGGTGTCTCTGTTGTTGGGAGGCATGCCATCTCTTTTTTAGGTAGGGTTTTTGAGGTATTGCCTGCCTGAAGCTAATAAAAATAATAACGATAATATTAGAGATACTTGTGGTGATAACCGGTATATAAACGTATTATTATTATTATTATTATTATTACTACTACTACTACTACTATTGTTGTTGTTGTTGTTGTTGTTGTTGTTGGATAATCAGTCTTTGTTTGGAAGTCGTCGTTGGCGCAGTGCCCGCGCGTCTCTGAGTTTTTGGATGGCGCTCTGTTTAAACTTGGGCGTGCTCATCGTGCCAGGATAAATTTGCATTTTATTTGCAGCTGTAATTAGCTGATCAGCATCTCTCTCTCTCTCTCTCTCTCTCTCTCTCTCTCTCTCTCTCTCTCACTCTCTCCCTCTCCCTTCCTCCCTGCCCATCTTTCTTCTCCTGATGATTTAGTATTTTCGCCGCCTCTTTCTCTTGCCCCCACCCCACACCTCCCACCCACCAATCCCTCATTTTCCAGTGTCCTGGCAGCGCCACCAGATGTTTATCGGCTTTATACCCAGGGACACTGCCATGTCAAACAAACCGGGGATGGACACTTACAGGCGGCTGGTGTATCCAGGCAAGCCCTCCCTCTCCTTCTCCTCCTCCTCCTCTCTCCTGGCTGAGCAGAATAATCCTGGACTGGGTGGCCAACTGGAGAGTCCATTGAGGGTTTCATATGAAAGAAAAACAACCAGATCCCGTTGGTCGTTGCTTTAAAAAAAAGGGGGGGGTCCTCCAAAATAGCCCGATTTTAATTCGCCCTGTGAAAGGAAACCTTAATCTTTTGTCTGCTCACAAACAGGCCACGTAGCGAAGAATGGGTGCTGCGGCCCTGATACTGTAGATAGAGATGTGGAGATGAGCTTAATGAGATGCAAGGCTGGGGAATTGGAGGTGTGTGTTGTGTGTGTGTGTGTGTGTGTGTGTGTGTGTGTGTGTGTGTGTGTGTGTGTGTGTGTGTGTGTGTGTGTGTGTGTGTGTGTGTGTGTGTGTGTGTGTTCAGTCCTCCCAAGAGAGATCATACGCACACAATGCAACCTATCTGTTATCTGCAGGGGAATGCACTTCCTCTTTAATGAGCAGTCGTTTATTAAGAAAAACACACGCTCTCTATTTTAACCTCATAATTGAAAAAAAAATGTCCCCCTCACCCCCACGGCCCCCCACGTCGCAGGTGTGCTGCTCCACCACATACAGCACAGTAGCTATCTCCATGTAGATCACCTGTGTTGCAACAATCACAACAACGCGTTGGAGGTTTTGCAGACCCCCCCCCTCCCCAAGTTGGCCATGATATACAAATATTTATCCACTGATAAGGAAACGCCACAGTAGCAGATAACCTCCTATTCCACTGCGTCAGGACGTGCCCCGTTCCCTCGCTACAAACTTGGTTATTAGGAGACTCCCCAAGTCGCCTTTAGTCAATGACTGTTTGTGGAGAAAAGAGGGAGAGAGGGAGGAAGAGGAGGAGGAGGAGGGGTGGGGGCGAAATGGGAGGAGGGTTTCCTAAAAAAAAAAAAAAAGAATGAATGAAAGACTGGCTTGATTTCCCTCTTCGCAATCCACGGAACAAATGGCCAACATTTAACGTTTACACCCCGGCCTGGCGACTCACTGGCGCTGCGGGGCCGAGTCGAGCCGGGCTAAAGTGTCCCGAAAGCCTTTGGAAGGAGTAGGGAGGGGGTGGTGAGGGGGGTGTAAGTCTCCGGCTATCGGGTTCTCCAGATCCCCTTTAAATGACTGTCAAAGAGGCAAAATATCAAATTGCATGTCTCTCTCTCTCTCTCTCTCTCTCTCTCTCTCTCTCTCTCTCTGGCACCAGTAACACGTTACTGTAATGTGATTACTCCTCCAGGAAATTAATTCTTTAGCGCCACTTTGTGAATTATTTAGGTGTCGCCATTACTAGTGAAAACAGACATCAGGCAAATATTAATGAAAGCTTCTTTAAAAGAAAATTTGTACGACCCCCCATGATTGATGCTTGCCTATTAATAACTGATTATGCCCTGTCAGTCATCGATTTAGCTGTTACTCCAGATGCAGCACTGTTTACTGAACTTATTTGGTAAACAAAAAAATAATGAAGCATCAAAATAAGGGAAATAAGAGGAGGGAGTCTATAGGAAACAATAAATTATTACTATAAAATCAACTCAGTTTATATTGTGTCGAGGACTTTTTTAAAAAAACAGACATTCTGGATTTGTGTTGGGAGTAACTGCTCCAAATAAAGCCACTTAAGTGCAATTACAATACAAAGCACAACACTGCAAAAATATTTTCAGCTGCACAATAACATTATTTTTTAGCCATTTAAAAAATTTAGATTTTTGCTTTTTTAAAAATAATACATGTTTAGGCTCCTACCTGATGGAACCACACATGTGACTTTTTTTTTATCTGGGGTCAAGGGCCAAATAGGTTTAAAATGGCCACACAGTGGGGTGGACTATATTTAAACACACCTTATATGTAAAACCATATCTTATACCTTTTCAGCACAGCATATATTATATATTAGTGTGTTGCTATAGGATGCATTTCTTTAATAATAGCATATATCTAAAGTTCTGTGTTCCTCAGTGATGCAGAGGTCAAACTATTTGAGGAAATAAAAAATAACACACAAAAGCAATAAATGAAAACAAGAAACCATTGAGCATGTCCTTAAAAGACCTGAATTGAACTTCAGTTTGATGCTATTGTAGCTAAACTTACTGTGCACCCCATCATTCTCATTTATCTCAGCGGACAATGATGAATTCAAACCGAGAGAAGGGGCTTTAAAATCTATACTATACTAATTTTAGCTGTTGTTTTTTTGTTTTTACCTTGAACCAAGTTTTCCCAAATTACACGCGCGCGCGCACACACACCCACACACACGCAGCAGTGTATAGCTTTTATCTACAAAAGGGCTATGCATTGTCATTAATCTTCACCAGGCTAATTAAATTAATCCATCGCCTCTTGGCATCGGAATATAACGACCACTAAAATCCGCTGCAGGATAACGGATTTGTTTCCTTAACGAGAAGAGTCCCCTTGCTTTAATAGCTTTTACAAAAAAAAAAAAAAGAATCTTTATCAGCTGATTCGTGTATTTATTTACCTTCCAAATAAAAACGCACCTTTTGGAGGTGGTTCACGGTATAATTTTTTTTTTTCTTGTAAACGGAAGGAGGTTGGAGAGTTGGAGCCTTTGATTGACAGTCCGTCCGCGGGATCATGTTTAATCCCTGCCTCTCTCGAGCCTGTTCAGAACTCATTTCTCCACCGCGAGATGGGGGACTCAGATGGTTGCCCGGGCAACGGCGATAGCGCTAAGCCATTTCCATTTGCTTCGAATGAGGAGGGGAGGTGGGTTGGAGGGGCATTTGCAACAGAGGTCGTCACAAAGTCATTCACAAACACGGCGGAGGGGGCCCGTTACTCGTTACTTTACTCGAAAGTAATTTGTAATTGTCCATTGCTGAAGCAGGGTGGAATATAAGTAGCGTTCTTATCCTTGAGTAAAAGTGGAAAACACAAAAACTTTGTTAGAGTCCTGCATTCAAATAGTTACTATCATAAAAGTAACAAATTTGAAAAAAACACTAAATGTACTCAATGCATTAAATTGCCCCATGTCAGTGTTAACCCATTATAAACAATATTGCTTGATTATCTGTGTAACTAACTTTTTATATTACAAACTTTACAAACTTAAGAAAATGTATATGAAATCTTAATTTCTCTTTGCTGTTACGTAAATGTATAAAATATCATGGAATGGAAAGTATTTAAATGCTGTTCTTGAGTAAATGTACTTTGTTACATTCCATCAGTGCCTTACTTTCCCTCACTGCTCTGAAAGTGATCATTAATTAGCTTCATCTCACCTTGAAACTGCCATTAACAATCATCTGATGTGTGTGAGTATGGCTCCACTTTCCCCAACATGATTTTAATAATATCTACACCCAGATAAACTTATCTTAACTGAAGCTAATTAGGCTGCTGTAAAGTGACTGGTGGATGTTAGCATGGGTGTGTTGTGACTATAGAGACTCTTCCCATCCTCCAACAAAAGCAGCATCAATTCTCAGAGTAGCTGAGAGTAATGGATTACTAGTAACTTAAAAGTATGATCTTAAAATTTCACTTTTATCAACCAGATTCTGATAATATTTACTGTCCACCCACAATTTTGCCTGCAACAAAATCAATGGGAATGAGGTAGATGGCTACAAAAATGGATACAAGATTCAATTTCGCAAAACTTTATTAGACGTAAAACACAACCAGGCCTTTATAATACAAAGTGCATGTTCTGGTTTAATTGATTTTATGTGCAATTCATTTAAAAATGATTTCTAGAAAAGGCTCAGCTATTCAAAAAAGGGGTCAATAAAATTTCTGTTTGATTTGCTAAAAAAGATTTTACACTCTGATGTAAAAAAACAAATCAAATAATCTAGGTTCAACAAGCCCTCGGTGATCACCACTTTCGTCAGTCACTATACAAACTCATGTTGTGCAGCCAGACTGGGTCTGATCCAACAAAACGTTATTGTAGACAAGATCCCAAAGTTTCCAAAGTTACTAAACATGTTAGACATATGGGAAATATGTATTAAATAATGCACAAGACACCTGGAATATTTCCATTCGAAACACAGGGTCATTTGTTTAAATATTTCACTCAGTGTAAACATCATGTAGCACATATATATTTGTATTATATGATAATGTGATCATGTCAGACTGGGTTGAATAAGAGGATTTAACAACCTGAAAGCTACCTAAGGGGAATGAGATGTACCAAAGGGTTAAGCATGGTAAAACTGACATTCACACACATCTTTTTTCCTTCCTGTCCCTTCAGAGAATCCAGTGCACAGCATCAGCAGCAGCCAGTGACGACGTCCATGAGGAGATGAAGATGAACCGGCCTTTTCTGATCAAAGCGCCCGTCTATAAAGCTCAAGGCTGGCCTTCGCAGGCGCGTGTGTCGCTTTTATTCTGAGAGCGCACACACACACGCTCTCTTCCTTCGCCCCCTAACAGTGAAGAAATGCCTTCGTTTTCAATCAGCGAGCACCAACCTGCCATCTTTCTTTTCTGGCATTTGAAAATCGACCGTCTGCTTCACCTGCATCTGGAATACAGCACCCTTCTCCCCGGGGGTGCCGCTTGCATACAGCCAGGTTGACAGTGTCAGTGTGCCAGCAGGGTGTTAATGCACTGCTTGTTAGTTTTTAATTAAGTAGCCTATAGCCTGGTGATCAGCGAGATCAAGGGCGGTTATTTAAATAAGAAGCACACCAGGTCTGCAGTAAACTGCAGGCGACGAGCGCTGGCTGCGGCTCTGCTCCTTCTCTTCCGTCACCCCGGCCTCATTAATTCAAAAACCTCTTTGCCTTTCGGTCGACACCACACCACACCTGTCAGAACATGGCCCACTCCCCGCTCAGTCCTGGCATCGGTGGTCTCCTAATTTTATTTTCCACAACCGACCAACTTTTCCTCCTCCTCAGAGAGCAGAAAGCCACGGGGCGTCTGCACAGTTTATTTTTGGCCTGTGTCTACACGATAAAGAGGAAAGTTAGGTGAAGGACAACAATCTGGTGGAGGAGACTGATCAGGAGGAGTCATGATAATAAGGCTAATAAGGTATCTCTCTGCAGCACATTGGTGAAGAGTTTGCATGTCGCCTATGAGGCTGCTTAAATTAAGCCACATCCAGCAGGGGTTTTTTTCCTTAAATATTGAATATGCAAACATTTTTTTGACAACGAATAGCATAATTGCAGATGATGCTTTAGGCCTTTCTTTAAAAAAAAAAAAAAAAGCTTTCAGAATTTTCAAACTGCCCTCTTTTCACATCACACATCGCTAAAAGCTTTTGGAAAAGCTGATGTTTAAAAAGAATTGATAAAGGAGGGAGAAGAAGAAGATCCGCAGGCAGAGGAGATAGATAGAAGAGTCGCTTTCGGGCCAAATACAGAGTCTGACACATCTGATGAAAGGTTGGGATATTGTTTCGGGAGTAAGCAGAATAAAAGTAAAAGTTACAGATTGTTCAGGAAAAAATGGGTCTATTGTGCAACCTGAACTTTTCGAAGAACATTTATCTTTTACTTTTAGTCACACTTAGCAGCGTTCGCATTCAGACTGGCTGCTTCCAATGATCTCACACAATGGTAATCATGTTATTAAATCATATTGTATGCAATTGCTGAAATCATTTATTTGATTTTAATGATGATAAGTTGAAACATATGCTACTTGCAAAAAGAACAACAATGGATTCGCTGTTTTCACTATCATAATAATTTCTTGTATGAAGATTGGTCCAGAGTTTTCAAGCACTGAGGTTTAAGTTATTGATTGAAAAAAGCAGGTGCATCATGTGTTGTTCAGTGTCGTTGCTTGTATTGCGCCCCACCCCCAAACCCCACCAGCGGTGATGTCAGAGCAGGTGTTTTCCATGAAAAACTTTTTTTCTGCTTCATTTAGGCAGTGACTTAATTAATTAAGATTAATTAACTTTGCTCATGTCTCATTGGTCTGTGTGTAAAGAGAGCGAGAGGAACAGCAGAGGTGAAAGCTCATGTTTTCTTTCTGTTTGAAGGCTCTGGGCATTGGAAGTGGAGGACTTGGATTGGGTCAAGGCAAAACCTCTTCTCAAGATGGTGAGACCACAATCCTAAGAAGCTTGGTGTAAATTCTTACATGGCTCTTTATGTATTCTGTAAATATGTCCAATCTGCTCGTCATGTCTAGCTCCGTGTTTCAGGTGTGGGAGGTGAACACCAGCATGAAAATGAGGGACATTGAAGGCTGCGTAACTCCCCAGAGACCTTCCCTCTTCATCTTCAGTGAGTCGCATTTGACACACGTTTAACATCAGTAACAGTGCAGTGGTTGTGATTTCTCTTTAATCTTACTGAGTCTTTTTTAAAACTAACTTTAATGACTGTAACCTGCAGACATCCCAAGATCACCAGCTCAGGACTACGCCAGGGTCGAGTTGCCTCCGAGGAAGATCTCCTTCAACATACCCTCCCAGCATGCTCCATCGGAACAAATCTGCGCTCCTGTTGTTCGTGGTTCCAGCTCCAACATCTCCTGTGCCCATTCCCTCCATCTGAAGACACTACTTCCCCCATCCCCGCTGCAAAACAGGCCAACATGCCCCCTAATCAGGATAAGGCCAAAAGAGGGAATGAGGGTGGAGTCCAAGTCTTGCTGGTTCACAACTCTCTGCTGCTGTTTCCTGCCTGACAGTGCAGAGTAAAGTCTTCTTATTGTTCATTTTTGTTTTGCTGTTTGTTTTCATATTCAAAATTCTTTGTCGTATTGCAGTCAGTCTGTATCAGTCACTTTCATTTATCATGAATTGCAACAGGAAATGAGGACATTAATCATTTAAAATCTGATATCAGTGTGCCGATATTTCTTCTCGCGGGCATTGACAAAGATTCAAAATTCACATAAGGAATCTCATTGAAACTGGAGTTTTGAAGCCAATACTGATACTGATATTTGAGCGTAAGATAAGATATAAACTCAACTCAACTCAACTAAACCCAGTTTTCATTTACACAAACACTTCATTAATATTTTCGTTACACAATGCAATGATGATTTTTTTTACATGAAAACAAAACACCTTTGTGCTGTGTTGGAAATTAAGTTAAATATTTAAATAAGTTAGTTAAAAAGTTTAAAAAGTTGATCCTGTGTACTTTTGTTGAGTTTCAGAAAAAGTGAGAAAGTAAGTTCTCTGTATTTTTGGGGGTTCTCAGGAATGGCTTCGACACGACGGGCTTGACGCCCTTCTGTTTGTTGTGTTAAATTGTTGTTGCTGTTATGGCTAACAAAGTAAGTTGTTAGCATAGAAGCATAGCTAGCTCTGTTCAGTAACCACTTCATGTGGCTGTAGCTAATGTGTTGTCAGGCATGTGATGCACATTTTGTACTCACCGTCTATCTGAGCATGCTAATGTGTATACTGATTCAGTTTTACAAACACAAAAGGAGAGAAAACTAAAACCAAATGACTTCAGTAAAGAGTAAGAAAAGTCAAGTCCTGTGTATTTATTGGAAGATTTTGGGATGTCTTGCTTCTGTCATGATTACAGGAGATACTAATAAACAAGGCATTTAAAAATGTTCACAAATCCCAAATACCCTTTTAAACATTTGGCCAATCAATTTAGTGCCAAATTAAAGGTAAAACAAAACACAAAGCTTAGGAAAAATACAGTACATAGTAATTTTGTGTTATCATTTAACTTGGTAAATTGCTTTAAAGCAGAATTCCCCCCCCCTTTTTTCTTGAGGGCCAGTTTTGTCCTGCAAACCCCTCAGAACATTACTCACAATCAAACAAAGAGACTAATAGCGAACCTTTCTGAAGCCAACTGCAACACATTAAGACATTAGACATGGCAGGCAGGAGCCGCTGAGATCACAGATAACCTGATAAATAATTCCAACAGCGCTTATTAACATGCCGGTTGCAATTCTGAAACATTTCCCTCCAAACTCTGTGACTGAACAGACGTCAGGAAGAAATCACGAGGAATAAGTCGAGACAGACGTTCAAGGTCCCAGGAAAGCCTTGACTTTTCAATAATAACCTGTGCTGGGTCAGGATCAGCCAAAGCGGGCCGCTGCTCATTAGACACTATAATCTTATCGGCACTCTCTTCCTTCAAAAACATATCCATCACAAACTGTTATCCGTGAAAACAGATAATGTTGTTGTTAGATCTCACTGACCTCAAAGTATTTCTTCCAAGGAAAACAACAGGTGTTGAGATGAAAAGTGCGAGGGGTTTCGACGACGGCGAAAGTGGTGTTGTTTTTGTGACTTAAGCGTACAATAAGGACCCAACTGAAGTGTTACCTTTTCACCTCATCGGCGAGGCGCCGTGGCATTCCTGCGGTAGCCTCTTCCTCTCGATGACATCCTGATTATAGACTGGATGGCTTTTTTTTTTTTTTCCAACAGCTTGCTGATGAAAAAGAGAAGCACATGTGAGGTTTCCCCTCCAGTCCAAATGGAACGAGAGCGCAAACTGTACGCACTGCTGCTGCAATCCAGACCTCAACGTATACATACGCGAACAAATTTGCAGACTTAACAGATTTGGCTCACGTTCCCCGCAACATCAACTTCTGATTTTTGAAAGATGAGGGGAAAATGCTCTGCTACAATCACAACCATACTCATGTGGAAAACATTTCTTATCAATTCAGCTCCAAACTGCTACCGTCTGTCTGTTCGGGCCAGTGTCTTTCTTTTTTTAAGGAAACAGGACAAGATCTCAAAAAATATATATAAAAGGCTGCAATTTTCCCTCTGATTGGTCTTATCATAAGAACAGAAATCTCAGGCTGCTCTGACCCGGTCATTAAGTGTGATCAGACTGTGGGGATACTCCGGCCAAATGGATGTAGTACGAAAAGGTTATGAGAGTTATCGGGAGAGCGCTGATGTCATGAGTGTGTTTAGTGAATGAAAGATCGGGTGGTTTAGATAGCTCCAAATAACCCCAGCAACATTAAAGGGAACAACCTCCCCTGCTCATGAAATAGCATCAAAAAAGCTGGTTGTGGGCTTTTTTAAATTCGGCGACACGCCTGCTGCAAAGCAAAGGGGAGATGGGTGAAAATGACTGAATGACTAGAAGCCCCGCAGGCATCTGCCACTCAACTGATGCGCATCCAGTTTGATTTTAACTCCTTAATACTTGATTGTATTATCTGGGGCGTGATAAAAAAAAAAACAAGTCACTGTTTTCAGCCCAAGAGCAACAAAATGTCAGTCAGAAGCCGGGGCGAAGATACACTAAAAGGCTTTCTGTGCTGCTGGTGTAGACAAGCAGATACAGAGCAGATTATGCTTTATTAGCTGTTCATGGAGACTTAATTGTGAGATCAAAGTTAACGGTGCTCCGTCGGCGCGAGGCAGAGCAGATTTCATTATGGGGGCTGAGAAATATCGGTGCAATAATAGTGTCATCTGCACACAGCAAGCTCAGTAACCCACGGTTTCTTAAATAATTTTTTTTTTTGACAAATTGGAACAAAATAGTGCCTGGCAAGATGTATTAAAATGTTTCAAAACACTGACAAATAGTTCACAGTGGGCAAAGTATTAATTAATGAAAGTTGGCTTGATGGGTCTATATACAACAGCTGCACCCAGCCAATTAGAAATCTTATAGGCAAGGACTAAAACAAAATCCTCCATTGGGAATATAGTGAATGGAGCCAAGTTAGAACACTGTTCCTCAGTGTTATGGGTTCACATATACAGTATAACATTATACGGTGTCTTGTAAAACATACCAGATGAATGAGAAAGGGACGCTTGGAGAAACAAAGATGTGAATAGTCCATTACTTGAGGAGGAGGAGGAGAAGTAGAAATGAGAGCTCGGCTTGCAGAAAATCAGGGGGGCTCTGAAATTACGTGCCATTGTCGGAACAAAAGGCCAAAAAAATAAATACGTTACTTTATAAAGTCAGATTTTGCATGTGAGGCTTTGTTGAAGATTCAACCAATAAGTTGATTAATTGGTTTGTCAAGTGACAGAAAATTAATTGCCAATTATTTTGATAAAGTTTCAGTCATTTTTCATGCTGAAATGCCGAACATTTTAACTGCTCGCATCCTCTCTGTGGACACCAGGTAACCATGTGATTAACGGTCCCAAGTTACCAATACGAGCCCTTAACAGGAGGTGTGGCAGCCTGCCAGTGTTGCTGTGGCGCTGACCTGGCATGACCCCTGCTGTAACCAGCTGGTCTCAGATGGCTGACTCACTTTTTTATGTCCTATCGGAGTGACAGTGTCCTGTTCTCACTGCTACAAACATCACGCACATATGTATCAGGTTACACGCGCAAAAAAAGAAGCATATAAACTTGGCTCAGTGCATCTGACAGCTCTTTGACCCACGCTGGCAGATAAGCACCCATCCTCAGCAGCCAGGAGCAGAGGAGGGGTACGGGTGGGTGGTTTTGCCTGTTGAGGAGCCGACCCCGTGACCCCATTAAGCCGGAGGTCACAGGGTGGGGTCAACGCCAGGGTTCCCTGGGCTGCCCCTGCCTTTGAGATGCATCAATGAAGTGTTGTTTGGAGGTGTGAAGAAAAGGAAGTCTGATATACCTACTTACCTCACCTTCGAAGGGAACCTCCCCCTGATTCGTTCTCTCTTCTGGACTATTTCCTCGGTGAGTTCGTCATCTTTCACACACAGTCAGACTGGACTACTGAAGGAAAGGAGGGTCAATTAAACCATTAACAGGAATTGCAACGAAAAAATTGTATTTCTCTCTTAAAAGTGAATTTCACGATAATAAATGGGGAATTTCAAAACAGGAAATTTGGATTAAAAGTTCTTTTAAAAGTACAATTTAAGAGATAAACACTTGTTTACCCATTTCCTGGCTGTTTCATATTTTCTTAGTGGTATTCTGGTACATCATTAGCAGCTCATTTGAATTTTTTCTTTTTTCATTCTCACTTTTTTTCCTCTTTGCTCTTTGTTTTCAGATCATTTTCTGAGCTTCACTCATCAGAAAAACTCAAATTCTGATGATCAACCTCTTACAGCAGGAAATGACAACTATTAGGTGAGACAGAACAGAATCTTGATGAAAATCACTTTCAGTCTGCTTCTTTAAAAACAAACACCACAAAACAAATTGTAGGTGAATTTTTTTTTTTTAAAGCCACAATCAATATTTTTGGACAATTGGAGAGATGTGAGACTTGATGGTAAATGAACTTGCAGCGACGTTAGAAAACATCATGAACGTAGATTGAACGTTGCTTAGTGTTAGAGGTCACTGTGTGGACCTTCATACTTTTCCATTTCCAGATTTTCTGGTGTTATCAAATGTTTTTTTAAATGAAACTGTGGTGAGGTGAGCAATCCATCACATGACAATAAAAAGAGCCGTTATCTGCTCCTTATATAAATCTAACCTTTGTTGTACACCTGCGTATCCCACAGTGCACATGGCGCCCCTGTTTGTCTTCGTTTGACAGACACTGCAGCAGGTGATTTCTGTTGTTGTATGCAACAAGTGTGTGACAATGAGGCTAAATGAAGTGGCCACACGGTGAATCAAAGAGCACGGCCGGGGAGCGGAGGGGGCACAGATGCGGGGAATAATAGCGCCGTGTCACCCGGCGGTTTTGCAGAGAAAAGATGAAATGGGCTTTTAGTCGTTGAGGAAACTGAGGGAATCAAACGCTTCCTGGCTTTAAAGTGGAAACAGCGGAGACTTCCTCCCTCATATGCAGGTAGAGGAGGCACCATCAGGGAGGAACAAAGACACAGAGTCTAAACATGAGGCCGTCGCCGCCTGCGTGTTGAAGGACGCACGGAGAGCTTGTGTATGTGGTGTGTATGCCGGTTGTGTGCGGGAGCTTGTTGGCCTCTC